>JBBEEQ010000015.1:6875553-7500553 GCA_037950945.1 Hypolimnas misippus | reverse complement strand
TAGCTGCATTCACTTGAAGCTGTTAACAAAATCTAAATTATAAATCAATACGTTGGATACGTATATATATTAATTAAAAACGCATTATTTTTGGAAAATAAACCAAGCTTGTGTGTGAAATAGAGCGTATCAAGCGGAAAATAATTTAATCTTAGAATTAAAATTTTATGTACTTAAAACTAATTAAGTTAACCACGGTCAAAAAAAACAATTTTACAATCAATGAGGAGAATTTGTATCAAAACGAAAACATTGGGACAGCAAACTTTTATAAATAACGCAATGCAATCTATATACAGTCGCAGCTAACAAAATGATAGCGCGATTCAACGAACAGTCAGCGGTAACATTATTGTCCAAATATTTTAAGTACAAATAACAATTAATTAGGCAATAAGCAAACAGCCTATTAATAAATAAATATTTAGTCTTATTGCTGACATGAAAAAGTTAGTTAAAATTATGCTAAATATGAAAATAAAGAAATAATAAATGAAAAATTTTATTTAAACGCGCTAAAAATAATAAAATAAACTTTTCCTTTAAAAGTTTTATCATCAATTATCGTTAATTTTATCGTCATTACATTACATTTTTACATTAAATATAAAAGCTTCACGCGATTTGATTTAAGTACTCATATTAACTTAGTTCAAAAATTTTAAAATTAAATTCAATCAGATCGAGTTAATTAATTTACTTCTTTATCTACACATGTAAGTCTTCATTCGAATTAGGGACTACTTATTTTCGGCTTGTCAACACTAGTACATATATATTTTGATTGATAATGTAAATCTAAATATTTTCCGAACATAGTGTAGTGGAAGTGGAGTGTAGTAGAATATAAATAAAAATAAAATGTAATTATGTACATAATAATTGATAATTTTTAAACAACTTGGAAAAACGAGGAGGTTCTATGTTCAGCTGTATGTATTTTTTTTTATGTTTGTACATTGATTTTTCCGTCGTTTGTGGGCCGATTTTCAATTATTTTTTTTGTTTGAAAGGGTATACTTCCAATTTGGTACCATTGTCATGAAGTCAGGATCTGATGATGGGTTCCTGGAGAAATCGAGGGTAATCTTTAAACATTATAGGCACACCTATGCCGATTTAGGTATTTTTGATAGTAACACATGCATTTGCTCACGAAAAGCTACATTTGATGAGCTGGAGCTGATGATGAAGATCACAGATGGGTACCGGAACCACTTAATAACGAGTATTTTACGTGTTGCGACTCGATTGCTTCAATATGATTGCTAAGCAACATATTCTCGGCACAATGTATACGGTGAAGTGGAGCTGATGATGCGATAACAGGAGAACTCCGTAATAATTAACAGCTCTGCATCGGGAAGAGCAACACTTTGTAAATGGGGATAAGCAGTTTACATTAGGCAATTTATTATATTTTATTTATTAATTTTATTGTAAATTAGGTAAATCACGAACGGTCTCCTACTACATATATTCGTCACTTAAGTGTAAATTAAAAAACTTTTTGAAAAAAAACAAACCGACTTCGAAACCAAAACAAGTAAACAAAAAAGTAAAAAAATAAATATTTTCTACCACATTTTGAAGTCGGTGCCAGTAAATACGTACCTAGAAGGTTTTACTTGGCGCCGAATTAGAAATGTGGTATAAAATATTATTTTTTTTACTTTTTAGTTTACTTGTTTTGGTTTCGAAGTCAGTTTGTTTTTTTTTTAAGTTTTTAGTATGTGATATATCTGACCTTTAAACACAGTATTATTATTTGTATTTCTGCATATATTCACAATTTCTATTTAATTGCTTAAAAAATTAAATAGCATACAGCTTTCTCAACAAAACGAGAAATAATACATTTGGTCTTCTTTACGACATCAGGTTTCTTTCGAAGATTTCTCAATTTCTCTATATAATTAAACAGCGGAAAAATCTTCAAGATTTAATTTTCGTAATTGACCAACTATTTTTTTTATATACCTATTAATTCTAGCCAACACGGCTAAAGCGGCTACAAATAGTTTGAGTTTATGGAGGGCTGAGACGTCGCGTCCGTTGGTGGACCTTTTGATGACTAATTTTTATCGCAAATGTGCACCTTCGGTGTAAGTAAGACCCCTCTGTACGGAAACCTCGGTGCGCGAAAACTAAAAGGGCCTAGCTCGAAGTGATACAACCCAGAGGTCAGTGCCAGGCAAAGATGTAAGTTAGATTGCGACCTCGGCCTCGGCACAATTTGCCATCGTATCCTTTCTCAAAAAATATTATAGGCTTGAGTTTGCGCTCATGCACTTGATATAAAGTTTTATAACTGTAATTATCCGCTGTATTATACTTATAGGATGAAATGCGTTAATCTCACTTGTATTATATAATACTAGCTTCCGCCCGCGACTTCGTCGGCGTGTAATAGTTACTTTGGGCTAATAATGCATTATTTTAGAACAAATTTGGTTAGCATAAAAAAGGTTATAGTGAGCTTAAAAGATAGACATATGCTGTCGCGGACTTTTTTTTAGAACTTTTAAAGGGGAACAATTCTGTCATACATTATTTTTGCGAAACTTTAACCGTTTACGCAGCGCACGCAGGGTAACCTCTCTCAATAGGAAAATGTCCCCCGATTTTGAAACATTCTTCATTGGTACTCCGCTCCTTTTGGTTTTAGCGTGATAATAAATAGCCTTCCTCGATAAATGGGCTATCTAACACTGAATGTATTTAGACAGAGTTGGCGCAGTGGTCACTGCAACTGACTCTAGCGCTAACGGTCGCGGGTTCGATCCCCGCTCACGGCAAATGTCTGTATTGGCTATACGGATGTTTGTCATGGTCTGGGTATTTGTATTAGTGTTGTGTATGTTTTCGGACCCCCGACACAAGGTCACAAGATCTTAATGAGGGCCGTTGAGTGTGATGCGTTTATTTATTATTATTTATTAAATGTAGATTTTATAATGCCGGACGATTGTCTGAAGTTTATTTTTCTGTTTGGTCGGTACTACATTCGCGCCACCTCCTGGATGATAAATGGCCGCTGATATGCAATACTGTGTCAAGCCACGCTTCATTTTGAGAAAAAGGCATCTAAAGATCTCAAACCTATTCTTAACAAATCTGATTGAATAAATATATGTATATCCATGCTTTCTTTTCTATTTTGATAAAATGTATAACAAGTTAATTACAGATAGGCTGAAAGAAAGTTTTTCAAATATATGAAATTATTGCATAATCCAAAATATTGTACCCACTTCAATATTCTAAACTTTTTTTCCGTACTTATTTAGTTCAGATGACTTAAAAAAATTGTATAATGTTAAATACAAAACGCATTATCAGAATACATCAATATCTCTAAATTTGACTTTTTGTGGGTTGACTCATTATTGCTTATCAGCATCCAAATATATTTTACCTTCTCGCAACTAATAAATAATTAGTTGAGAAAGTTTTATAACAAACGGATGAATGGTACGGCAGCGTATACGATGCAAAGAAACAAACATTGATTTTTAATTTTTATATATTATATTATGCGCTTGCACAAGACGGAAAGACCGGAATAAATATGGCTTTACAGAAATTAAAAATATATATGAGTGGTACTTTTTGGTACTGTTACATTTTTAGCAAATACGTGTTTTGGTAGGTATATAAAACCGAAAAAGCTGGGTACTTAAAACAGAAAAAGCGTGAGTCGACTAAAAATGTAAATGAGTTTTTAAAAGCTTTCAAGCGATCGTTTGAATTGCGGAAAGGAATGGCGTGTAATTATGCTTGGAAATATATTTCTAAAGAAATTATATGTCAGCTTGTTATAATTAGGTTTTACGGTATATATAAAAACGAAGCATTAAATTTAATAGCAAAAAGATTCTATACGGCAGGATGTGACTAGTACTATAAAGTTATTCTCATTATAATATACTGAGGTTTAGATAAGAACATTTGGTCGTCAAAATGTTAATCAAAAGTTTCGAGTTTAAATTAGTAAATAAAATGTTTGTGAAGAAAAAAGATAACATCTTCGATAAAATCAAGTATATTTGCTGAAAATTTCATTGGATCAATTCCAAATTACTGCTTAAACGATTCTATTACTTAAGTCGGTCTTATAAGCCTATATCCAGTGATCCTCGAGTTTTATTCCAATGGACCTAAATAATTTTACTTGTTCATACATATGAAGATCCTACGATATAACCATATAACAACATATACCTAATTTCCACATTAAATATTTTGTCGTAATAGAAAACAAGAAAGGATGCCAAAAATTTACGAATCATAAGTTTTCTTCGAGCTAAAATGGCTCGGTGAATTGTAACTACACCAACTGCTGGACTAGTTTTAATTTTTAACATGATTAGTTGGATGTGTTGCCATAAAATGGTTATAAATCCTTTCACAAGTACTTGTTTATTAGTATTGATTTTTTTCTTTATTATTCTACTATAGGCAGAATACGAAAATGACTATTATATTGTTTTGTAAACATAGTAAAATTATATGTACGAATTTATATTTAAAGGCATCCAAGGCTATCCAAACGATGTACGGAGGTACATATGTTCTAGAAAATTTACATGTACAAAATTCTCAAAGCCGCTAACAAATTTATTGTGATTTTTTTTTATTAATAACAATGCCCGTGGTGGTAGAAGTAAAATAACGTTTAAGCGTACTTGCAAAAGAATTACTAAAGCAGAACATTTTTAACATTTGAATTTTATATAAAAATGTAAAATTTGTTATAATTGTTAAGCATTAAAAATGTCTTCATAGAACGAAATTACTTTAATCAAATTTATTTTCAGTGTCTAGCGAAGTATATATTCTGCAGTCAGCACAATTCGCAACTTGCATTAGAGGCAAGTGATTTATCGTTCTCTGTGGAGAAGTTTTAGTGTCTGATAGTTTTTTTTTACCAAATTTTGATAAAAAAGCGAAGACGTCGCGCCGCGTAACAAACACTTAAAAGCCGAAATAAGAACATCTCTTTTCAAGTTCGTTAAAAACAATGAAAAGTGTAAAAAATGCAGTTTTTTTTTCGATAATTATAATCACGAATAGTCTGCGAAGTTTTCAAACAACAATCCAAGACTAACAAAAAACACAAGACTTATCAAGTCAGAAACGGATGTGACTAATTAACACCTCCGTTAGAAAACAATGGCTGTGCATGCAACGAAGTTTTTTATGCCATTTAAATAAGTAGGTATATTAAGGGTAATTATCTTTTTTATCTATAAAAATTGTAGCGCAGAATTACAGAAAAATAAGCGTGAGGGACTATTCTTGCTTTCTTTATCTTTGTTCATTATTTTTTAAACATCTTAAATTAAATACAATTATTTTTTTATTAAGTAAGTAGCTACTTTTTATTAAAATATACGCGAACAACGGAACAGTGACTTGTACGGTGCACTTAGCATGCAATATAAAAAATAATTAACTGTGTGTATTATTTTAATCTCTGAATTATGAATTTTACATTTATAATTAACAATTATTTAGAAACTAAAAATTGATAGTCACAGCCACACTGTAAGTTATTAATAGGAATTAATAATACAACATGTTACCGATAACTACTTTAATAAAGAGATCTATACACTTAATAATGTTTGTAGGTGTAATTGATTAATGACTGGATCGAACGAGAATAGCACGTGAGTACAAATATTGTCCCAGGGAAAAAATAATATGGTTGTCAATAGTCATGTAGTCAATACACTGTAGTGTATTGCCAAATGTGAAACTACGAAGCTGAATAATAAGTAGCGATTACGTCACCCGGTTGACGAGATTACGAGACGCTCCGAATACAATTAGACTTGTACAATGACCGATTTCTATACATATACAACATAGTGAGACATAGGTAAGGTTGCACAAAACATTGTTACCAATTAACAATGTTAAAAATACGTATTTACGTAGTAAAATTATGAATAAATGATTTTGTTCTAATTGTCTCGACTTTAATCCAATTGTCGATCTTTAATTCTTGAAACCACGAGAAACTTGTCGTCGTTCTTTAAAGAGTTCTATTCTCCTGCAAAGAATGATACGACACAAACCAATCAGTTAAATTCGATTTTTTTTTAATTACATTAAAAAAATATTAACAACTCTCATTAAAATATTTAATTCCAATAACGTATTTATTATTTAATTGAGTTGTAATGCAAATATTTAATTACGCCAGTGGTGACAGAGACACGAGACGATTTTTTTGAGAATTCTTACAAAGTATTTTCTTTTTTTCGTTTACAAGTAAACAAAATTGAAGTGAATGAACTGAGGACACTGACCGTCGGATTCGAAAAGTCCAAAAAGGCAGATCTATATACAGGTATCAACTAAGCATGTGTTCGATATTTTTTACCATCGTTACCAGGATCGAAATTTAAAAGTAAAAAAAGGAATGAAATTTTTTAAAATCTTTTTCATAAATGATCTCTATACGTTTCATAAATGATCTATGCGAACCTAAAACATGCAAAGTTTAAATTTAAAAATAAAATGGAATTTTTTTTTATTAAAAAAAAAATTATTCAGCTTAAAATTAGTTCGTTTTACTTAAACAAAAAATGTAAAATGTTCAAAACATGCCCACTTGGCATAGTATATTCCTATATAATACGTATAATTTGGTCTATTTATTAGATCGTCCCAACAGACGATTACGAATAGTGTGTCTAATGAAATCGAAATGATCATCATTATATTTATACCAAAATGAGGTCTTGGTTTTAAATTATGGCATCTAGCCAACTGAATGGTGGACTTGAAAACAAAAGTAGGATGATATTCTCACGTTATAATTAATACATAAACAAACGTATTACCTACATACATTAAACTTCGGAGACGAATAATAAATAGTAAGAAATAATAAAATCAGCGGGTACTGCTTTTGACAAAGAATTTCTAGTACCTACTTCTTTTTTTAATTATCTAGGCGTATACATACATGGAACAACAAGATATAATATGCAGGGCTCCTTTGTGTGCTACGCACATAAATTCTGCGCGTAAGGACCAAACGAGTAGGAGCTAAAATGTTTATTTAAATAATCATCATTTAACCATGACCCAATTCATATTTATAGGATAATTTTATGCCGAATTTAGAACAATATACTCTTTTGTATGTTTCGTACATTATACTTAATAATAGTGAGAAACAAATTTATTATACATACATACAATATGCCACAGTAAGTAGGCATATTTAGCAGTATATTTAAAGATCAAAACTTGTTAGCCTTGGCGGGCGTGTCGAACTGTGACGAGTATAATGACATCATAATTATAAAAAAAAATATTGTATTCTACCTAATTAACAAATATTTGAATCTATACTAATATTATAAAGAAGAGTTTGTTTATTTGTTTCTTTGTTTGTGTTAAGTTATCTCTGGGGTTCTAGTAACTAGTTTATTCGTAATTATGAATATATTTCTGAGAGTAAAGACGAGCAATCTATCTTAGAGAGAGGGAGGGTGCGTACTGCCGATATATAATAATAACTAACTGATCAACGAGCTACCATAGACAAAATACAGTATTATTTACTTTTATGATATATTCCTAACAGTTTGTTCTTTTGAACGCGCTAATCTCAGGAACTACTCGTTCTAATTGAAAAATTCTTTTTGTGTTAGATAGTTTATTTATTGAGGAAAGCTATAGACACCATGCGTCGGCTCATAGGAGCGAAGCATAAACGCGAGTGAAACCCTAAAGGACAGCTAATTGGTAGATAATTTTAAAGTGGTCAATCTTAAAAGTCAAATGTTTTCATGACTAAAATATCACCGACTTCAATCAAGTTCGTTTAGTTTGAAATGGTGCATTTTACTATAAGTACACCAAATCGCAAGTGATTAGCTCTCGTCCGTTAAGTTCTGTTTTGCATATCTGACACTTTCCTCTACATTTTGAATTATGTATTAAGAAAAACAATCATTAATGCCAATTTACGATCTAAATATATCGAGTAACATACATGAAAGTACCTATACACGATACACCCTATTGAGGTCATCGTCTTTTTTGAAATAGGTTGAAAGTCATTGTAATGACGGTAGAGTTATTTGAATAAAAACTGTTTGAAAGATTTTGGTAACGGATTACAGTATTTTTAGAATAAATGTGCTTTTTTAAAACCTTTACTCATCAGTGAGTAGACGCTGTTTATGAAGATGTTTATCATTACTTGTAAAAGAGTGTAAATTATTTCTCAAAATATGTACTCAATCATTTTTTTTATTATTGATGTGCAGGACGCTTATAAATTTTTGGATCATATATTCATTATTGTTGTTTTATTCAGATTCAATTCAATCCAGCATGGCTTCACTTTAAGTTTACTATCCGCGTAGCGTATCTTCATACGCACGATTCCTTCATAAGCCACTTAAATAACAATAGGATTTTGGTGGGATAAGTATATCAATTTTAGAAGATAAATTAAAAGAAATATGTTTATATACGGTAGGGCTTTAGTAAAAGCAGTTTTTTTTAATTAATTAAAGGATCATAGCGAACTCCCATACAAAATTTAGTTGACCTTTTCTTTTAGTGTCTAAGCGTGGATAAATCTTAAAATATATAAAATAAAATTCTGATTACATTTTATATGCAAACCATAATGTAAAAAAATGAAGAATTTAAAATATTTATATTCGTAATGATGGCATTCGTAGACGCTTAAGATTTCTCCCAACAATTTTTTCGCCCTCTTATTTAAATTATTTAAATGCTTTTAATCTATACTAACATTTTTTTTTGTTTGAAAAAGTCAATTCTAGCAACTGCCAGCCGGATATTCTTGTACTGCTATTAAATCCATATGCTACAATTCATATGAACAATAACCAGAAATGGTAATCAATCTATCAAATAACGAAATTTACCGCTAATGTAACGATGAAGCACATCAACTAGTAATTCTTATTATCAACTGTTGTTAATATCAATTTATAACTAAAGTTACTTAAGAGCCATTAAATCGATAAACAATTTAGTTACCTAAGAGTAATTAATATTTTAATGACATCATTTGCCGGCCAGTAGTAATTAAAAATACATAATACATAAGCCGTCTTAAGCCCGTGGGAAATAAGCACATCACAACAAAAGTTTTGTCCTTAATTAGACACCAATCGCATGACTATTTCAAATAAATATTCTCTCTTAGGGGCTGCTCGATCATTGCATCATTTACTAAGACTTATAAAGCTCGTTGATTTTCGCGGTTTTCGTCCATTTGGCAGTTCATTAAGTATACACTGTTAATATTATGCTTTGTCCTGGATTTTACTGCGGATGTTGAATATAAATTTTAAGATATTATACAGATTGTATATGCGTTTAGGCTCTATCAAATATCAATTGCTTAAATTCTTCAACGCCTAGAAAAGAGTTGATAACCTTTGAAGATCTGAACAGATCTTCACAAATTATACCGTTAAACTATCTCGATTACACCAGCTTTTAAAAAAAAACCCTCATTAAGATCCTTTCATTAAGAAGCAACAATGACAGACACACAGATACACACATAACTTATAACGCACTGCTTTTGAATGGGATTTAAAAACCCTTTAAGGAACATTATCACGTAAAAGATATTTACGAATACATATTATGTTCTATTAGCATAAAAATGCGTTTCTTTTGTCAACTTATATTATTTATTATGTTATAATTATTGTTTTAGGATGAAAATGAACTAATAAGTAGCTAAAATGACAATACTGCTATATGACTACCGTGAGTTGGAGGAACGAGCGTCCCGGTACCTTAATGTCTGGAAAGGTAAGTTACAATATTCTTCATCTTGTATCTGAAAATATCTCCTAACTTTTTTCAATAAATAATATGTTACTTAATTTAAAACAGAGCTTCTATTTACAAGTAGTCTTTATTTTTAGAGACTTCAAATATATAGCTACTAACTACACGTAGTTAACTATTTTAATCGTAATTAGTAATCAGATTACAAAAAGACGACTACTTAACAAGGAGGTATATCAGCGAAAAATACAAATATTTGACAAATTTTAACAGTTTTTTTCATTACGAAACGTTTTCGTTGCTACGACAGTTAAGTATTTTGGCGACAAAGAGGCGTGGATTTGATACACGTTGATTTTCTATCAGGATAAGATAATTAAAATGTAAAAAAATACATTTGTATATATTATTTATAAGAGTTACTATCGAGTTTCTTGCTGGTTCTTCTTTTTATATCTAAAAATATATATATGATATGTTACTTGAGGATTCGAAAGTTCTTTAAAAGACCATTTGAGTAAAGTATATTTTAAGATTGAGTTTGAGTTTATCTGATTATTTTATTAGTAACGTTAACATTTATCATTAATTTTAAGTAATTTTAATATTTTGACTATATTCAAATAGCCAATAATGCTTACAGAATAAATTATCTTAAGGTCAAGTCCATGTTATCAGCTAATAATATACTTTTACTTTCAACATCGTCTTTCTTATTGAACTACTTTAAATTTAAAAGCAATATCTGCTTATCTTGTTTTTGATATGAGCAAGTGAATTCATATATAGCTCGCATAACCTTGGACAGAATAATCGTTATGAGCTATAACTTATGGCTTACTGATGATAATAAAAGCTAAAAATATTTCCCACGAGATATAGGACGGGTTATATTTTTATCGAATGAGGTCGGTTTGTTGCGGCAGCTATTGTGTCTAGCGTTACCGCGTTCGAAGGTATTTTATTTTATGGATAGTATAAAATTTTTTGTGTTAGAATTTACATAGATTATATCAAAGTTAGAAGCATAGAAGGACTATGTTTACCTAATTAAGCTGGATTTAATAACGTTCGGTCAAGGGTTTAAAACATTCTACTTTGACTGAATTCAATCATAAGGCTTATTCCATCTTTTGTTGTATTTTATTAATAATATAATTCATGATTTATTACATAAACTTGATGTAAATTTCATTTTCAGCATGGCATTTAATACTCTTTGCACTTGCTGCAATCTTTGGTATTATGAACTATGTTTTCTTGCAAAATACCATGCAACTCGTTGATAACAACTGCGTATTGTATCCCCGAGAGCTAGCATTCCGATTGATTGATTTACCCGATGTACCAGAAACGTACAGCTCATTAAATACAACGGGAATCATTAATGATATAAATGATACAAAAATAGAACATAAACGAAACGCTCAAAATGTATCCGTCCAAGAAGAAAACCTGACCAAAACTGTAGAAGAGAAAAATGTGACAAATATAAATAATACAGCACAGAATGATACTGATACAGGATCAATTGATACTGACGTTAATATTCTAACCGGTAAGTTAAACAATATACCGATTTCAAAATCTAATCAAATTAAAAATCTCTAGTACTATTTAGTATTCATTAATAACAAGTAAGAACAAACTTAATAATTAACGCAACATTTATTTGATTACAGTAAATGAAACTCATCGTCTAGTCTTGGACACGTCGCGGACTCTCTTCGGTTTCGACAATGACTGCCAGTACGCGGAGTATATGCCGATCATGTCCATGATATTCGCGGCTGCATGGATAACATTCTTCACCATGTGTCCTGGTGGCGGCCATTCAAGATCTGGGTATGGACATTTATGTACATGTATTATCGATTTTTACTTAAAATATAAATTCATTTTATTTTATCATTGGTCTCTCTTAAAATATGTACTCTTTTGTCTTTACTATGATAGTATATTATATAAAATAACGAAAGTTTAGCTGTATTGATTTGCTATCATTTCATCTGAGAAGTTACGTTCTCCAGGTCGACCAAAATCGACGATTAATCTATTCAATATAAAAAGACTTACTCAAATGTATTTATAGTTAGCGATAACATCACGTAACATTCGAAGAAAATAAAAACCTTCCTGAAAAAGTTAAGCGTAATTAAAAAAATTTTAACCTTATAGTAAATTTATATTTTTTTATTTCAGATTGCAACAACCGTGGCGGATCTTAACGCCGGCCCTACTTTTTGCCCTAGTAATGGTCGGTCTCACGGGTCATAGTTTTACAAGTACCAATAGAGGTCTATACGCATTTTGTTCAGCATTTTACAACGTTACGAACGCTACCACGTAAGTTTACATGTAAAATTCGAGTGTTTATCAGCTAGTAGCTAGATAAAAAAAAAAAAAACCTTACATTAATGTTTACTAAAGAATGCTCAACCTCTCCGTTTTACGATTGACCTATGCGTTGTATACAGTAATAAAACTTTATAGCTTTTAAGTATAAATTAACTTATAAATAATACACAGATTACACACATTTTGTTAAACAAAATACAGCATAAAATTATTAATGAGTATCAATCTTCTGCGTGTGTACATTATAATTTAGGTACAACATCCTATGATTAGCTATTGTAACAGCACACACCCATTATTTATATTGTCAAAGCACTTCCAACCGTAAAATCTAAGCTTTAATATGTTCTCTGTATTATATGTACATTGACTCATTTATTTGTACAATATAAACCATTGTTTAATTTGGGACGAGTAAGTGGTATTCTAATAACCTAAGACACCCAACACAAAATTATTCAATTCATTAAAGTAGTAAAATTAAGGCGATTGAAATTAACTTTTTATCGTGCACTCGATCTCCGAACAGGTATATGAACAGGCCATGCGACTTTTTATTGTAGGATGCAGTAGTATTTTTGTGTTGTCTATGGGGCACTGGCCCGTTGACTATGAAAGGTTTATTTAACGTTAATTTTTTCTAAGCTTATCACTGTTCGTAATGTATCATAAAAGAAAATATATACCGTATTTTGTCTATGGTACCTCGTTGACTAGTTCTCCGAGTCCTCGCTGTCATAAATGTATTCATAATTGCAAGTAAACAAGAAAGTATAACCCCAGTGATAGCATAACAATTACTTAAACCTCAGGTGCTCATCAGTGAATCCGTACCTCGAGCACGCGTGGAACACGTCGTGGACGTTCGGCGCGCGCGCGGCGGCGGCGCGCGCGGCGAGCGCGGGCGTGTGGGCGAGCTGGGCGTGCGCCGCCGCGCTGTTCCTTGCGCGCTGTCTCACCGCGCCCGACTTCCAGGTCAAGCGCACCGGGGCTTACCTGAAGGATCCGCAGCAGGTACGTAGTTCCATGCGACATGAACTCTAGACACCAGGGCTTTCCTCAAAGATCCATTATGACTACTTATTGTGAAACTAATCTCTGAATGATGATTTGCTTTTGTTACTTATTAAGAGTTATTGTGTATAATATAACCTAAGAACTCGTTGTGAGACAGGGAGAATAGCATGCTAACAATACTTACTAACTCTATTGTAAATAATTATTAGAATCATGGTTTTGAAATTAAAAAAATAAATAATTATACGTGGGTACTATACACTTACTTCTCCTAAGTAAATATTTTGTAATATTTTTTTTGAATTTTTACTAACCCATATAATTTGTCTACCTATGTCAATTATTGAGTGATTCTTACGTGCGTACCTTAACGACTAGTCTTTAACAATCATCTTTGTTTTCAGAGAATAACACCCTACTTAAAAAAATCAACGCGTCGGCGACCATCGAACACTTCTCCGAATAAACGTGACAATGCATCTGTGAGATCAGAACCAACTGCTACCACGGAACTCGTCACAGCCTCCGTGGAGCAGGGGCAGGACACCGCGCCGCCCACCCCGCAAGTCACTCCTTTTAAACGAATCAATGCTCTGGAAGATATTGAGATGACCACAACTCCACGCAAATAAACTTAAAATACAGAAATAAATATTATCCAAACAAACGTTTTAATTGTAAGCGGGAAATATATATCTTTTACTGAGTTATTATTATAACTTTTTACACAAAAGATTTATTCTAAGTGTAATTAAAGCTTACTCAAATCGAGGGAGGTGAAACTGACTAAATGACGCATTTAAATTACTTATAATTACTATATTTGTCTACGAAATGTTGATTTTATTGCTATATTATTAATGTTAAGCAAGTTTGTGTATATTAAATAGATGTTTACAAAGTATTCGACTTTTATTTGCTCTACATGAATTTTATAGAATAATAACATTATTTTTTTATTTTGAAAATACATTTTTTAAATCTAGTTGACATAAAAAATCGTGGTTAGGTAACAAAATGTTGTTTTGTATGTTTTTTTTACATGTATACGTACAATGTAAGCAAAATTTTCGTTGATTATGAATCGATTATCATAAATGACTCTTTCTATTAAATTGGTTATCTGGAGTAATCCCAATAGTAACAAATTGACGGGCAATTATATTATGAAATAAAAATGTAATGTCTAGTATGTGTGGTGATTTTATATGTATAGATAGCGGAAAAATACATAGGAGTCTCTGGCCAACTATGATGAAAACTAAAACTGCATGACTAACTTTTTGAAAAGTTAAGTAATCCTAGCCAGAAATAGAACCCGTTGATTTTAAAAATAGGAAACCTATAAAATACAATAATATTATTATAAATAAAATTAAGTAAAATGTTGAGTCGATGAGAAAAACAAAGAGGAAACCATCCTACCCATTTTTAAGTTTGACATGCTTGTCAATTCACTTGTTTGCCCGAAGATATTCTTTCCGTCATATTCAGTCGCTAACTTGTTGCTAGGCAACGCGCAATATCGTCTAAAGTAATCGGTATTCTGGGTACCAAAAACTCATTACTTTATAAAATATCTATGTTATATAATGTCATTGAATAATAATTGAATTACTAACGTAAATTAGATTGATCATCTTGTCATTCGTATTGACGAAATATAAGAATCTCTCACTAATTTTGTTCCTTTTTGTTAACGCGAGATAGCTAGTTAATTAAACCCATACATTGGATTAATCTAATCCAATTCTTTGGTTAAAGGCTTTTAGTTGTGCCAATTAGATATTAATCTAAACGCAGATCTATGCAATCGATTGCATAAGAAAAATTACTAACTACTGACACGCACTAGGCACACTGTTGTGCCACTGTCATAGGTATAAAAGATAGATCATCTGTGAATTTCATATTTGACATATTTTGAAAATGTCAATGTCAATGTTACTTAATATCACTTAATATGTCCAATTACCAATTATTTTCAATCCCAAAAACAAAATTAATATAATCTTTGCCGATATATAATGATATTTAATCAGGTAAATAGAATTTTAAACAAACGTTATGTTATAAATTATTTTCTACGCAATGTACACATCGAGACGTCGGCTAAAGTGTTATATCCGTTAAAAAGTCGAGCTCTGCTAAAAATTAAGGGCCAAGATGCTACGACTTTTCTTCAAGGGCTCATTACAAATGATATGAAACATTTTGAAGAAGGTGCTAAATCTATGTACGCAATGTTTTTAAATAACAAAGGTAGGGTGATGTACGACACACTCATACATAAATGGGATAATGATGAAACATTTCTAATAGAATGCGATAAAAAACTAGTTAATTTATTGCAAAAACACCTAAAAATTTATAAATTAAAACGTAAAGTTGAAATTGAAGATATTGATAAAGATTTTATTACATGGGCTTTAATTCAACCTGAGGTTGACATAATACCTGAAATTAAAAGTCACGTAAATATTTATAAAGACCCTCGCCTTGCTGAATTAGGTTTTCGTATAATTTCTTCTGCTGGTATAAAAAGTGAAGAGATCGCAGAAATGATCGGAAAGGATATTGTCACCAAAGATAATGAAGAGGGTTATAAATATTTAAGGTATAAACTAGGAGTGAGTGAGGGAGCTGACGATTTGCCCCCAGGCACCAGCTTTCCATTAGAAGCAAATTGTGACTACCTTCATGGTGTCAGTTTTCACAAAGGCTGTTATATTGGACAGGAGTTAACTGCTAGAGTTCACCACACAGGCGTAGTTCGCAAAAGAATAATGCCAATTAAGTTTAGTAAAAATATATCAGAAAATATAGAAAAGGACTCTGTAATCTCAGCTAGCGATAACCCAAAAAGTAACTTGGGAAAATTAAAAGGTGTGATAGATAACTATGGAATAGGCTTGATAAGAATCAAAGAAGCACTTGATGCAAAAGTTCTTACTGTTAGTAAATATTCAGCCGAAGTTTTGAAACCTGCATGGTGGCCACTAGAGGCCCCAAAAGAAATTCAGAAAAATGAATAATTCTCTTTTATTAATGGATACTTAGTAAAAAAAGTACATAATGAAAAGCATATGTAGGTATTAATTTATTTTCTGTTTATTAAATTGTAAATGTCTAAAAAACTCCCATTTAACCTAACTATAAATTATATTAATTTTATTTAAATTTAAAACCTACTATTAATATTTACTATTATTTATATGAAATTAATATTGTTTCAGTACCATGGATGATTCAAAGTCAAAAGAGGCAAAAGATGAATGCACACAAGATGTGTACAATTTTAAGTGTTCTCAGTGTGGTATGAATGAAGAAGCTCATTATAAAGGTGTAAGTCCACCATTTTCACGGAAGATTCAACTTAAACACCCTAGCTATGTGATGAAAGATCCCTTTAGCCCTCCAGGGAAAGGAGAAATTTTAATTCTAGGTGCAGATTGTGCCATTTGTGGCAAAGCTGTTTGTATAAGTAAGCAATGTAGCATTTTCTATTTAAAAACATATTGCTTAGAATGTGTACAAAATTCCATTGATAAATTTCCAACAGAAGTTACTAATAAAGTTAAAAAGAATTAGAATTTAATATGTCTTTCTTTTTCTACAACTATTCACTCCAATAAATGCATAAGTTTAGACATTTAAAATATTATTATTTCAAATTATCAAATTAGTTCATTTATATTTTTAAATGTATATAAGTAAAACACTTTTTTTTATAAAATACTGTTTACTTTGGCTTTCCAGTCCGATTTACAGTATTTTTTATCGAGTTTTCACAAATGAATTCAATAACACAGTTACATTCGACCAAAACATTTGATCACTTCAGAATAAGTATAATACATAAATTTAAATAACTGTTACAAGCCAGTATATAATACGCAAATTACAACCTCGACACATTAAAAAAGCAACCACCAGCTTATGCCACACTTCATTAGAAACAGAAAATATGATCCTAAAATTATTAAAAAAGATAATTACAGCATAGTTATATTTAAGGTAATATATTAATAAGCTCTAAAATGACAAAATTAAATATATATATATTATATATATATTTTGTCGCCATTGCCTGTCACTCAATTCAGATTGTTAGCACCACAATACATCATAACCCTTTTCTAAAAGTGACCGCCTTCACCGAACAGCAAAGATCTTCCATATAAAACAACACAATAATCAGTGAATGTTTATCAAAATATGTTAACAGCAATTATATTTAATTAATATATAAATTACAGATTAATATTATTGCTTCCTGTGTTCCCTAGTTAGCTATGTTTTATAGAATATTCGAGAATGAGATTTTCATTTATAAACTATTGCAGTCAAAAATATGTTCTTCGGAAAAAGCTTTGTGATGGGTTCAGAAGTGTTACAATTTCATATATCATAAATGGACATAATATTTAAAGATGAATTTTGAATGCTATACATTTTAAACTACTTATCGACGAAATACTACAAGACATCTTAAATGTAACATTTGTGTAAATATCTGGGCAGTGTGCTATTTCTTTCTATAATTCAATTAAGTATTAAATAACACTAGCGATTACGAAGAAAATAAACACATCGTTAATCTAAATGATGATGACAGAGTCTAAGTTTAAAAAAATTATTCTATCATTTATCTATTGAAGAAAATCGTAGTAAAACATTGAATCGGCTGCCTTCAAATAATATTTGAACAATACTTCAAAAGCTCTTAATCTTGCTCGAATCATAACATCCTTACATTGACAAGTGTGCCAATATTAGTATTTAACATGTTATATTTAAAAAAAACTTAAAACATATCGGACTATAAAATTTAACTGGCCTAGTTCAAAATTCCGCAAATAAAATAAGTGGACTTTGGACGGGTATTTCTCTTACAGTAGGTAAAAAATTGTGTTCCAAGTTAAATTTCACTGGGATACTCACGTGGGTAAGTGAAACAATCTTCACACAGTTTATTATATTCCTAAACTAACAAAATTTTCACAGCCGAAACGTAATTATAATTTTGATGAAAATTAATTTTTCAAGATTCCAAGACCTTGAATTTAAAATAGCCATCTATATCTCCTTTCTAGACTGTTTCTTATACCTTAAAAAATAAGTGGGTGCCAATGTTAAAACGTAAAACATTTTGTAAAAAATAATTTGGTCTTAAGAAATATTTTAAGGACCATTAAATTTAAAAGATCATTCGTAATCTAAACACCTTAAAACTAAGTATTTATATGGTGTTATTTTATGATCGCGTCTAGGAATGAATTGAATTTATTCCAAGAGATTCTGTCGGGATCAAGCAATACAACAAAAACATCTACAATTATTTTAGTTAACACTCAATACACAATATTTAATTACCTAATATGGTCACAGAAGTTTTATAATTTACATTTAGGGTCGAAATAATAGTCTTACCAATAAATCCTTTATCTCCCAAATCGTAACAAAAAAGAATTTTAAATAATATGTTAAGTATAAAACCTTTTATATAATTATGATACATTAAAAGCAAACAAAACCAAGTATTTCTGTTCCACGTACCACATATTGTCACACCGCGCTGGTAAAAGAGATAGTCGGTTTTGTTTCATCTAACCTCCGACATAATACTAAATTTTTCTGTGACCAATTACATACAACATTAAATAAAATAATCAATACGAACAGGTAGCAAACAGACTCTATACATATTTACTTTAAGCATTGCTTGTTACAAACTCCTTATAATACACTAAACGAATAAAGATAATATCTAAAAAAGTTTATAAAATTATTTAATATTAATTATGTTGAGCCATCTACTCGTTTTGAAAAACAAATCAAAATATTCAAATGTTTGGTCTTCTGAATTGTTTTTCAAAAGCTCTTACAAAGAAATCGTCATATAATGTTAAAAAAATTCGAATATTTCTTCGTAAGAGCGGTGAAATATATGTTAGGTCTATTAATTTGTGTCTTACTTTTTGTAAAACAGATAATAATAGACACCCGCTTCTATTAATAGAAGAAAAATCGATCAGAACTTGGAATGTTGGAAAAATTTGTCACATTGTTACGTCATGAATTTTTAATTATAAAAATAAATAAACAAAACTAGCTGCACACAATATAAGCACCGAATATTCATTTTGCAACAATATGATGACGATTTGTATAGTGTTTTCTTACTAATTCAGTGACATTTTAATTTGATAGTAAACTATGCGTTAGGCGACGATATTATTCGTTTAATGTGATTTTAAGTAATAGACGGTATATCTTAGATCATTTATCACATCTTTGAGATGCAACTCAGTTCCGTGTTTTCGCAAATATTTAAATAACATTATGGTTTCAAATTAAGACTAAAGATTTTGTATAAAATTAATCAATTGCAGCTAAACTTAACGATCGAAATTAACTTCAATTTACTCTAGAAAAGAATTAAACATTCAGAACAATTACAGATCGAAGACGGATAATATTTACAGATATGTGAGCTTAAATAATCTAATTCGTAACGGTTTACTACAGAAAATCATGTGTCCGATACACAACGCAATTAATTTTAAAAGTCCCCTCATTTTATAATCTAAATTTCAACGAGATTAAAGGTGGGTCGTTACATCGGTTGCACATTCACACCGCGGTCCGTTTTACAGGTACGTTTTACCGTATACGTTTTTCGGCTATAGCGTACGTGTTGTATGAACGGGTTCACACCCTATAATATTCCGAATCCAATAAATACAACCCGGTGCGATATTTTTACTGTATCCTGTATAAAGTTGGGTGTATCGCACCTGTATTCAAATACAGTTTCATTTTGATAAATCCTAACTGAGTGATTTCTTGATAAATTTATACCAATTTCTCAATTTACACTATAATGTGTAACTGTATTTATGTACTATACAATTTTGTACGTATTACATTGAGACGAAATACGTACAGGTATTTTTATAAAGATATGACATAATTGGGATTTTCAAAATATAAACTGTATTTGGTCGGAGATGCGGTATGTAGTGTTAGTGTGAACAGCCTCCAGTAGCGCCGGGTCCATTAATAACGTCCCTATAAATACGGGCGCCCCGCGGGAACGTGCAGTTAGTCGTCGGGCGGCTGCAGCTGGTGCAGGCGGCGCAGCGCGTGCGACAGCAGCGGCAGCAGGTCGGGCAGCGCGGCCGCCTCCTCCGCGGACTCGTCCGACTCCTCCAGCGGCTCCTCGCCCTCGCTGCCCTCCGCCGACGCGCAGCGAGCCTCCGCCGGCGCGCCCGCCGCCTCCGCCTCCGCGCCCTCTTCTTCTGTTATCACCACTATTGTTACATGTTACAATATTTGAGAAACGATAAAATCATTACAGATAACAGAATAAAGACACGCTCGCGAATAATAAAATTGCGATAAATAGAAAAACATTACTTTTCTCATTGTTTGCTAGCATTGGATTTGTTTTATAACATAGTATAATAGCAAATTATGTATAGCAGAATCGGTTATGTTTTTGTAGAGAAAAATATAGTAATAAAAAAAAAGTTATACAAATAAATTGAAGAGTTTCTTTTGAATATCAAAATGTTGTGCAAAAATATCAAAACCTACAAAATTAATCTTCAGTCGTGATAATCAAATAGTGTTCAACAGTTATCATAGAATAAATACACCGCATTTCGCTCATGCGATCAAAGCATGTATAAAGAAGCAGCGCGCTACCGGTGGGTCTGAGCAGCCGCTGGTGCAGCGCGGCGGCGGCGCGCAGCAGCGCGCGCGCCAGCGGCGAGGCGGCGGCGGGACGCGCGCGCTCGCTCAGCAGCAGCAATGCGCGCGTGCCGCCCACCAGCGAGGCGAGCGGCGCGCGCGCGGCGCAGCCCGCCAGCTCCTCCGCCAGCGCCTCGGCCGCGCGCGCCGCGCCGCCCAGCGCGCCCGAGCCGCCCGAGCCGCCCGCCGCGCCCGCCGCGCCCGAGCCGCACGCGCCCGGCGCCGCGCCCAGCTGCGCCGCCGCATAGTTATGATCACTCGATTATACATAAATACGAAAATGTTGGAAAATTCATGTTTGCTGTGACTTTGAAAATCTTTTACAGACTTCAATTAAATTTAGCAGAGATTTTTTTTTAATAATAAATAACTGACAGGCAGCACTTAAAATAAAGTGTCATGTCACTTGATTTTAAGTAATCATCACTGTCTACAGAAATGTCTGTACAGTAACAGTACAGTGCCAGTACAAGATGAAGCCACATATACACTGTCAGCTTAAAAGGTATAAAAGGGAAACAGAAAGTTAGACAAAGAATGGTTGAAGGAGTGAGGAATCGTGTTAAATCTCTCACTCACCGTACGAAACACTATATATTAGGCTAGCATCCACCCGCAGCTTTGCACGCATAATATGTTAATAAAAAATATTGTATATTTTATTCTAACATATAACCTATATTGCTGTAAAGTTTCATCAAAACCTGTTCACTAACTTTTGCGTTAAAAAATTACATACATCCATACAAATTATAGATTTTTAATTAGATACTTTTTATCAATATTCCGCACAAACGTAGCCTTACTTCGGCTTGCAAGTTCCTTACACAGTATACGAACACTGATCTTAGAACACGAAGCGAAATATTACTTTAGGGTAGTAATGCTGCATGAAGTCGTAGATGGCGGGGTCGGCCAGCGACTCCCGCTCGTCCAGCAGCACCGCGTCCACGTACTCCGCCACGACGCTGCACTCCAACAACATTTCTTCTAATTTCGCATCCGCCTAGAAACAAAAGTACGGATGCATTTTTATTTGTCTCACTAGCTGCCTCTTGCAGTTTCACTCGCGTTTATGGTACTGCTTCGCTCCTATGAGCCGTAGCGTAAACCTTTCTCAATAAACTGGTTATAAAATGCAAAAAGAATTTTTCAAATCGGATTCAGTAGTTTGAGAGTTTACCCCCTACATACATACACCTTAGAAACAAAATTTTACCTCTTTATTATACGAGTATAGAAAAGTTTGCTTTACTAGTTTTTAACCGACGTACAAAAAGAAAAAGGTTCTCAATTCGTCGTGGATTTTTTATATGTACCTTTACCATTAATCGAAAATGGCTACATTGATTTGATTAAATCTTTTTTGTTTGAAATATATACTCTCTGATATGTAATCAACATAGGTCCACAAATCGAGTTTGATGCAAAATTCTTTAAGAATAATACTTTGGTTGAAATATCAAAATAACTGGAATAAGTACGACATTCAAATAAACGAAATTACATATTTGCGTACTTTTAACGTTTTGGAAGTATGGTAAGAACAATGTGTACATTGACAAAATTGTGATTTTGTAAGGTAATAATTGAACAGTAGTGGCTCACCGGTGACGCAGCCACGTCTCTCCAGAAGGTCGCGAAGTAGTTAAACCGCAGCGGCACCGCCTCGAGCGCGCACAGCGCCGACAGCAGCACCAGCTGCTCCGACATGCAGCGCTGACTCCGAGCCACTCGACAACATGTGTCTAAAAATCATAAGTTATAATATTTAATATCGTTGTTCAGTCTACTTTTTGACATAAGAAAAATAATTCGAAAAATTCGATTATGAAATAAATCATTGTATTAGTGAAATAAATATACCAATATAACTAATATATACTTTCATATGACTTACATAAATTGTTTATCATTGCATTTATACTCGAAAGAATTGTTAAATAATTAACTTATTTATTAAAACTCAGCTTCTATAAGTTTGTCTAGGCATCTGTTTTCAGAAGGTTTAGAGTGAATTTATGAACTCTATATTGAACATATGGTTCAATATGGCGTTTTAGCATTATGGACAAAATACAGTACCATCTATCGCGTAACGATTGGCGTTATATTTTGCCCATACCACGTTTTGTAAACTCACTAAACTTCCAAGTCACCGTTGTCTTACATCAGTGGTGAGGGTAACACTCACCGATGAACTTGTGGTAGGGGCGGTAGAGCTCGGGGCGCGGCGGCGAGTGCGGGTGCGCGTGCGCGTGCGCGCCGCGCATGCGCGGGCGGGAGGCGGCGCGCGCCGCCGCGTGCGCGCCCGCCGCCAGCGGCACCAGCGCGCCCAGCGCCGCGCCGCCGCCGATCAGCACCAGCTCGCGCAGTACGCCTGCGAACACGCAGAATACATTACGATGTATTATATCTTTAATAAGTATATATGTTTTGATTAGGTTTTATAGTTATAGGTATAAATATAATATAGTATCAAGAGTATGTCATAATTATTTATTCTTCTTATAATGTCATTTTGTGTAGTAAATAAATTTAATTAAATTAATAAAAAACCAAGAGGAGCCGTTAGACACCCGGTAGAAACGAAGTCCTTTTCACTATATATTAAACTGATAACCGAATTATTAGATGATAAACGAATTTAAAGAAACAATGGTTGATTGGCGCCTAGGTACACTTGTACTCTCTCTCTCTCTCTAACAACAAAAGTGTCTATCATGTAGCTCCCATCCCCGTAACGGACCAATAAGAGCAGATCGTTTTAACAAATGCAAGTAAACTGACCGAGCGCGGCGTGCGGCAGGCGCGGCGTGCGCTGGTGCAGATTGAGCAGCGTGAGCAGGCGGCGCGCGCACTCGGGCCAGTCCTTGCAGGCGAGCAGCAGCGCGCGCGCCTCTTTGGCGTCGCGGCGCAGGCGCAGCGTGCGGCACAGCGCGCGCGCCCAGCGCAGCGCCGCGCCCAGCTCCGCGCGCACCGCGCCGCCCGCACCGGCGCCGCCCACCGCGCCCACTGCGCCCACGCCGCCCACGCCGCCGCCTTCCACGTACACCGCGTGCAGGCTATGCAGCGCCTGCGCGACGAACGACATCGTGGCCTTTATTACGAGAACGAAGGAGTGCGGTTCACCTTCTTTTGGAAACTGACTAGTGTTTTTAAAGAAATATTCTTTATTCATCCTATATATATCCTAATTGACTGAATATTAATTCTGGGTCTAAAGATTTTTAAACAAGTGTTTTTTTAACTGGGGTTAGTAATTAGTGAAAAATACTCAATGATGTTTCAAAGCCGATTTCGAAATAACAGCGTCATTAGTTTTTCGAAAAATTAATTTTCTTAACACCTTGTTTAAAAAAATACATTTCGTATTTTTGCACTATATTATATTTTCAGTAATAAGAATCAATAAGATGAATGACATCATAAAAATATTCAGGATGATCCATAAAGATCAGTAGGGTACACTTAACAAATTTCTCTAGGTCTCAAAATCAGATTTCTTCCTACTTCTTCATGAAGCATCCTGTATAACATATGCAATAAAAATTTTTTTAATTCAACACTCACTTCAAAAGTCATCTGCAGTCCGCCATTATAAACTACATACAGTCTATCATCCTCATTTTCGACGAGCGTGCAGAACGCCGATATTAACGTCGTCCAGCACGTCCGCCCATTCAGACCTGAGAAAACTAAATCTTATTATGCGACTAGTACGATATGTGAATCAATAAACACTAAATCATTATATATGAATAGAAATGTTAAATAAAAAGTTAAATTAGTCTTTTACCCTGTAAGTAAGCTGAGAGCGTGCTGCGCCTGAAGGCGGCGGCTTCGCGCGCATCGGCGCCCTCCGCGCCGCCCGCGCCGCCCGCGCCGCCGCGCGCCGCCAGGATGCGCGCTAGCCTGCAACGGGTCAACGTTACGAATGGTACTAGCTAAAAAAGCTATTCACATAAGATTTAAGTTATGCAAGAATTAAAAACCTGCACTTAAATATTTGTCAAACTGTTACGACACAAGGGATCACAATGGTTCGCCAGTTTTCACAGTTTACATTCTCTATATTTATTTTATGCTAAAGTCACATAGTCTTAAGCCGTTGACGTTACAGGTCACAATGGAACGAATTATACATACGTACTCGAGACGACAGGTTGGCGCAGTGGTTACTGCAGCTGACTAATGCGCTAACAGTTGCGGGTTCGATCCCTGATCATGTCCAACATCCGTATTGATCATATGGATGTTTGTCTAGGTTTGTGTGTTTGTGTTGACTGTTTTCAAATTCTTGACACAGGATTATGAGATTCTAATGAGGGCCGTAGAGTGCGAAGCGATTATTTATACATAAATATGTGCGAAAATCATTACTCTCTTTCTCGGTCAATCGGTTAATTAATATTGTGGCCCCATTTATAAGTCAATAAAGTTCAACGAAAGTCGAATTTTAGCATTATCATAATAAGACTAGCTAGCTAGGCAGCTGAGGACGGGGCGCACCTGAGCAGCTCGTCGGCGGCGCCGGGGTAGAGGTGCGCGTGCGGCGCGATGTTGCGGAAGGCCCAGTGTATGTTCTGGTGCTGCGCCAGCGCGCGCGCGAACGCGCCCGAGCGCCGGCAGCACAGCCGCAGCAGCGCGTAGTACGGCGGCAGCATCGCGCGGTTGTACGCCACCACCTCGCCGTCCTCGTGGTCGGCGCTGCAAGTAGATCCGTCTCGGTTACCATACACATTTTCATTAAATACAACAAACATTTCAATTAATTTTACCCACGTTAATAAATAAAATTGTAGTGTCTGTTTGGAATTTTAAATGAACATCTTTTCACTAAATGCATAAGTAAGTATATATGGTACTTGCAACAAAAACAGAAATCAATTATTAAAAATTTTCTCAATTTAATTTAAGACTAAGTCGCGAGCACCAACTAGTATTTGTATATGTTGTATGCACTCACAGTATATAGTTAAAAGCGATGTGTTTAGTGAGACGCTGGTTGGCCAGCATCAACTGCACGTTTTCGGGGCAGTCGACGGACACCGCGTGCCAGAACGTGAGCAGCGCCTGCTTGTTGGGGTGCACCGCCACCGACGGCTCCGAGATCGCCGGGTGATAAAGTTCCCACAGATCATTGAAGTATTGACCGAACTGAACAATAAAGATAGTTTAGTAAAAAATGTAAGATACATTTTTTAATAACTTACAAATTATACTTATGAAATATTGAAACATACCATTAATTTTTCTACCCTGCTAACGACACAATACGACATGACCCCAAAATACGCTGTCAGCTTCATCGTCCCGTGGACGGCGATGTCTGTATATTTTCGGGCAGCTTTTAGTTTGCCCAACAGCATCGTGTATACCTGGTAAAAAAGACAACGTTAAACAGTACAAATTTAAAATATATACAGGATGTCAATTGGGCATGTGTTGGACATTTTATCAGCTTGATTAGATTCGATATTAAAACTGAATTGAATTGTCGCGTGTCACCTGATGCAGAGTGTGGTGCGCCGTGTCGGGCAGCTTGGCGAGGTGCAGCGCGGGCGCGGGCAACGGGCGCGCACGCGCGTACCCGGCGCGGAAGTGCTGCGACGGCACCAGCGCCACCAGCAGCAGCGCCGCCGCCGCGCGCACGCGCGCCGCGCCCGCCGCCAGCAGCTGCGCCTCCAGCCAGCGCTCCGCCGTGCGCAGCGCCCACGCGTGCGCCGCCTTGTTGCGCGGCACCTGCATGGCGAGCCACTCCAGCGCCGCGTGCGGGCACACGTCGCCCGCGTCCCACAGCCGCGCCAGCACCAGCTGCGTGAAGCACGGCAGGCCGCCCGACGCGCCCGCGCCGCCGCCGCTGCCCTCCACCAGCAGCGTCAGCAGCTTGAAGAACGGGCCGCAGCTCTGGAACGAGCGAGCGACGATACTTTACGTAGAACACGATCCGCTTTACCATTAACGTTTGACGAAAAAATACTTACTTCCGAATGCTTCGCGATCGCCTGGAAGATCATATTCACGATTTTCTGCGCGAGAGCCTCGTTCCACCGGCAAAGAGCGAATATGAGGGACCTAGTCTGCTGGAGATTTAGACTGTCCCTCGTTTGTTGATAGATGAAAGGAAACCCCTAAAATTTTATATATGATTTTCAAATAAAAAACACAGCGGTAAGGACAAAACAGCATTATGGCACTGGTGCGTAGCAGTACCTTGGCGTGCAGTAGCGCGCGCGCGTCGGGCTCGGCCAGCGCGAGGTGGCCGGCGGCGTCGCGCGAGCGCTCCACGAGCCCGCTGACGAGCGCCACCATCTTGTCCAGCGCGCCGGGCCGCAGCTTGTCGCCGCAGCTCTCCGCGGCGCCGCTGCCGCTGCCGCTGCCGCTCGCCTCCTCGCTGGGGGACTCCGCCTGGGACACGTGGCCGCTTAGCATCGCTTGACGTTTGAATATATTAGCCCCTAACATTATACCATCACCTAAGTATAGATTAACAATAATATAAGAATATTAGAATCGACTATATTACTACACGCACCAAATCATCCTCAATTCGAAAAAAAAATAGACATTACGAAGAATCTTAATGAGTTTAAATAACCAAAAAAAAAAAAAACAATTTCAACAATCAAAATACCGTGTTAGAATTCTGTCCTAAGTAGAAGTTGACCATGGAGGAGATGGCGTTAACGCGCAACATGAACTTGCCCTCCTCCTCTCCCATCTTGCTGAACTCGTACAACAAGCTGAAGTACTCCGTTAAATGCCGCAAGTGAGATCGCGCACCGCTCTCCATCTGACAAAACGTAATTATCCTTTCCATTATCATAAAACATACAATATAAAATTTAACAAAAACCCATTTCAACGACACCTATTCGAATAGTTTTTTATATTCTTTGTTATAATTTAACAACGTAGCATTTAATTTTTTACCTTACGTCAAGTTACCAAAAACCAAAATTTCTTCTTTTAGTAATTAAAAAGCAACTCACCAAAGACAATAACATCCTTATAAACCTAGTAACACAACTCGCTTCTCCCAATTTACTATTATCTTCACCCTCTTCCGTGCCCTGAAGATACAGGGCACAATGACAAGATCTGAAAAAAAAAGAAATGTTTCCTTACAACAATCGTTTTAAAGATCATTGTCATTATGAGCAATGGATGCTACACTCGTACTCTTGTAACTAGTATAAAACCATTCTATATATGTCCGTAAGCAAAACTTACAAGTGTAATTCTCGATTAAGAGCTAAGAGTGATAAGATCACTTTTACCTGCATTTCCTATTTTCTGGTTTTATCTCACTTAAAAAACTTTTATGTTTTAATATGATATAATATTTTGAACAATACTTATTATTACTTACCTCAGCCTTTGTATAACATGCATGCATAGCCTTTGAAACATCTGTCTGACCATTTGATTCGGACATTTTATTAGCACCTGAGGGAAAAGTTGTTTTGTCATGAATGAAAGAGCACAACAATCAATTTTATAAAATGCGTAATTTTTTAATTAAAGGAACATTAAAATGTACAAATAACTAAATGTTAATTATAATTATTGGTTGTGGATTCGACCCTCAAGCATAACCAATATTTGTGGAAGTATTTGAGTCGTTTATTTTTAGACCATTGATACTAAATATTACTCTAATTGGATCTTTATTTTAAGGCGTTCATAAGAATATTTTTTTTTACCTGCATCGGCCACCACGTGTCATCAGCCATATGACCAAGGAACCATTCTGAAGCAGCCGCGGACGCGTTGAACTGTTTCGTCACTAACTCCACCCATGACACCATTGTAGGCTATTTTAGGAAAATTTTAATACGAAATAATCTTCTGTTTTTAACAATATGCAAGTTATAGTCTAATTTAAATTTTATCCAATATAACGATTATGTATGTATCTTTGAAGTATATTTTTAAGACAAATGTCTAAACTAACCTTCTCCTTCGCATGTATAAATGTTTCGATGAAAAAGGACGTGGAAAGCCTGGCGGCGACCTCAGTGATCTCCGGCCTTAGCGTGAGCAGCGATTGCGGCACAGAACTACACATCTGACCCATGAACCTGTTTCAAAGATAGGTGTTAAGTATAGTTTTAATCATGTTTTACCAGTAAAACCTAGATTCACATTCTTAATAATCTCAACTTAAATCCAAAATTTAATACAGCTTTTTCCTGAAGTGCACCAAGAAAAGCTTCAAATGTTAGAAACGTTGAAGCTATGTTCAGTAAAGCGTCACTCACGTGAAGTAGGCGTGCTGGAAGATGTTCTTGTCGTGCAGGAAGTGCATGTTGTCGTCCCAGATCCAGCGCAGCAGGTCGGGCGGCAGCTGCACGGCCGGCGCCGCCTCGCGCCGCTCCACGGCCGCGCTCGCGCTCTCCTCCGCGCGGGACGACTGCGGGCAGGGGCTAGTGTGAGCAGGCTCGGAAACGTGACCGTTTACTGCGTGCCTCGTGAGAAGACACCGAAACCCATAACAAGGATAAAGAAATCAACGGACATCGGCAATTTGACGAATACTAAACCAAGATGCTGAGGATAGTGTTGACAGCCCTCCTACCAGGATCATAGATAAAATAAAGAGAGTCACCGACATCGGATTTCTGTTCAATATGCTTAAGATAGTAGTTAAGACCAGCAATGGAGTTCATTGACTAATACTACGACTAGATGATCTATTTTCAAGAATCCTTAGTACTTATATACTATATGGAATTCTTGTTAAAATGTATTGCTACTAAGCTCTACCAATATACATATATTGGAACAAAATTGTAATTTACAATTAGTTAAATATATAAAGAATCACCTGTGCTTCCTCCTGTTGGCCACAGTCTGAACCGCGTTGGTTGCGTGGTGGACTAAGTTCATAGAACAACATATAGGCGCTGTTTGTCTTCTCGAATGAGAAGTCCATGAATTTGTCCGTTACCGAATCGTATGTTTTGCTCTGAAATAAATATTACATAATCAAAATAAAGTAATTAAAACCAATCAAATTTTTTAGGCAGGTGATTATTGATGTGATTATCGCAGAAGCATATAAAATAGCCCAACCAAAGCGGTAATAAAATATAATCCATTAGATTTCGATACGAGCAGCAGGCGATGTGTGCTCTCTTCCGAAGCACTCGGCGGCAATGTGCGCGGGGTCGAAGGGCTTGACCTCGGCGTCGTTGAACAGCAGCCAGCGGTCGTGCAGCTGGTGCGGACGAGCGAGCAGCAGTAACAACTCACGGTCATCTCTCCTCCGAAGCACTCGGCGGCAATGTGCGCGGGGTCGAAGGGCTTGACCTCGGCGTCGTTGAACAGCAGCCAGCGGTCGTGCAGCTGGTGCGGACGAGCGAGCAGCAGTAACAACTCACGGTCATCTCTCCTCCGAAGCACTCGGCGGCAATGTGCGCGGGGTCGAAGGGCTTGACCTCGGCGTCGTTGAACAGCAGCCAGCGGTCGTGCAGCTGGTGCGGACGAGCGAGCAGCAGTAACAACTCACGGTCATCTCTCCTCCGAAGCACTCGGCGGCAATGTGCGCGGGGTCGAAGGGCTTGACCTCGGCGTCGTTGAACAGCAGCCAGCGGTCGTGCAGCTGGTGCGGACGAGCGAGCAGCAGTAACAACTCACGGTCATCTCTCCTCCGAAGCACTCGGCGGCAATGTGCGCGGGGTCGAAGGGCTTGACCTCGGCGTCGTTGAACAGCAGCCAGCGGTCGTGCAGCTCGTGCTCGCGGTCGCGGATGAACGAGTAGTAGTGCCCGCCGTCCGCGGTGCCCGTGTGCACCGTCACGCCTATCAGCTCGTATCTGTTTTACAATAAAAAAAAATATTGACGTAATACAAAATGACTAACGCCTAATTGAATAACTCAGAGAATATATTATTATTATAAAAAATTGTTCAAATTATATTTAAGCGAGTTATGCTTTGAATTTTTTTTCTATAGTTTATTAAAGTGCTTACTCATAATGCTCTTCAGTATCTGACTCCTCAGTTTCATTCAAGGAACTACCTTCACCATCTTTTTTTAATTCGGCTGACTTTCTCTTTTCCTCTGAAAATAATATAAAAATACAATATTTTAACAAAACAATGTAAACGTTTACTCAAATTATTATTGTGTTAAAATTAAAACTTACCTTGGTATTGCGCCGGCATCAAATGTTTTTCGACATAGCCAGACATATCAAGTCGCATGGGGAAAGAGAAGTGGGTATTGACCTTCTCCTTGAGCATCGTGAGCATGTTGAATGTATACCGCATCGTATTGAAGCAGAGGATACGAGGTAGTTTCTTAAAACATGCCCTAAAAATGAGAAAAAAAATTTATAACTATAAATTTGTTTATTCAGACTTATGTCATAAATTTTACAAAAAAATAGCAGACACCATCTGCCATACTACAAAAGATGAAATAAAACCATGTTGAGCAAGTGTCTAGCTAAACAGTGTTTAAAAATTAAACATTTCTTGAAATCTAAATTGCTTTACTTTCGAGTCAAATCATTATAATCTTATTAATAATATATCACATGTTGCATTGAAAAGCAAAAACAGGTTTTAGACATCGGTTATCTCACTTAAGCTTTGTTTATTAATAATTAAACTTAATGTCTTAAGCATTTTTAACTAAAAACCTGTCCTTAATGTACTGTTGTGTTTATAAACACGCGGCTAACATATGTTTAAATCTTTTGTAGTAAGGCAGCATCTTTGATTGTGCGCTTATCAAAAACAGAAAATTCCTTAAAAATTCCATTTTATGGCATAATCATTTTTAAATTATGTAAAATGCCTACATACATAAAAATGTTACACCAAATATAGTTAAAAGATACACGTTTAAAAATATGGAATAAATTCGCCATTACCGTTTCTCAGCTCGAACTTTGTTGGCGCACTGCGAGCAGGTGTAGCAATTGTCGCCCTCCAGTGTGTCCTTCACGGTGACCTCGTCGAGGCTCTGGTGCAGGTTGCGCATGTCGGCCACCTGGCAGCGCACCGTGTAGAACTCCTCCAGCGTGCGCGACACGTGCGGACAGTCCTGCGGAATACGACACCGGTACACTATACGACAAAATCTTAACATCTAATGCTATTTATGCCACTAATAACCAGCGGATGAAATGTTTGTATATTTTAATTAAAATAAAATTCATACTCAGTACTAACTAAATTAACAATAAAACCAAGGACATATTTTGAAACACAATCCAGTATGCTGGTCAGTTTTAATAACACATTGTCACATAAATCGGAATAGTTGACGTGGCATTAAACTTAGAAAACTACGCCAGAAGTTAGAAGTCGACGTCAGTTTGAGATGTCTTTGGTTCTTTGGTGATTTCAAAACATTCCAAAGTTATGAAACAATTAACATTTGTTAAAAATATACTCACCAGTGAGACGACATTATTACTTAGCACTCCGCAGAACAGCGTTTTGACTAGCTTTTTCAGTTCAGGAGTCATTTCTTCGAGCTTCGATACGAGATCTATAAAGAACTCCGCCATATCCTTTTGCTCGCCGGTATTGAGCGGCTGATGGTCCATCTGATACACCTTGCAGAAACTCCGCGGATTATATGCTTTTCGTTCACTTTCCTGTCGAAAACAAAATAGTTATTTTCAACTATTGAAACATATATTTAAACATTTTACAACACTAAAGTAAAAAATTGAGTAACTATACAATAATTCCAGTATTAATGCCATGTCGTCGTTATTTACAGGTACCGCATGCACCACGAAGGAAAGGAGAGGAGTGAAGTGTCAATGTACATGTACCATGGCGGCGGTGTGCCGCTGGCATCTTGTACAGGTGCTGCAGGTGAGCGTGCACGTACCATGAGGTAGGCGAACATGCGCTGCATCTCGTGCAGCGTGGGCCCGTGGCGGCTGGCGGCGGGTCGGTGTGCCGCCGGCATCTTGTACAGGTGCTGCAGGTGAGCGTGCACGTACCATGAGGTAGGCGAACATGCGCTGCATCTCGTGCAGCGTGGGCCCGTGGCGGCTGGCGGCGGGTCGGTGTGCCGCCGGCATCTTGTACAGGTGCTGCAGGTGAGCGTGCACGTACCATGAGGTAGGCGAACATGCGCTGCATCTCGTGCAGCGTGGGCCCGTGGCGGCTGGCGGCGGGTCGGTGTGCCGCCGGCATCTTGTACAGGTGCTGCAGGTGAGCGTGCACGTACCATGAGGTAGGCGAACATGCGCTGCATCTCGTGCAGCGTGGGCCCGTGGCGGCTGGCGGCGGGTCGGTGTGCCGCCGGCATCTTGTACAGGTGCTGCAGGTGAGCGTGCACGTACCATGAGGTAGGCGAACATGCGCTGCATCTCGTGCAGCGTGGGCCCGTGGCGGCTGGCGGCGGGTCGGTGTGCCGCCGGCATCTTGTACAGGTGCTGCAGGTGAGCGTGCACGTACCATGAGGTAGGCGAACATGCGCTGCATCTCGTGCAGCGTGGGCCCGTGGCGGCTGGCGGCGGGTCGGTGTGCCGCCGGCATCTTGTACAGGTGCTGCAGGTGAGCGTGCACGTACCATGAGGTAGGCGAACATGCGCTGCATCTCGTGCAGCGTGGGCCCGTGGCGGCTGGCGGCGGGTCGGTGTGCCGCCGGCATCTTGTACAGGTGCTGCAGGTGAGCGTGCACGTACCATGAGGTAGGCGAACATGCGCTGCATCTCGTGCAGCGTGGGCCCGTGGCGGCTGGCGGCGGGTCGGTGTGCCGCCGGCATCTTGTACAGGTGCTGCAGGTGAGCGTGCACGTACCATGAGGTAGGCGAACATGCGCTGCATCTCGTGCAGCGTGGGCCCGTGGCGGCTGGCGGCGGGTCGGTGTGCCGCCGGCATCTTGTACAGGTGCTGCAGGTGAGCGTGCACGTACCATGAGGTAGGCGAACATGCGCTGCATCTCGTGCAGCGTGGGCCCGTGGCGGCTGGCGGCGGGTCGGTGTGCCGCCGGCATCTTGTACAGGTGCTGCAGGTGAGCGTGCACGTACCATGAGGTAGGCGAACATGCGCTGCATCTCGTGCAGCGTGGGCCCGTGGCGGCTGGCGGCGGGTCGGTGTGCCGCCGGCATCTTGTACAGGTGCTGCAGGTGAGCGTGCACGTACCATGAGGTAGGCGAACATGCGCTGCATCTCGTGCAGCGTGGGCCCGTGGCGGCTGGCGGCGGGTCGGTGTGCCGCCGGCATCTTGTACAGGTGCTGCAGGTGAGCGTGCACGTACCATGAGGTAGGCGAACATGCGCTGCATCTCGTGCAGCGTGGGCCCGTGGCGGCTGGCGGCGGGTCGGTGTGCCGCCGGCATCTTGTACAGGTGCTGCAGGTGAGCGTGCACGTACCATGAGGTAGGCGAACATGCGCTGCATCTCGTGCAGCGTGGGCCCGTGGCGGCTGGCGGCGGGTCGGTGTGCCGCCGGCATCTTGTACAGGTGCTGCAGGTGAGCGTGCACGTACCATGAGGTAGGCGAACATGCGCTGCATCTCGTGCAGCGTGGGCCCGTGGCGGCTGGCGGCGGGTCGGTGTGCCGCCGGCATCTTGTACAGGTGCTGCAGGTGAGCGTGCACGTACCATGAGGTAGGCGAACATGCGCTGCATCTCGTGCAGCGTGGGCCCGTGGCGGCTGGCGGCGGGTCGGTGTGCCGCCGGCATCTTGTACAGGTGCTGCAGGTGAGCGTGCACGTACCATGAGGTAGGCGAACATGCGCTGCATCTCGTGCAGCGTGGGCCCGTGGCGGCTGGCGGCGGGGTCGGCGCGTAGCACGGCCGCGCGCGCCGCCGGCATCATGTACAGATGCTGCATGCACGACGCCATGTAGCACGTGGCGCCCAGATTCGTGAGCCCCGCGTAGCCGCACTCCGAACGCGACTCCTCCGCCGGCCAGTAGTCCCACGGGTATGACGACGACGGACCTTAAATAAAATACGAATTAGAATAAAAGAAAAAAGACAAATCCTTATTTGCAGCAAAACACCTCTGCACGAGGCGCATTCAAGTAAATACACAAAGAAAAGATAATTTAAAATGATAAAAAAAATTCTATTCTATTCTACTTCACAGACTGATGTAAATTATTACAATTGGTAAAGAGAGCAAAGCTACAAAATAAAAGCAATTACCGGGTTTATGATGCTCCATTAGTTTATGGTGCAGCACCATGTAGTTATCGGGCGCACCACGTACCAGTTCCACTAGCAAGTCGTAGGCAGCAGCGCGTGACTTCTGTGACTTGCATTTGGGAAGGTTACGCTGGGAGGGGTTGGGGACATCAAATAGAAAGTCGAACACCTGGAAACCGCGGGTTTGATTTGGTAAAAAATGTGTTTTGTAAAAATTAGGCAACATATAGAATAAAAAAAGTTAAGTATATACCATTTCTAACGTCCTAGTTCCTTGTTCTGAGTTTTTAAACCTTAAAGGATGTTTCAACAAGTGTGTCAGTAGACTTAATTGACCATATAAACCATCATCAGGGGTACATGGTTCAGAACGTTTCTCTATTATTTCACGTTTTTCTAGGGAACATCGAATTTGTTCACAGAGTTCGTTTAAGTCTGGTGCTCCACTATCTTCAGACACTGCGCCTTCTAAAAGAAGACACATTATTTTTTACACCACTGTGAGCAGAAAAGGTTTTTTTTAAACTAAGAAATAAATGTTATTACAAGGTACAAAATCCAGGTAAAAATGAAAGAAAAAAACAGTACCTTTAAAAAAGTCTTCGGGTAATCCATCTATCAACCTACACACTAGCCAGAAGTAATCTCTACAAGCTGGACCATATGGCTCCTTTCCTTCTTCAGCGTGATGGTGAACAACCTGCAATTATTTTTTGATCTGATAAAATCTTATACAGATGAGGAACAATTCTCTGACTACTTTCTTGTTGTTCGACATATATCGTTTAGTAATAAATTGCATAATGCACAGAAAAGACTTTTACTGCCTACTACAAAAGATTTAAACAGACGTTAAACGCGTGTTTAAAAAAATCCGTACTACGAATCCGCGTCTAAAGACAGTTTTGAGTTAAACATGCTTTAGCTATAGATTAACATACGTTTAAGTGAGTTTAATAGATGATCCATTTCAGCTGTCAAATGTAACGTATAACATTTTATCAATAAGTTTTTTTATGGGTTTATTCACAGTTAAGCAATTTAGATAATATTTTAAGCAATGTTTAATTTTTAAACACTGTTTAGCTAGGACACGTGTTCAACATGGGTTTAAATGCGTCTTTTGTAGTATGTCGAGGTACTTTGGTGCCGCGTAGAAAATCTCCCGAATTAACGAGAACATTAAGATATTTTAACTGTTCAAATATTTAAGTCAACTGTGAACAAAAGTCCCTTGAACCCGCAGGTCATAAGTGTACAACGATGGATAAAATATTCTCCTTCCTAGACAACACGAAAATTACGATGTTTTTCAAGGTCATTCCCACTTTTGCCAATCACACTGAATTTCACTACCTCGTGGTGATGATGGTTGTGCGGGCGCATGTCGGCCGCGCGGGGCAAGTGCTGCAGGAGCAGCTGCAGCAGCGGCGCCAGCACGCCCGCCTCGCCGCCCGCGCACAGCCGGTACAGCGCGCTGCCCGCCTCGCGGCGCACCTGCGGTACAGACGACCACACTGGGATGAGAGTTCATTGCAGATCGCGAATCAAAACTAAAAATATTTAATGAGTCTTTTAGCTCTTAAGCATGTTTGTAAAAATAGTAATAAGAAGTTTACTAAGAATAGTCTATGTATTTTTTGCATACTCCTCTAGTTATATAGATAACTGGAGGAGTATGCAAAAATTACATATGTTTAATGTTTAGTAAGATTGTGTGTTTATGATGATAAGTATAATTGTATATAAGCAATGTATTATGTGTGCATGGGAATTTATGTGTATTGTAGGATTAATGTAGAGTGTGGATTATTGTGTATGGCAGTGTGGGTGTCCGTGTTGTATGCGAGCACGTGATCGTGTATGGCAGTATGGGTGTGTGTGTCTGTGTGCGTGCGTGTGTGCGCGTGCTCACGGCAGGGTCGGCGTCGTCGAGCAGCAGGCGCGGCGCGGCGCGGCGCAGCGACCAGGCCAGCGACACGGCGTCGCCGCCGCCGCGCGCCCACACCACGCACATGCGCATCGCGTGCTGCACCACCTGCACACGACACCGATTATGTTGTCAAACGATAAAAAATTACAACTGACAGCCAAATGTTAACTAGATTTTATTAATTATAAAATATTAAAAGAAGTTGTTAATATTTGGATTCGCGTGTAAATGCTTAATCCGCGCGTGCCCTGATGTGCATGCATCAAAACAGGGGGGAATTTGATGATCATTTTTTAATTAAAATAGGCAATAATATATATCTTATGAGTGGACTGTTTTAAACATTATAAAAATTAAGACATATTATATAAATTTGTTACATCTTTTGAAGTAACTTAAGAAGTTCAAATTTATATCTCTTGAAATCGTTTACGTATATTTTAATTACATTTAAATCTAAATAAGGTAATTACCTGTGCTCTTCCCCAAAATCCAGTCTTGTAAGTAGTCGGTTCTTTCATCGTAGCCGCCTCACATAAGATCGATATCAATCTCTCTGTTGTTTCTTCTACGTTCATCAAAGACAGTAAAGCCTAAAACATTTTTTTTATTTAATTTAAGCAGAAAGAAAATTTTCATTATGGATTTCTTAATTTATTGTCATTTTTCCTTAAACTTTTCTCTAAACTAATAATTTTAAAAATACATACTGGGTGTAATTTAGGAGTTTGTCCAGCTTCAGTGGTAGGCAAAGTTCCGATGCGACACAGCAGTTGCAGCAACAACGCAAGACAATCTTGGCGCCACTCGCTATCGTCGCTCCTTTGTAATACCCCTAAATTATAAATTAAAACCACAATATTAGGCAGAACAATAAGCTTACTCAAGGTTTTTTATGTATATTAAACAAGATTACTAATTGGAAAATATTTTTTTAAACATACCTGACATCATAATATCATAGAGCAACCTCAGCCCGCCCTTCTTAATAAATAATTCATTCCAATTTTCCACGCACACTTTGTCTTCAGTCTTATCTAAACTTCCGGTGGGTTCCTTTACATTAGGACTATTATTACTTGAACTTAATTTATCTATGATGTGTAAGGAATACATTAATTTCTGTGGACTCATGGGATCTAATAGCTCTGGAAGCTTGTTCTCTGATGGGTTTTGGAACGCTTCCAATAGTGTCGGGTTAAGTGGTACAGCCTGAAGAATGTCCCAGACGCGACGAGATAAGAGTTGCGCCTTTGTATGAGCCACCGGCTCCTGGAAATATTTTTATTATTTGAAAGATAGTTTTGCAAACTATTGTTAATATTTAAAAAAAAATAGAGATATAATTTTTATAACTGAAATTTTTCTGATAATTATCATTTAAAATTTACAAAAAAAAAGTAATATTATCTTATTTTTTTTTGTTATCACTAAAAGTTACAACATCGAAATGCTTTAATATATCAGACTTTAAAATTAGTAAACATTCACCCCGGTGCCGGGCTCCTTCATCTGGCCCAGCGCCTGCATGAGCGTGAAGAGGTGGTGGAAGTACGTGGGGTCGAGCAGCAGGTGCGTGGGCAGGCGCGCGCGCGCCGGCGCCGGCTGCGCGGACGGCCACTCGGCCCACGCGCCGCGCCCGCCCACGCCCACCGACACGAACACCAGCTGTGGGCGGCACGTTACTGAGCTACTTGCATTTATTATCACTACATTTTTTACTATATCTGTTCATTATTTTTCACGTTAGATTTGAAGGCTACTTAAAATTCATACATTTTCATCTGAAGATTGCACCACAACAACAGAAAATATGTCCATAATTACTATTAAAACAATTATTTTACATCTGAAAATAGTTAAACCACTCTCGATTTCGTTAATATCGAAGTACTTTACTGTATTCTTTGGCACTTTTTTATGTCTAAACCCAGTCAAATTTTATGTTAACATCAAGAAAAGTATGATTTTGCATGCTCGAACAAGTAAATACTCTATTATTAGAAACTGTATAACATAAAATAATAACCTGATTATCCTTAAACCCCATGTCATAAAGCGTCCTTTCATCGTAATCAATCGTCAATTCCTGCCCCTGCGTGATCATTCGCAGAGGGCCATCCGTCGATAACGCAGTGACGCCTTCTTCTCCTTGTATCTGTACAAAATATTTTGTTTGATGAATATATTTCAGATGCCCATATAATATAATAAACATTTGAAAAAAAAGGGTTTTACATCGTTAAGTATTTTTAAAATTATTATTTAAAGAATTGAAAATAAATTTGTAAGTTATCTAAGTATGAAAATAAGTTTCTTAATTTAATGTTTCGAATATTGAAGTGTGCTCAATATTTTGCAATATGCATTATATGTAATATATTTGAAAAACGTATTATTAGATAAAACTTTTACCATATCTACCTGCTTTTAATTCATTGTACTTCCTACCTCAATATACTTTCTTTTCGAAATAGAAAAAAAAAAAGATGGATATATACGTCTTCAAATTTGTTAAATAGGTTTGACATCTTTAGACGCCATTATAAGCGTCCAAATAGTAAAAGTTTAAGCTCGTTTTCGAAAGTGGTTCGTCACCTGTCGCTCCCACCACACGTGCACGTGCGCGCGCAGGTGCGCCACGAGGTCGGAGTGGTGCAGCGCCAGCGAGGCGCGTGGGCCGGCGCCGGCGGGCTGCAGCGTCACGCGCACGCTGCCCGCGCCGCTCGCGCCGCCCTCCCACGCGCCCGACTCCGCCAGCGCCCAGCGCCGCAGGTGGTACGCGTACCTGCGCCGACACCAGCCTCCTTACTCATAAAGACCTCAAATTTGTTTGTATATTGAGGGTTATCTCTGAAATCACTTATCCGATTTGAAAAATTCTTTTTGCGTTGGATAGCCAGTTTATGACAAATGGGAGCGAAGCTGTAACTGTATACGAAAGGGTAACCATGAGGCTAGCGACCTCATAAACCACTCCTTATAAACCACTAGTTGGCTCCCGCAATTTAGTCTGTGTGGAAACTTTCATCTCTTAGTATACCATCACCCACTTTACGTTATATTTTCGCAACACAAATTATGAACTAATTTATAATTAAATCCTACTCCAAAGTTCAAGATATATCTGTATTATATAGTATGCAATCAATTGTTGGATTGTTCATATCTGCTGTCTCGTGTATAGATTCAATGATTCAAACAATGTGCCTCGCATCTGGTGCAGTGAATATAGGCTTATCAAATATTTATTCAACAGAATAGATACGCGTATCCGAGTGCGCACAACCCGTGTATAGCTTATTATTTATGGTATTGCCGTATCTTTGGTTAACTTTAAAAAGTTAAAAAAATATTCCCCATATTATCAATACGAGTGAATGTATTCTGTTAAGGGATCTCTATTTCAAAGTACTAAGAATTATGTCGATTTTAATAAAATGTTATCTAAAATTTGTTTAAACAAATAAAATATAACATACTTACCTCCTTTTAAATGTATCTAAATGTGTCTTTAACAACAGTAATGCCCTCTGTATACATTGTAACGCCGCTTCTTCAGTCATATGTTCATAGATATTTTGTTTATCAGCAGTTTTTTCAGTCTCTTTATTTTCTTCTATAGGTACACTAGACGTGAGAGATGTTCCTTGACCATCTTCATTTTTAGAGATTAATCTCTCAGCAGCCGATGACAGGTGAAACATACACTTTGAAACAAAGTCATCTTCTTGTTGTAGCTGCTGGCCCATGTAGTAACTGTTTAGGTATTGGATGGCACCCATTGACACATCTGTGCAATAAAATAAAATTAAAGAAACAAATATAAAAAACGCACTTCACTGGTTTTATATTTTGTTATTATAGTGGCAGTACACACTATAAAAAATTTTACCCGCTTGCTATTACAGTATAAAAAGATACAGGCAACTGACAGACACAGTATTTTTAATAGAATCCCTTTGACATTCTTCAGGAACCCTTGGAATAAACAAATTTACTATATATATAATAGTATTGGACCATATCACATTGTAAAAGCACACACAGTGTCGAGGATCACGTGGCCAGTGAATGTAAAGCGCTCTCACCGGTGCTGTTGGCCCGCAGCGCGATCTTCCACAGGTGGTCCATGGCCAGCGTGTGCGGGTGCGCCGCGTCGCGCGAGTCGCCCGCGCCCAGCGCCATGCGCGCCAGGTTGCACAGCTGCTGGTACAGGCTCAGGCCCATTATGCTGATCGTCTGCGGGGCAGGCACATTGTTACTGCCTTTGTCGTTACGAATTAAAGAAAAAAATACTTGTATTAGAAATTAAAGGATCATTACGAAAAAAATTGTGTAAAGTAACAGTCGCGCTTATTTAAAATAAGGTTAGGCGTTTAACCTGTCACGCTGTTCTAATGCAGATTAGCAGAAATTCACTTGCATACCCTCACAATGTTTTCCTTCTATACTGAACAAGAGATAGGTTTAAAGATAAAGACAAATTAACACTCGAAAACTCAACAGAGCATCACCGAGTGCTAACATATTTAATTTAGTATTAATGACTCATAATAAAACAAATAAGAGCTTCTACGAAATTATAGCCGCAATAATTCGTTAGACGATTAGAACGTTCAGTGAACCTCGGGGTCGAGCGTGGGCATCTTCTCGACGTAGAGGAAGCGCAGCGCGTCGAGGCCGAGCGCGTGCTGGTCGGGCGACTTGGTGTGCGACAGCAGCCACGAGTATAGGCAGTCCGCGCACTCGCTGCTGCCGCGCGCCACCAGGCACTGCCACAGCTCCTCCACCTGCTCCACCGTCAGCCTGCGCACATTTATATACAGGGTGATTTATTAAGCTGATTGAATCATCTGAACGAATCTAAAACTATATGAGTAAAAATTTGTTAAACCATAGGTTTTACATATATTTTAATGACCCATAGATTTTAATGTACCCATAGTTTTTAATGTATGGCTGGCTTTTGCTCCTGGCTTCGTTCCGGTGATCCATTGATGAACAGTAGCCTATGCGTTATTCTGATATCTTATACATATATTAGGTCATGAAAAGTGGTAGATGATAAAAGTAGATTTTTTTCATTTAAGATATACTACACATTACTGTGTTAAATATTAGGTGCCTGTAGTTTCTTTCTGATATTTTATTTGTTAGTTAATTTTTTAATTTAATAGCTTGATTATAAGTTTTCATGAAACCAGTAGTACCAATTAAGGTGAATATCCATATAATTTTAATGTATTGAATAATTATATTTTCTATATTATATACTATAAGTATTGTAAAATTGTTCAAACAAAACGCGATTACACCAAACTGTTAGTAAATTTACTCCCAGCCCTAAAAACAAAACAGTAAACATTTATATTAAATGCGATCACAGCGCCATGAGTTACCGGAAGTGGTGCGGCGAGCCGACGGGCGAGAAGATGGCGGTGAGGAAGTGCAGGCGCACGGTGAGCTCCGTGATGTGCGCGTAGTGCAGCGCGTCGCCAGCGCGCGTCGCCACGTAGTGCCGCAGGTCCTCCAGGAACAGCCGCATCATGCCGCGCTCGCGCTCCGCCCACATCACCACCTGCGCCGCGGGGACGTGACGATACAGTACGGTCTGAACCCGAGGCGAGTCCGAATTCGCGCATATTACAGTCGAGTAAACAACTTTTGAAATATTCAATGTGTAGAGGAAATATTATTATTGTTTGAAACTTGTCGAATATTTTCAACCGTTATATGACATTTATAATCGATTTAAATTTACTTGACTTATGTAGTAGAAAATTATATTACCTGATGCATATCCATTCCTCTTAATTGTTGGAACGACGAGAATAATTTTGGTAGCAGACGCAACGATACGGCTACAGATCTGTTTGAGTTAATTTTAAATGGATATTAAAAGTAAGAAAAAATCCACAAGTTCCATCAAATAAAAAAAAAAACTTTTATTTACCTGTGATTAGCGAGATTGTCAAGACATCCCTCTATAAATTTAATCCTAATGAATTTGTCGGTACTGAAGCATAGTAGTGCGCACAGAGCTTTTTCGGCTTCTAACGCCAATCCTTCACCAAGTTGCTCCTATAAATTCGTCAGCAATTAACTCAAATAACATACCATAATTTTAATAACAAATTTTCATAATCATATTTACTTATTTAAGTTATCGAGATAACCATATAATTGTAAACATCGCATAATTTCATATCAACATGAGATATAATCGAATTCTTGAACATTCGATTCCTAAAAGGGTTAACACATACAGCGCCGGCGACACAACATGTGTGTCCATTTATAATACGTAGTGACAGTGTATGTGTTAAACGCGGATTTCAAATTTGTAGGGGGTATTCAAATTGAACGATCAAGAGATACTATAAGGAGTGGCGCGCTCATACGACTCACAATGGCGCCGTCCTGCAGCAGGTCCCACAGCAGCGTGTTGCCGGGGCGGCACACGTCGTCCACGTTGAAGGGCAGCGGCGCGGGCGCGGGCGACGGCGGCCGCGCCTCCAGCCCCACCGCGCCGTACTCCGTCAGGCACTGCGCCTGGGCCGCGGGGATTGGCTTCTTAATGTTTCGCTTTCACACAACAGTTACTTATTTTCCCATGATAAGGAACACATATTGATTTTAAAAGTGAATGGTAAAACTTTCTTCATATAATTATTCAAGTTATGTAAGAAAAAAATTAAAAATTTATTAACATATCCATTACAAGATATGGTTAATTAATTACACCTTTTTTTAAATGCAAAATTTTAAGTAGATGTTAGTAAGGCATATCTGCAAGTGTCAGTAGTTCACACCTGTAAATGTTAACAATACATACCTAAATACCATATACCTGTTAGTAATACCTACGAGTGTCAGTATCAGTAGGCGTATAAGCATTCCATACCTACGGAATTAGCAGCGCCTACCTGCAGAGTCAGTAACGTGTACTTGCGGCATCAGCAGCGCATACCTGCTGTGTTAGCGCGTTAGTAGCGGATACCTGCAGTGTCAGTAGCACGTACCTGTGCGGCGAGGCGCGCCAGCTCCTCCTCGCAGGCGGAGTCGTCCTCGTCCAGGTCAGGCAGGTGGCGGTGCGAGTGCGAGTGCGCCGACAGCGCCGACGACGCGCTGCCCTCCTCCTCCTCGCGCCGCTTGTAGCTCTCCATCAGCCGCAGCTCCATCAGCCGCCTGCTTGAAGGGGAATGCATTGCCTTTTATTGATTGTTGCACAGGTAATGATTAGATGGGTCTATTTGATTATGAATACCACTTCTTCCACCTATGTGTTAGGAAAGTGGCAGATTGAAAAAAAAGTGTGAATTATAATGTATATAGCCATAAACATGTACATACTATCCACTTCAAATGGCCCAATGTAAACAAAAAAACACAATTGATATAAAAAAAAATTAAATCTGGCTAAAATATAAAACAATAATACTTTACTACATCTAGTATGCCAACAAATATACATAAACACGAAAAACATTACCCAGCAGTCAGATAAAAATTATAGTAAGTCAGAAGTATAAGTACTCAGATATAAATAACATTTGCTACTACTATATAAACATTATATAGTTATAAATCAAAGTAAAAACCAACCTGGCATCAACATTATCGCACAGTAGCTGGCAGTGCGCGGTGTCGCTGCCGGACGACTCCTCCTCCACCTCTGACACTGACTCCGCCAGGTCGGCGGTCTTCAGCTGTGTCGCTACTGGTCGAAATATACGTTAAAGCGTTTATTTAGTGACAATAAGGAAACACGGTGCCCTATGGTAAATCCGGTATTTTGATTTGTGAAAAGAGGGGCCTGAACTTTGTCAAATCGAATATAATTTTTAATTTGAAATTTATCAGTGATGAACCCAGATTCATTTGAAGAGGTCTTGAACCCATCAGATCCTCTTGGATCTACAACTAAACATTTAATAACTCCATTGCAATTTGTAGAAAAAAGAAAATTGTAACTTTTATGTACTATTATATATATTTTAATATTAAAATTTTTAATATCTAAAAGATCCAATGAAATGTATGGACCATGCACTCACGGAAATGCCTGGGTTTGCCTGCCTTATGCCGTTTCTTGTAGAGCTTTTTCTTGCGTGGACGCAGCAACTCCTCTGCGCCGCTACTGGCACTGCCGCTACTTCCAGCTCGCTTGCTACGTCTGTAAAAGCAATTGTTATACACCTTGTATTAAATTTACTGTTTCCTCATAACTATACAATATGAAATAATTCAACAATAGTATGTCTTAATTATTGCAAAAGGTTTTATAATACAACTTGATTGAAAATATAATATAACTAAAAACATCAAGTAACTTCTACAATACTACTTACTTTTGACAAGATTTTAGAGTAGAGCATTCCTTTTTAGCGAGTTCTTCTCCTTCTCGGAGCCATTCTTGTTCAGCTGTAAGTTTATACATTAATTTAATTTTGATAAATTATTAAATAATCTAATCCTTAACAACAAGATGATATTACGTACCCGTAAGTTCGCGTTGATGTTTACTTTGCTTTCGTGGCGTCGGTCCCGCCTCTTCACCAGATGTACTAAGTTCCTCGCACTTACAAGAAAAATAAATTATGAGACATGTGTAAAGATTTTAAATTTGACTCTATTAAAAACATGTGTAACTATTAAGTGTGCATCATGAAAAAATAAATAATATACCATTTTATTAAAGTTTAGATTAATTTATATACAATAATATCACACGCAACATATGCGTGTGCACACGTACCGGGTCATCGTCAGAGTTGGTCTGGTCCATGCTGACGCTGGCCTCGGAGGAGGAGCGGTGGTGCGGCTTGCAGGCGGGCGGCGCCAGGCGCGGCGGTTCGGGCGCGGGCGAGCCGGCGCCGCAGCCGCCGCGCGCCCACATCGCGCGCATCAGCGCCGACGCCAGGTACAGGCTCTGCGCACGCGTTCGTTATGTTATCATACCAATATCCAACTAGAACATCTTATGAGATTACCATGTTAGTTAAAATACAAATAAGAATAGACCTGATTTTCTTCTTTATTTTAAGGCAGATAATAAAGTTAAGATTGTAACTTGTTGATCATGTCTCAAAACCTGACTTTAAAAACCACTAAGAAGCACTTTACAATAAGACAAAAATATGTGTGGTTTTATTTACAACAATATACAACATATTTAAACAGAGCATAGCACTATTTAAACTGCTGCCAGCACCATCTTATAGAAATAAACAGAAACTAAATTTTTATATGAAAATTATTACTAGAACATTTATAACACTTATATTAACTACTAGCTGTGCCCGCGACTTCGTTCGCGTGGATTACAGAATGCTTGGTATGTCTCCTGCAAATCAAGGTTATAATAGTCTGCGGTGCTGCTCAAGAAAGAAGCTTTTTACTTTGGATCTGGGAACTTTCTGGTTGTTTTTATAAGCAGTCACTAACTCAGATATGGTATTCCTCCACGGTTTTCGCTATAAATGTTGAAGAAAAGTTGTTTTGTGCTAGTCTTTAAGATTTTGACTGCAAAACAGTAAGTTCCCACTAAGTTTCTTCTTGTATTATATATCGGGTGACTTTTTTAACTGGGCTTTGATATTTATATGGCCAAATCCGGAACTATAAGGAATCGCAAAAGATACTTAAAGGAGTTTCGTGTCAAATTTTGAAAAATCTTAAACTGGATCATATTTTTTTTGATTTCATGATTCTCCTTGCCAGGAATAGAACCCACTAATTTTAGAAAAAAAATACATTCTGTATATTACACCACCAATAAACTTGTAAAGATCAACTTTTGGAAAGTAATAAAAAGTGACAAATTAAAGGAAAAGATTTTTTTACAAAACAACATTAAATATATACACTAATTAGAAGTTAAGTATTCGATTCTACATAGACATAATAAAATATGTGGGTTAAATCATGGGTTCCCGTAGGTTTAGAAAAAAAATCTGCATTACTTCGAACGATTTGTTTATATCGCATCAAAATGCTGGTCACCTACTAAAGTAAGGACGACTGTTAACAATACAATCGAAAATATATAAAAAAATCAGCCAAGTGCGTGTCGGGCCACGCACAATGTAGGGTTCCGTAGTTGTCAGAATTGTCAAGATCGGTCAAGCAATCTTCGAGTACCTATTTTCGTAAAAAAGTTTACGACGAACTGGGAATTTCCTTTTTGAAGTCAGTTTATACAATATACGTACTTACAATTTTAAACCTTTTATTATTATAACATTATTTTTAATTTATCTTTATATTTCAAGACTAAAATATTTTTAATGTAAAATGAATGTTTGAATATGAATTATACTAACGATTTTGAACCTTATATGTTCGTCGATTATTTATTATTCTAACACTTGTAAAATATACTTAGCGCCGATAATTTTCCTTCCTGATTAGCGCCTATGAATTCTATGGAGATTTGGTTGAAAACTTCATCACTCGCGACATGTTTTAGTGATACATTGTTTATACCTTATTTTATATTTTATTTTAATTTAAACTTATTAAATATTTATTTATTTATTCATTTAAATTCATATATTAATTTAAAATTAGTAATATTTACATAATGTGATGCTTTAAAAAGTGAAATATTTATTTTTACTTAGATCATCCATAACTCGATAACCATAAGAACCCACATAGCCGTGATAATTTTCCTTTTAAATTCATTATATGTACCACTATTGTGAATTTTTTCATATTTTTAGACGCAGCAGTTTAGTGGCTAGAGGGGGGGGACACTTGACCTTAAGAAAAATTGACAATTCAAAGCTTAATATTTCGGAAACAGTTCGTCGTTCGGAAAAATGGTTTTCCCACACCTATAACATTTTTAAAAGACCTATCTAACGATACCCCACAACATGCGATAAATGAGAAAAAAAATTTTTGGTCTCTCTTAACACATAGGGAAGACACCCTGAAAAAAAAAAATTTTTAAGATTTTATTGTACGACTTTCTCGGCGTAATTCATATGTATACTCATACCGAATTACAGCTTTCTGGTATTAAGGGCTTCGGAGCAAAGCCGCGGACAGACAGACAGACGGACAGACAGACAGACAGACAGACGGACATGGCGAAACTATAAGGGTTCCGTTTTTTACTACGGAACCCTAATGAATAACTCACAGTAACTTCTTTTATGTTTGTCTATTTTTTCTATGTGAGTTGTACAAAGTTGATAGAATGTGACGTTTGTTTTGGTCCTGGTTACCTATTCCGTTACCTAGGTAGGTTTAGATAATTCTTAAAAAGATGAATGAATTTATTGAAAATCTACATTTCACTGGACTCGGCTATGGTACTCACCCGCTATTAGCGTTAAAACATCCCGTTATAATTTTAAAATTTCACTTTTAGGTATAATTGTTTTTTTAAAGAATTGCTAAAGATTTAATTAATGTAAGAATTTGATAGAATTTTGTAAAAAAAATAGTCTTTTCTTTTTGTTGCAGTTAACTGTATACTATTACCTCCCTGAAGTTGATCCTTATAATATGTGACAGTATCAGATGATGCAATCATACAGAATGTTAATTTTTCTCAAAATCAACGTGTTTCAACGTCGTTTCTGGCTAGGAGAACTTATTTTTCAAAAAACTAATGATATAGTTTTAGTTTTTATTAAAATCGGCTCTGTTACTCCTTTAATTATTTTTCGCTATTGCTTATAGTTTCGGATTTGCTCTATCATATCCAGTAAAAAAATTACCCAGTAAATTTATTATTTTTCAAAATTATTATTATTTATTAACTTTCCTATTTGAATCAAATATTATTCACTATTTCATTAGTTTCAATTTTGTTCCACATTGATGTTGACAGATAGACAGACAAAAATTTTAAAATTGGGAATTTTGTTGTAAGTACCGTGTATACTTTCATATGCAAATGCGTATGCATATGAAAGTATAAAGTATTTAAAATTACAAACAGACACATTAATTTTATTTACTTGTATACCTTCCCTTCTTAAATATGAAATTGTTTACTATTTTATTGGTTTCTCCAATATTTTGTTATCGCGTAATTCTCTTTTTTAATTATTGATTTAAATACATATATTTTTTAATAAAAGTAGCCTAAGTTAATCCTTATAATATTAGCTATAGGAGCTGCTGTAATGTTTTTAAGAACTTCTAAGACTTAGTGATATTTTGTGATATATTTCTTCCATTCCCACTCCCTTCTCTGGGCCTCACGTGATTAGTGGACATCCTCTATCTGCGAGTGAAAGTCTCATCAAATTTGATTCAGCTGTTTCAGAGATTAATCGTAAAAAACAGACTGACAGTACTTGATGTAAGTACTTTCGTGCATTTAGTGAAAATCACAAAATAATGTTCGACGTGATCCCATAAATAGACATATCTTTTTTAGCTGGCACAAACGCACAGATAAACAGACAAACAGACAAAAATTCTAACAATTATTGTTTTGGGTTCTATTGCGTAGGTAAAGACCCCCAATATTTTTTTTTTTCATATATCTTGCATGTACAGACAGCGACCCGTTAGAATTTTTTTTCATATTTATAGAATGAAAAAAAAAAACTTAAATAGAAGTAAGCCTAAGTCACTCCTTATAACATTTGCGAGTAAAAGTACCATCAAAACCGGTTCAGCCGTTTCAGAGATTCGTCGGAACAAACAGACAGACTGACAGACAAAAAATTTAAAAATGTATTTTTTGATGTATGTACTGTATATACTTTCATTTAGTGATAAGCAGAAAAAAATGTTCAAGGTGATTCGTTAAATTGACATAACTTTTTTATTTATGGACCGATTGACATAAAACAATGCCTAAATGTTAAGTGAAGCTTACTACAATATATTAGTGAAAACCGCATCTAAATCGGATAAGCCGTTTCTGAGATTAGCGTGCACAAACGCACAGATAAACAGACAAACAGACAAACAGACAAACAGATAAGAATTCTAAAAATCATAGATTTGGGTTCTATTGCGTTGGTAAAGGCCCCCAATAATGTTTTTTTTCAAATATCTTCCATGTACAGACAGCGACCCTCTAGAATTTTATTATTAGTATAGATTTCTTAGAATAGTATATTTTAACTGATGATTTAGTATAGATTTATAACTCCTATATAATACCAACCTGTTCAGTGTGTTCTTTGGGAGGTAGAGAACACAGCAGACTATACAAATGTGAACAAGGCTTTGGAGCTAATGCCCTAATAAATCCAGGTAACAAGTCATACACTTGGCGACCACAATGTTTAAGCTGCGCAGCTGCCCATACTAACTCTACATGTTCAGGAGTAACACGACCTTCCACGGCAAGAAACTTTAAGATCATATGGGATTGTTTTATCACCTACAATATAAAAGTTAATATTAACATACCAAAAAATATCTAAAAAAATTATAAACAAGCTATTACGTATGCTACGAAAATTACCTCCACATGAAGATTAGGGCCAAACAAATGTTCAATGATGTTATTATTTGTCAACCACGTAGCTAGCTGTTGTCCAGCTAGCTCTGCATCAGCAGCTGGTTCTCCTGCACATAGCTCGTTATGTGCAGCTATATGTGCATTGATCTGTGCCACACCAGCTAGTCTCATAGTTAATGTACTGCTGTTAAAGTACTTGAATGCTAATGCCAATCCATCTCCATCAAATGCTAGTGGAGCATCAAGTGGTTCCTTTGCTGCTCCCCACATAAAATCTGTTCATATTATTTTCAATTTATTAATTGTTAAATATAAAATTCTATATAAATTAACCATTATTATGATTACTTACCTGCCATTGACTTGACTGCTGGTACTCTTAAGTCTTTATCTTCCAAGCTACACATATATTTTAGTATTTTGCTTCTTAATGGCATGAAAAGTTGAGCCACTGCTCTGAAATTCAACCATAGTTTTAAATTGCCAACAGCTGCCACAATTGCATGTGCCATAGATAAAGGAAGACTAGTAGGTGTTGCACTTTCAAATACTGATGTCATGGCACAAACTCCCCCGAGTTTACAAAACAAGCTTACATTCCTGAGTAGATATGCAGGTATTTCAGTATCATGAAGATCACAGTATGAACTCAGATTTGATATTTCTTGTGCCGACAAGTCATCTAGGCGGCTAAGAGCTGAATGTTTACAAGCTAAATAAAGGGGGAAGTTAAGAAGAAATATTTTGGACACAATATGCATAAGCTTTTCCTTCTGCTGCATTGACCATGTTTCAGTATCAGTGGGGGGTGTTATGGGTTTGTCTGCACTTGTGGATTCATCTACGGGTGGTTCCAAAGGTTCTGGAGGTTTTGTACTTTCTGCATCCACATCTTTCTCCTTCGATTCCTTGGTTTCTTCTTCATTTTTTAATGTGTTTACAGCTTCTGATTCTTTTTGTGTTTCTTGATTATCAGTGCTTGATTCAGTTTTCACAGAAGCTAGTAAATCATCTTTAAGTTGTTTAAGTTGGCACACAGACAAACACAGTATGCTTTGGACCACTAAATAAAACCTTTCAAAATTCTTTACATCGCGGTAACAACACATACATTGCCTGAAATACAAATATACATTTTTTTTGTTAATAATCATTATTATAAACATATATTACCAGTAAAAAAAAAAATAAACAAATATACAATAAAAAGAATGCATATTACCAAATATTTTATTTTATTTAAGTGATTTTTTATCAATTCATGTATGGAATATTTTAATAATAGTAAAACTAGTAAATATATACCTTTGTGGCCACGAAAGAATATAATTTAATACTGTTTCAAGTTCGGACTGACTTATAGTTGGGTACTGGGACACATCGTCGGTTAATCTCGTTTCACCTAAAACAAAACCAATTAAAAGATAATATGATTTTAATCTGATCAATTAATACAAATTTAATTAAAATTTAACGTAAATTATTAAAGTTCTAAGTAAGAAAAAGCACGTAAAAGTATATGGAGCACAAAATTTCGAAACAATGTAACTTACAATTTACTAAAAGCTGTGAAAACTCCGAACAAACATCACACATTCTCGACGTTTTGTATGATTATTAAGCGAAATATTATTAAAATATTATCGCAGTTGTTAATACTTTTAAAATATTGATCATTATTGATATTTTCGTATCAGAAAACGAACACTGCCTCAGAAATGTCACAGAATCCGTTCCACCATTGTTGACGATTGTTGTCAAAATAGCGTTTTGATATGCTATAATTCCAAGGTTACACCTAATAAACTCACACTAGTACTTTAAAATACTTTGAACTTATAATTATTCGAAACATTTATATTATAAATGTTTTCAAAAATTTTATTCAAAATACATACAAAACCAAATATTCAAAGTATATATTTATTTTTTATAATTATACTTGGAATATAACAAAAAACTAAACGCACTAGCGTTTATTACTATGGAGAAAGAGTTATACTTGCTTTTTTTATTTATTACTAATGCTAGATATAAAATGCGCAAATCATGTTATAGTAATTTAAAACAACAATTTATACTTATAATAATATTCCCGAAAATATTTTTTTATTATCAGTGTCAATCAGCATTGCCAAATTATGGGGAATTCCCCAATCAGTGCGAAATCCCAAGCTGGTTGCGGGTGCATTGGAATTAAGTTTCATTAAGGTTTAAGTATTTTTGAATTTTAAGTTTAAAAAATTTGTTTTTAATATCATTGTAGCCAAATAGTCAATACATCGATGTTAACGATTGGCAGATAAACTACACAACTTACCAACACTGAAATTTTTGTTAATTTACACAAAATCATGATTCTCATCATGCATCATCATCATCATCATCTTTGCTCTTATTGCAATATATAAAAAAATATATTAAGTGAAAAAAGTAAACATTATTTCAATACTTGAAACTTGTACCTTTGCTTTTTCACAATATTTTTAAAATTGTTTTTAAAAGTAAATTTTGTGGGAAACTTCGTATTTTATCTGGATGTTTAGATATTTTGATAAATTGGTATTGGCAACGCTTGTTGTCAATGTCTTTACAAAAACAAATAATTGACGTTACGAACTCCGATTGGAGATTGGAATTGAGTTTGAGTTTTATGACAGCTCCGGGAATAGAAGATAATCACTGAGCTATGGGTTAGGTTGTGAATTTTTAATTTTCATAAATAAAAAGAAATGGTTCAGTTACTTTATATTGTCGCTAGCTTACATGTACTACTTTGCCCATTTACAAAAGTCGAAGAAAGTTTTAATATTCAAGCATTTCATGATATTTTGTATCATCGGCTTAATGTATCAGAGGTATAAAAGTAATTCTAATTTTGGACTCGTATGTTGCGCACTGTCGTTTTTAATAACCCATTTTTTCCAGTACGATCATAATGAGTTCCCGGGTGTAGTGCCGCGTACATTTATTGGACCACTTGTGATTTCTTTATTATGTTCACCTGTTGCTTGTATATTTCATTTATTTGATATAAATAAATTTTGGATGCAATATGTAGGTAAGTCAACTCAACACAACTCCATTGTCTTTGTCTTTGCTTAAAATATGAAGGAGTAAAGCAAAAGATGTATTTATTACTATTTTGTTTGAATTGCAGTAAGGCTAACTTTAGCATTGACTGTGATAGCAACATGGAATCGACTTCGAAATGCTTTAAAAAAGCTGTTTGGAAACACATTTGCCTGGTGGTTTACTTTAATCAGTGTGACACAATACCATTTTATGTTTTATATGAGCCGTCCATTGCCCAACATTATGGCAATGCCACTTGGTAAGTAATTTTTTTATTAAATACTTTTTTTTATTTGTTTCTTGTTATTATTTTTAATACTTTTCTTTTTATCTATAAATAGGACTAAGATATTTCTCTCAAAGTTTGTTTTTTGTTAATTATGTTTTTTAGTACTTCTTGCACTTGAAGGATGGTTACTTGGAAAACATAAACAGTTCGTAACATCAGCTGGTGCTGCTATTATTATATTCCGATCTGAACTTGCCATGCTGTTTGGTTTATACCTTATTATAGATCTTTATTTTAAGAAGATTGATCTTATGTCGTAAGTTATTTGATAATTTAATTATGTTTTTTGTTGTCTATTTCAATGCAATCTTTTACTTCTAATAAACCCTAATATTTTTTAATAAAACTTGTATAGGTATGATAAAACAGAACTATGAGAATGTTTAGTTAAAACGTTGAAAATAAAAATCTTTTTATGTACAAGACATTACATATAAAATTTCCCAATATATTTTGACATCAAAATGTGTGTAGATATGTACATTCTAACAAGATTTTTATATCAAACATACTTATTATGATAAAAAAATAAAGCATTTATATCATAGCAATGATGAAATGTGTGAGTCTTATTTTTTTTTTATTTATATGTACCTGTTTTCATGAATATGAGATTTTTTTTTATTTTCTTTTCAGATTAATTAAAATAGTAGTTCCAGTTGGTGTTACTTTAGTTTCACTAACCATTGTTATAGATTCAATCTTTTGGGGACGTCTTGTATGGCCAGAGGCTGAAGTGTTTTGGTTTAATACAATTTTAAACAAGAGCTCCAATTGGGGTGTATCCTTTTTATTGTACTAAATAAGATTTAAGGTTTGAAATTTGATAGAACAAAGTATTTTGACATAACTATATATTATAGAAATTAAATGTGTCATTAAATTTAAATAATTTTCTAATTTTTAATATGATAAAATATAACATGATAATGTATAACAAATGTAAATCTAATATTATAATAATTTTAGTATAGCATTAATGTTGAATCCCTATTATTTGTCAAATTATTTCATGGTGTGGTATAATTTTTTTATATCAACTAAAACAGACAGCACCATTCCTATGGTATTTTTATTCAGCTTTACCCCGAGGCCTTGGCCCGAGCATTGTGTTACTACCTATAGGATTATATCTTGAGAGACGTCTGATTCCGATTGTAGTTCCTGCCTTAATCTACATATTACTTTTCTCGTTCCTGCCCCATAAAGAGCTTAGATTCATAATATACGTTTTCCCATTGCTCAACATATCTTCAGCAGCAGTATGTTCATATATGTAAGTGAATTTAATAATACGCCATTAATATTTGCACTTTTGTGAGCATCTTAAATTACACCATTTCTCTCATATCACACACATCGCCGAATAGCATATTTGAATCGTGTGCCGACGCGAACATACTAAGGACGAAATAGAATATCGGTCAAAATCAGTCTACTGTGAATCGGACTAGCACAATAAGGGGTTCTGTACTATGGTATATATATAATAACACTATGTACTTTTTAATTACTTTTCTAAAAGAAACAAAAGAGGCGCTAAAACAAACTTATTATGGTTCATGAAATACAACCTACTGACAGATGGACAGCACAGACTTAGTAATAGGGTTTTGTTGTGATAGAACCCTAAAATCTAAAGCTATATTGCAAAGTATTTATCCACACGTGTTTGTTTATGAAAACCAATATGGTTTTTGTGTAAAAATTGTGTCTGTTTGTCATTGCGTCGTAGTGATTCCTACTATTAATAAAAGAAATCATATTTTGCAGATTTATTCGACGGACGAAGTCACCAATATATGAACTTCTTTTCTGGGGTACAGTGATGATTATCGTGTGTAATATCGTTTTTTCATTAGCACTTGCTATGGTTGCGATGACAAATTATCCAGGAGGAATAGCGATTACAAGGTTTGTCAAGAATTTCTACGTTAATTTAGACTTCTATTATGTCTTTGTTCTTGAATCAAGTATGTAAACACCTTATTTAACTCTTTTCTCTTTACAGATTTCACAAGTTACTGAAAAATGAACCTTATGTTCACGTACACATTAGCAATTTGGCGGCACAGACTGGTGTAACTAGATTCACCCAAATACACGATCATTGGACTTATAGTAAAAATGAATCCCTCCAAATTGAGCAATTACAGGAATTTACTCACCTTATATTTGAAGCTAAAAGTAAATACTCTCAGAACCTGAAAGCTTTTTCACAAACGCATGTTATTCTAGACAACATTGAATCATTTTCACAGATAACAGTGACTTACAAAGTATTACCTCCAATCAAAATAAAGACGAAACCAGCTATATTTATTTTAGAAAGAAAGAATTTCAGAGATGATGCATATAGTTTAGAAGAGGAAAAGGGTGTTATATTCACAGAAGATATTAAATTAGATAAGATAGAAGAAACACAAGAAGTGGATACCACTAATATCAGTGAAGAAGTTCTCGATAATCCTCCTGAGCAAATATCGAGCACGATACAAGTTGATTACACTAGCACTACGGATGGGTCGGAAGAAATTATTAACAAAGTCGTTGAAACGACTCCAGAAGTAAATACTGTCACGGTAGTTGGTGATGATGATGATGACAGCGACAAAATCTTGAACGAAGAAGCTGCGAAGGTTCCTGTTAAAGCTATAAAGATGAAAAAAGCGTTAGACGAAATGAAAACATATAATAGACAAGAAAGAAAGAAAAAAGCAATATCAAAAATAAAATCGGAAACTCGAAAAGAGGTCGTAGCTAGCGCTAAAGAAAAATTGAAGGAAATTATGAAACGTCATAAACATATCGCTGATGAGCTTTCCGAAACTAACATATCCGAAAAATTCAAAGAAGTAAAAGATGTGGATGGGAGAGGAGACATACCTGATCTTGAATTAAAACAAGATATTCCAGAAATTAAAGAAGAAAAAATGGAAACTAAATCTTCGGAAGATACTGTAGAAATTATTGAAGCTATTAATAATACGAATGTAAATGTAGATTCTATAGTGGAAGAGGTAATTGCTCGTTTGCTTGACAGGAAGATATACGACGATAAAACAAAACCAGAGGACATTAAATTTGAAGACAGAATGATGATCCAGAAAATTGTAGAGGAAATTTTATCTGAGAAAATGAATTATACAAAATCAGAAAACAAAACGAATTAAAATAAAATTGTAATAATTTCAACAGTCTAGTTGTTTGTATTTTTACTAATTGGTGATCTCGATTTTAAGAATGATATAATTGAAACTTTTTATATAAATGACGACCTTGCATGTGCCAAAACTAAGCTATTGTTAATTCTCTTTTTAACTTATAATAGGTACTTATTTAGTATGTAAGAAAATATAGACTTTTTATTAGCCAAAATAAGTCATTTTTAAAAATCTGTGATGAATTATGAAAAAATATAAACAATTTTCAATATATTTAAAATTTTATTATTTCCAGATATATATTACATGATACTCACAATTGTTTTATGTTTTGTCGCAGCCAAATAGCTTCATTAGCCGTTTAATTAATTTATAATACTATACCTGCCTTTTTTTACGTCGAGGCAGAGTGGCTGAACTTCCGCAGCGCCGGAGATATTAAAAACCCTTATTGGTAATAAAAACTTTCATAAATTTTAGCTACTCTCATATCTAGAACTAAATTGAAATAAATAGGCAAATAGTTAAACGATGAATAGGCGAGGCTAGTAGTTAAACGTTATCGATTCAAGTCCTAGCTGTTAGATTGAATGGCTGTGTTTTATTTATGCCGCTACTTGACCGGCACTGAATAGTAAAGAGGCAAGCCTGTTATTTAAAAGGCTAGTTTAGCTAGTAAGCTGCGACATGTCCATCACATAATATATAGACGATATAATATTTTAAAAAATTCATGCACTGGAACTTGTTTTGAGATTATATTAAAATGAATGTTAATAACGAATTAAAAATCCTTATAAGATTAAATGAGTCTTTCATGAGAATAACGTAAAAATTTTCACTAACTACCTTCGTCCACACTGAACGATCCATTGACCCGATAGGCGATACGGGACGCACGGGTCTATTAAAACATGATTTCCAACTTGTAGAAAAAAAAATGATAAATTAATTTTGATTTTAAACTGCTATCGCGCGCGGCTCGTTCACAGCTCCACACCGACCACGCCTTTAGACCGCGTTTACACGCGCGAATGTGATCGTCCGGTGTGGACCCAGCTATTACTATTACATATATACGAGTATACAATTATATATTATTAATCATATCACAATGATATTAATTAATATGCACAGTAAAAACAAAACAACAGTTTTCATAAAATTATATATTTTGTTTTCTTGTATTGTACATTAATAAGTCTTACTAACACAATTTAAAAATATAAAAAATGAGTATCTTGGCCTGGCCTAGCCTCATTAGAAACCATAAATCACATACATTGAAATTCACCATGGTAATTCAATGAAGCGAGAATTACATTTGTAATTTTTGCTCTTAGAATTTCTTAAAAATTACATGAGTTTGTTACAACTTAAAGATTTTACTGTGCCTTATTTTTATCACTTACAAATTTCGTAAATTCTTATGATATACCTGTTCCTAGGTTGCAAGATGTTTTATATCAATTACGAGAGTAAAACTCACAGTGTAATTTTCTAATAAACTAATAAGATAATAATGTCTTAATCGTTACAAATTATACTTTTAACCATATAGCAAAAATATAATTTTTTATTATGCAGTCTTAAAGTTTCTATGTATACTTTTGCTAGTAAAATCTTAAAAATCAACTCTGTATGATAATTAGTACTGTAATCATTTTCAAAGGTTTTATGTGCAAACTGCAAACACGACTAAATTGAATATAGATTTTATTTTCTCACTAAATTATTTTGTACTATTTTATGATTTCAAGAATTATACAAATAAATCACTATTAACGATATTGTTTTCTTATGAACTGTATTAAATTGAGCAGATATATGACTTTCATATATTTCGTATATTCTGCCATACACATCTGTATAATCTTTAAATATTAATGAATTCTCCATGTAACAGCTATCTACAATTTTTTTTTTGTTTTAATACTATACCTCAATATAAGAAATGGCACATCACATCAATGTTCTTAATAAACATCCATACTAATATCATAAATGCAAGAGTAACTTTGTCTGTTTGTGTTCGTTCATTGCAATTTTCCGCCCGATCCCCTGAACCAATATAGACCAATTCAGGTATAGAGATAGATTGAATTTTGAAGAACACTAACTTAGTTACGAAATAGGGGATTAAACTTTACTCGAAGACCAAGTCGTTTCGTCTGCGCCTAGTCGGTCGGTTACAGTTTCTATAGAGGATTATTCTCCACGTCCAAGAGCAGTTTCCAGTCGAAGCGGCCCGAGCCGGAGTTGATGGAGGGCGGGCAGGGCGGCGCCACGACGCGCAGCGGGCGGCCGCGCATGGCGCCCAGCGCGCAGTACGGCACGCGCGCTAGGAAGCTGCTCAGCTGGTACGGGGGCGCGGAGCGCTCCGCGCCCAGCCGCTTCAGGGCCCTCACCATGATGTCCAGTGTGGATGCGTGCCCGACGAACATTATGTTGGGGCCTAATGGGTACATTTAAAAATTTATTAAAAACATATTATTAATAAAAAAAAACTTGTAACTTGTAAATCTTTAACTGTTCGGCAAAAACCCTCATTCCCATTTAGGAAAAGCTAGGAACTTAATCCACAAAGTAGCTCAAATGCTGATAGAGATATACATTGATCAATCAGAACTTCTTCCGATATACATATGTAGGTTTCCTTTTACCTTTCTTCTTAAGCAATTGTAAAAAAATAATGATAAGTTTTAAATGCTTTCTGCATATTTAAATATACAAATTCTTTAACTTTAAATATTTAATTTTTCAGAAATCATGTTATAACACAACTATGTTTGTATACTAATAAAGTGTTTTGTTTGCTATAAATACCTTCTTGTTCTGTGTCCTTAACAATTGATTGCATCACTTGTTCATTCCGTTCATAAAATTCTTGTAGTGATTCTGGGCTATTTAAATCTAGATCCACATATGGTTTGTAACTGAAAAAAAATGTTACTTAGATATTTTCCTTTAATTTATTCAAAGTTATTATAATTTAAACAATACACTTACTCGAGATCAACATTGTAGCCTGCTTTGTGCAATTCCAATGGCGTCATAAAAGGCCCTAATCCTTTCGCAGCATACCATAATTTAGCCTCGAACAATCCGGGTTCAACTTTTATCTTTACTGATGGATCAGCTTCTAGACCTGTAAGATAAGATTACGAATGGATTATTTTTTAAATCGCAATAATTAATTAATAAAATTAATTGAAAAATAACCATAATTATTTTAAAGTTTTCGCTTGCTTGCTCTTTAGAAAAATAAATAAAATAATTTATAACTCTGAAGTTATAGGTGGTTATTAATAAAGCTTCCGTTTTTCAAATGGCATAAGTTAGGGTTCTTTCAAATTTGATATTGCTTGGCGTAGCAGCGGTATAATTTTATTGGATATTTTCAGCTGTTAGAAAATATTTATAGTTTATTTGTCTTCACTTGACTTATTTGATAAATAACAACATCCCGGAACGAAAACCAAGATTTTTCGAACAATTACACTGGTTCAGTTTTAATGCTTTCAATTTCAACTATTTGAGAAACACATTCGGTATTAATTGAATTAAAAACTGCTAGAAAAATAATGATTTAAAGACATTAATTTGACATATATGTCTAATTTATTATAAAAGAAATATTTAAATATTTTATTTATTTATAATTTAGACCAACGTATTAGCGTGAGTTGATGCATAACTGAGGTATAACCTAGCTTTAGCCTACTGACGACAGTTCCTATACAGGCTAGCATGGGCGGCAGTGATCATTTAACATCAGGATTTTTATATAAAAAACGGATAACAGCGCGCACCCTGCAGCATCTCGTGCGCGGTGTGCACGCAGCGCAGCGCGGCGGACGCGTACACGCGCTGCGGGCGCGCGCCCGCCAGGCGCAGCGCCTCGCCCACCAGCCGCGCCTGCAGCGCGCCCACGCGCGTCAGCGGGCTGTCGCGCGCGTACGCCTCCGCGCCGCCCGCGCTGCGACACGAGGACACTCACTTGAGATTGCCAGTTCACCATGACCGTGTGTGATGCCACAGATGCCAAAAATATACAGTTTCGGTGTGGGCAACGCCCCTGGTATTATTATCACCCAGTACTATTTGCTCGTTTGCCTCCCTTTTTTATAATAAAAAAAATCGAATTTGATCTGGAGTTTCCTTATGGTGATAGTCATTTTTCAGATTATCTTTATATGTTAAAATATGTTGCGGTGCGCCATTTTAGTAAAAACGCGAAAATAGTTTTAAAAATTTGGACATTATTTTTAAATTTATTTCGTTCAATTCAATACTGTGGTAGTTACAACAAAGAAAATAGTAAGACAGTACAAAGTTCTACAAACGTTTTTCTTTAAACAAATTTTTAATTACAATTATAAAAATCAATGGTAAAGCTTGATTCATTTAATGCACTCATTACGCCCAGTTCGTATATTTTTACTAAGTACTAGTATTAGATTAGAATTGAATGTTGTTACAAATAGGACTCACCGCTCCGGCAAACTAATGGGCATATTGAGGTCCTTGCGCGTGTAGGTCCCGTTCTCGTCGAAGCAGTAGGGCACCCAGGCGCCGTACGTCAGGTCCACACGCTCGCCGTGTCGCAGCGAGAATATCCAACGGTCCTTAGCCGGGTTACCGTTCGTTTGCTTTAACTCGTCCTTCTAAAATTTTTTTTTACCATTGAGTTTTAACACAATCTTCCGACTTTTAACAGTTACATAATATATACAAATTTGAAGATAAGAATGAGCCTAGAACACATTGATTTATTATTGTCATAATAAGTAAGTAGTATGTAATTATTAAAATAAAAAAATAATTTTATTTCAATCACGGTTTTATAACAGTTGGTTCTACAGCAGTCTAACCCTGTGGTATGTATATATATGATGTATGTAACAGTCTGTAAATGACCTGCTGTTGAGCAAAAGCCTCCTCTTCCATTAAGGACAAGGTTAGAAGTTTGATCCGCCACGCTGAGTCAATAAAGATTGGCGGGTATACATGTGGCAGAATTTCTGCCGTGTCCTCACGACGTCTTCCTTCATGGCCAAGCACGAAAGTAATTTAAACACAATTTTAGCATATAAGAGCTCAAGGGTCTTAACCGGGATTTGAACCCGTGGTCATTGGTTGAGATCGATATTTTAGAAAGTCATTTTTTGTTGAAATAAAAAAAAGTCGTAAATAATTACTTTAAAATCCCGAGTTACAGCTGAATCACTATTTCTGTTACTGGCGATATCATCTATATTGGAACCTAAAAATTAAATGTTATTAAAATTAATAGAATATTAAACAGCAAAGAGTACTTAATACTATGTACGAGGCTGGGCTTCCATTGATAAAAACCTGTGTGGCTAATGCACTAATTCACAGATTAAATCAAGACACATCCTGATAGCCACAGACATTAAGAAAATATACACCAGGAAGTTTAAATTTAGATACATTTGCAAACATTAATATATTAGTAAATAAAGGTAAATTTAAAAATTTAATTACAATTGTCAATTTGAGGTGTTATTTTATTTTGCCTGCATGCTGCATTTATCTGTTAATTCAAAAATAATAACCGCCTTTACACAAAAGTGTGCTCGATTTACTATTGGCTAATATATATTTATAAATTTCCATTGTATTCTATTTAACTTTACCTAGTGCGTGTAAGACGTTATCAGTTTTATTGAGAGCTGCCGCTTTCCAAAAGGTCTCCCAAGTCTTATACACCTCCTCAGACTTCTCCAAGGCGAGCTTCTCAGCATCCTCGTGAGGGTAATTCGTCGCCATCTCCAAGTCCGTATTGGAATCCGATTCTGATTTACTATCACTGCCTATAATATTGAATATTAATAGCGATAGCAATACACAAACGTAATTTATGTCCATGCCTAAAAGCCAATTGATACTAAGTTATTTTTAATTCAATTATATGCATATATTGCTGTGAAATTTAATTAATTTTAGAAAAGTATTAGTCGATTGAGTATATAAAGGAGAGTGTTTCTAAAAGTTGAAAAAATTTATAATTTACTTTATATTGTCAATAGAACCAAGTCTTGATAAGATTAGAAATAAACAATATATAAATGGGGTGCATACCCCCACTACTGTAAAATGTAGTACAAACGATCAGGGCTGGCATTAAAGGCCTTTCTATTTTATTTATTTAATGTTAAAGTATTTCATAGTAATAATTATCAACAAAAAAGTTAAAATGTACGAAAAGTGGTTAACTAAAGTCACAAATGAAGGTGATATGACAAAAAAAATAATTTAAATATATCCCAAAATAGGATATTTTTAAACAGCTTTAAGGCTGTTTAAAATCCGAAATGCGATATACCTTCTTCTAGTCATGTCTTCAATTATTGTAAAAAAAAAAACAATCACATATTTAAAAAAAATATATGTCACTCACTCTTACTGGTAGTCAAAGAAATGGCGCGATGCAGAGTCCAAGCGTCGGATTCTGGCGTCCGGCGCACGCACACGCCCGGCAGCTGCCCGCTTACACCTACAACCACGTACTGCTATTATAATAAAAGTATAAGGTACCTTATAGGCCCCTTATATTATAAGGTCTTCGTGCAGGTAGACCTTCTGAGCAGGTAGTTGGGATACAATTTTAAAATGTAATATGATCAGTTTTTTTTGGGTTTCGCACCCGTTTACTTCATACGTCCATCTAGGACAGATGGTAAGATTATTTTTTTAGAAGATTATAATAAGCCGGTAGAAATTATTCGGATTTCTGCTTTGCCACCTCGTATTTTTCTGGGTCGTACTTCCATGTTGAAAGAATGTGTTTTTCCAATATTTTCCCTATTTATTTTACCAATAACTTAGTAATATAATTAATTAAATTTGAGAAACTTTCCTATAATTTGTAAAAGCACCTTATTTTTATAAGATTTAAAGTTTTAGCATACGCCCGACAAAAAGTCTCATTCATTTCATTTATTAGGTTCGTCGTAATATCCTCATGTAACTCAGACCCGATTTATAAAAAGTTGACTCAAATAAATAAATGAAAAACGTAGTATACGTATGGCGCACCAGAAAAAGATACGAGATGGGAAATTAGAAATTTAGAAACAGCATGTCGAAATCTTAGAAATTACCAATTTTTAAAACTCTTTCCCTACTGCTATACTGTTGGTTCACCGTTCATAGATTAAGCGTGACGTATCTGCTTGTTTACAACATGCAGCCAAATATCAAAAAAAGATTTTTTAAAGAAAAAAATGAAATATCAGTTAGTTACGTACGTGAAAAAGGCAGGTATTTCGAAACAACAGATATATACCTATAGTTCGATTTTATTTATATGTATCATGTATAAATATAAATCATTATAATACTCTGTACTTCATTTAGCATCCATTATCATTTTGCGTAAGAATGTTTAGCTATTTAATATACTAAAGTAAATACATTTTTGTAATTTTTTATTAACACATGTGTGTGTCGTCTGAATTGCTACGAAAAAAAAAATCAAAGCAAAAAATAATTATATTGATGTCATTATATAACAATTCAAATGTAGCATTTTCTATTCAATTAATTATGTGTCACAAATTATGAGCATTTCATAAATGTAGACAATTTAATTGCATGAAAACCCTATTAAATTGAAGTATTACATCACACAGTGCCAGCTCGTCTTATCACAAGTTACGCCCGTTACAATATGTTGATAACGAACTGCACTTTATATAACATCTCTTAAATATGAATAGTTTGTAAACAAAAACAAACCTTTGACACCCAAACTCGTTACTCGAAAACATTTCACTGCAGCTCTCATCGTTGACATGAAATATCAAATGACTGAAGCGGGAAAAAATAATGCAAATTCGGCGCCACACATTCAAACTTACTTGATGTATTCGCTAATATTTGCCGAAACTCAATCATAGTTTATGACATTTTCCTTACATGTTTTTACATAGAGAGCGAGACTCGTTGGATAATAACAAAATATTCGAGGTTTGAACTCGAACGTGTGGCGCCGGCGTGAACGTAACCATAGATAATATTTACCGGTGAGCCAAGACGTGCCGTAAACCCAGCCGTCGGTCGAAATATCGAACTGCTTTTCCTCGATGTAAATGTAATCACCCAGCACCAACTCCAGCTCGTCACTGGCCTCAGGCACGTAGCTCTGAGTAACTTTATATACCTGACCATTGTACAAATTTTATCAGCGACGACACGCACATCATTAATTATCACTTTGTTATCACCCATCTCGCTCTTCGGATGAGTAATTAAAACATAAACAGAACTTTATAATGCATCAGGCTATTATTATATATATTTAAAAAATGACAATTAGATCAATTGGACCAGAAGTTTAATAATTACACCGCAGACATATTAACAGATTGCATAATAGTATTCGATATAAATAAAAAACAATGTTTTTATGTTTGTCCTCTGCGTTCCGAAACAATTATCGGATTGTGATTAAACTTTGATAGGGTGTTTTAGGGACGGCCACGTTCCTGACATAATATACATACTTTAAGTGGCATTGCTATTTTACCGGCTACAGCCGGACAAAATTGTTTGTCCTCGCTGACATATCATTTGATAGTTGATACATCACAGATTTCAAATTTCGATTTTCGAAATTTTAATAGCGTATTGCTATAATAACATTATTATATTTACATGCCATACAGGGGTAAAAATGGGTAAAATTTTTTGCATGCTAAATTTTATTTTGTGGTCATATTCGTTTAAAACTTTACACGCGTATCTTTGTATGCTAATTAATATACACAAAAAATCATTATCATTCCCTATATGGTCCCTAAAAAAAATTAAGGCTAAATATTTTTTAGGGTGAATTACTAAATCAAATTCCAAAATATACGCGAGCAAACCCACAGGCAAGTTCTAGTTCATCAATATAAATTGTATTCACACTTATCATCGGCGCCCTAATCACATTTTAGGAGTGGCAAATTCAGGTGCAAATCTCGTACTTTGGCAAAATAAAAACTACTTTTAAAGACTGATTTTTCTTTTAAAAGACTGGATTGCAAGTTTTTGTTTTATCGCAACTTTTCGTTTCTTAACAGTTACGCCTATTTATTGAAATCTCGTCGAGACAAAATAGATGGTGTTAAATTTATATGTATGTATTTCACTGAAGAAAAATTGATAAGAACTATTTTTAAGTGCAATATGCTACAAAACATGCACGTATTAGCTACTTATTGTCGACGCAATGCAGCTTATCGAGTTTGTTTTTAATTACTTCCGCTCCGTTGCCATGCAATTTCGTAAAATCGTTATTTTATTAATAATTTAAATAACTTTATATTAATCATTTAATACTTGTAAACAATAATAAGTACACATTATTTATTTTAATTATATTCTATGTGCATTATATGGGTTATGTCTGGAATAAAATAAATTGAATTGAAATTTTCTAAAAATTGCTTGTTTGCTAATAATTTATTGAAGAAAACCGCATTAAAATTTGTCCGGACGGCGGGAAGCGACTTAGTTTTATACTAATAATCATAAAGGTCACATTTTATAATATTCATATAAATGTAAAAGTAACTCTCTCTGTTTAATTGTTTGTTTGTTAAGTTTTCAAGTCTAAAACGCTGAACCAATTTGAATGAATTTTGATATATAAGTACATTGAGTATTAGAAAACGATACAGGTTGTGTTTTCTCACGAATATAAAGCATAATGAAGATTAAATAGGGGTGAAAGTAACCAACTCATGTTAAAAAATGTTTTAACTTACAATTCTTACAATTTCACTCACCTGGTGGTTTGTAAATCGTGAGTCCCTTGAATAAAGTCTCAGTTCCCACGCAGGTGTTTGCAATTCACTCAGATCAAGCTCATCTACAAGTACCTTGAGGGCATCGTACGCAGACACGTCGAAGTGGTACGCCAGCGTTATGTGAAGAGATTTGGTCTGCACCTCAATATTAGTAGCTAAAAAGAATATAACATTTTCGAATGTTATAAAACAAAAATAAATATTTTATATAATTTAGTCGTCTTAAAAAATACATTAACTTATGCAATTTTTCTAATTAAAATAAATGCAGCTGCAGAACACAGAATCATGCAATTCATGCATTAACATTCACATATACACATACATACTACACAAGCTGTTAATGTATTAAATAATAAATCTATATAAAAACATTAAACATATAAATAAAAAAAATATATTACAAATTACCTTATTTTTTCAGTAAAAAAAAAACAAGCACATCTTCAGAATTTAAGCCAAACTGCCAATAGAGAAAATATTTTTTTAAATTAAAACACTAAAAAACCTCTTCCTACTACAAGATCTAAAACTTGTCTTACATGTATTAAAATGATCTTCAGTTTTTATACAACTTCCAGGTAGCTCATTAGTATCCACCTCAACACCCACTGTATAGAAAATTATATATAAGATATATATAATAAGTAAAAATAATAAAACAATTTTTGCTCAAGATAAAATTTTAGTTTACTGGAATAGTAATTAAAATTTTCATAACAATAGTAACTTTTTGTATTTTAATTTTAAATAATGATCTAAATATTCTAGCTTTAGAGTCTATATTTAAAAAAATCTATTTAATAAGAATCGAGGTTTTTTTTGTATGGCCGCAGTTTTTAAAAAACTACTGATCCAATTTGGAATAGACTTTTTGTTATTTATATAAATTGAGGAAGGTTTTATGTTATAGTATATCAAGATTTGATAAAGATCAGTGAGATAGACAATGAGTAATTTATTTAATTAAAATTACCCGTAATTATTTTTTATTGCAAATTACCTGTATTATGTATACAAAAACAATTTTGTTTGAAGTTGGTTATATTTTACACAAAATCAATTATATAAAAACTTATTTTGACATTTTATATTTTATCGTTGGTTTTATTAAAAGTTTCTATTATAAGAAACATTAATTATATTGTTAGCTAAGTTTTTCATTAAGTAAAACTATATTTTGTTGTAGAATAGTTTTTTATTGGAGTGGTCAAATTATGTACTATAAAAAAGTTTGACTAGATCCTAATTAACAATATAGAATTTTTTAAGGAATGAAATAACGTTATGTATGTATTATATCTGTACTTAGATTTTGTAAATTTTTTAGTTATTATAAATGGATGCTGATACGCAATAATGTGTCAACCCACAAAAAGTGAAATTCGGATACATTGGTGTATTTTAATACGGCATCACCTATTCAACATTATTCCATAAAAAATAGTCATATAAACTAAGTAAGTACGGAAAAAAAAATCTTAATTGTTTCGAAATTCCAGGTTGTTCCTTATTCTGTAATTTATGCAATAATCTTGTATTTAAAAAAAAAATATTAGATAATCTATTAAATAAATCAACCTGCTTTAATTTAATTACAGCTTTAATCAAAAAAGAAAAGAAAATATGGATAAATACTTAAACAAACTTATTAAGAATTTCACATTTTTTTTCAGGTTTGACATCTTTAAACGCCATTTTCTCAAAATGAAGTTTGCGTGGCTTGATACAGTATTGCATATCAGCATCCAAATGTTACCAGATTGTTACTTTTAGTTACATTCACCAATTTATAAAAAAATAATACTTAATAAAAATAGTTTCTAAACTCTATCTACCCATTAAATAATCATTAGTAGATTTCTATAATTATTCCATATAATGAAATTACTGGCAAAAATTGATTATTAATTAATATATAGCTAAAACTTACAGATAGCTGAAACTTGCTTAGCATATTGTGATGCAATATTTTTCAGGTAGTCTTCATGTTCCTCGGATATGAATAGACCCATAAAGTTATGAGAAATATAGGGTTCAAGTTTAATTGGGCACGAGGGTGGTTGTCCTACAGCTTCTACTACCTGCTTCACTGCTTTTGCTAACTGCAATGACGTATCATCTGCAGCCTGTTGAGATTAAAATAAAAGCATGATTATGTGTATAACTAGCTGGTGCCTGTGACCTTGTCTGTAAAAAATAAAAATAAGTAAAATTTCTAAAAAAAAGTAGCCAAAGTTACACCTTTCTTTAGCTATCTGCAAGTAAAAGTTCTGTCAATCCTACCAGCTGATTAGCCAGAAATTCAGAGATTAGCCAGAAAAAACAAAGACAAAAAAATTTTAATTTATTTTTTTTATGTATAATATATATGTTCATAACCATTTAGTGAAAAGCTAATAATTTTAAATTATTAATAGACACTTCAATTCTATAAATGACAAAATAAATTTGAATTTTAGTGAAGATTACATGGTAGCACAAATTCATAACTTTGTTTTTCTTTTTTAATAATTATTTTGCTTAACTAAACAAATAGGTGGAAGTAGAACTTGACCAAAACTGTAAAGATATTTTAAAAATTAACTAGTAGTACAATTCTTCTCGAAACAAATGGGTTCTTAAACAATATTCAATGTCTATGTTAACAGAATGACAGGCATTTCTATATAAACATTTTTTATTTATTATTCTTTTGTAGTAGCTGGATTATTACCTTAAAACAAGGAACAAGTGTTATATGAGGTGGAAAATTATGGGCTCCATTCCATCCGGTTTGCTTGGATTTTTCCCAGAAAACATGAAGTTGGGTAAACAATGGGCCAGTTGGGACAGCGTGAAATATAAATTCTCGGGGTTCATTTGCGTCAATATGGGCATCATTTACATGAGTGAGAAGCCAGTCAGAAGCTAATTGAACGCTTCGATTTCCAGTCGCAGCTAAAGCTTTCAAGCTATAAATTATATACAATATGTAATTTTATTTAATTTTTTTTTTAAATAAGTTATCACACAAAATAACAACAAACTCTCTAACTTTATATACAAGAGATTAGAAAACAGAATATTAATTGTGATATATTATGTTGAACGTTAATACAAAAAAAACTGTTTAATAGATTAATTTACACTTACGCTCGATTCATAGGAAATCCCATTTGCAATAAAATTTGAAGGGGATTGGCATTTTGTTTAGATATTTTACTAGAATCAGCTTTTTTGCGTGGAGGAAGACTAGACATTTTTATATATTTGATATTCTATCAAGAATTATAACTGAGATAAAGCCGGGCTTTGTTAATATGGACACAGTATACAATTTCTACAATCAGCTTAAAAATTGTTTTTGCAATTGTTAGTCACTCATACATTTCAACAAGTTCAAGGACACAAAGTTTACTACACTTTCAATCTACATTCAATATAGAACTAATATACAGACATAGATTTGTGTTTATTTGTTTATAATAATACTTTGTATCGGAAAATCGGAAAGTTGCATGCACTGATAATGTTGCCACAACAAACACATTATATAGTAATTTAAGCAAATAATAAAAATATTGAACACCGTTAAACTTGATGAGATAAGCGAGCAATTTCTTCACTATATTTTTGCGAATTATGATTTTAAAAGTTAGAACTATCAGATGAATATAATAGTATATTTGAAATAAGAAATATCATAACGTATAAATTATTTTCAAACATTATAGGCAATTTTAGGAGTTTTTTACCTTTAAGGGTAAATATTTTTCGAAATTGGTAGTACTGCTTTTATCCTTGTCAAAACATATTCAGTGAGTTGTGTGGTCGCTGAATAAAAATAATAAAAATTGTGATTGCAGGATATTCATTTCTGCCTACATTTATATAAGTAAATAGAAAGTACTTACAAAATGTATTTGCGATATTATTTAAATGAAAATGGCGACAGACAATACACTTTAGCGGTATGTATATTTTTATAACCTATGCAAAGTTATCACATGCTTACTTGGATTTGCGTTCTTATGACTACTATACATTAATAATTGTTGTTTTTATATTATAGACTATAGATCCAAGTGGAAAACCTACTCTATCAGCTCACCCAGGTAAAAATAAAAATATATATCAAAATATGCCTATTTCATTAAATGAATATAATATTATTTAACCCTATTTATTAAATTCCAGCACGTTTCTCCCCTGAAGACAAATACTCTCGACAAAGAATAACAATCAAGAAGAGATTTGGTCTTCTGTTAACTCAACAACCTGAACCCATCCATTAATGAAGAATTTGAGAATTTATTGGTGTAAAAATTTTCAACCTTCAAATTTTAATTTTTGAGACAAAAGTACCATATGGCCTTCTCAGAGGTTCAGCAATTTAGGTGTAAATAACTAACTAACAGACAAATAGAAATACTCTTCAATTTATAATACTAGTATGGTTGATAATTATGTTTCAGTAATAGCTCACATTTTTATTCACAAGAAAATTTACATGATTTTCATAATATGCTTTAAAAGAATCATGCTTTGATTTACTTGTCTCACTAGATAGAATATGTTATGTAATAGAGCTTGATAGTAAGTATTGTTTAATCTGAACAGCACAACTTTTGTGCTGATTGCTACAACTATTGTTTATTCCAAATAATGTTTAAGATTAAAAGTATATTTTAAATAAGCCTTAATGTAAAGCATAATAAAGCTTTAAAAACTATATTTATGTTTTTCCATTAAATATCATTAAAGTAATTCTGATTTGTATGATCTATTACAACTGTATGACTGTCTTTGTCAAAAAAAATGTCTCCTGTAATTAATTGGTAATTTAAAAAATTGGATAATAAATCACTTCTAATTCAATGCGTTTCAAAGACTAAATATATTTAAAATTATTAATGCTACTAGACTATTTATTTTATGAAGATTGGCAGGATTGTTTTCAAAAGGTTGCATGATCCTACGATTCATCTTTTCTGTTTATGCCACGAGGGCACAATTAAATTGTTTTATTTACACTTGACCAGTTTTTAATGTTTGTTGTTATTGTGGAAATAGATGTATACACTAAAAATTTGTTTGCTATGGCTTATAATAGTAAGTTCGTAATAATAGGAAGCCCTAAAATTGAAAATCAATTTATAATCAAAGGAGAAAAAGTACTTAACTGGTTTACTTTTACCTGTTAATTAATTATGAAATACTAGAAGAATGCATGAGCGTCCCTTAGCGTCCTCTTCCTGGCACCTATGATGAATAGTATAATAACTATGATGAGAGTAGTAGCTTTTATTGTAGATAGCAGATTGCATATAGTTGTACATATGTTATAAGGTGGATTTTAACATCTAGAATGCCAATCACACTGGACGACGTTACCTAGCAACTAGCTAGAATATGACAGGTGAGTGAACATTTTTAATGTCAATACTTAGACCATTAAGCATTAATGGTCTATACTCAAATAGTACAAACGTAATTTATATAAAGTTATAAAACGTCATTGGTTCACAACTATCAATTTCAAGAACATCAATAATCGTAGTTTACTACGAAGAATTATTTACTTTGAAAAAAAGTTAAATGTAATGATGAGCTTCCATAGCCAAGAACAAAATTAGATCGAGTGCACTAACGTTTAATGCCAACTTTTTTAGCACTGCTTGCAGTTGAAAAAAAGTCATAAATTCGTCAAAACATAATTACAGGTAAAATTGATAATTGTAAGTGAATTTTAAGGTTAACCTTTATGTACTAAAGTATTACTGTTATAATTTGCAAATCTAACTGAATTTTAACTTGATCTAGTATATTATTTATGTCTATGACTACCACTTTAGATAATCTGTAAAAATGTTAAATAGTTTTACATAGGTTTTATCTATGGAAGCCCCATGCCCCACCTCTACTTACGTACTATATTCCGTGTACTCTTTGATTGGAAATATAAACAAATAAATAATACAGACGGATCAAAGTGAAATTTACAATAAACTAAAATAAGTTCGATAATTAAACATGACTAGTAAGAGTGATGAATTAAAAGTTTATTGGAATAAAATTAATTACGCGTTTCCAATTCTTAATGACAACTTATATACCGACTGCTCTGCTGCCGAATACGAAGAAATTCAGCAAATAATAATAGGATTGGGAATTCAAATAAAGATACGAGATCTTGTTTTTGTTCATACTGAAAAATATCTACGTCAACATATAGCCCCCTCTTTTTGGGCAAAATTTATCAAAGCCGAAGAAGAAATCAAAGGATTTCAGTTATTCAAATCTGCAGTTAATGATCTTTATGAGTCTGCTTCGAACTTTTTGCCTATTTTATCAAATCTTACAATTCTTTGTAACAGTTGCTGTGATAATAAACTAATATTTGGTGAAAGGGATGTTACATCAGGTTTTAAGCAGCTTTTAAGGGCTACTCTACTGTCACAACTACCTTTAGACTTTCATGTCATAATTAATCACTTTTATAAAGTATCCTTTAACGTGTTCGATAACGAATATGAAAATTCAGATATGGGTGAAGATGTTATGTGTTCTGGCTGCTGGAATGAATATTCAGATTGCAACTGTGCTTATATTGTGAAGGTCTTTCATGATACCAACAGAAAGCTAATGGAACTTCAACTTCTAGAAAGATTGACAGGACAAGTCTTAACTAATTTTATACAAATGAGAATTGAATCACACATACAAAAACTTTGTACTGGTACATTTGATGTCTCACATATAGGATTTCTAGAGAATTGGTTAGATACAACTGTAATGTCATGGTTGACGAGGATATACTGTGCGGGTTCTTCAAAGCCACCTTCTGATGATAAGAATATTCTAAATGCTATTTCAAAATTTAAGCAAAAGTTAAGTTACTATTTATATCACAGCTATACAAAATTGAGAATTGATCAGTTGTTTAACATTATTATAGAATACCCAGATTCTCAACCTGCTGTAGATGATATTAAATTATGTTTAGATAAAACTGATTTGCGTCCTACCTTATGTAAAAAATTACAAAATGCGCTAGAAACAAGATTGTTACACCCTGGTGTAAACACACCCGACATTTTAACAGCCTACATTTCTACAATAAGAGCATTAAGACATCTGGAGCCATCTGGAGTTATTCTTGAAACAGTTACAAAACCCGTTCGGAGCTATTTAAGAAACAGAGAAGATACTGTGCGTAGTGTTGTTAGCAGTTTGACAGAAGAAGGTGCAGGAAGTGAACTAGCTGAAGAGTTAGCTAAATTTGCTGCAGAAACTGATGATGAAAATGAAAAAGAGGAGGCTTGGGATGAATGGGTTCCGGATCCTGTAGACGCAGACCCCAAAGTAAATTCTAGTGATAGAAAAGCTAATGATATAATATCTATGCTGGTTAATGTGTATGGCAGCAAAGAATTATTTGTAAATGAATACAGAACGCTTTTAGCAGACAGACTTTTAGCTCAGAGTGTAATTAATACAGAAAAAGAGATTCGATACTTGGAGCTCCTGAAACTAAGATTTGGAGAATCACAATTACACTTTTGTGAAGTGATGCTAAAAGATGTTTCAGATTCAAAAAGAATTAATGCACTTATACAACAGGACAAAAACTTTGAAGTTTTAAGTGATAATTTTTCATCAAATGCTATGATTTTATCTGCACAGTTTTGGCCACCATTCAAAGATGAAAGTTTAGAATTGCCAGAAGAGATTAAACAACATTTTGACGCATATACAAAATCGTACGAAGCATTGAAAGGAAATAGGACGTTAAGTTGGAAGCCACATTTGGGAAATGTAAATATTGAAATTGAAATAGGTGAGAAAAAGTTAGATTTAACTGTTTCACCATTCAATGCTACATTGATAATGCATTTCCAAAATAAACCAGAATGGTCCCTTGATGAGTTGCATCAAGTGATGAAAGTGCCTATTACTATTTTAAGAAGAAAAATAACATATTGGCAGTCATTGGGTATAGTTTCTGAAAAGAGTAGTGATTACTATGTATTGGTTGATGGAACGGATGTAAATAAATCGAATGTTGCTGTTAATCAGGCTCAAGAAATGATTTGTGAAGATGAGGAAACTGAGAGTGTCATGGCATCTGCCCATGATCAAAGGGAAGATGAACTGCAAGTTTTCTGGTCATATATTGTTGGCATGTTAACTAATTTGGATTCCTTGTCTTTAGAGCGTATACATCAGATGTTGAAAATGTTTGCATCCCAAGCTCCAGGGGCTGAATGTAGTCTCCAAGAATTACGGCAGTTTCTAGATATTAAAGTACGAACTCATCAGCTTGTTCTACAGGCTGGGATGTATAAATTGCCCAGGTCTTAATAAAAAATTAAAAATATAATTGTTTTTTTTTTTCTTAAATACTTTTCACTATATATAAATATTATGTATTTTATGGAAAGGAATAACTGAAAACAATTTGCAAAAGTTTAACAAAACTTTATTTTTTATCATGGAATTATATATAAAAATTTTGTTACATTTATGTCTGTGGGTTAATATACGGTGACAATTATCAAGCCCCAATTATTGTGGATAAAAATAATGTTCAAAAACAAAATTAACATAATATTGCCAATGATTAAAATATTAATAGTATTTAATACTTAATGTTTTAATACATACTCTTGTCAGTCTTAACATCTATAAAATACTGTTAAAATGGAGAATATAATAAAGAATACTTATAATAACACAATTTCCATATACTGTTAAAGTAATACAAGTAAAATATTGTTTTATGGAATGCATTAACAAAATAAGAACAAAAACGTACATTAAATTAAATGCAAGCAGATCATAAACAACATTTCATTACAAAATATTAATCTCAAATGTGCAATCAAAAATAGTAACATTCAAAGTATTAGGTTTAGTAGTTTTAAAAAACTAAGATTATTTTGGAATGTTGTAACCAATTGTATAATAGCACCAAATAGTTCCAAATTTATGTAAAAATGGGTAGAGCAGAACATAATATATATAACAGATCAATAGACGGGGTACCTAAAAGTGCAATCTTAAAAAAACCAACTTACTGTAAAACAAAATCTTAATAAATATTCGATTATTGAGATAACCTACAAGACGTACAGTGCTTGCATATTACATCAAGTTTCTAACATTCATATTTCCACTCGTTTTGATTTTTTAAACAATGTGTTATAAAATTTTATTACCATAATGTTTTATTTATTTCATTATAAAATATAATATGTGTATTACGGACTTGGCGTTTTCAAATATAATTAATTTTCATAGACATGAAGTAAACACTATTAATATGAATGTTAGTTTAGTTCAAATGTTTTACTTAATTTATTTATGTTTTAACTTCATAAGCATTAAAAAATAACCATAATGTGCATATGAAATCTAAATAAACTATTATCAGCATCCCGTTGGCGTAATTGAGAATAACAACAGATGTAAAAAACAATAACTGCCTTTAAAATTCAAAAAGTAAGCCGATATGTTAGAGCCATTTGAACAGAAATAACTTTAACTACAGTACACAAATAAATAGTATAGCCTAAAACAGTTAAAGCTCTATATCTAGTTTACATATTTACAGACAAATCAGTGCAATTGTATAGTACATTTCATTAGAAATTATACAAAATATAAACACCAACATCCACAATCTTATTTTTCATAGCAAAACTTTAGGAAATATAAGGTTCTTCTGGACGTTTTGTAGTTTTGGTTTTGTACAAGTTGTAATGAAAAAGAAAATATAAGTATCTTAACTCACAAACATTTGATACCCATAATAAAAGTGGTGTTAAAGTTTGTGTAAGTATTGATAGAAGATGGAAAACATAAACAAAGTGTTTAGAAACTCACACCACATTATCTCGCTCTCGAAAAATAAGTCTTGTTGAAACAAAAACATTTTAATACAAGATTGTTTATTCAACTAGTGTCACGTAATTTTGAAAGATGTACTTAATGCTACAAAAGCATAATTTCACAGCTTACTGTAAGGCGATCCAAGCAAAACTTCACAGATATTTGGCTTTTAGAAAACAATTTTCTTACAAACGCAGCAATAGATCTTACCATTGAAAGTTTTAAATGCATTTTATTCTACAATTAAATAGCTTACATCTTAAAATAAATTATTAAGTACATAAAATTTTCGTTAAGTCGATATATTTTAGTGCTAACAATCTCATCATGGACGACATTTGTTACACTGACTGTGTTAACATTAATCAAATCCTTATATTTTGAAAAATTAAGTAAATCATCAAATAATACGGTTAAACTAAAATCTATAAATATATTATTATCTGTATATTATTAATAAAATGATCTGATTAATCTCTTCATTAGATATACTTACAAGTATTTCGACAAATCCTCAATATTATTGTTATAACGTTATCCTATGTCTTGGCAATATCGTGTTCTTGAAAAATCTCATAGAAGTTTACCAAAACACAAGTAATAAATTATCTTATAGCTTTAGAAATTTCTTTAATTTCATTAATATTAAATGATATACGCAAAAAAACCAAAGTAAATAATATTCACAACAGACATTCAACTAAGGATAAAAATATTTGTCAAAGCGAAACAAAATTAAAACGGAGTCCAACAAACAGTTTTGTTAAACCAACACATTTAACTTCAAGCATCTTGATAATTTTATGCGAATATCGTTTTCACATAAAGGTTTAATTAGATAACTACCATATCACCATTTCATAGTGTTCCTTCGGCATTTCCATTGATTTTATCCTCGTACTGCGTGTGAATTAGTTGTAGTGGCCGTCGAGTGTTCACCGGTTGTGTCGCGGCGCGGCGGGCGGCGGGGCGGCGGCGGGCTGCGGCGGGCGCTTGAAGGGGCCGAGCCGCTTGGTCGGGCGCGGGGACACCGAGTGCGGCTCGCCGCAGCCGCCCCACGAGCTGGCGCCGTGGTCGATCAGAGCGTTAGCCAGCCGACCGCTGTTTTGATCTGGGATAGAAGATGTTAAATGTAGATTATATTTATTTCACTAATTTCCTGAATGAATAATGAAGCTGAAAGGTTTGTTTGTTTGAGCGCGTTTTTCTCGGGTCCAATTTTTCTTTATGTACTGCAAAAAGTTATAACACATTCAGTTACGATTCATAGTGAAGGATCCTTAACTTTAAGCATCAACCAATAAACCAATAAATGAAAGACATCGCAAGGCATATCTAATACGATTTTTTATAAAGCACAGAAAATAAATTGAAATTATATTAAAACGGTTTAGAGGGTGAGCACATGTTTCGTTTTAAACAAAAGTAATATTTAAGCTATTTATGTATTATGTACTATTATATTCTATAACTACGGATATGTTATTAGTGTATGTACGCACTGAAAATGATTGTACATTTGGTAGATCGAGCAAATATTCTTTGCCTAGCTATTTGTATATAAATGTGCAATTGTCAAAGGCAGAAGAAATAGAGATAAACATAATATTAACACGAGAAAGAAAGATAAACTTACAACACCTTGTTTTCGACTTCACAAAGTTAATGTTTCCTTTCTGGGGCAAGGTATTCGTTTTTATAATAAAATCCCCCAGAAATGTTTGCAGTTTTCAATGAATAGATTTAAATCATATGTTAAAAAGTCACTAATAGCTAAAGCATATTACTCTATACAAGATGACGTTGATGATAAAGATGCGTGGATGATAGTATATGCTGAATTTCGTACATGATAAATAAATTATTTGTAATCATAAACTGTGTTGTATTTACAATATTTTAAAAGAGTAGCTATCGAGTTTCTATTCGAGTTTGCCGGTTCTTCTCGGTATAATCTGCGTTCCGAACCGGTGGTAGCTTCATTATTTATGTTTTTTTTTTGTTATTTTCATGTATGACGATTCAAAAGTGCTTGTAAGAGCCTACTTGAATAAAGTATTTCTTGGTTTTGATTTTTTGATTTTGCAGTCAAATAGTAGGAACGTAACATATCTATATTAATATGTGATGGAAGTGTAAGATCGCAACCGACCGGCAAGCGAGGAGGCGCGCGGAGCGTGCGCGAGCGGCACGGGCTCGCGCACGCGCGTCACGAAGGTCTCAAAGGTGGTGGGCTGCGTGTGGTGCGCCACGAGCGCGTCCAGGTCGCGCGCGCGCTCGCTGCACGCGTGCTGGTACAGCGGCATGGTGGCCCGCACGGCGCGCCCGCCCGCGAACGCCGCGCCGCGCACCAGCGCCGCGCAGCAGCTCACGCGGATGATGCACTCCTCCCACAGCGGCCCGAACACCGCCACCTGGTCGGTAGCAGATAAGTGAACGCTTCACACTCAACGACCCCCATTATCTCACGATCGTGTGATCTCACTAATATACATTATACATACGTCCGGCTTCCTGGAGACGGTGCAGCGCAGCAGGCCGCCGGGCAGCGGGTAGAGGACGATTAAAACGTCGCAGAACTGCGTCGGCAGCGTGTCGCGCTTGTACGGCCGCCAGTGCTCGCTCCACACTACGTGGACCTCGTCGTTGCCCAGGTGTCGCGTCTGGAAACAACGTCGTATTTTTTACATACTCTTATTTAACTTCAACTATTAGTAGTAAGATGATGATGATGATGAGTTTTAGTTAAATATTATCATTATAAAAACTCTTTAGTACTGTATAGTATGGTATAGATAAGCGTCTGATATAAGGTTAAGATGGCCATACAAATTCCTCAACCATAAAATAAAAAGTAAGTGAGCGTGGCGAGGTAGGGCGCGCTCTCTGGTCGTGTCGCAATAGGGCGCTGCTGTACCTTGTTGAGTATAGCGTCGGGCGTGTCGGCCGGCATGCGCGTGGCGACGTGGAACAGCGCCTCCTGCGTGAGCGTGGCGAAGTAGGGCGCGCTCTCTGGTCGTGTCGCAATAGGGCGCTGCTGTACCTTGTTGAGTATAGCGTCGGGCGTGTCGGCCGGCATGCGCGTGGCGACGTGGAACAGCGCCTCCAGCGTGAGCGTGGCGAAGTAGGGCGCGCTCTCTGGTCGTGTCGCAATAGGGCGCTGCTGTACCTTGTTGAGTATAGCGTCGGGCGTGTCGGCCGGCATGCGCGTGGCGACGTGGAACAGCGCCTCCAGCGTGAGCGTGGCGAGGTAGGGCGCGCTCTCTGGTCGTGTCGCAATAGGGCGCTGCTGTACCTTGTTGAGTATAGCGTCGGGCGTGTCGGCCGGCATGCGCGTGGCGACGTGGAACAGCGCCTCCAGCGTGAGCGTGGCGAGGTAAGGGCGCGCTCTCTGGTCGTGTCGCAATAGGGCGCTGCTGTACCTTGTTGAGTATAGCGTCGGGCGTGTCGGCCGGCATGCGCGTGGCGACGTGGAACAGCGCCTCCAGCGTGAGCGTGGCGAGGTAGGGCGCGCTCTCTGGTCGTGTCGCAATAGGGCGGTGCTGTACCTTGTTGAGTATAGCGTCGGGCGTGTCGGCCGGCATGCGCGTGGCGACGTGGAACAGCGCCTCCAGCGTGAGCGTGGCGAGGTAGGGCGCGCTCTCTGGTCGTGTCGCAATAGGGCGGTGCTGTACCTTGTTGAGTATAGCGTCGGGCGTGTCGGCCGGCATGCGCGTGGCGACGTGGAACAGCGCCTCCAGCGTGAGCGTGGCGAGGTAGGGCGCGCTCTCTGGTCGTGTCGCAATAGGGCGGTGCTGTACCTTGTTGAGTATAGCGTCGGGCGTGTCGGCCGGCATGCGCGTGGCGACGTGGAACAGCGCCTCCAGCGTGAGCGTGGCGAGGTAGGGCGCGCTCTCTGGTCGTGTCGCAATAGGGCGGTGCTGTACCTTGTTGAGTATAGCGTCGGGCGTGTCGGCCGGCATGCGCGTGGCGACGTGGAACAGCGCCTCCAGCGTGAGCGTGGCGAGGTAGGGCGCGCTCTCTGGTCGTGTCGCAATAGGGCGCTGCTGTACCTTGTTGAGTATAGCGTCGGGCGTGTCGGCCGGCATGCGCGTGGCGACGTGGAACAGCGCCTCCAGCGTGAGCGTGGCGAGGTAGGGCGCGCTCTCTGGTCGTGTCGCAATAGGGCGGTGCTGTACCTTGTTGAGTATAGCGTCGGGCGTGTCGGCCGGCATGCGCGTGGCGACGTGGAACAGCGCCTCCAGCGTGAGCGTGGCGAGGTAGGGCGCGCTCTCTGGTCGTGTCGCAATAGGGCGCTGCTGTACCTTGTTGAGTATAGCGTCGGGCGTGTCGGCCGGCATGCGCGTGGCGACGTGGAACAGCGCCTCCAGCGTGAGCGTGGCGAGGTAGGGCGCGCTCACGCCGCCGCCGCCTCCGCCGCGCAGTCCGCCCGCGAAGCCCACGTGGCTCTCCAGCTCCACCTGACACACGACACGTATATTTAATACAAGATTCTTCAGTGTATAGTTTAGCTGACGGTAGTTCTTGGCAGCGCGAACTTCGTGCAAGTGACTGCATGATAACGATTTTAGAAATTAAATAGAGATGTACCTGGCGTAAATACAAGAAATCCTTTACGATCGATTATTATTGTAATCGTTATTGTTGTAGTAATTCATGATATAAATTATGTTAAAATAAATAGCAATTAATAAAAATTATGGTGCACATTTCTTATTTGTTAACTTGCGCTCAAATTCAGAGAATCTAAGTGCCTTTAACTTGTCAACAAGAAAGTAAGTTAGAGATTAATAAAATAATTAGAAATTGACTTGTATTTAACCCTTTGGGTAATTCAAAATATAAGTTTAGATGAATTTTAAGATTACTTAATAAAGCTTAAGAATTAAGTAAATATTAAATTGTTGAAACACATATTTAAATGATTATTTCTAATGATGTACTCATATAAATCTCTTTAATATTATTACATACCTCCCAAGCAAGAGCAGCTAAAAAAGCTTCATAAGCCGGACTGCCGCAACGATTGGAAAGAATCTCGTTGCGCGTTTCCTGTCCTTTGCCAACGTAAATCACTGCTACTTTATGGGTTTCCCTGCACCTGTAAGAGAAAAGTCAATAAAGGAAGATATTATAAGAAGTGTGATATATGGTTGATACTAATTGGGAATATGAGAAAAATGTAGTAATTTCTCAAAGTAAAATTTCTTATATGAATAATTCGTGTGACTACAGAACAATTTAAATTTTTTTTTGTTATCTATATTGCGTAATTTGGGGTTAAGTTTATATTGCGTTATTTTCGATGGTGATTCGTTGCTGATAAGCAATAACGTGTTAACCCGCAAAAAGTCAAATTCGAAGATACATATGTATTCTAATAATGCGTCACGTATCAAAAAAAAATTTTAATGTAATGTTTAGAATACAAAAGTCTTATATATTTCAAAAACTTATTATTAGATAAAACTTTTTATTATACGAATCTGCTTTTTATTCATTAGACCTTTTATCAAAATAAAAAAAGAAAAGATGGATACTTCTTCAAAAAATTAGTTAAGAATAAGTTTATCATCTTTAGACGCCATTTTCTCAAAATGAAGTCCGTGGGGCTTGACACAGTATTGCTGATCAGCGTTTATTGCTGATGATCGTCGCGTGTATGCACGGCACCTCTGCTGGTCGAGGTTGCGCAGCTCGCGCAGCAGGCGGTCGGAGCGGCGCAGCAGCTGCGCGTGCGCGCGGCGCGCGGCGCTGAGCGTGCCCAGCTGCGCCACCAGCACGCGGCTCTGCTCGAACGGGCCCGGCGCCGCGCGCGCTGCGCCCGAGTGGGGCTCCGACTCGTCGTCGCTGCGGTACGACCGGACTTATACAGAGCATCCATTACAATAAAACAGTATGCAAGCAAATCATCAGTTATCATCTAATTTGCGAATATATAGAAAATAATTATTAAAAATAGGTTTCAGTTTTCAGGCCCACAAGAACAAACACCCAGGCCGAACCAAATATTTATACAAATATAAATATTTGTCCCGAGCGGAGATCGAATCCGTAACCGTCGGCGTCAGAGGTACATTAAGCACCACTATAACAGAGCGGTCGTCATTTACAGTATAAGTACTAATATTTAGTCCTCAGTAAAACAATATATATAATTACCACAATACAAAAAGCTATTTATTTTCAAATAGTTTAGTGTAATTTCCCTTGGAAATAATGAGTTTTTCATACGATTTTTCTCCCCTTTCCAAGTTTTATTCTCCTACCAAAAAGTAGCTATATCTTTTGCCAGGTTTATTCTAAATCTAGATCAGAATTTATTAAAATTGATTAATCGCATGAAAACGGACAAACAGACAGACATAGAATCAGTGGGTCATGGTCACCTGTCCCTCGTGGCGAGGTAGTGCCGCTCGGCGTTGCGGTGCGCCACGAGCGCGCACACCAGCTCGTCCTCGGCGCCCGGCGCCAGCGGCGACGCGCCCGCCTCGTCCAGCCGCCGCCCGCACGCCACCTCGGGCGACGTGTGCCCGATGTACGCCAGCACCTGCGGCGAGCCCGCCCGTGTACCGCGACTGCCGACCGTACCATGCGTGCGTTGCTCGAACGCGCGCATGGTACGTCGTGTATATGATATTGTTATAAATTTATTGAATACTTTCAACCATTATAAGACATTTATTTCTTTCATTGACTTATTTAGTAAATTATCACATCCCGAAATGAAAATCACGAATTTTCAAATAATTACATTCGTTCAATACTTATGTTTTCAACTATTTAAGAAATACAATATCCGATATTAATTGCATTGTCTGAACGACTGTCGTGGTGCCTAATTTTGCGGTCTGCGCAGCATAGTTCAAACCAAAAAACTTACGTGAAACGAGGTATAATACCATACCTTTACTCTATCTGTTCCCTCATGGCTCCTAAACTATTTATCAGTACTGGATAAATAAATCGTTAGAAGCGTTTCATGGCAAAGAAAATGCGCCCATAGAATTTCATGTCTCTAGGTCTTATGTATTCTAGCTTAAGGAATTATTAAACTTTAAACAAAAATAATGATTTAATGTTTTAAGTTTATTATTATTTCCGCAAATGTAGATCAACACAAAGAAATAAATAAACAATTCAGGGAGTTATTTAAATGCGATCAAATTACTTTATCTTTTATCATTTGTTGCATACAAAGATAGTTCAAGAAAGTCCTTGCTATGTGTTGAGCCAATCTATATGTTGGTGTATCGATTTGGCTTACAATAGGACGCAACGGAGCACCAGTTTTGTGTATTTTAGGTAACCCATACAATTTTGGGGGCTTAGCACATGTAGGCACGACACATAGCAAGGATATTATCACCACTCCGAGGACACACGGAAGCTTATGTGAAGGATTCTTACCAGTTTGTTGGTGAAATCAAAGATCTCAAATTAGCCAACAATGAGACAATGGTTAGTTTTGATGTCCAGTCATTGTTTACCAACCTACCCATACAAGACTGCATCGAAATTGACAAGAGGAAGCTGCAAACAAAAAACATGCCTATTGAGTATGCAGAGCTGTTACATCACTGCCTGACATCTGGATATTTATTGTGGAATGATGAATTCTATGTGCAAGTCGACGGAGTTGCAATGGGTTCTCCAGTATCCCCCGTGGTCGCCGATTTATTCATGGAAGACCTGGAGGAGAGGGCTCTTCACTCCGGACCAATCACACCTCGGTTTTACAAGCGGTACGTAGATGACACTTTCACAATATTACCTAGTGATATGACGTCTGCATTTTTACAACATCTTAATTCTATTAATAATAACATTCAATTTACTATGGAATTAGAGGCAAATAATGTTTTAGCTTTTCTTGACATTCTTATTATCAAGAATCCTGACAACACATTAAGTCACACAGTTTATAGGAAACCCACACACACTAATAAATACCTCAATGGTGACTCACACCACCACCCTAGTCAGTTAGCTACCGTTGGCAAATCTTTGTTTCAGAGAGCCCACCATCTCTGCGATGCTGAACACCTAGAGGACGAGCTACACCACGTCAAGCTTGCACTCCACCAGAACAAGCTGCCCGTGCCTCGCCAGCATCGTAGAAGCCGTATCAAGCCACCCACAGTTGAGCGACAACCTGCATTTCTACCATATGTGAAGGGAGTTACAGACAGAATTGGCAACATCTTGAAGCGAGCTTCGATTAAAACTATCTACAAGCCTCATAAGAAAGTGAGCCAGTTCTTGAGACCTATCAAGAGTAATATTCCTTTACAGACTGCGGGAGTATACAAACTCGAATGTGAGTGTGGTTTATCTTACATAGGCCAAACAAAAAGAAGCATCGGTACTAGGGTCAAGGAACACATAGGAGATGTCAAGAATAGGCGTTCTTCAAAGTCTGCAGTTTGTGAACATGCCTTGGATAAACCTAACCATTTTATCCGATTTGATAAACCACAGATCCTCGCTAGAGAACACAGATTCATTCCTAGAATGATACGCGAGGCTATTGAAATTCAAAAACATCCGAACTTCAATAGAGAAGATGGTTGGAGACTTTCAAACACCTGGGATCCGCTCATTAAAAATTTAAAATCCCAAGTCCAACAGACTGCCAGACCAAAAGATACAGTTAGTGCCTTCTGCGTGCAACCGGAACGTTATTCAAGATATCATTTAAGAAACCGTTGGCGGTAGTTGTAAATAATATTTTTCTCAAATCTCAAATAGACAAATGTCACCTTAGTCTACCCGTGACCACGAACGCTGCAAAGTGCTCGAAACGTCGGGATGATAAAAATAAAAAAAAATAATTAATATACGCGATTTAAATCCGTTTAAAATAGTTTCATTTCAACACCATGTAAATTAACAAAACTTACATGATCCAGTTGATGTTTGTCCGGTGGTGAATTTTTGTAATCTGGCAACAAATCTGGAGGTAAAGGCGGCGGTAGAGAGGATAGAGTGTTGTCTCGTGGACTATCGATACTGCAAAAAAACAATTTTATTGTTGAGTATTAAAATAGATTTTAGATGAAATAAATATAAATATATTTCTTTATAGAGATTCGCTTACGTAGCGGGCAATGGCAGCGGTTCAGGTGGTTCCGACGAGCCAATCGAGGGGTCGTAGTAGAGCGCCGACGCGTCCCAACAGGCCTTACCGCAAATATCACGCAGTAGGACGCGGACTTGTCGATCCGATGTCATTAAACCTGTTAAAAGTTATAATGATACATATATCCATATATATCAATATTTCAATAGCAATATTAAATTATTTTTGACTTTTGTTATTCACAAGCGGGTTATGAATATTGTTTATATTGAAGGGACGAAATATCGAAAAGTATCATATTGTTATAATGTGCGTGCTTGCATTTTAGTGTGTGCGGATATGTATTGGTGTGCGTTTATATGTGCACGTGAGTGTATGTTTGTATGCGTGCACTAGAGTGCACGTAGCGTGCGTATGTGCGCTGTATAGTGGAGCTGGCGAGTATGTGGTCGGCGAGGCGCAGCAGCTGCACGTGCGTGTGTGTGTATGTGCGCGTGCGTGTATTGTGAGTGCACACCTGGCGTGGTGCAGCCGCAGGGCGGGCTGATGGCCGGCAGCTCCACGAAGCTGGCGAGCGTGTGGTCGGCGAGGCGCAGCAGCTGCACGTGCGTGTGTGTGTATGTGCGCGTGCGTGTATTGTGAGTGCGCACCTGGCGTGGTGCCGCCGCAGGGCGGGCTGATGGCCGGCAGCTCCACGAAGCTGGCGAGCGTGTGGTCGGCGAGGCGCAGCAGCTGCACGTGCGGCGCGCCCAGCACGGCGGCGCCCAGCTCGGCGCCCAGCGCGGGGCTGTCGTGCTGCTCGCACACGCTGGACGACGTCTGGCAGCCGCTCCACAGCGGCCAGTGGCCCAGGTACAGCACCAGCTGCGAGCAGATCTGCGGCACACGTTTAACGACATTCTAACTGGGTCGTATGTATACGCGTTTACAAATGTTCGAAGTTTTTTAAAAAGATTGATGGTTGATATACTGATTTTCTGATATACTGGTTTAGTGGCGCACATAAAATGCAGAAATCGTCTGGGTGGGCCTCCTCTGGTAGGAATGGCACTTTTCAAGTTATCTAATAATGGAATTCAAAATATTTCTTGGTATGTTAGGTACTTTAGATAAAGCTCATTCAATATTCAACTCTCAGTGTATTAATTCATAAGTAGCGCATATAGAAACGTTTTACAAAATATTTTCTAGCATGGGTTTTCATATATTAATAAATATTTTTTTTACCGTTTGTGCCCAAAGTTTGACATCAATGGTCGAAGCCGGTGTAGTTTTCGGGGCCAAGTTGTCCAATTGTATATTAGGGTCAAAATCCTCATCGACGGGTAAAGTCAGGCCTTCGATATCAGATCCATTTGTTCCTTTCATCACAGCATATAACACCTGCAAGATATTTTATTTTAGTCACAGATCATTCCATGTCAATAATCGTAATAGTGAGGGGATAAATTGACCATTTGATTTTTATTACCACATTAGGGACTTAATAAATTGAAATAAAAAATATTCATATTTGGAACACCACAAATGTATTATTTTATTTAACTAAAATCAAGAAAAGCATTTTTTTCAACACTATATCAAAAAAGAAAATAGAATAAAAAAGAAAAGCTGTGTCAAGGTTTTTTATACAGTATAACTAATTAACTCCATATATTTTTACGTAAGTCAAAAAAAATTTGGCGTTTGACATTCACATTTTCATTAGCACCATATAAATGACAAGTATTGAATGCGATTTTGTCATCGACTAGAATTTGCATTTAAAATGCCGCTTCATCCAACGATCACCACAGTTCAACAGCTGATTTCAGCAGTAGCACTACTACCACTTCAACTCAAAATCATCTCAACTTTAAACATGCAAAAAATCGTAAGTGTTTAGTTTACAATATAAGGTTTGTTACTTGAAAAAGTGTATTATTTTTTCGTCTCTATTTTTATTAGTTTAAGTTCGCAAATATAACTCATAACATTTGAAAAATAAATTGTCAGACTTAAATATTTATTTATGTCAGACTTACTCATATAGTTTGAAAAAGGAAAGTGTGAAATTTCGCAACCAAGGTTATAGCATAAGTGCTAAATTGTATGAGTAACCTTTATATTTATTACAGGTATTGTGCGCTTTCGCTCTAGTGGCTTTAGCCGCAGCGGCTCCTCAGGACCCAAATCAGGCCTACATTCTTAAACAAGAATCTGATGTGAACCCTGAAGGATATCATTTCGAGTAAGTAAAAATGTCATTATTTTTTTTATAGTTTTTAAGACGTAACTAAATGAACCAAAAACGAATTAAACACCTTAAGGAACATAGATTAAATAATATATACAATTATATAAAATATAAGACTTATATTATAAAAATAATTAAAGACTGAAAGTTAAACCGATTCCGCCTTTTACAACGGAAATTCTTACGTAGAATTATATCGTATCTTATTTACGTAGGAAAAATACAAGAACTTTCAATTAATCAAAAAAAAATATTTTTATTAGGTTCGAAACCAGCGACGGTATATCTCGCCAAGAGCAGGGAACCCTGAAGCAGATCTCCGAGGATCACAAGGCTATCGAGGTGCAAGGCAGCTACAAGTATACCGCTCCTGATGGCTTGGTCTACGCCGTTACCTTCGTCGCTGACGAGCACGGTTTCCAGCCCCAGGAACGCGTTGAACACCCAGGACAATAAAGTCACTAGTTAATATGTATATGTAATCATCGCTTTTATGTATAAATGTCATGGGCATTCGATTTCGTGATTGTAAATATCGACTTTTTTGACGTTTTAACAAGTGATTTTAAAAATTTAGTTTCGTAAAGTTACTAAATTTTCAAATCAATTGTTTAGACATATTAACTAGGATTCGTTTTTGTAATCCTTTGTTTTTGTATTTTTTTGTATGTTTGTAAATGATTTTGAATAAATTTGTTTATATTTACATTGTATTTAAATTTTAACTGCATACAAGTTGAAGATATCAAAGTTATTCCAACAATTTAATATTCAAAACACAATTTCCTGGTTAAGATTTAAATATACAATTGAAACACTCAGACTAAGCCACGCAATGATGTGACAGTTATAGGATAATCTTATTTTAGTTGAAAATGAGACCAATTTTTGCAGAACTGGTAAAATATCAACATAACACGGGACAATAGGGTCAATATTTTTAGTGTAACAGGTTTATAAGTTTAATTTTTGTGTTATAAAAGTTTTGGTTAGATTTTTTTGTTTACCATTGCATCTGTGTCAAATTATTATTTATTTCTCATGTGTTAACTTTCGATTAATATTCTTATGATATAAAGTCATGATTTCTTTATTATTTTTGTAATTGAATGTTTTCGGATGTTAACAAATCAAAAGGTGTGTTGTATCCCAATTTTCACAATTTCCTTTTCTTGTTTAATTTTTTTTTAGTTTAATGATTTCACATTACAGAGAAGATCTGTATTTACAGCAGCATTTTAACTAATGTCGCTAATGAAGGGTATGTTCACATCATATTACATGAACATAATCCCAAAAAGGATAAAAACACATAAAAGTATAAATAACACATGGGTCAACCCCATGCGTTATTTATGCGTGCTAATTAGATTCGGGATACTGTCGCCTGTAAAGACAATGGAAACTGTGTAAATGTGAATTTAGTCGGTTTTTTTATACATTTTGCTTGTAAACAAGCAGGCAGGTCATCTGATGTTATGTAATAACCATGGACGTTTATAATACCAGAGAAGCTACAAATGTGTTGCCAGTTTAAAAAAGGAATACGCACGGCAGGGGAAGTATGAATTAAGGGAAATAATGGGGAGGGGAGTAACGCACTCGTGCATTGCACAAAAATAAAAAAATGCAGACATCCTATATACATGTTGATCGACTTTTAATTAAGGTTGTTGAATGGAGGTTTCTACAAATGTAACTCATTACCATCCGGATAAAAAAATTAAATACCTTTTTTTGTTCGCGTATCTTTTGCATGTAATCAGTCTTGTTGCTTGTGTGTACACAAGAAAATTCTAATTTATTACGAGGTAAGAGTAAAGTGGATTTGTGCTCGCGCGCCGAGGACTATATGAGGCGCGGGAATAAAACGATTTTTAAGTAAGTAAAAAAAATGTTTTTTTTTATGTGGAATTCAATGACGACGTTAATTAAAAGTCATACATCATTTATAAGCTATTATTTCACTGTTAGGTACTGGCCCGCTCGAGCCAGCCCATAGTGAGCAGCTCACCTTGAATATCATGAGCAGCAGCGAGTGGCCGCCGTCGCCCCGCAGCAGCAGCGCGGGCCCGCAGCGCACGGCGAACTCCGCCAGGCACAGCAGCAGCGAGCCCGCCAGCGGCTTCACCGCGTCGCGCGCGCTGATGCTCGAGATTTGGGCGAGGCACGCGCAGATCCATTTTATGATTTTTTCTGTTTCATAACACACAGTTATATACCACCATAAATCATTGTTAATAGAGCTTTTAATTCACATATAACAAATGTTATCATATTATAGCATATGTGAGTATGGAAAAAGTATATAATCACCAACGAGGCCGGGATATAGCTCCACGATGCGGTCAGTGTAGTCTGCTAATACTAAAACGGCGTCGCTTACAACTTTTGCTATTGTTTTATTTTTCATCTGCAACAATATCAGTTTTTTGTAAAAACTAAAAATTAATACAGCGTTTGTTGAAAAAATTTATAATAACGGAGTAATACCATAAATATAAAAAAAGTTGCTAAATATTGCTTTTAATATTCTCGGTACACTGAAAAATGTAAAGGAGGAAAGACAATCAGTGTAAAAAAAAATAATACAAAAAAATAAGAAAATATAAAATAAATTAACAACAAGAAAAATTTCTTTTCAAACTATTAATAATATAATATTAATAAATAATAGTTAAAATAAAGTGAATTATATTGCTTCGCAGTTTCACTTGTGTAAAATTTTTGGGGATTGTTGTAACATTTTTTGACTAGTAGTTGTCGATATTAGAGATTTAGAATTCAGACAAACGAACTTCTCAGTTTTATATGTATATTATATGGACGCTGAAAAGCAATACTATGTCAAGCTACGGATTTTATTTTGAGGATATGGCATCTAATATAAAGTACATATCCATTTATTCATTTCTTTTTTGATAAAAGATATAATGAAATAAAAACAGATTTTTATAGAAAAAAAAATCTAATAAGTTATTCTAAAATAAAAAAATATTGCTTTCGAATATAAAAGCGTGTTTGATATGTTGCATACATATGAAATACGATTTAATATTCTAAATTCAATTTAGACGGCTAATGTTAAATACGTGACGCATTATCAGAACACATCAATCATCATATTTGACTCTGTGGGTTGTCATCGTTGCTCATCAGCATCCATATACTGATATGGAGGTCGTGCGGCAGAGGGGGTCTCACCATGAGCATCTGCAGCAGGCACGTGACGTAGGCGGGCAGGCGCGGGCAGGCGGCGCGCGCGGCCAGCAGGTGGCAGCAGTGCGCCGCCAGCGCGCACGCGCCCGCGCAGCGCGCCGCGCCCGCGCCCTCGCGCCGGCACACGCGCACCACGATGTTCAGCACGTGCTCCTGGACACAGCACGTTCACTGTAACGTTGCCTCTGCGCGGCGACTTCACTCAATGACGACTCGCTAGCGACGTCGAAGTTCACTTCCGGACACATTCCATTAAATATATTTGCATTTTTTATGCGAAAAAGTGACACGCAAAATTGTGAGGAATATGACAAAATTGAAGACGTAGATCATATGTTGATAGAATGCGAATGGTATGAAAATTTCTAGTCTATGAAGTAAATAGTGTCTTGGCTTATCCTTTATCGGATGGAGCCAGAGCTCTATACGAGCTTGTGTGATTGGATGAATTAACAAATCAACTTGTGAGAATGAGATAGATATACTTATGTAGTGATACCTGCAGTTGCCTCTTTAGTGACAAAACTCTTTAAATAAAGATAGAAAAACACATGATTTGATATAAAATAATATTATAAAAAGGTAAAATCTGTAAGTTTGTATGTAGGGGGTGATCTCTGAAACTAGTGTTCCGCTTTGAAAAATTCTGATTGCGTTAAATATTGATGAATATTATAGGCTATATTTGATTATTCTACGACTCATAGGAGCGAAGCAATAACCATACGCTCATGTGAAACCCCGAGGGGCAGTTAGTGGCAAATAAATCAGAATCACTGTATGTAGTCACAGTCACGCGCTAACTTTGTTGCCGCTAGCTGGTCAACGTAGACTGAAGTCGCGGTATATAGTAGCGAGTTTGATTCTGAAAAATCACTAGCATCCTGCAACTTTTTAAAATATTTTCTGTATATCTTTCTTTTATCTGCTACTAATAAACTGAAATTATTCTTCGCCTTTTTCAAGACACAAAACACGGGCACTAAAATTATCAAATCAACTATTTATACACATTTACTACAAAACGATTCTGACCGATTCGTCATTATGAGGAAAAAAGATTTAAATCGCTAGAGAGACGCCGCTTCTCAAAGTCGCTGCATATGTAACATGCAAAAATACTAATAAAATATGCTGGTTATGTTGCGTGGCGAAAATTATTCTGAAAATGTTACCTTCAGATCTGGACAAGACACGGTGTTGTATTGATGAGGATACGGCTGTAACATTGGCGCATTCATTAAATCATCGGGCAACGCCAGCAGAGATCCTAAAAACGTTACTGCAGCTGTTCGTGGACACTGAAACAAATATTTATTTTAATAATCTTTCTTAGTTACAGTTTAGGTTTAACTTAAATATTCTTTAACTTTCATACTAGCATTCCATTTCATGCTAGAGACTGATTATTATACAGATATAACTGCCGGCAATTGTGAAAATTTGGTATGTTCGATGTAACTAATTTTCAGTATTTAAACATTACAATTACCATAGAATTTCTGCCATCCTTTGTGGAAATATTTTTTTAACGAAAAACAAATATAGCCATATTTTTTGTACGTGTGATTTAGTACGTTTGAAGAAGATTAACTTTGCTGAAGAAAGTAGTAGAAGTAGAAGAAAGTAGAAGTTGGTAAAAACAAATTTACTATTTAACCGCGAATAAAAAAGTTCGAACGAAAATCATATTCACGACCAAAAGCGTATGTACAAGTACATACATATTATATGAGGCGGTTGTTTGACTCACCGAGGGTCCCATGTCGGAGGAGTTGAGCACGACTGTGGAGGCGTGCACGAAGTCGAGCAGCAGCAGCGAATGTCCATCTAGAGCCAGCGACAAGTACCGCGGCGCCGCGTGCTCCACCAGCACGTCCACCACCGAGCGGTCCTCGCCGGTCAGGCCTGCGCGCAACGGGAAACAAGATGATGGTGAATTTCGAGAATACGTCCATAGATGGCGCTAAACGTGTGTAAATCGAGTTAACGATTCTACTTAATTTAATATTTATTTATTTTTTCTTTTTTCGGCAATTAAATTAGGTAAAATTTAGATAAAACATTTACAAATATTTCATAAAATGCACTTCAAACAAAAAACAAAACAAAGAATTATTTACATTTACAGAAAATAAAGGTAATTTTAGTCAGAAACATATTTATGTTTCTGACTAAAATTACCTTTATGTTGATTAAAAAATTTTAATTCTTAATTTAATAAAACTATTCTAATTAATAATTGTAACTATCGGTAAAAACGATTCGAACATCATACATACCGTGGTGCAGCGCGCGCAGGTAAAGGTTGAGGTGCGCAAGGTGCGGCCGCCCGCTGCAGGACGCCGGCGCGCCCGGGCCCTGCGCCTGCGCAGCTGTCGACTCGCAGAGCAGCCGCAGCGCCACCAACTTGCCCGCTCTGGTGAACATTTATTAATAAATAACCGCATCATACTCAACGGCCCCTATTAGGATCTGATGATCCTGTGTCCGGGGTCTGGCAACACAGAAACTCAAACACCAATACCCAGACCACGACAAACATTCGTATAGCCAATACAGACGTTTAGTGAGCGGGGATTGAACCCGCGACCGTTAGCACTTCAGTCAGTTGCAGTAACCACTGCGCAAACCTGTCTGTGCGTATTAAACTATTAAATAGTTAAAAATAAAAATATACTAAAATTCAAGAAGTCAAAAAATATTTTTGATAAAGGGTGAGATGTTTTATTCTTAACACAGGTTATAATAAACCACTCAGGGTAATCAGACGACTTGCATACTTTATTTTAAATCATAATATTAAAAATAAGTTATTTTATAAAAATATTTTTTTAATAATCATAAAAAATCTTAAGCTACTTGACTTGATAATATTTAAGATTTAAAAATATACCGTAATGTTCGTAAGTACTAAAACGTAAATTAATTAGTAACTACGTTTCATCCGGCTCGCTCGTGTTGTTACGATTTCTTTATTTTTATTGTTATATCCGGCGTGATCGCAGCGAGCTAAATGCGCATAATTTTTTAAGTCTAATTTGTAAGCCTTTAAAACACGAGAAGTTTTATTTATTTTAGTCAAGTTTTTTATATGATTCTCTAATTATACCGCTATTATTGAAGTTTATGGAATTGAAAAACATAGGAAACTTATAAATTACCTGTGCGATGACGGCAGAGCCTCAGCTTCAAGACACCACCCTGCCACCAGATTGAAAGGGACGTGGATTTCTGTATTGCCATTGAGAGTTTGGTTTGCGCTTATCTGTAAAAAAATGATTTATAGCTAATTTATCTGTGAATATCTAAATAGATGAGTATTTATAAACTGTAACTAAATGTAAACAATTGAAAATACTAAAACGAAAGTCATAATTACATAAGAAACAAATATGTGTCTATTTTTATTATTTTACTGTTTAAATAAATAAAATATTTGTTAATACGTCACTTTACTTTAGTCGTAGATGTTCCGTGAAACGATATAACATATGCATCGATACTAGTTAACGAAAATTAAATGGCATTTTATTTGATTACAATACAACTTTGTTTTAAAATAAAACGATCATACGGTCAATTTTCCTAAATAAGTGAGTTATATACATAGTCGTAACGGTTGCATATAAAATAACCTTTAATCTTTGATTTTTTTCGGACAATAAAATGTGAGTAGTATTTTAATGCTATAAAGTTTAATTACTTTTTAATTTATAAAATCTTAGTAACAAAAAATGTAGATAGAGATTTTAATAAAAAATGTTGTTTTCTTTACGCATATTATATATTTTAATCTTTTTTTCAGAAGTGTGTATCACACATGACAGGTATTTTAATTTTATGAAACTAAATTCTATTGTTTAAATGATTTTTCCACTCATTTTGTTATAGCTGCGTTTCTGACGTCTTTAAATATTAATAGATATTTAGAAGACAAAAAAAAAATAGTCACTAATACTTTCCTCAGCATTATCTTCGGCATCGTTTAATATTTTCTCATATTCGGAATTCGCAGTAAATAACTCTAAGATTGAAAACACCATTATTACATCATAAATAAAACATAAACGTAACGTTAAATGAAAATAAAATAAAAGCAAACTTAACACAACAAATTAAGACATTTCGAGCAAACAATAGAATTAATAGACCAACTATGTTTTTTTAAACTACCTTCACATTTATAAATGTTTATTGCGTATACCTCTCTTTTTTGTCGCCTTCTCAAAAGCCTTCTTTTTCCTGCTCCTCTTTCGCATTGGCAATCTTTGAAAAACTTCGAATTGGACAACAGTTCGCACAAATTAAATAGCACCATACACAATCACCGATGACTTTCGGGTAATAAACACGTAATTTCACAGAACAAAAGAACAATAGAATTTAAAAACAAAACATGATCCTATCGAGATAAATGATGAATGACGAAAATATTCAATTTCAGCATGTGTTGTACAGCGCGAGATATCGAGTGATAAGTCTGTCACTGCCATATTTGCGATAACCATTAACAGATGCCGTATGAAGTGGTCGTACCACGTATATTTTCACGTTAACGGGTTTAATAGTAAACAAATATTGAAATCACAATTAGCATTATTATCCCAATTGATCTATTTGCTTTTTTAGAAACGAGCGTTAACTTAAAGCTTTTTCTACTTATTAATGCGCGGTGGGTGTACAAAGCCCACGATTTAATTACATTAAGCTTTCACCGATTACTTTAATTTTTTTTAGTATGTATTGTAAACGAAACGGCAGACTTTACAAACACAGTAATAAAATAAATTTATAGTTGCATTATTTACTCGATGGAAAATTAAATTATAAAATTACAGTAGTAATAATAATTGTATAAACTTAATTTTTTTTTGTATTTAATGTTTAAAAATGTAGTTGTTTAATTTTTACTTTACCGAATTTATATTGAAAAATAAATAATGTTATATCGCAAATAAATAATAACTAGATTTTGTTATAATAACTATAACGTTAGAATTATAAATATTTACTAAAATTAAAATTCAAAAACGTGTTACCAAGCTACGCAAATAATAAAATTAGGTATAATTAACGTCATAAATGCGAGACAAATCATTTTAAACTGTTACAAATGCAAGATAAAATTTTCAAAAGTATGACAGATTGATTAATCGAAGGTCACTCTCAAACTTGTTTTGCTCTATGCATGCTGCGTGTACTTGATTTTAATTATAAAGGTGACTTATTCTCCTTGTTAGACCATTTAAATGGTTTAAATTGATGATTTTCAATTATAGTTTATTATTCGTTGTTAACGAAACCAGGAAACTGTTTTAAATTGTGTAATCAACCGCCTGTCACCTCTCATAAGTTAATTTTTTGATTGAAATAAAGCTTGACTGACTGGACTAAAATTTCTGTAGAGTCAAGTAACCTTCAGTAGACCAGGAGTGATTTATTCGATTTTTAACTGACTTCGAAAAAGAAGGTTCTATGTTCGCCTGTATGTATTTTATTTTTTGTATGTTCACCGATATCTTCGCTGATTTTAAACCGATTATTTAATTATATTTTTTGTTTTAAATTATATACTTCCGAATTCTCCCATTGTCATCAGGTCAGGATCTGATGCTAGGCGCACCAATACCAATTTCAGTTTTTTTATAGTAACTCGTTTATTTGCTCTCGAACTGCCACATTCGGTGAAGTGTTACTGATAATGAAGACCACAGATAACCGCTGGGAGTACTCAATAACAAGCGCTTCACAGGTTGCGGTTCGATTGTTTCAATGTTTGCTAAGCAATTTATGCTCGTCACAATGCGTCACTGGTGGTGTAAAACAAGGAGAGTTCCGCAATAATTAACAACTCTGCATCGGTAAAGGCAATATCTTATAAATGGTGGTAAGCAGTTGACATTAAGCTATTGTAACTCAGTTAAATTACAAACTGTCTCTTATATTGCCTAACTAAATTTGTAACTAAAAGTGTTAAATAAAAAATTTAAAAAATAATAAACCGACTTTGAAAACGAAACAAGTGCTTAAATTAAAAAGTATATATTTTCTACAATATTTGGAAGTCGGTGACAGTAAATAACACGTAAAAGGTTTTATTGACCGACTTCAAAATGTTGTAGTAAATATTTATTTTATACTTTTTAGTTTCCTTGTTTCGTTATCGAAGTTGGTTTATTTATATATAATTGTCGTTAAGTAATTATTTAATAACGCCTATGTGTTAAAATAATAAAAATATAACTCTATTGAACGAAATATACTTAATGTAATAAAAATATAAAAAATTAAGATATAAAAACAAGTTTTATTAGAATATAATAGAAAATTATTAATATTGAGTATATCAAAAGTATCAATTTTTATTATAGAAATCGTGAAAATAAGGTATAACGCTAGATGCTACGTTAAAATTAAGTAAACTTTTAGGCGACGATTTGCTAAGGGTAACCTAGGCGCGCCGTCCCTCTTAATAGAATAGTCGTAACGTATATAATAATGTATTCAAAAATGCTGGCTTGGATATTTTTCGACTATCCGCCTCATCTTTTAAACGTCAAGTTAAACATTATCTCTCCACTTAGCGTTGTTTCTTTTAATTTATTAATTTTCATGCATGATTACTTGTAATTTTGAGGTCAACTTTTGTATTTTTGAGGTCAACTTTTTTGCAAACATTTTCATTTATATTTTAGTTGATTCATTATTATTATTTTGTTTTAAATTTCAGATGAATTCTATATTTATTAACCCTTGCATTATTTTTTTAGTTAGGTAAATTGTTTAAATTATTCCTTTAAAATTTTTAGTGAAGTCTTTTTTTTGTAAAAATATACCGTATTTTGTCTATGGTACGTCGTTGATAAGTCAGTTACTATTACATATCATCAGTACGCACCCTCTCTCGAGGATAGATTACTCGTATTCGCTCCCATAAATATATTCATAAATACAAGTAAACTAGCAACTAGAACCCCAGTGATAATATAGAAGAAGTATAATGGGCTCACCTTAACGAGCGTCGCATTGAGGTGCACGAGGTAGTTGAAGAGGTGGTGGTGGGCCTGGGGGTCGCGCAGAACGTTGGGGTCGCCCAGCGCCGCCAGCATGCGCCGCCACAGCACGCACGCCACGTCGGGCAGCCAGCCGCGCGCCGCGCCGCCCAGCACCACGCCCACGCCCGCGCCCACCCCCACGCCCAGCCCCGCGCCCACCCCCGCGCCCAACCCCGCGTCCGTCTCCGACCATTCTGCACGAGATTGTTTGCGGTCACGATTGTGAACTCGTACGGATATTATACATACATATATACACAGATGAAAAAAAAAAACATTGTATATAAGACGCAAATAATTCATCATTTTGGTGTTTTTTTAGTATATTGTTCTTAAATATAGAAAATAAAATTTAATTTTAATTTTCATCATCAAACAAGATATAGATTAATATTTTTCACTATTTGATGTTAAAAATCTTTATCCATTTTCAACTTTGAAAAGCTCGTCAATTGTCTTGTTGCTTCAGACACACTCACCTACTGTCACTAGCTGGTTGCAACATCAATGTCACCTAAATCCATGAGTTTATAACAAATATATAGAATTATTGACAAAGAATCAAAAGCTATCTGATTTTAACTTCGAATTACACACAGAAAAATAACAAAGTGAAAATAATAAAAAAAATATTCTGATGAAAAAAATATGTTCTTCGGCCTTACCAACATTGCCTCCATCGGAAGCCAGATCTATTTGCAAAGGAGAATCCTTAATTGAGCTACTCTCTACGCCGCTAGATGGAGCCGGCGATGGCGAACGAGATCCTAGAAGATATTGTTTATTTTAATTAGGATCATCAAATCAAATTGTGTTAACCAAAAAGAACGAGTTTGTATTGCTTTACCGCTGGCAGAGTCTCTCTCCTCCTGTTGAGAAGACTGTCTAAGGGAATCGAGAGAATACCATCGTCTCGGTTTGTTGTTTGTTGGTTCTTTGGTTTCCTCTGTAAAAAAAAAATATCTTATCATAAAAAGCTTCACTAAATAATTATCTGGAGTTCTTCATAATGTCTCGTTTAATCGAAAATGTACCTGTAGTTTGTGCTTGCACATGCGCATTTGCATGTCTGGATAGGTGCGGGTCACTGCGACAGCGCGCCAATGGTCTTCGGGAGCCCGCTTCTTTTCTTGGATGTGATTCGTGACTGGTCCTCGGGGATTTACCTACGGCGATAATATATAAGTTAGTAATAGCTTTGTATCAATTAAACGAAAAAATATTAAAATTGCCTGGATATGATTCTATGTTTTTTTGCAACATGTTTTCCTATACATAATTGTTCATAAAATTGTACTTTAAATGAAAAACTGATGGGTATGAAATTTGCAGTGGGATCTCAGGCTTATACAACACTAAGGGTTGAATTTTGATATAACTTGTATGATATGTCAAAATTTGACGCATAGTAGGGTGATTAACTTAATTGTATTAATTTGTGTAGCCTGGTATAGCAAAATGCGATATAAACCCAAATGAGAAAATAAACCCAGAGAATAATAATTTTGATTGCGCCTTTTGACAGTAGTGTGGTCTGTGTTGCCAGAACTGGTTTGTAAATCAGAAAACACCGTAGATTATCATTTATTCACTGTTAAAGTTTTGCAATAAAAGTGGATTTTTGGAAAATATTATTTGTTTGACATCAAATCGAATTCCAAATTCGAACGAAGTGGCACAGAGGTGCAGGCGTATCATTAAACACATTTACTTGTGGACCTTATACAAGCGGTAGAATTTTGATATTTGGTGCATTTCATTGTGGTGTAAACGTTACTTAAAGGTGTTTTAAATACTCATTAGCATTTTTAACTTATCAAATAAATCAAAAGTACCTTATATGTTCAAATTAGACCTAATTCGCGGAATTAGATAGTCCCATATCACTTAACTAGCTTTTGTTATTAGACGAAAATTACATTTGTAAGTTTTACTGTCGCAATTTACGTAAAACCTGAAACATTTAACTTGGTAACAGTTATGTAGGTAGCCTTATGAAAGCCGTTGCTGCCAAATAAAAGGTGTCAGTACCTTATTTAAGGAGTGAGGCAATGACAAAAACTTATGTAAACCTTTATCAAAGCCTATAAACGTAATTTATAAGTGTAATTCTTTTAAGTTATGGGTGCAATATTATGCATGCCACGAGCGGAGCGTCGCACGAGGGGCTGCGGATGCGCATGCGCAAGTTATTGCGCGGCTTCTCCATTTCTCGAGCTGAGTAAGGTCATTGCAGGGGTTTCAGTGGGTATAAATCTCCACATAACCCGATCTCCCGGAAATCCCGGAATCGGGTATCTTTTAAATTTTCCCTGCGTCAGCAAAAAGAAGCAGCAAGCGGAGTCGCACCGGGCGTGCGCGTGCCGGCGCGCGCGGGGCGGCGCAGCGGCGCGGGGCGCGGCGCGGGCGCGGGCGGCGCGCGCCGGGCCCGGCCGCGGCCCTCGCCCGCCGCGCTGGTCTCCGACAGCTCCAGCGAGTACACGTGCCGCGCCAGCACGCGCGTCAGCGTCTCCATCGTTTTCTGCAACATGTATTGTTTGATTATAGTTTGTTCTTGGCTTCGCATAATTATATACAAAAATATATCCTATAACCATCTAGAATAATATAGATTTCAAACATTTCCATATATTTGTTTTTAATTAGTGGAGTGGTTCCGGAGTTTAGTTCGCAGATACAATATTAGTATAGATTTTCTTATTTCATGTTAGTCCACGTAGGTTAGTACACAATATGGTTCATATGTTTGGTAAAGCAACTCAACACTATGCAGAAAGGTGCAGGTTAAATACAAGCAGTGTGCATTTTTACGATGTCAACCGAGATTTGCGGCTTCGAGAAGCTCCGTGTCTTCATTTATTTTAATGTTATGAGAAAAAAAATTAAAAATGTTTAAACATTATCTGTCATACAAAAGACGCATTAAAACCATGTTCAACACGTGTTTAATTAAGTAGTGTTTAAAAATTAACATTGCTTAAAATATTATCTTTAACAGCGTAGTAACAGAATGAACTCATAAAAAAACTTATTGATAAAAAATGTTATAAGTTACATTTGACAACCGAAATATGTTTTTAAACATCTATTAAACTCACTTAAACGTATATTAATCTATATTTTAGTTTAACTCAAAACTGTCTTTAGACGTGGATATGTAGTATGGATTTTTTTAAACATGCGTTTAACGTCTGTTTAAATCTTTTGTAGTAAGGTAGTATAAGTCAAAGATAATCTTACCGCCCACTCCTTTATCAGATCTTCCCAGTGAGTGAGACGGGTCAGTAATTCCATAAAATTCTGCCACAGTTCTGGTTTAACAGCTACATTCAAATTAGCCTTAATCCATGTCACAATTAATGTTTGAAACAATGCTGGAGCGAGAAAGCCACCTGCATAAAAACACATATCTATGTAATTCGATAAAAATTAGGTATAAAATCATATATTTAATTACAAGTGTAAAATTTACCCAGAGTATCTTGCTTCCTTTTTGGTGGCACCTTCGTCAAGACCAAAGATGTTATTTGTAATAGTACAAGCAGCAATTGCTCCCTGCAAACAAAATGAGTTTTTAAACACAATTTTGCTATAATTAAATTTTACAAATTTTATCGAGAACATTACTGCAAATTGCAAAAGTATCAACTTTGAGGGTACCTAAAAATATGCTGAGAAATTCCATTGGGCACACCCAATTTGAAAAGTTATTATAAGTTAATAGTCTAGTAATAAATTATAGTCTGGTATTTTCTTAAATTTTCAAATATTACACAATGAAATAAAACTATTTTAAAAGCCTTTAAATCGCGTATAATAATTACTTTTATCATTCTGACATTTCGAGCTCTCTACATAGATCATTGTCTATAAGTGATTTTTATCTTTTAAAAATAGTTTTATATCAAGTCTATACACCTAGCGACGAGAGGAGCAGTAGCCGCGTGGGCCAGACAATTATAACTCTAGTCACCAGGAGCCGGCGTCCATGGCGATGTGCATGACCATGTAGCGGTAGATGTTGAGCACGCGCTTGCACGTGTCGGTCTGCTCGTCCAGCAGCTGCGGCGGGCCCAGCGCGCCCGGCGGCGCCACGGGGCTCGCGCTCGCCACGAACACGTTCGCCGCTTGCGTCATGAACACCTGCAGCACGTTCTGCGGGGCAGCGACCGGTATCGGTGCATTATGTGAGATGGTCCGAGAGCTATGTCATTTGAAAGGTATTTTAATGTAGTTTTATAAGTCTCCCTTTAAAAGAAGCATCATGTTTCAAGTATTAGTGCTATTTAGTAAATAAATAATTTAAAAATTTCAAATTGACTGTGAGAATACACAATTATGTATACATATGGTTATAATGTCATATTATAATATTCATATCACGTTATTCACCATAAAATAAAAAATTATACATACATATTTATTTAATTCAATTTAAATTCACCTATAAATAAAATATAGAAAATGTTTTAACATTATTACAAGTTAAACCCAGATAATACAAAAACACACTGAATCCCAGTACCCTCAGCCGTACAATAATACACAAAGTCGAGGCCCCAGTTAGTAAGCACCTGCACGCCCGCCCGCACCATGATGTTGTCGCGGCCGACGGCGCCGAGGTAGGAGTCGTTGCGCAGGCGGCGCGGCGGCGCCAGCGGCTCGCTGCCCTGCGCCAGCGCCTGCTCGTAGATGCTCTCCATCAGGAATGGCGGAATCTCGGCCACCTGATGGTCACAACAGATAAGTATTAACGTGTAAACAATATTATATGTTATGTTCTCTTCTCAATACAAACTAAATTCCTATTCGATGGTAGCATAATATCTAAATGACTTGTAAATTGACGATTTAAAAGTGCTTTAGAAGTAAAAATTGTTTTGTATGTAGGTTTTATAATATATACTGAGTATTATAACTGGCCACTACATAATATGAATACATAGGAACAATAAACGTCAAGTCACTGTTTTCTGACCAGCAAATAAATAAGCGTTTGATTTCTATATAAATACATAACACTAATATGTAAAGTTTTTTTGAGAAATTAATTTTTAACCAGAAATCGAGCCCAATGATTGTACAGTAAATACATTGTAATAAAAAATGTCTTAATTATTTATTAATATACGCATAGATTTTGGATTCTAACAGCGATCTGTATTAATCTGTCTATAAATTATAGACAAAAAAAAAAAAAAAACTAAAAAAAAAAATTATAACTGGAGCCGTTTTTTCGGTAACAGTTGGGATTGGTTGAATTTATTATAATAGCGTTTTTGCAATTAATAGTGCATTTTCCTTTACTTTTAAAGAAATGCATAACACAATATAAGGACTCTATTAAAAAAAAAACTATTGATACATACATTCATCTGTATCCAGTCCTTGTAAAGTGCGATGACGCGGCGTATGGCGGCGGCGTGCGAGAAAGGCAGCAGGAAAGCTTGCCGTAACACTTCGATAGTGAAATCCACGTGTTCGCGCGACCAGCAGCACAGCACGTCGCGCACCACTTGCTCCGAGCTCAGCTCCTCGTAGATACCTGAACCTGCTATTAATTCATATTATTGTTATATAATATATTTAATATCGTTTTTACTTTGATATCCTAAGGTTAAATGAATTAACATAATTTTGAAGGTATATTTTCAACATTTTTTATTGTTATATTTTTACTCAACTATGGCGAAACCCAAAAGAAAAGTTTGACGCGTATGTCTGTATAATGGACATAGAATGTCTACTAATAACCAATGTCTACTCGTAATTACTCAACGACTTAGGCGATATTGGGAAAAATACGTCATTATATTTGTCTTGATAGTGCGGGTTTTTATTTTTATTTTTTAATTGACTTCGTTTTGTTATTTATACAAATTATAAAACCAACCTGATTCTAAGCTGGGATGTGGTGTAATAGATGCAGAATCATGTGAAGAGGCTCTGCTAGAATCTGATGGGTGTCCAACAGTGAAGGATGTTTCTTCTTCATGGTGGAGTGAAGTCGCGGGGGTTGGCGTTCCCGAATGGGGCAATTGCGAGCCAGTGCTTGTCATAGAAGAAGGCTGTCCGCCTTCACTGCCGCCAGTCTTCTTCATGAAATGCGCATAGCTTGCTACCCATTTAATAAGCGTCACACGACATAGTACATAATCATCTTCTAGTATGTTGTGCTGAACTGGTAGCTCTGAAAAACATATGTTTTAAATAATACAACTTGCATTCTGGAGTCAAATAAAACTTTTTGGAACATATTAGAGTATAATACAAACCTAGATTGGGTTTATATAATGAGTTCTTGTGGTTGAATTGGGGACATATTATCGGCAGGTAGTAAATTTTAAATTTTTCTAACAGAAATGCAAAGCTTCTCATTGCTTTTGCATGGGATCGGTCTTTCCATTGTATTTTAGTCACTGATGTAGCCATTCCGTCAAGAAGTATTTCAAAGAAATACTTTGTTTCATTGTCAACTAATCTTTCATTGGCACTTGCTGGTAGTAAGGGTTGTATATCAACACTTTGGACCGGGTTGAGAGCATTGGTATCATGGAATATAGAGGCAGAAACATTTGCTATCTTGCCCATTATGCCCACTGGAGTCTGTTCAACGACGACTTTTTTTGCAGTATCTGACGTGGCGTTAAAGTTAGGGTGTTGCATGATATCGTCCATTTTAAAATCACCTATATCATTAGATATATTTGCATCATAGGATTTTGTTTTAAATGGTGATCCAACAGGTGGTAAGCAAGAATCTGGTAATCCTGGCACCAGGGATGCGAAAATCCGATTAACTTCTGGTGGGGCATTGTCACCAAGAGCTTGATACCACAACAGAAAATATCTGAAAAATTACAAATCAAAATATGCGCATATAATTATAATATTAAATAATAGTATTAAAATAAATTAATAATAATATTAAACTTTGTTTTTTAAAAGATACTATTTAACAAAATCATGATGGAGCTCCTTTATGCAACCCTTTTATCCAGCGTAGGCATTTGATGAATGTATGCGCAGCGCAGACGCCGTCTTTATGGTATTATCATTAACAAAATGGATTCCGAAGACGAAACTCTATTGATTGCTTTTAAAAGTAAAATTAGTTCGAAAACAGAAAACGAAAAAATAAAAGGGTATGGAATACACTATGGAGTGAGTGGTCAATAAAAGGAATTATTTTATGCTTTACTCTTAAAATCTATTCAAAATATTTTTAGTTTTACTTTCGAATGCCTTGTGTATCTTGTCCATGCTGAAGAAAAAGTTGTTATTACTTTAAGATGAATGGATATGTATATTTTTAGTTTTAATTATTATTATTGTGTATTATACTTTATACTTATTTAGATATGCAATTGAGATTAAAAAAGACAACAATGTTAATCAAAAAATTGCCTTCAATTTTAAGATGCTTCACCACTTTGTTCAGAAACAAATGTAAACAGGATTGCATATGTTGGTAACAGGGTTTGTGCTGTGCGTACATTCATCGAACGAGAAAGCTAGAGAAATGCTACTGTGAAGGAGTTCTAAATAATACATTTATAAAAAACTGTTTTGTGTACCTTATAGCCTCTGCCCTTAACTTCTGTGAATTTCCACTGTGAAGTAGTTTTGAAAATATTCTTGTCAAAGAATGCAGCTGCCATCTTTTCCCAATTAATTCTGGTAAAAGACACAATACTTTCTCCAAAAGTGACAAAGCTCCTTCCAGTTCCTCTCTACCAGCTTTGTGAACTAAAATAAATATATGTCATAAAGGTTTCTTGGAATAAGATATTAATGTGATATTTGTTAGAGCAGTGGTTTCCAATTAGTTTTCTTTTTTCTGTTATTCTACATACTACTTCAGGAATGGTTTCAAACTTGTGTACCTCTTATGAAAGGAATGATATAAGATCTGTTTACTTTTTATACATTAATTACCTTCAAATTCTAAAGTGCTTTAAAAAGTTTATCTAAATAAAGCATGTTTTGAATTTAAACAGTTTCAAGTTTCAGTTTAATGTAATGAATGGGCACATTTTTATGGTAACTCTTTAGTCACTACAATCAATTGCTGTTTGCTTAGTTTTGTTCTACTGATGTAATTGTCAAAGGTTGTAAATACCCCCAGAAGCATCTTGTGCCCGGGAGTATGCGTAGTACTAATTGGGAACCACTGTGTTAGAGGATAAGTACCTGAAGCTTATGGCAACTTTTTAAGTAAATTTCTATGTTAAATATTTTTAATAAATTTTTTAAGCTTTTACCGATGCTGAAACAACTTATACAACCAACACATGCAATATCACTTCACAGAATACATCATGCCTTTTAAGATAAATCTCTCAGTGTATAAATTTAAGCACAGGGTGTTATTAATGAATGAATAAATAATAATGTGACAATAATATTTAAATCCACAGATGAATGATTATATGTTATAATATAAATATAAATTTATAATTCCTATGTACTTTTTATTATTATCATCTACTCTGAGCACATGAGATGATTTATTTGAAGCACCAGATAAGCTGTGATAATGCTAGATAAGTGTACTGAATAAGACCATTTTGAAAATAGAAATATTTATAATATTTAACTGTATTTCCTTTTCTAAACAATGTAATGGTTAAATAGCTTTAAGGTACACATAAAAAAATTCATGAATATAATTATTTTATTTTTTAAGCATAAGTACCAATTCTGCTGTGAAATATGTTAAGTTTATACAAAAACATGTTATGAGATGATGAATGAACTCTACTTATTTCGACCATAAACCCAAACTAGCGATTTGATATGCTGCATTTACATGATATTGCAACACCCATAACTCACCTAGGTGAAACGGAAGTTCTGTATGGTAGAAAAAGAAAAAGAAAAATAAGTCAATGTGTCGGCTAATATGCTAATTGAAATCTAATAAAATCTAAAAACGCCTATAACTATGATTAAAATCCATAACATATTTGCTAATTTAAATTATCATATACAAATTAAATGTTCCAGTGGATGTTTAATACACCAGACAGATTTAACATTTTTATTTAATCACAAAGTAAATGAAAGATGTAAAGAAAATCTAATTTCTTCATTTACATTACTCCAGAAAACAGTTACTTATTCAATTATTTTATAATTCAGAAATTATTACATGGCAAAGGAGTTTTTACAAATACAAGTATAAATAAAGCAAGGAGCAATTACGAATTTTAGTAATCAAATGTCCATTAATAAATATTGCTTGAATCTCTAAAAAGGTTTAAATATTTATTTTTGTCTTACTTAAGAATAAAGGAATTTACAGTATGTAATTATAAATGAACGTTTTCCTAACAACTTTTATATGTACAACCGAATTATAAATTATGGAAATATTTATCACATACCTCTTTGTCTGAGGTTATTTTCAGCGAGTATAAAATTGTCGTATAAAATGAAATAAACATGGCTAAAATTATTTTCGAAATAATTTTTGGCTTCATCAGCATCAAAATGTTCTGCAAAAAAAATCAAACATATTTAAAATACACATGACGCGCAACCACCACTGAGAAAACATTCTACTACATATAACTGTTAATGTCAAGTAAAATGAGACCATTTTGAACAATGTTACAATATTTCTTTTATAAAATCAGAGCTAGCAGTAAAGTCATTAAGAAAATGTAACTTTTTTTAAGATAAGTACTAATACACCAAGAAACATTAATTACAGTTATTCTCGACTAATTAGCATGTTGTACGCGATATAGCGTTAGTTTTACTCAGCAAACAGTTCTAGAGCTTACAATTAGGTGCTATATTGAAATGTAATGTATTAAAAGTCGTTCAAGACGAATAAACTTGCCTAGAACAATTTTTAAATGTTTTAGTCTAGTCGTCGAATCCTTTTTCGAATCCTGTATTTTAACTGTAGATTTTTTAACATCCTGATGTGACTTCTTGGTAAACATTTCGCTGGTGTTAATGCAATTTTATAATAAAGCTGGTCATTATTTTTAGGAAAAGTGTAATAATTTCACATTGTTTTTTTGCAAAGTTTTCACTGCACATATCTTTCATCTGTGCGTTGAGTTTTCACTTCACAAAAGTCATCTTTATCTAGTGACAAGTTGACGTAAGCTATATTTTTTTATGGTGGCAAAGATTTTACAACCCAACATTTAACAAAATTAAACTTTGTGTAAGATTTCTCAGCTTTTCTTTTAAAATATACATAGAACGATTTATAATGATCAGTAATAGAGTAACGGTAGTCATTTAACGCCATACTTGTACAAGTAAATTGTTGCATGTTTAAGAAGAATGTACAACATGATTTACGCAAATTTTCCGATCTTTAATTTTACACAACACAACGCAAACTTGGTTTATTTGGTATTGGTATTATTTAGTATTTTGGTTCGAGATATACAATCAATGACATTATATAATTATAGATATATTATAAGCTCATGGATTTTGGTACCTAGAATGCTAAGCATTTTGGACGATGATGTCTAGCAAGCAGCTAGCGACTGAGTATGACAGGCAAAAGTACCTTTGGGCCTGTATTCTTTGTCGAATTTAAAAATGGGCACTAATTTTTAACTACAAAAGTTTGGACGTAACATATGTATAAGTAATATACTTCATAAATAATTACTTGTGTATACTTGCGCAAGTTTTTCACTATTATAATATATAGTGGGGTTCACGAAAACTATTTAAACCATTAAGCATTGGGACGCGCCTTATACGACAATTCCTCCTAGCAAATCTTATAATCAAAAATTAAATTCAACGCGTTTATAAAAACAACTCAGGACTTTCAACAATATCAAAATTGTTTTCATTATGTACGAACTACCTTAAAAAAATGGCGAAACTGTGCAGTTAGCCATTACCAGAAGAGGTCAAATACATTTAATTTACAAAAAAAGAGATAAATGTGATACGTAATTATTTTGACATAATTAATTAACTATTTCTATTAAAAATGACCATTAAACATTGTCATAAATGGATACTGATAAGCATTAATATGTCAACCCACAAAAAGTCAAATTCGGAGATGTTGATGTATTCTGATACTGCATCACCTATTTAACATTATTGAATAAAAATTCAAGTTATGTAAATAAAATAAGTACGGTAAAAAGTTTACGTTTACGTTAAGTTTATAACTTTTTATTAGATAATATATTAAATACATCAATCTGCTTTTAATTCGTTATACCTTTTATTAAAAAAAAAGAAAAGATGGATGGATACTTCTTCAAACATAATTGTTAAGAATAGGTTTGACATCTTTAGACGCCATTTTCTCAAAAATGAAGTCAGTGTGGCTTGACACAGTATTGCTTATCAGCGTCCAAATAATGTTCGCGATCATGGATCATAATCTTTAATGAATTAGTCGAGTACAAAACAATGGAATCGGTGCCGTCATATTAAAAAAAAATCTTATATCATTTATATTTTTAAAAGTAAAAAATAAATAAACGTACGTCTATGCCCTGAGTTCTGTCCGTATTTATAAAAATATCCTTAATGTTTAATATCGAAATAAATACTTATTAAAGCAACCTGGGAGTCGATTTAGATTTCATTGTTTTTTGAAAAAATATTTTTTCTACCAAGAATCGAACCCGCTGATTTAGAGAAAAAAAACTAATTTTTTTATTTTTTTACAAAATGCTGTTAATCTCATACATTAATGAAACCTTAACGAGACAATTCTTCAAGGCAATGATCAACACTCATCAATATTATAGCCGAAATTTTAATTGAAATTTAAAAAAATATATTTAAATGAAAAAGAGTTTAATTAATACTTATCTGTGTAATATATACCTATATTTCAATAATAAACCTATTTGTTTTCTTTAATATTAACGATGAAATAAAAAAAAATAAACTACACCGGAATTAGGCCCGCTCACTATTTTTAGAAAATATGATATGCTATCACAATGTGAAAGTTTTATATGATTTTTTATAAATATTAATCAGGTTAGTAGCTTTTGCGTGTAGGCTGGATAAAACGAAACAAACAACTTTCTTTATCATATTTTTAGCAGGAAGTGTCGTGACGTCAAATGTGTTAATAGCGTCATTTGGACGAAAAGATTGAATTGCTGCTACTTTATAATGATTTTCAAGAAAACCACTAATTTTTCTACTATTTACATTTTATTACTATTTACTTCTTTATTAGTGACAGTAATAGATGCAATTACACAATGTTATTTGTAGGGTACACTACCCTACTAAGCGTCTGCTGTCCGTCCGTCCGTCCGACTGTCTGTATGCGGCGTGTAGATATAGATAGAGAGTTGATATTTTCAAAGTTTGTAATATAATTTCTATTGTCGCTACAATAACAAATAATAAAAACAGGTCAAGTGCGAGTTGAACTGTGACTTCACATAAGTATTGTTATAGCGCCTCTCTTGTTCGATTTGCATAATAATTTAACCTACATTAATTATATACATAATGTTATATCTTGCAAGATGGTACAGAATTATTCACGTGTAAGTCTTCTCCTCCTTCTGTTCAAGTCCTGACTTTCACTTGGCTGGTTTTATTATCACTTAGAATATATCTTTTACTTAAAAAGGTACAAGTCAGTGTTAGATTTGTATTATGTATCTTCTTTATGTATTTTGATAAAAATAAGATTAAAACCTTCATTCTTGCGAATTGATTGTAACACATCGATATTTCTCTACTTTATTTAAGTTCTTTCTCTACTTTATTAAGTTTAAAGAATTTCTCTAAATTATAATGAAAAGTAGTTTAGAAGAAATAGCCGAATAAACTGGGAGAAGGTCATCGCTACTTAGCTGTTTCCGTCAATTTATTAAGATGTGGTTTTTCCACGTTAGGTAGATATATGTATATTAAATACTCACAATTAAGAATTAAAAAAAAAGATCGACATCGAAAGCAAAATACATAATTTCGTATTATTGGATGATTATTTCAGTTATTTTTATTTTAAAATCAAACTATTAAACAAATTTTGATAAAAAAAGTTATGAGAGGCAATCTGAAAGGGCATTCAACTAAAAAATAATATAAAAACACTTATTAAGATAGTTAATTAAGTTTTATTTAAAATTATATAACGTCCAATAAAATGGAACCTACATAAAAATGGTGAAGAATCGGTACTAATTTTTTTATGAATATTACTGACATCAAAGCTTTTCACCGTTGAACATAAACCGGTTCCCTGGGAACCCTTACAATGAAATAAAAAATTGACATTTACTTTTATTTGTAACCTTGATTTATCGTTTAATTTTATACACAAACAGCTTTAAATGCTCGTCTACTATTAATACTACCAGTACCTATTAGCTACTTTATGGTTACTATACTTATATACTAGTAGAATGATAATGGTAGAATGAGGTTTTGTATCCAGCAAGTTGGTTTTCGAAATTTCATTTGCACAGAGTAATTATTTTAAATAGACTAATTGTTTGAGAAACAATGGGTCCTCCATACACATTTTTGCACCATATTATACCCAAGTAATATTTTTTCGCGACGAAATGTAGCCTATAATAAATAGTGTCCCCCTTGAAGGAAAATAAGATTCAATTAGAAAACGAATTTAAGGTACCTACCCAAAGGCGTGAAATGTCTGTTGCCTAAATATTGAAATTTGCACTTACTTTCACTAACGTATCATTTACGTGCCGTATTTTAGTTTATGTTAGTATTTGCCGTACCGTTCCCGGTGTGCGCAAACTATTATTTTACATAAGTATATAATATTAGAATGGAACTAAGGATTAGTATGGATAACTTTCTTCAATGAACGGGGCTATCTATTGTAATTTTTTTTTGTTTTGGTCGTCATTGTTAGTTCTTGATATAAGCGCGTTGTTTAACAACCAGACTTGTTTTATGTGAGTATAGATAAATAGAAGAAATCTTAGAGTTTATCTTTGTTATTTTATTTGTGCTTAACTTTTGATGCATAGAACATAGAATGGATAGGTCAAATTAGGTAAGAAAATGATTTAGTGTGTATTAGATCCAAATTCAAGTTTAGGATCCAATTCCAGTATAGATTCCAGTATAGATCTAAAGGTCAGGCAGACTAGTAAAATATGTTATTTTTTATAGACTCGATGACGTAATAAATAATATTCTAAAGTTATTTAATTACAAAACTTTAGACGAATCCAAAACGAAGTTATTTGTTAAAAAGATTAAATTTTTTGTTACATTAAAACTTATGAATTTTTATGTTTATTTCTGTTATTAATCGGTACCACTTATTTAGCGATGATAACCTGTTTTTCGATGATTTTACAGATTAAGAGCAATACGCTAGCTCGCGACTTTGTTTGCGCATTCTATTTAAACAATCGGTCTCTTTTTCTCTCATATCTATACTACTAATAATGACAACAACGATTACCTTTATCAAAAATGTGTACATATTTATAGACGTGGCAGTTGTATATATATTAATTGCAATGTAATATTTTGATTAGTTACCGCAAGTTCATCAAATTATAAACTTGATTACGTACTGTGAATCTGTAGTCGCTCTTAAACTCTTCATACAAACGCTCGTCTCTTAATGGTCAATATTATATACCAAAATTGATAATTTAATTTTGCTATAATATTTTTGACTCTCCTCATAGAGAAAGTGCCATAAAATAGCTATAAAAGATAGTAATTAGTGTAAAACAAAAAAAAACTATATATATATCAAAATGCCTTCATTTCGATGCGTTATAATTTTGACTACATATTTAGTTGTTGTGACGACGGCTCAGAAGAGAAACAGGGATGCTATAGGATTTCCTGAAGTGGAAGAAAACCCGTTATTAGCAAATAAGCAGGTAAGGGACACATTATTTTAAATTGAATCATTAAAACTTTATATGAATGTAGAACTGCATGCGCAAAGTCTAACCTATTGTTTTTTTCATTAGCTGTAATTAAATTTACTAGAGATCAAATCTTTTGCTAATATTTTTTGTACTATTTATTAATCATAACGCCATATCTATTCGCAGGCGCCAGTCTTAATAACACGCCGGAGCTGGCTTGGTTGTGGCCTTGTTTAACATATTTTCGTACCAATCACGTCACAATTTTTTTTACTACTTAACTAATGAGTTATAGTTTAAATTTTCGACAAATACAAACAGTTAAAGGAATTTTCATTTTTTAATTTTTTTATAAAATAACATAAAACATAATTTGATTTAATGTTATTTGTACTTTAAAACCCTTTTCCTACTACTATGAAAAGTTTTTGTACACAGTTCGGTATAGCTTGGTTTCAAGATGATTAAAAGTATTAACAGACAATTTATACAAATACGTTTATACTCAGTCTATAAAATAAATCAACGCTTCACTTAACTAGCACTCTTCTTTTAAAAGCTTTCAGTATTAAAAATTAAAATTCTTAAAAAAAGCCCTGCATAGTATTGTGTATATTCTTATATTATCCTTATATTATTATATTGTGTATATCCTTTTATTATGTATATCCTTATCTATATCCTTATATTCAATTTTATTATCATACTGACATCATTAGACAATAATATTAAAAAAAAATAAATGATTTGAAAAAATCGCCGTATGTCTGTTTTCGGAAAAACCAAATGATTGTAAATACCATAAAACGGCCGCCTTTATATACGTAAATGTAATTAATGCCTTTCCCACTTATCTACGTTTCTGTTCGTTTTGTTATAAAAATTGTCTCACAAGAGGTTATCAGTTTTAAATAAATTGTGTTAATCACTTAACGTTAATAGTTCAATTACAATATTATTTTGCTATCGGATTTGTTCTAGGACTTGAGTTTTGAGTTCACAACTATATCTCTATATTTATAATTAATAGATAAAGCTGAAAAATTTGTTTGTTTGTTTCATCACGCTAATCTCAGGATACATTAAATGAAAATTTTGCTCTTACGTTTAATAAGTCGCTTACTGAAGAAGGTACGGGCAGTACATCACAAGGCTTCGACTCGTGGATGTGGCTTCACCCGCGAGGAACAGTGGCGTGTTTGTTTTTTACTATAAGATCTTAACAGATTTAGTTTTGGTAAAATCTGTAGGTTGTTCCAGGTAACATATAGTATAGAAAAAGTAGGGCTATTATATATAAATAAACGTAAAAATGCGGTTTTAATTTAATGGGAGTACTTAATAATAATTAGCCGAGATGGCCTAGTGGTTAGAATACGTCGATCTCAACCGATGTTCGTGGGTTCAAACCCCGGCTAGCATCGCTGATTTTTCAAGAGCTAAATTAGTGTTTAAATTTATCTCGAGCTCGGCGGTGAAGGAAAACATCGTGAGGAAACCTGCATGTGCCGGGTGAAATTCTGACGCATGTATATCCGCCAACCCGCATTTGAGCAGCGTGGTGGATTAAACTCTAAACCTTTCCCTTATAGGAGAGGAGGCCTTTGCCCAGCAGTGGGATATTTACAGGCTGTTACTTTACTTTACTTACTACTAATTAATAATTGTTTTTAAACTGTCATAATCAAAAATATTGAAAAATTTCAATAATATTTTAGGTTCTTATGATATATTAATTCAAAGTCAAGCAATCAAAAGTTATGGAAATTTGGAGTAGGTATAATGTTACTCGGAAATTCACTCATATTGATGAGTGAATTTCCGAGTAACATTATACCTACTTATGCGGTACTTCCCGATGACCTAGAATGTTGAAATTCAGCATGAAGTAATGTCTCATAAAAATAGTAAAAAAAAGAATTAAAAAAATATTAATTTTTAATTACATTAATTTTGGTAACTATAAAATATAAAAACTTTTTGTTAACCTATCGTCATGAGTCCAAGTAGTTTTTCGGCATTGGACTTAAATAATTAAATAAATTTAATCTTTATAAGATCAATTAAATTAATAATACATTAGATATAAAAAATGATATTATTTTCTTGAGGCCAAAATAATGATCAGGTTTGATCACCATGAAATGAACACGCGAAATAAACATGCGAGTTTATGTTTATTAAACTTAAACGAGAGATAATGAAAATATGTTAGTCAGATTCACCCACGGGGTTTTGTAAAATACTGGAAATAACATTTAGTGAGGAAGAGGAAATAAATCGTAAAAACACGCATCAATCTCTCGCACCGACGATGGTTTTCATATTGACACTTGACTCTCGTTTGATTGGTTGCTATTATTTTTAAGATATTTTTTTATATAGATTTTATCCACAATACCACAATTTTTATTTACTAGATTTAACTAATATCTAGTTATGTGTAAACAAATATGGATGCTAATAAGCAATAATGTGTCAACCCACAAAAAGTCAAATTCGGCGATATTGATGTATGTTGATACTGCATTACCTATTTAACATTATAGAAAAAAATGTAAGTCATATAAACAGAACAAAGTTTCTTAATGAATTGAAATTTCAAGTGCGTTCCATATATAGCATTTATACAATAATCTCAAATATTTGAAAATCTTTTTATTGAATAATATATTAAACATATCAGTCTGATTTTAATTAATTGTACATTGTATTGTATTTTTATCAAAAATGAAAAGATGGATATATACTTCTTTAGAATAGGTGTGACATCATTTTCTCAAGATGAAGATATATATATATATATATATATATATATATATATATATATATATATATATATATATATATATATATATATATATATATATATATATATATGGACACTTACATACATGGCCTACTTGAATAATGTGTATTTTGATTTGATTTGATTGAGGAATTCCTTTATACGTTTCATCGACTGCGACAATACATTATAGTGCAATGATGGATCGATTTCAAAAACTTCTTTGCCCAACGAATTGCGAAACTCATTCCATGTTGAGTCTGTAATCATATAAAATGCCTAAATGTGAAATGGATATCATTTATACAACACCCTAATATATTTTTATTATTCGCCGATATTTATAAAACCAAGAACTTCAAGCTAATTTACGACCTTTATTGTATTAATGCCTAATTCTTTTTTTTTTGTACTTTCAGAACCGTATACCAGTTTTTATACCATCTATGTGTCCTGATAATGAGCTTTTCTATCCAGGCGACCAAAAAGACGACTGGATTTGCGACTGTCGGCCGGGTAAATATTTTTTTTAACGTAGCATGATATAAAAAATAATATTTGTCAGTTTGTTCGTATCTTATACGCTGCTTGATCTGATTGCGATATAACTTTGTCAACTTATTATTTGTACTTACGAGAAAATGATAGTCATCATACAGTTCGACTATTACAACTTCCACTATCTGCATCTATTGCATATTATTCCGGCCTGACAGAAAAATGAATTTTAGACGATTGGCCGGCTTAACGAAATCTATATTTCGGGGGAGAGAAGCCCCGAGCAAAAGCTAGGTATTATATATTTTCTATTTACCGTGGTTTGTCAACGTCATACTGCTGGGTAAAAGTCTCTTTCTCTGGACAAGACTATAGAGCCTAATTCATTACTCATCTCACTCTCATGTCTCAAATGTTTAGCTTTTAGCTAAGTATATATATTTGTATAGATGTAGATAAGTTTGATCTTTTGGTTAATTAAGCTTTGTGTTTTTCAGGTTACTTGTATCATCCAGAAACGGATAAGTGTTGGCCAGCATACCAAAGAGGGCCTTGTGCTGTAAGCGAGTATTTGATATTGCCTTCAAACACAGTTATACCGGCTTGCAAGAGAAATCCTTGCTTAATAGACATGATGGTTCCTTGGCAAGGAAGTTGCCACAAGTTGGGTTCGGTTGTTGCTTGCGGTGTTCATAATTTTCCAGCTGAAGCATTGTGGGTGAACGCGACCACACTGAGCATTGAATGCACACAAATCACTATTGATCAAAGATTAAATGCAAATCTTCTCTATACAGCAGAGGACATTCACTGTTGTCCAGGATGTAAAAGGTTCATACAACATAAATGTACGCCTAATAAGGTTTAATGTTTTTTATAAAATTAATTACATGACAATAACGAGTAAAAAATACAGTATTCCTAAGGAATGACTTGGACCATACATACTACAGAGCTTCATATATTTGTTAAAAGTTTTCTGTTAAATTCGTACTTACCTGTAATAAATTACTAGGAATCAACTAAAACAAAGCATAAATACTTTTAATAAAGAATAGAAATAATTTGTTAAGAAATTTGACGTTTTATTAAGAAACATAACAAGAACATGAATAGTATTAGTAATTAGTAGTAGTATTTTTCTTTGGCCGCTATGTTTTGGAAATCATAGGTTCATAAGCTGCAAGAATCAGTTTTTAACCAACTTATTCTTAAAACATTATGTTGGATGTGACTAAAGAACTGAATGAGTAACTGCTTAATAATAAAAATCGGAAAGATGTACATTAATCAATAAAAACTACAAGTATTTAGACTTATTTAAATGCTCCAGCACTTTTATAAAACTCTTTAAATATTATTTTTGGTTATAAATTTTTTTTGACAAATGAAAAAAAATTCAAGTTTTGTACATATATATATTTTGAGTAGGATGGCATAGTATTTGATAATATTGTCGTTAACCACAGAAATAGAAGTGTTTATAAGCGATAATTTATAAACCGTATCTCTAAAGGTACTTATGTATATAGGTCATGTATTTTGCTCGTTTATAAATGTTATATACAAAGTGGTATTAAAACATTTATCTTCAAATTTATCTACTAATAATTTTTCGAATTAATCTATATACATAAATCGAAAGTCGTGTGAGTAAGACCATTTTTCAACTCAAGAACACAGTTTCGCACCGATTTTTATGATCTTGACTTGTTGGATTTATTTAATTACATCCCTTATAGCAGAATACCTAACAGTTAAAAAATCGAAAATATTCACAAAACAAATCTTATATAGGTATACATTTTTTGTATAGAGCGGCTAATAATTAAAAACTAATTTATTTGCCGTTCCAATTGATACAAGTTCTAATGCAAAGGCGATACAAAGTTCGCCGGGTCTGCTAGTATTAAATACTAATTTGTAAAGCATAAATGAATTACGCGTTCCTTAGACATTTTACAAGTAGGGATATCCATAATCAATAAGTATCGAAGGTATATTATACAGAAACGTCAAGCGGTGTAGTACTAGTTATCTATGGCAACAGATAGGCGTCCTGCCTGTAACCATGACAACTACCACTTGCATACCACTTTTGAATGTGTCATTGTTATTTACCGATTCTTTTGGCAACTCTTGATTATTTTCATGGTTGACCGTTAGTTTTATAGTGAATATAAATTTTGTTACATTTTAAATAGATAAAGTGGTACTATATAACTCGATATGATTGTGTTGAAACGTAAAAGTATCTTTGTAATTGTCATACATCGATTTAAAATACTGTTTGAGGTGATGATGTTTAAATAGTGGTAAGTAAGTTAGTCATACATTTTTTAAATATGCTATATCAAACTTACTAGTATCTTTCTATCATTGCTTTTAAGAAGCTGGCCTACGTGTTCTTCTAATAATAACTTGTAGCTAATACCAACTTGTATCAGCTATGTTCGTTTTGTATCTTTCAATGTTTGTAACTGTATTAACATACATACAAGATACTGCACGTATAAATAAAAATAAATTAAAGCCTACTTTTAAATTCCTTTTTTTTTTAATTGAATAGAAACATCTAATAAGAAATAAAAAATGGAACAACTTCTATAATAATAACCTTGATCATCATAAAGTCCGGCGTTGCTAATGTGTCCAGCAAACCTCAAAGCTGTGACCAATAATATTCAAAAATTCAGGCCACGGCCCGAACGTTACTAAAAAAACTTAATGCAGGATGTTGGCAATTTGTTTTATTTATAGGTAACATAAGATTTACCTAAAGCTGACCAAGGGTCGATTAATTTCCATATAATCGCGAGGCAGGCACCACTATCGCGATTGACCGCTGACCCACATTTGCCTACCAACATCACCATCACTGATTAAAGATTGACGATCTTAAGATAGAGATGTTAACGAACTACGACTAACGTCTAAAATCACATATCGGAAACAATGTTTTTTATAGTTGCATTTTTTTGTAGTGCCGATTGTTTTATATTGTCTCGGTAACAATTTAGTTTACTTTTGTAAATACAAAAATAATTTTATCATACTAAATAAGTACATACCTCGACAAAATTTTGTGTAACTCGCTTTTATTTGTAAGTTGTTGTATTTTTATATATAATATCTCTATTTATTTGTCAATCAACGAATACGAGAGGGTCAGTACTAATAAAATTGAAGTAAATAAAATCCTTTAAAAATTATCGCTTTACCTATAAGTGTCATTTGATAACATGAGTAAATATTTTTGTAATCGTTATTCAAAACAAGCTTAAGCTAATTAAAGTGATATTAATTTGTTAAAACAAATAAGGAGAATATTATGGAGTTCCTATGGCCACCTTCCTGCTCCATTATCAGAGGTAAGTCAAAAGTCAATATAGAGACAAATCAATCTGCCCAAAAATACTAACATTAATTTAAGTTAAGAAGAGATGGAGAGTAATTAGGAAAGGAGTTATTATGAGCAAGCAAAGACGTATGGCCGATGACATGCAATCTTGCTTAAGGAAGCACGTATTAAAATCGAGTCTAAATACCGTATGACTATATTGAGGAGTACGCAATTCGCCAAGACATTTAAAAAATACAAAATAATCAACAGTAAGTGGATGGGTTTTAATTTACACCCAATAGGAGCTTTGTGTGAGAAAATTTTTGTTAAAAAGATGATTAGGGCCATGCCCGGTTTCGCCGATACCATCATTGCGGATTCGATTGAAAACATAAAGAGATTAGGAAGTAGAGAGTAAATTCAGATACTCAGATTGCGTGAATAATCTTAGTATGAAATGAAGGTAACATATCATATAATGAGCGTGCTTTCATCATAAATATGAACAATATTAAAGTTTTTCGAAAGATCTGGAAATTGGTAGTCAAGTGTTTCACTATGAGAAGAAATACTGTGAAAATTTAAATCATCACTGCTCATCCCTGTGAATGAAGAAAAAAAATGAAAGCCATTGTCCTTGTCGCTTATAATAAAATATTAAATAAATACAATTATAACAAATAGTATAAATAATAAAAATAATATTTTAAATTTATAAAACAATAACATTTGAATAACATTTGAAGGAAATATTTCTTCTTTATTTTATAAAAACGCATTTCCACTGGTAATCTATTGACTACACGCTTTAAAAGCAGTACACACACGTCTCGGGACAAGCAAACACCATGAGGATAAACTAGGTCGGCTCACGGCCTACTTCATTTATAATTTTGTTTAATGTTAATATAATTACTGCACACGCCTTACCTATTAAATCTGAAATCGAAAACCGATTAGCAAAAAAGTGTGTTTAAGTATAAGAAGAACAAGTTGCTGCATGAAAGCTTATAACTCAAAGTTGGTTTGAATAAAAAGAGGTCGTATTAATTTTCATATATGGAGTATACGTACATTATTATATTGTGCTTATCCCCATATATTGTACAATCCTCTTTTTTCTCTTCCAAAAAACTGTTAAAGTAAAATTGATTGATGGACACAATTACACTGGAATGTAACAATAGAAAATAATATTCTTAACTGGTTTAATCGATTTCATATAATTAAATAACATCACATAAGATCAGCGTGCTAATATAGCTCCGATTGTACGCTTGCAGTCACAGAGCCGGAAGTCTAACCCTGTCCCCTATTCTTTTCATTAATTCCTATTCCATTTAATTCCTCATTTCTTTTTGAGCTGGTAACGCATTTGTGGTTCCTTTGATTCTAAAAATGTCCATAGGCGACTGTGTCGTAAATTAATTTAAATTATTAAAAACCCGGCTTCATAATTATGACCATCTGCAGGAAGCAGTACCGTATCAATATCAGTTCTGTCATAATTTTTAAATACGTATTCAAGGATACCTCACTTGACATATGTAGTTCTTTTCGATTTTCATTTTTTTCTTTTTCACATTATGGCTTTCAAAATCGCTTATGTTGATTTTTTAAATTTATTCTTTCGCGCGCAGGTTTAATTCCCGCAGCTATGACAAATCAAACCACATGGCATTTATTAAAATCGGCCCACACGTTTGATCTAAATAGTATAACGAAACCCACATACATACATATGTACATACATACATATATAGACTGATACACACGTTACCCCCCTTTGCGTCGCGCAATCGAGTAAAAATTAACGCCTTGTACGTATGTTACGATTTGATTATTTAAAAATTACTATGACAACAAAAACATAGCGGTCAACTAATTGACTTTTTATTTCCCTAATATCAGAGAGTTATAACTCTAATATAAAATTTCAATTAGTACCTAGTCGAAAATTAATTAATCTTCTAACGTGGCTATTTACCATCTTTTGTCACAGAAAAGCATTGAATTTTTCGTCTACGAAATGGAGGGTAGTGGGTCACCCATTCAAGTGATTTCAACCAAATGTATTTAAATAATTCGAGCAAGTTCGAGTTGGTCCCTACAGATAACGTTCCATTGTTTAGTAGTGCCAATTACGTAAAACGCTCGTATTTGTCCTAACATTTAAAGTAAAGTTTTATATAATCTTACAATTAATTCAAAATTACGATATACACTTTAGAAATAACTTTTTTACTTTATGCTACTTCTGTCCTCATTTACTTTATATGGCTATACTGTTGTTTTAATATGTAATTAGGCAAAATAATCCTTAGTCCTCTATTTTTAGGGTTCCGTACCTAAAGGGTGGCAATGGCTCCGCTACTAGTCCGTCTGTCCATCCCTCCATTTGTCATCGGGTGTAATTCCCGGTATAAGAGTAAGATGAACGTGTCTACGTTTTAAAAATTTTACTTATTCCTAATTTAGCGGTTTTTGGTTCTATAGAAAAGTGTTTCTAATACTAAGTAGGTATATCGTTTTTTTTGAATTAGTGAAGTATTAAATCACATTTTTTTACCATTTCATAGAGGATCAATGGTTTTATTAAAAATCGATTTTCGATTTTTCTGTAGATAGGTTCATCTGGTTATTACACCCCGAATTGGTAAAGATTTAAAATTATCACAAAATTGATATTATAATTGCGACTATAACAATTAATAATAAAAACAATTGTTTAAATTATTTAATATATTATTTTCATACATTATGATAGATTTAAAAGATATGTGGATATCCTTATAATACTATATTTATATAGATTAACTTTACTTTCGTACTTTTTACCTTGTTTTTTCGTTTACTAATAAATCAATGTAAAAAAGAACATTTTCAACTCTATATGATATTATATATACATATAAATATTTATTATCTACATTTCACTGTCGTATTATTAGTATTTATCAAGGTTTACATAGTGAATACATTTAAAAAAATTTAAAAATTACTATATCCATATCCAAGATACATAAATACATACTAGTCATCCGGTATAATGTACTGGAATCGCTAAAACAAACCAAATGAATCCAAACTACCTTCGAGTTAAAACTACCACAATCCATTGAAGAGGTCAGCTACTCATCTGAAAAGTAATATTCTGTAAATGTCCCACAGCTGGGCAAAGGTCATCTTTCCTATTAAGGAGAAGGTTTAGGGTGCTGCACCATGCTGCTTCACTGCGAGTTGGCGGATATACATACATACATGTGTTAGAATTTCTTCCGGCACATGTAGGTTACCTCACGATGTTTTCGTTCACCGGGGAGCGTGAGATGAATTTAAATACAACTTTAGCTTTAATTTTGAAAACTTAGTGTTGTTAGCCAGGGTTTGAACCCACAATCATCGGTTGAGATCGAAGTGTTAAAGCTGAAAATGAAGATAATCATTGTTGAGGTTGTAATTACGCAAACATAACTACATATAGGTACTAACACGTTACTGTTACATTTCAAATTAAAGGATTGTGTCGTTGTGCAAGTAATATAATAACGAACAAAATATAATTCACTATGCTAAATTGAAATATAATTTGAAACATAAGTTTCTCTAGAGCGATTACAATCAAGGGCTGTAGGGTCGGTCCGTGCATGACGTCACGCATTACTCCTTAACACGATAAGTCAAAGGCTACTCTCCAACGTAATGACTACCTAATAACACCCATAACAGTTACCTAGGAACCTTCCACAACAATCACATCGTTTTTAACCTTGTGCCTGTTTGAAAAATGCTAAGGTCGAACTGATCATTCGATTTAGCGGCGCTTACAAAGGTTATGAGACATGAAAAATTTATCATTATTCCGGCGACGATGAAACAGTTACAGCTAGCTTGAAAATATTTTATAGATGTTTTCTGATTATTCCTAAGAGGAAGTTAGCTTTTTGAAGACATCCATAAACTACGACACACGTTTTGGCTGAGGGAGGGGGTCAACAAAGTGTAATGTCACACTGAAAAGTGTAATGACAAGAGGGGTGGGAGAGTTTATAAACTTTGTGTCTAATGTTATAATTTAAAGTATTAAAATCCGAAGCTGACTAAATTAAAAATTGAAAAATTTGTATTATCAACTCTATGTATATGTCAACGATGTGTATCATGTTATTTTATACTATGGATAAATATTACATTCAATTATATTTAGTTGTACAAATTTGTTTTTAAAATGCGTTTTATAGTTGTTTGTCACAATAGACTTCCATCGGACATCATTCAATTTTCATAGATTTTTGGCCAAACTGTTAAAGTACTGACCAAAAAAAGAAAGCTATAAAAAAAAAAATCTTATGTTAAATATCTTATCTTATCTTATCTCGTTCGTCTATGCACTTGTTGTTATAGCGCAGAAGCTGTAGGACCATTATTCTTGGTAATATTTGAGTTCGAAAAATCTATATTTTCATACAATTTTTAAATACAACAGGTTCTATCAGCTAATTTCTACAAATTTATAAGGTAGGGGTGACGGGAGGGGGAGGCACTTTTGAATTTAAATTAGCACCTTTTAAAGCTTACTATTTCGCAGACGAATCCCTAAATCCCTAAAGCAAAAATATGATTTTTACGCACCTATAACATTTTGAACGACCTACTTAAACTACCTACACCTAACTCCACGAGACAGAAGATTAAAAAAATTTACTAATTAGTAGATCTACTACACAAAAAATATTTTAACAGTTACAGTTTATACCCAAACAAAATTACAGTTTTTTGGTAGAAAGAATCTTTGTACTAAGCCAAGGACAGACAGCCAGACAGACGAAGATGACCTACTTCTATTTCTAACCTAAGGGTTTATTTTTTAATAATATATTTGTTATATTCAACAAATCATAATTTTTGAACCAACAAGCCAATTGACGTAGTTCATGGATGACTTTCTAGCTAAACATTCTTATAATATTTTTATTATTCCTCCTTTTTACATTTAATTTTCTTTGACCTGGTTTCTTGGTACACGGTACAGGCGTTGCGTGTAGCGCGGCACCTTCTCTGTCCGAGCGGGCAGTAGGTGGCCGCTGGCCGTTGTTTCAGCCGAGTTTCGAGGGTCAGTCGGAGCTTCGCGCCCTCCGCGCCCGCTCGTCGCGGTTCGCAGTAGTTGCCGCAACCCACATCGACACATGGCACGCGAGCCACTTTAATTCTCTTTTGTTATGGAAAAGCGCGAAGTGAGCGGCCGGGGCGAACCCATCCCTAGCATATTAAAAAAATCTAAGAAGCATCGTACAGGTGATCTTGTCGACAAAAGCACTAAGATCCGACGAGAAAAGAACGGCGTCAAAAAGGGTGATGTAAACATCCCTCTGCCACAGGGCTGCACCCCACTCATGTACGCCTGTCAACAGGCCAACTATAAATCTGTTGTCGATATACTTAATAAAGAAGTAAGTTTTGTTTGTTTAGTCGTTAAAATCTAATTTTGAACAAAGAATCATTATTAAAGAGACCTCAACCTTAAAAATTTAACAAAACGACGTTAATTTTCGATATAGTGGGGTTTTGCTGCAGTACAAAATATTAGCTGATATAAATCAAGAGCAAGCCGTAGCATTAATGGCGTTAAAATATGAATGTTAGATTTGTTTCCAGTGCTTAAATTTAGCACGCGATGTAGCTTCGTGACGCTGTCAGGCGTCGTATTGTATCGCCTTGTAAACAATATACATTTGATGTATTATATATTTATTATTAGCTCAGAACCAATACTATTTTCATTATTTAATAACTTAAGAAAACTTGTTTTAGAAGCGTTTACGTTAAATTAAGAAATATATTTATACGCGCTTATTACGCGTACATAAAATAAACACGTACTCGTATAAGCAAACGTGTTACTATTTATTATATATGTAAGTTCAAGGCTTTGAAAATTATGAAATTGTAAAAGCTTTTAAGGAAGTGCACCAGCGGGCGGGGTGAATATCGAACTGCGGGGAACACATAGTCAATCAATAGGTATGCCTAATCCTACGATGTTACGGAATTCATGTTACGTAGATACCCCTACAAGAACGTCGCTTATGTTAGAACTGAAGATAACAAAAGTCATTTTGAATCTTACAAATGGCAAATAAACAAATAATTGCTAACTTTTAAACATGTTCCCTAAACGTTTTATCGTTTCATGACGTTAGTATTGATCAGTCTTTTAAGTGATTTGTCATTTCAAAGACAAAAGAAGCACGCCAATAGTTTACAAGGATCGTAGAGATCTTCAAGACTAACTCTTATGGTTATTTCTTATTAAAGTTTTTGATTCAAATTTTTTGTTTGGTGCATAAATTAAGATCACAAAAACGTCACAATCTTTTCTTGAGGCAGATATTCAAAACCAAAACTACTTATTAATCAATAGTAACATAAAGCCAAAATAGTATCCTTAACTGTCCCTTTGTCCTAATTGGCATGAAAAAATATTTTTACAGCCATCATCTGTACGCATTCGTGATCGAAGTCTGCGTTGCGCCTTGCACTACTGTGCATCTAGCGGCGCGGGCGCAAGCCAAGCTGCGCGTGCGGCGTGCGCAGACCGCGTGCTAATGGCCGCCCCGTCATTAGCTGATGCGCGCGATGCTGATGGTCTGACACCGTTACATTTAGCTGTTGTACATGGCAACGTACCGCTCGTGCAGACATTGCTTGCAGCCGGTGCTGATGTCAACGCAAAGGACAACGAACAACATACCGTCGTTCATTGGGCTACAGGCAAGTCGCACGACAATATTTATAGATGCCTTTTACGGGTATGGCAACATCGAAATATTTAACTATAATTAAGTTAAGTGTAGCAAGTTCTCTCCTTAATTTGCTACATACTATACCTTTCATTACATTCATGTTGGCAATAGAAGAGATTAAGAAAGCTTTTTAATTAGGATTAAAAGAGTAAGAAACTTTGACTTCTAAATAATAGTGAAATGAAACATAAAATGACGCAATTATCTTTGGTCGAATACACCTGCCAACAATTTTCGCCATGTGCTTATCTGAAGAGATTGATGAATCTTTGCCTTGTGAAAGATCTCACAACAAAATAAATATCGCTTCCATGCTAATAGGTTTCTTTGCCGCTTGAATCGAGCTTGCTTTTAATTTGACATAGAAATAGCAATTTACAGCATTTCCGTGTTACGCCTTTCATCATAATTAATCCTTCATAAACAGAAGTTCAATCTTTATTTTTATTAAAGAAATTAACATATTTGTGTCAAAATACTTTGATTTCGACTTTCGACGTTCAAAACTTTCAAACGAACGACTGCACGTAGTTACACTTATGATCTTAACTCGAATTAATTGGATAAAAATTTTTATTCTGACACAATAATAAACATTTATTGTAAGAAAAACTATTATGGATATGCTATTACCAGGTAGGTTAAACAATTTATTCATTGAAATACCAAAACGAACATAATCAAGCTAATCATACCCATGCTGGGTATGATTAGCTTGATTATGTTCGCCATTAGGAGTTCGAATCGGATTTGAGTATGACGTCTTCACTAGACCAGTAATTTGCTGAGTAAGTTGTTATATAGCAATGTCATTCAGCGGTGAATCCGGTTTCGCATTATCACCGCTATCGTGGAATCGACGTCTCGCGTGCACGTTGACACTTACGAGCGTCACCTCGTGTCAATCATACTAACATCGCTATTAAATAGATTTTTGGTTTCTAGTCTTTGACTTACGACATAAAATCTATATATTTTTAATTTTTGTTTTCGTTTTATTACTTCAAATTGAAATTTTATTTTGGTATCTTTCTCAATATGTGTTTTTTTTTTTTTTTATTAACCAAATAATAAATTAATTAATTTAAGTGTAAAGTATAAGTCTATATCATTCTATTTATCGTTATTCTAGGCGAGACATTGGATATTTTTTTATTTATTAACTTTATTTGAGAAAAAAATATACTTATATTATGTATACTATTTATTAGTTTCAATTTTGTTTTTCGCAACCTTCTTTTTTATCAATTCATTTTAAATAGAGTAGTCTTAGTTACTCTGAGAGTTAAAAAATTCGTTGATAGGAACCATAAGACTGATTTTGGAGTTAAGAAAAACTGCATTCAAAGGTAAACAGAACAATTCTATGCGGTTCGGGCATCAAACCTGATAATAATTTTTCTAAAAATTTTATTTTCTTATTTTGTTTCTTTTTGTTCCGAATATAATACAGTAGGCTTTGATTGTGAGTGAATTATTTTTGAGAGTGTATTTTTGTACGCTGAAAGTGAGAGTGAGAGAGAGTGAGAAATATTAAGGTTTCTCTTTATTTATTTCTACAACAAGAAGTAACAAAATAAGAAATGTATTTTTTTAAACTATCAGGTGAAGTTACTTTTTTATATTATATAAATAATTAGGTATAAGTGTATTACAAGTGTTGAAGCGATAAACATGATTTATGACAAAGTTAGGAAAATAAATGTTTTTGTAACAAACTATATTTTGAAATGGTAAAATGCTTGTGTAACGGCTACTGAGAGACAGAGTGACCAAAGTTTGTATGTCGTTGTTAAGGTGGCAAGGGGTGCCCGTAACTACTTTATTGAGCGGCGAACAAGGCCGGGTCCTTGAACCCTTAGATTACGTCTATCTAGGACTTACTTTTTCGTCGAAAACATTAAAAAGGTCAACTCTGATAGCTCAATGTCAAAACTTTAATTTAATTATATAGATGCTTATTCGAATTAAATAGGCGCTACATATGTATGTTATTGTAAACATTATTAGTAATATATCCATATATATCTATAAAAGATTTTACAAATACTATATTTCATACAAATTTATATCATATAGATAAATATATTATGGTAATTGGATAAATACATAAAAAATGTAAATAGTAAAGTAATGCTTTATAAAAATTTTAATCTCATTATCTCTTCTTTACTATAAAATTAATCGACATCCGATAATTTTGAAATTGATTGCAAAATTATTTATGTCTTTGAATTTGCGCCATATATATTTTTTATATTTTATTTACAAATAGGAATATTCGTCTTTCTTTGTGGAATTATTAATTAAAATTAAACACAGGAAACTCTCTGTTTAGATTAATTTTACGATTAATACTGTCTGTTCTCTGACTCGTTCAGTCTTAACATTTATATAATGTCGCGTTAAGCATGCTATTAAAAGATGTAGAACAGAAAAATGTATGCTAATTGTTATTTATATTCTGAGGTGATTTTTATTAATTGTAAATGTGAACTCAGTGGGACTTAAATCATGCCACTGATTGTAGGTGCATCTTGTAATTCTTTTGCTAGATTATTGAAAATAGATATTAATTATTCTAGTTTGTGGCGAGGTAGGAGCACTGCGGGCCGTGTTGGCTGCAGGGGCGAACGCGGCCACCCCCGATCAGCACGGTGGTTACCCGCTACACTACGCGGCACAAATGTGTGGAGCACCTGCTGCCACGGATCATCAGGTACTCTGTATTTATATTATATTTAAAGTTAAGTAAAGTTTTTATTTAAATAAATTTGAAATAACTTTTCAATCAAATTGGAAATTATATGCTAACATAGAGTAGAGGAGCAGCTTTGGAAGTGCTGCGGGCATTGGTTAAAGAGGGCGATGCGAGGGTAGAAGTCAGAGATGCGGACGGTCGCACGCCTCTGTTATGGGCCGCATCTGCTGGCTCGGCCGCTGCCGTGCTAGCTCTACATCAAGCAGGAGCAAGCGTTGATGATGCCGACAGGTATCTTTTTTTCCGGTTTTACTTCTTAGTAACCTTTAGTTAGTGACTAACATAATCAAATTTGAATATGTAGTAGAATGTTTTTTTCTTAAAACTCGTCTTTTATTTGAAGACATTTAAATCATTGATAATTTACAATAATATTATGGCAGTATATTTATTTATAGATAAAGATTTTATTTATAATAATATTATATAAACGAGTATGTTTGTATGTATGGGGTAAGTTACATTTCTTCTGATTTCCGTACACCTCCTAACCGTTTTATTCAATCTTATGTCCTTTGCCCAAAGGTTGTCTGGAAGAGATCGCTGTTTTAGCGATAAGACCGCCTTTTGTACATTCTTTATTTCTTTCTATATTCTGTATCTATTGTGTTTTTTTTTTGTTTTGGTATACAATAAAGAATATTTGTATTGTATTGTATTGAAATCTCTGAAACTATTGATTCGATTTGAAAAATTCTTTTTGAGACTGATAAGATCGATTAGATAGCTTGTTTATTTAGAAAGATTATAAGCTATTACATCACGATACAACTGAAAGCAGTGAAGCAGTAACCATAAACGTGAGTGAATCCGTGAGGGGCAGATAGGATTAAAATATTGTCACTAGATATTTTATTCAGATATTGGATACACAGTAGCTATTGAGTTTGTTTGTTGTTATCTTCAGAGATGGTCTAACGGCCTTACATTGTGCAGCAGCGAGAGGACACACAGAAGCGTTAGAAACATTGGTTGGTCTCTGCGGTGCTCGCGTAGATGTTGCTGACTCACATGGTTGTACACCGTTACATTACGCAGCCGCATTAGGTCACGCAGATGCAACTTCAGCTTTGCTGGTTCACGGGGCAGATGCTCATCGACAGGATCGAAGGGGCAGAAGCCCTGCTCATACGGCTGCTGCAAAAGGCCAAATTGAGACTGTACGTATTCTAGGTAAGTAGAGGGGGTTTTATGCGCAGTTGTTTTTTAAATTTTGTTTTCAATATCGTCATATAAATTTAATTTGTAGGTGCAAGAGGAACGAATCTATGGTTGAGGAATTCAAAAGGAGACTTACCACTGCATGAAGCTGTAGCATCAGGACGGCGAGAATTAGTGAAATGGTTACTAGATGGAAGACCATCACAAGTTAATGCAACGAATCATGAAGGACGAACACCTTTACACATTGCTGCAGCTACTGATAATGCTGACCTTTGTCGTTTATTAATGGATCGTGGTGCAGAAGTTAACCTTATTGCTAGGTCATCCAAAAACGAACCTTTGACACCCTTAGACTGTGCAACCAGTAGAGGTCATCGGTCTACAGCAAAATATATACAAATGCACGGTGGACTACCTGCATCGAAACTTTCTAACACGCATATTGTAATTGACGCTGGACCAATTACTGGATTACCAACCCGAAAAGTCACAAGTACAAAAATTGATGTACGTGACAAGATTCGAATCGAAAAACGAGAAGTAGTCGAATTATCAAGTCCGATTTCTGACAGAAGGCGAATTATAAAAAGGGATGATATGGAATCTAGAAGTAGTACCTCATCTGAAGATCAAAAAAGTAGAACGAAATCAAAAAAAAATGTTGACAGATACACTGAACGAAGAAAAAAACACATTGAGAAACAAAGAAGTTTCAGTGATGGTTATGACAGTGAATATGAGGGATATGATAAGAAAGAAGACCACATACATAAACTTAAAAAAGAAGTAAAGGAAAAGAAAAGCAGATCAAAAAGTGAGCCTTCTCGCAGAAGTAGAAGTTGTGCAAGATATCGACATCGATATTCAAGATCTTCTTCAGGAAGTTCATCAGAAACACCAAGTTATTCAAAGAAAAGAAAAAGTAGACGGCATCGAAAACGTAGTAAACGAAAATCTACATCAACATCTGACAGTAGTTCCGAATCTAGTGAACGACAAAGCATGAAACGTAAAGGGAAAAAAACGTCTATTCTCATTGAAAACGACAGTGAAAAGCAAAGTGTAAACATTGTTAAATTTAAAAATATAGATATGCCTCAGGGTACTGATGTCCAAGAAATTGACAAAAGTGATGCCTTAGATCCGAAATCATTGGAATCGCACTTTGAAATGGAACCAGTAACGGAACCAGTAACTACAAAAGGTAAAGCGCATAGTGAAACAGAAACAGATACAATTTCAGTTAAAACTAATATGGTAATCACAGAAGCTCAAATTCATATGGAGCGAGAATCGAGTCAGCACGGTAATTCTGAATTGACGGTTACTTTAGATTCATCAAACAATGTTTCAATAGAAACCACAAACTTATCTGTTACACATAAAGATTTAGATGAGGAAAAGCTAGAAGATAAATCACAATCAATTGAAACTGAAAACAATGATGTTGAAAAAACTTTATTAAAAGATCCAAGTGAGGCAAAACCAGAAGACATAAAATCTGACCTATCTACTGAAAAGGCTACAATGGAAAAAAGTAGTAGTTTAAAAACTGACGAAGAAAACACATCAAAAGTTATTGAAGTTTCTAGTCAAGTTAAAAGTGAATCAAATGTAGAAAGTGAAGTAGAAAAAACTGATTCCCTTAAGGAATTAGGTAAAGAGCCAAGTGCTGACAAGGAAATAGACACAGAAACAATTCACTCAGAAAATGGAGAAACTAAACAAAAAGACAGTAGTGATAGTCGTCCTGATCTGAAGAGAAAAACTTCTTTTCAAGTTTTATCTGGTCCTGATAAAAGTGTTGATGATATTAAAATTGAATCGAATTTGAGTGTCGATAATATAGGTAAAGAACAAGACGATAAAAGTTCTCCGAGCGTATCTTTTTCCAATAAAGATGAAATATTTAAAATAAAGGATTCTGAAAATACATCTGAAGGTTTAATGGGTGAGATTATTGCTTGTGATGAAAAAGATGAAAAGCTTGAAAAAGAACAAATTAAGCTAAGTGAAAATATTGTAGACAAAGATCATGATATTTTATCAAAGGCTAGTGGAAATATACAAATTCCTGATAAAGGTATTATTACAATTCTAGACGATGACACAATTACTCAGGATCACGCAATGCAGCAAGTTGTTTTAGAAGATGATAAAGATTATGATACAAATCTTTCATTATCTCAAATCTCACCCAGACGTATTAGCAAATCTTCAAAAGATAGTCAAGTTAGCAGTAGAAAAAGCAGTATTTATGAGACCGAAAGTTATAAAGTCCTTTCTGATACTATAGGAACAGCTGAATTAGGCACAGGAATATTAAAAAAATCCAATATTATAGATGAAGAAAATTTACAAGATGTGAAATTACGCAGAGATAGTTCATTTGGAAGAATTCCTAGTATAAGTGATAATGAAATTTACTATAGTCACTCTGAAGTAAATGGTCGAAGAAAAAGGTTTCGAAAGAAAGGGAGAATAAAAAGTCGAATAACGATTAGGTCTAAAAGTGAAAATTCAGAAAGGGGTTACGAGTCTAGTGGTTTAATGGATTCTGGTTTTGAACCTAGTCCACGACCAGTTCAACGCTTTATTATGAGCCCGAGACTTAATGCCTACTACCAACAACGGAGGAGTGCTAGACATTTGGGTAAATCTGACAGTAAAATACCAGTTCGAAAACCTGGCGATAAAAAGGCTGTAGATATGAAGTCTGTTACGCAAAGGATACAAACAAATATGAGGAGGTAATTGGATAATTTATAATTAATTTGATAAATAATTTAATATGAATAATATATATATATTTTTATTTAAATTTTGTCATGTTTTAGGTATTATTGCGAACGAAAAATTTTTCAGCATTTATTAGAATTGAAACGATTACAAATTAGAACAAGTAAGGCTAATGAGGCTGTTTTAGTGAAAAGAGCTATTGATGAATTTAATAAATCTACTTTGTCTAATGTTGGATTGGGTCCTTATAATAGCACCGATTATTCATTTAGTAGTTTTGAAAAATTTCTCTACGAGAGCTTACGGAAATTACAAAAAAGTGGTAAAAGACATTTGGATAATTTACCAGAGAGACCAATAGATTTTGATTACGGAGAAAGTGACTTATATAAATTGAGTGGTATTCCGGATAACCCGTGCTTATGTACTAGTAAAACTCATCGATGTTTCCACGCAGTACACGCTTATACAGGAATTCCTTGTGCCGCGTACAGTAAGTAACTCATTAACTGCACCCTTAATACATATTTATTTATTTATTTACTTTATATGGATGTTTGTTTATTTTCAAGTTCCCTTTAAATGGAATCATCACACAATGCCCAAACCGGCAACAGCAGGTACAAGCAAATCAAAAAGCTTTTTACCTAAAATTAATGCAAAACCGCCGTCTGGAAAAGCTCACGTTACTCTAGAGGTATCACACGGCACAGAAAGACAATTAATAGCACTGCCAGCTGAGAAATTAGATAAAAATAAAAGGTACTACGTAACGTTTACAGTTAAGGGTTCTGAACCACCATCTGATAACGATAATGCTTCTCCAAAATCATCTTCAAAGACAACGAGAAGTAATTAATATCGTATAATAAAGAAAACGCATAAGGACTTCAGACAGATTGCTTAAAGGATTATTATATTGTGCACATATGTACTTGTATTTTCCAAATAATAGAGAAATATTTAATAGATAATGAACATTTTGTTGTAGTTATGATGTTAAGTATGTTATTAGAAGAAGAAATCCAGACAAAATTACATTTTTTTTTTGTTATGAAAATGTTTAAATACTTGTGTAATGTGTATAATTAGTAAAATATGCTTATTTATATTTTACATTTATTTTTTACTACTGTCCAAACACAGTTAGTTCAGACTCCATCTATTAGTCATTTTTAAGTAGCATAAATTACTGATATGAAGTTTTTTTCTTAATATGAGTTAAAACGTTTGCAAGAACTAAAATTGAGTCTAAACAAGTATAAATATTATAAATGATCTTACGTATTTACCATCTCTATTTTTATCATATGAAAATATTTTTGATAATTTGAAGTAATCCGAATAATAATTATATTTTTATAACAAAAGTATAAACGAATAGGTGTGTTAAGCTTATAAATAATTACTTAAGTAGTAATCACAGATTATGATATATTTAAAAGTAGTATAATTATAAAATGAAGATAATTTGTGAACTGCACTGCCATGTAGGTTTATTAGATATAAATATTATAAAGCACGAACTTATGCGTTTGCCCAGCATCAACGGCATAAATTAGTTTAATTTATAAAATTGTAGGTAGACATTAAGCAAAATATACCTACATACATTATAAAGAATCTCATATTATATAAAATTCACATTTTGAATATAAATTATCTTCTGTTACACAAATTTAATTTAAAATACTTTCCTTTGTATCCTGAGCGTATTAGAGAGCTTTAACGGCAGTCGAGGATCGTTAGTTTTCTTTAGAGATCTGATCATGGTGAAAATCTCAATAATATAATTGATTTCGATTTTCTCCCTGCATCTGCGTGTCTTTTTGACGCGACATTGGAACATGGTCAAGTGTTTCAATCTTAAGGCCATGTAAATGCATGTTGTAAGCGGTTAACCTATCACAATCAAATTAAAAGCAAACGTGTATGTCGTTCTTCGTAATAAGTAACTATCTAATTTTACTTGATCCAACAAAAATGGTAGTCTACCATTGCATTTCACACGGGTTAATTGGATGCTGATAAGCAATAATGTGTCAACCCACAAAAAGTCAAATTCGGAGATATTGGTGTATTTTGATACTGCATCGCCTATTTAACATTATTAAAAAGAAATTGAAATCATATAAACTAAATAAGTTCGTAAAAGGGTTTCTTGATTAATTGGTTCGAATTTCAAGTGCGTCACATAGTACGTCACAATTTATACAATAATCTCAAACATTTGAAGAACTTTTTATTAGATAATATATTAAATATGTCACTCTGATTTGAATTCATTATACCTTTTATCAAAAAATAAAAGATAAAATTGATACATACTTCTTTAAACATATGTGTTACGAATAGGTGTGACATCTTTAGACGCCATTTTCTCAAAATGAACTCCATGTGGCTTTACACAGTATTGCTTATCAGCGTCCAATTCACAGACACAAAAATTTGAATGCATTCATTACAAAATATAATATCATGAATTCTCTTTGCAAATTTAATATAAACGTTTTTTTTAAATAATAAAAGAAGTAATTTGTTACCGATTGACCGATTTGGTTAACCCTTTTTTTGGTTGAAAGGGTATAGCCCATCGGACCGCAGCATTTTCATCAAAATCGTGATAACCGTTACCAGGTTACGCACATATTTTATGTCAGTTAGTGAGAGTAGTCTCCTAACATAAAATATCTTCTATTTATAAGCTTTTACAAGTGTAATTCCAACCTAACTATATGTTTGCGACTAATTGAGAGATTTTTACTTTTTCGTGTAAAATGTTCTATTGTAACTGGTAGTATACAAATGATTTGATGTTTATTAAACATATTTTTTTATTAATGTGTTTGTTGTGTTTATGGTCTTCCTATTTGAAAATATTAATTTATAAATTAATTATAAGATATTAATTTACCATAGTGTGAAGACTACGAAAATATAGCATGTATTTGTAATTAAGTATTAAATTATTATATGACTATAATTGCCCCAGTTAAAAAAAAAACTATAATAGGTAAACTTTATCTATATATGTAAGTATATTGTATATAAATAAAAATAATATTGTACTTATTTTAGGCTTAAAATATATGCTGTATTTATATAACCACGTTTTTACTTTCCGTGACCCTACCATGAACCCAAAACTGAAGATGTTTAATAAGGTGTTTTCACACGAGCGAGACGAGGGGATGGGAAGAGCAAGAATTTGAATTTGAATGGCAAAATTCTAATTCTCGATCTGCCCATACTTGTTATGAAAGATCTTCACTTCTCGCTCTTCCCCCCATTATTCGCGTCAGACAAGTTAAATTTAACTTAGTAAAGTTAGTTTAACTCTTATGTAATTATAAGTCAGGTTATGTTATGAAATTATTTTAATAAAAATCTGATTCGATTGAATCTAAAACAAAATAACAAATCTAATTTCAATTAATTTTTATTGCCACCATCTTTGTGTTACGTATTAAACACTATTCACGTAATATAATTAAATCAAAATAACAATTAGTGTTAATATTAATATTTAATAAGGAATAGTAGTCAGAGTCACACTCCAAGTAACAGCGCGACTCCCGCGAGGGTCCAACGGGTCGGTTTGTCCTTCGTCTTCAAGTTAAACGTCCAAACGAATGTAGGACCGCGCATGCTGAAATAATATACAAATGCAATTTTATTGCGATAAGGAGACTATCAACATCAACAAATAGGTGATCAGATAAACCTAGGAGAGACGAATTCACCAAAATGTCATGTCCATTCGGGGAGAATATATTTTCAACTGACTTATTTAAAAGGGTATACTTTCTGTTTGGTCCCATAGAAATCTAAATAACTGGTATAAGTGTCTCGTCCACGTACATGAAATTGCTTATTTTGCTTTTGAAGTCATTTGCTTTTTTAAGTCTTAATTATTGTCCGTTAAAATGATTACATGTAGTTGCAACTACGTCGTATTGTGACTGAACTTGTAAGTATTTCTATATTGAAAAATTTGTTACAAACAATTCAGTTAATTCAAGTCCTTGAATAATTACCAGCTTAAAAGGGAATAAGGATGAAAAGGAACAGGAAGCAAGGAAAGGAATGGGGTAGGGGTTAGCCTTAGTTATATTAGCTACTTCACGCCGATCTTCAAACAGCAAGTCCAACAACCAGTCCGCAGGATCCGCCTCAGTTAAGAGCTATCGAGTCAACGACTGTTCGCTCACCGTATCTTGTAGACGGGGCACTCGTACACGTTGCGCGTGTCCTGCTTGTCCTGCGTGACGGCGCGCACGTAGACGACGGGCATCATGGGGAACAGCTCCATCATGTGCGACTCCACGATGCCGCCCGTCGCCGTGTCCCAGCGCGCGCCCTCCATGTACAGCCCGTGGATGTTGGCGCCCTCGCGCGGCGGCGCGCTGCGGTACAGATTGGTTCGCGTTAGTCTAACTGGTTGCTGATGAGCAATAAACTATTTCACTGGTATCAATTTTATTTTCGCGTTATTATCTTTTATACTACTTTATACTCCCTATAATATTAGCTATCTGTGAGAGAAATTGCCGTGAAAATTGGGCCAGCCGTTTCAGAGATTAGCCGGAACAAACCGACAGATAGACAAAAATTTAAAAAAAGGTGTTTTTGATGTATAAATCGAAATAAATATATTCAAAGCTTATTACAATAATTGCCCGTTTAAAGGTAATAAATAAATAAATGAACGCATCACACTCAACGGCCGCAATTAAGATTTTATGGTCTTGTGTCGGGGGTCTGGAATGACACACAATACTAACACAAGCACCCAGACCACGACAAACCCGCAACCGTTAGCACTTCAATCAGTTGCAATGACCACTACGCCAACGTGTCTGTCATTATATTAGATAACTATTTGAAACAAGACTAACTTAAAGTCCCCGCGACTCTTCTTGGTGACGTCGCAGTTGAGGCACATCTTGTCGAGCGGCCACTCGTTCTTGCGCGCCGTCTGCTGCATGATGGCCGTGAGGAACGACTGCGGGTTGAAGAAGCCCGCCAGCCACACCGCCGGCGGCAGCTGGGGACTCATTCTCCTTATTATTAGGCACAGGTGTACCTATAGCTTTCATATGGGACGGGTCCGTCCAAGGGAGTGTAAGTAGATTCAAAGATCCGAAACTCCCCCGTGTATACGTCCATGTTATGAGGAAACATTATTAAATCAACGGAGATAGTACAAAACCGTAATTATCTTTTGCAATAAGGTCCATCTTTGAAACAATTTGATGTTAAACAAGCTAGCTAAAAATTATATAATTGTTTTTTGTTAAATTAATAATGAACAGAAACAAAGTTTGACATATCGTCGGAGACACTATAAATACCGTATATAATTACATTTAGTTCAAATTTGTAATTTATGGGAAAAACTAGATACACGGTTTTGCAGTATCCCCGACGATATGTGGATGCTGCTAAGCAATACTATGTCAAGCCACAAGGACTTCATTTTGAGAAAATGGCGTCTAAAGATGTTAACCCTAATCTTAACAAAGTTTCAAATACATAATTTTGATAATTATTACGCAAAGAAAAATTTGGAATAGACTTCAATATTCGAAATAATGTGATTAAGAAACTTTTATTCCTTCTTATTTAGATTAAATAACTTGAGAATTTTCTGAATAATGTTAATTACGTGACGCATTATTACAATAAATCAATATCTCCTAAACTGATTTTTTGTATTTTAACACATTATTGCTTATCAGCATCCATATATTAAAACTAGATTTTACCAGCTTATAGAAACTTACGCCTGCCACCCTCACTATAACTTTTATTTCTTCCTATTCCCCTTTATTTCTTATATTTTTTAAGCCACCACGAATTTGTGGCTTCTTTGATACTGCAAGCATTCATGGGTGACTATGATCACTTAAAATCAGGTGATCCGCTTGCCTGCTCATTGCTCGTTTATTATATAAAAAAAAAGGTTTCTATGAATACACTCTACACTACATGTAATTTTTTTTACTACGAAAAAGAGGTAAAAAGTACTCACATTGAAGTCTCCAGACCAGTTCTCGAGCTCCGTGAGACGCAGGCAGAGGTCGGAGAACCAGGCGGCGAGACCCAGCAGGCTCGGGTACGCTAACTTCGTCCATGACTCGGGGACGTGATCCATGAATAAAGACTCCATGAGATTCTCCATATCGCTGCTAATCGTTAACTCGCCCTGTTTTTATGTATAATCTATCTCATAACATTTAAATAAGTGCAATAAATTTTAGTACTAAAAGAATAGTTAAAAAAAAAATATTCGTAGCATCCAAGACCAACCTCTAAAACATTTTTTTTTTATAATTTAATTACCGCTTACAATTTAGATAACAGTAACATGAGGAAGAGAATCTATGTCCATTACCGATAGCAACTTACTTATAGCATTAATTATGACCAAGAAAAGAAAAAAATCAAATAACGGGTCTTATCACATTAGTGAACAATTATCATATATTAATATATAATAATAATAAATAATTCGCGAAAGTTTAAAATATATAAGATAATAAGTGACAAGCATCACCTTCAGACCGAGTTCCAACTCCTTCAGAGATCGTCGGATCTCTCCCATGAGTCGATTCATGCGCTCGCACTCTTGCAGCGCGACTATAGTATATGGGGTCAGTTCTTCCACCTTTCCCATGAGTTCCACCAGATTGAACGGTTCCGGGACTCTATCCATTATATCGTCCAATATATATCGTACCTGTTTATAACAAAATGCATGCAATTAGTAACGAAATTAACGTACAAATACGTCCATTAGGATTTAAGGTAACAGCATGAGACTCAAACGCTCCTGAATATTAAATAGCGAATAAGTAATTAATCATTTTATCGTAATTTGAATGAAAAATAAGTTTTTTACCATTTCCTCTTTACTTGCACCGCCACCAGCTTGAGCTCCTGTATCTCGAGGTTGCATTTCGAATACAACCTATGAAATTGTATAACACATCATATCAAAAATCAAATTAAAAATAATAACTTAGTGTTAGTATCAATTTTATATTGAATACCTTAAAAAGCCGTTCTGAAACAGTGGTCAAGTAACCGATTTCCGCATTAGGGTGTAAGCCGTAGAGGTAGGGCGTCTCTTCAGGGAGGAAATCATCAATGTAGTGATGGTAGCCTACGTAGTCTGAATTAGGCGGAGATATGAATCCTGGCGCTAAAGTCAATTCTCCATCAACCTGTAAATACCAGGATCTCTTGATTTAACTTTATAGAATAATTTTTGAAATTCAGAATATATAAATAAAATAATATAGTAATAACTTATGTTACATAGCTTTACACTCAAGGGCCCCATTATGATCACAAGATCCTGGGTCAGGAGTCCTATAGACATTTATCGTGTGCTGGAATCGAGTAAAGACTGTCCATCAGTCCTCTAGTCAGTTGCACTGACCACAGCGCCAAGATTTAATGAAAAAAGTCACCAGTTCTGGCTGCATGTACTCCAGCAAGAAGGTCCTGCACAGCCGTCGGTCCCAGTCATCGGTGATGTGCCCTCCGTACATGATCTCTCCGAACAGGTAGCGCAGGTCCTCCCACGGCACGCGCGGGTTCGCCTCGAGGTAGTTGTACAAGACGTACACGCATATCGTCAAATCTCCAAAGTTGAACGGGTATACTCTATTCGAAAATATAAAGAAAAATCGTTAATGTTACATTTAAAAAGTCTAAGGTGTGTCGAAGTTATCGTAAACTGTAGAAATATTCATTTATTAAAGACTAACATTCCAGAAATAACAATAAACTTATAATAAGGCCGTATCTTACATGAAATATTTTTGTAATTGTTTTTAATTACAGAGAAACACTTCTTTATATTTATTTTAAAAGCCAAAAAACTTGTAAGTGTGAATAATCAAAACGTCTTTCCATTTTGCGACATCTATAAAACATATAATTTTCCTTACATACCTGTTCCAACCTTGCGGTCCAAACTTACGTCGCTCAGCAACAACAGCATGGAAGTAGCAAAGAGCGAACAATATAGCTTTGAACTCCGCTTCTTTACTGCACATCTCTAATGTCTCTTGACTGAAGTTATCTAAAGCCTATGACGTGAAGTAATGTCATTTATAGGTTTCAAGTTTCAGTCAACCATTATGTTTGCTAATATTACCTTATGCAAGTTGGCCCACATGCCACTCGGAGGTTCGTTTGTAATTTTAATTGCTGATTCCAAAATTCCCTGAGGAATGATGTGATACGCAGGATCAGCTGCTGGCTCCGCACTTAAGAATAATCTACAGACAAGAAAGAGCAATATAATTCCAATTCAGTAAATTAAAAATAAATAAAAATAGAACGTACACACCTGTAATCTTCAATGGGGTTTTCAAAGGTCTCTTCCATCTTTTTTTCCAGTGTTGAGAGCCACTTGGCCACAAGATGGACGTTCTGAAGTATAACCCAGTGACCATGTTCGGAGGCGACACTCATGGCCTCTTCTGCCACCACTTCCTGCCCTTGACCCAATGAAACGATGTGGAAGTTCTTCTTGTCAGTGGAAAATCCAAGTTTACGACCTAATTTCTCCACATCCTAAAATTGCAATTATGTAGGTATGTAATTAAAATAAAACCTGTCCATTTAATATTATTATCCTTTTATTACAATGAACTATCTACCTTTAGAGGATCAACTCCTGGTGAAAGGATAAAGAATATTGGAGTTGTCGATGTACTCTCCTCGAAGGACTTTTCTAGCGGTGGAGTTCTAGCCTCCGCGTACTTTGTTCCGAGATTTTCCTCACAAAAAGCCCTGGAACGTTGTTTAATATTATTACTTTTATTGGATACTGACTGTACCCGGCCTGCAATTACAATAGACTTTTTTAGTTCAGGAACCTTTGTGGACTTCCGCATTACCCTAGAAAAGTTTCATCACAATCCGATAAATGGTTTCGAAACGAATAGAGGACAAACCTACAAACATATAAGCTTTGAGTTTTATTTATATAGATGTATGTTTAATATAATGTTAATTATCCCACTTACCCCGAGGCATAAGACATGCGGTCAGGTCTGAGTGCTCGCAGTATACAAAGACGCTGTAAGGACGTCTTGTTCTTCCATTCGCCAGGCAACTTGTCTCTCTCAGGAGCTTCACCATCTGTATACTTTTGCCACCTGTGAGAATATTTTAGTTGTACCAATATTTAAGTTCATAAACCAGCTTTGACCATAATTCCGTTTTCATAGAATCTTAAAATCTTTATTTATTATAACTGGGAAATGTTAACAAGAAAATATATGGCCAGTTATGTATAAGAAGTTTGGTTTGTGGTTGTCAGAAAAGGAGGAATAACGTAAAATAATCATATACAGGATAAAAGATTATTAAGAACATCCTCACAAAAATTTTAATCACCTCTTCGTAGCTCCCTCAATGTCCTTATCTAAATTTTCAAAAGCATCCATTTTCGCCAGCGCTACAATTCCTCCCCACGAATTATTGGACAACCATGAGTACGGAGAGTTTGCCGGAGCTACTGCGTATTTGAGCAGAAAGTCTAATTCTCTCGGATCTACTTTTCCATCAACTTGTAGTATCTATAAAGATACCTCATTTGACATTTAAATACAATTTTTTCACATTAAATTTCTATTGTCAAGTTCTAGTAATATTACTCTAAAGTAAAAAGATGATAATTTTACAAATAATTTGGCTTTTGGTAATTGAAATAAGAAATAAAAAACTTTTGTCTGTGATAAAATAAAAACGAATAAATTATATTTAGTTTAGTCTATATTATTATAGTTTCCCAACCAACCTGCAAGGTAACAAGAAACAAGAAAACCAATTTATCCTTTTCAAACAATCCTCGGCTGGTGTAAACAAAAACGGCAAAAGTGATACTATCCAATAAGTTTGCAACTCGAATGTCTAACTCCTCAGAGGGTTCAGCCTTTATAAGAGCGTCTTTAAACACCACACTGTACGCTTTCAAGGAGAATTGATACATCGGGTTTATTTTGTACAAATCATTTAATATGAAATATAATATCGAAGCGCGTGTAGCTGCACGTCTATAAGAGAAAATCTATTTTAATAAAGCAATCAATAAACTATTACAAATTCCTTGAAATATTTATCTACTTTTAAAAGAAAAGTATAGAAGGTAACAAATTTAATTGTCAACAATAAAATAATATAATAACTCACCTGTATCTTTCTCTAGCTTCATCGATCTTAACAGCGGTTACCTTTCCTTCTTCGACTTTTATTTCAATATCCGCAGCCGTCTTCTTAGTGGTTTCTAAGTTAATAACCAGAGCTGAATCACTAAGAATATCTGGACCCGCCGAAGACAAGCGCTTTAGCAAATCATCTTCGAGACTTTTTAATGTGATCTTGAAATCATTTTGCTGTTTCGTAAGTCCAGCTCTTAACGTTTCTAGATCTGGCCTCTCAGCTTTCACTACTTCTCCCAATAATTGTTCTTCAAGTCTGATGAGAAAATGATATTTAATGATTGCCTTATGTATTTTAACATATTATTTTAAAAAGACAAAACTATTACCCATCTCGTGTTACGGTGAAATTAATAAGAGTACACTGGGCTTGCATTTCTGGTTGATAATGAGGATTTGCTAATTTCGTCTGTATTATTAGTCGAAAGTTCGGATGATAATCAATTTCTCTATCACCGATCTGGAATAAATACACTTTTATATTTACTATTAAATATACTTAAGAATAATAATATTCATAAAATTACTTACTTCATTTTGCGATACATTGCTTATAACTCGTTGATATTTTTACGAAAAAAGGCCCTACATATATTAAATTCCAAAGTGCAAGTAGATAAAAATTTTGCTTAAAGATTAAATCCTCCCATACAGCCAATATAATCCTAAAATGAAATGAGAAAATTAACAAACCTTCAACACTTTTCCTTTGCGTATGAGCACTCGTCCGAGCAATGGCTCGAGCACAGCGTCCACACTTTCGCCGATGTTCTCGAGCAGCACCACGTCCCCGTTGCTGACGGCGCGCTCGATACGATCGAGGTAGTTGCGCTGCGTTAGACGGATCACGACTAGAGAGTCGCCGTAGCGAGACTTGATCCATTTGATGCCTTGCCTGTTAAGTATCTTAACAATTAATCATATTTTTGCTTAGTTAACACATAATTGAATAACTTTAGGTTTGTTAAGTATTTGGCATTGACGACCCAACTACTAAAAAGAAGACAATCTGCTAACAAACATCAGAGATAAAGGTACTGAACTGTTATATTACTTTCTCTATAAATATATGATTTTTTGTACTAACAACTGAGGGTCTATCATCAGTGGCCATCGAGCAGAATTAGTGAGTATTGTAGCATTCTCAGTACTCATTGTGTCTGTGGGCAGTCCCTCGTTATTCCATGTTGCAACTTGTGCATCGTCTGTCAGCATTGATAATGGTTCTAAGTCTTCTGTCGTCTCGATTTTAGGCTAAAATTTAAAAATTATGATAGAAAAATAATCTTACAAAAAATTGTATACAAGAATAGCTATCTGTCATTGTTTCATCCGCGTATATAATTACTGTTCCGTTCGTGCACATCGTATTATGATGGCATAGGGGAAAGCGAAAAAATTTTTAAAATGATGCTGGCAGATCCAAAGATTAAAACTAACAAGCTAGCAAATTTTTCAGCTTTACATAATAGCAGAGATTTAATAATAGTTGTTAAAATAAATCTATCATTTCACTCAAATATTTCACTTACATCAGTTTTCGCAAGCGTAGGAATCCAGTCTTCGTCGATAAGAAGCAAGCGATAACGACGAGTGAAGCAGCCCACATACGATATAAACGCCGTAACGACCAGTACATCACCTGGTAGCATTACTCCGGACTCCTTTAGGTCTACTACGGTTGCCGACCATCTACAAACCATGCTTATTTTCTTTAATTTAAGGTCTAACTAATACATAATTATTTTGCTTAGATTTTTTAAACGTTTGAAAAATGATAACAGTTAGACAATATTACTTTAAGAGTACTAACCTCACTTTCTCTGAAGCCAAACCATTAACTAATCTATTTGCTAAATCAATAGTAGCATTAGTAGCATCAGCTTCTGCTTGACATTTCATTTTCTCGTTAACAGCTTCTTGGAATGCTTTCAGTAATTCTTCTAATTTCTCTTCCAATTCCTAATTTAGTCAAATGATTTGCAAATATTCAAAATATATAGCTTGTATATAAATCAATATACCGGACAACATGTACGACACATAAAAGCGAAAAGAAAAGCGAAAGTTACTACAAAATCAACTTATAACGATAATCTAAAATAAAGTTATGTTGTCGTTACTGGACCAAGAATAGCAATTATCTATTACCTTAATCTGATCGGTGAGGAAGGCTAGTTTGTCTCTCGCAGCTTGTAGCTCCGCATTGGCAGCGTTAAGAGCTCTTCTTTTGGGTTCTACCACAACGTACACATCATAGAACTTCACGATGTTTATCACCCAAGCGCACAGACCCGCTGCGGCGGCTGACTTCGACATTATGAACTCCGCGTTGAATTCTGGATTCTTTATGTACGGCAATACGGCCTGACGAGAAAGCACATTGAAAAATATTAGATGTGTACATATTTATAATAATAATGAGTCCTGAAAATCGTTATAATTTATTTATGAATAATGCTTAGGCTGAATTTTTTTACCTTTATCACATCGGGGTGAATATTTTCTTTATCATAGTATACTAGGTCATATAAAAATTGATCAACTTTAGCCATCATTAGCTGAAAAATAATTCATATTAAATTCATCCTTTATAAACTAATTTAATATTTATTTTTATATGTTACATCTTACCTTACACGCTTTCCATGATCTATCTTTTGGTATCTTACCCTTTTTAGAGAAAAGAACAAGAACAGCTGCAGTTACGTTAACCACGGCGTCTGGAGGGGAACCGAAGGATTTTAATTCTGTCAAATTATTTTTATTGAGAGTGTTCAAAGCTTCTTGTGCAGCAATTAGTGCTGGTTCTGCCTTAGCTAAATCATCAGCGCAAATTTTTGCCTTTATTGTTACATCCTCTTCAATAACCTTAACCTTCTTTTCCTCTTCCGCGGCTATTTAAAAAGTAAAATGATTAGAAAATAAAGATTTCGTTGAATATGTAGACAACAAAAGTACAACCTACCAAAAGCTTTTTCTTTCGATACTTTATCACTTTCAGCTCCAACTACTTCAATAAGCTCTTCTGCCGCTCTGTTTTTTACTTTTAATATTTGTTCTTGCTCAGCCAGAGTAACCTGAAAAAGAAAATGTTATGCTTTAAAAAACTCCCTCAATCATATTGAGGTGCAAATAATTTACTTTTTTAATTTATTTTGTTACCTTTAATACAGCTACGTCAGCTGCACAGGAGGCTAACTTTTCCAAACCATTTTCAAGCCTGTATATCATCATTTTCAAATTTTTGGTCTTCTCGTTTAACAATTTGCCGTATAGTGAAATCTGCTCCAAGAAAGTTTTCGGCGTTGTGTAATTGTATCTCCGCTCATTTTGGAAATAAACCGCTGACATTTGATTTACACTTTGATGCACGTGTGACATGAAGCATGAAACTGGATCAACAAGGGCAGGCTAAAAAGATTAGAAGGCCAAATTTAAAGTAAATTGTCAAAGAGAAAATAACACTTATTTAAATATATGAAAATCTTACTGGTAGAGACTCAACTTCAGAGATAAATCTTTTGGACACAGACCGAAGTGCTTCCTGAGGCCATTCATGAAACCAATTAATGGCAGTACAGTTAACAATAGAAGGAAATTTGCGCGCTCGAACCCGAAGTGTAGCACCCACAGGAGAGAAGCATAGCACCACCTTCAAAATATATGCCAATCACATAATTTTTTTTACATCACTTAAAAATTGTTGTGAAATGTTTTTTGATTACCTTCAACATGGTCCGAACTCTATTAATGAAAAATCTCCAACAATTTTCGCGTGTATCCTGAACACCAGATGCTTTTGTCTGTAATGAAATCTTTAGTCATATTTCTTAATTAAAAAATATATATATTTCGAATAACCTATTAATGAAAAATGTAACAATTAATGATAAAAAAGTAGACGTATCACATAAAAAATTGTTTCTCATCAAACCTCTCCTCTGACACCATTAATGATATTCTCGATCTCATCATCAGCGAAAAGTTCAGGAATTTCTCCCGAAGCGAGCAAGTCGTTGATGAGGACGAGGAATCTTTCATCGGCGACTTGCGCATCTGTCATCAAGAACATGTTGCCAATGTTCTTTAGGCCTGCTTTTATATTTAAGGCCGCTGTAAAAATCACGTACATTCTTTAATTTTTACAAAATTGTTTGCTTAATGTTTTTATGTCCATCAATATTTACACATATATCTTCTTACCTAGATCGACTTTGAGATCATTAATACTATAACCTTTGCGAAGTTGGATTTGAAAAACTTCTAGTGATGATATAAAAGCTGATAGGCGAGATAATGATTGTTTTCCAGAACCTCCCACTCCTACTAGCAAAGCATTTCCACGAGGCGCTTCTAATATACGATTTATCCTAAAAATAAAGAAAAGCGAATGACGGTTCACATATTAGAACTGCATTAAATCTTCATAAAGCAAAATCTAATTTATTCTTACGATATAAATTTGAACTTGAAAATTGTATAACACTAAACAGTTTTATAATACCTGCAGATATGATACATTGCATCTTCGAAAAGTACTAGATTCATAGTGGCGACGAGATCGTTATAGGATGATAGAGACTCGTCAAGTAACCGTTTGATTTGCGCCCAATCTCTGATGGGAAAATATTTGGGATCTCCAATACCCTCGGCAAAATGGCAATAGATCAACGGCTTTTCGAACACTACGTTCTCATCATAATCCTGGTTAAGTTAAAACAAAGTTATACCCAGAAACTTGTAACAACAATATGGAACTTACCAAATAACAAATCAATATAAGAGTTTTAAGTAAAAATCTTATTTGATATGTATACTTGAAATTAGTTATACATACCTCACAATTTTTCTTAATCACGTCCGTAATCAGTTTGTTAAAGTTTTCATTATCGATGGAATCCACTAACTTGTCCGAATACACGCGAGTTGCTTCGTGCATCCACAGTCTTATTAATTCCGACTGTGCTTTTATAGCATCACCCGTCGTAAACAATATCCCCTTTAAAACATGGAAAACTTCTAATACCACATATACGATAAGTAAGTAAATATTGATATAAAAACCAACTCCTTGATGTTAAGTAATAAAGTATAAACCTATAAACGTCCCATTGTTGGGTAAAGGCTTCCTCTCCTATTAAAGAGAAGGTTAAGAGCTTAATCCACCAAGCTATTCCACTGCGGGTTGGCGGATATACATGTGTCAGAATTTCTCGCGGAACATACAGGTTTCCTCACGATGTTTTGTTTTACCGTCGAGTTTGAGTTGAATTTAAACACATTTAGCACTTAAAAAGAGCAATGCAAGCCGGGGTTTGACCCTCGATCGTCGGTTGAGTTCGACGAGTTCGAACCACTAGGCCATCTCGGCTTATTCCTTGATGACAATAATTAAAACTAACAAAAAATATAAAACAAGAGTCAAAAGTTACCTGGAAAATATTGGAAAGATCTCTCAAATTGAATATGTAGTGGAATTTAATAGCTGTAGGTAGGAAGGTTGATGCGAGCTTCGTATGAAGAGCAAGCGCCGCATTGACAAGCGGTTCCGCATAACGCTGAACGGTGATGTTAAACTTATTCAACGGATTAACAAGATGCTGAGATAGAATCTGTTTGTAGATGTGGAAACATGCGTCTAATCCTGGGAAACTGTGATATGTTTATTAGCTTATGTCTACCATGATTCCATATTAAAATAATCAGATGCTCGTCAATTACCTTACAGCGAAGGTACAGAAGTGTCTCTGCAAACGTGGATCGATGGTAAATGAACCAGCAGTTGGATTCATACAGGAGACAAACATGCAATTCGATATATCCTTAAGACTTAATTTTTGTCTGTCATACCTAAAATTAAATATAACGTGAACTTCATAAAAGAATTGTGGGTTTTTAATAGATGTATGGTTATGAAAATTCTTTCATCCTTAAGTAACAAAAATACCAAGTCCGATAGTTAGTAAACTTGCTATCGATGAACTCATACTTGAAGATACTAAAACAACATAATATGTTAGTATAAGTATAACATTTCTCAATGACGTCACTTACCAATGGCGATAATCCATAAACTGTCTGATAAGCGTATGAGGCTGCACGGTACCGTATGTATCCACTTCTGGCATATTGAGATCATCCACGAAGTAGATCATAAATTTACTACCAGGAGGCCCAAAATTGCGACCCGATTTTTTCTCTAAAGGCTTTTCGAGTACTTTTTGAATCATTTCTATATGAAAATAAAATTACTTATGTTTTTTCTGAACTGCTTTTTAATATGACAAAAACTATATTTGAGCAGTGCCAATAAACACAATACATATACAAGCACAAATATATAAATTAAAAAATGTCAACACATTAACTACATTGAATGAAAATGCTGCGTAACCTGATGTAGTATAAAAATTGAGTGGAACGTTAGTAATGGCGAAGTTCTCAGAGAGAGAATTTAACTTTGCCGCGACACTAACTGTCTTGCCACTTCCCGCGCTTCCCACTAACATCACTGGTTTCTGTTTCGCAATCAACAGGTCCATGAAAAATCTGATACGAGTTGTTTCTGATGTCGACACCAAGCATGACTGTAACCAAAATATTATATTGTAAACAGAAACAAAAAAATAAATTAAAACAAAGGTAAATTCAAAGTATAACCTGTAGTGGTATATCAGGATCCAGCTCAAAGGATTCAACTTTTTCCGCCCAAGGCAAAAACTTCTTCGTCTCTGGATCTATGAAGAAACCGAAGACATTGCCCGTCGATGGGAACTTAATTTGTTTGAACTCATTACAAAACCATTTGCTGAACTCGTTACGCCAGTCCACGAGCTGATCTTGGAAAAGACCAGAGCCAAATCCCCAAACGACGCAAAACACGAAATACGTCTCATACCTAAAAATAAATAAAATCAATTTATATGTAGAAGCAGAAGCAATGTAATAACAGGTTAGGACAATCCAAAAATATTTTACCATTCTTTCGGACAATCACTAGGTAAGAGACTTTTGTTGAGAAAACATTCTAGTAGGTAACATGTCAGCTGAATCTGCTGCAGTTCGCTAAGAGGTGTTATGCGTTTGTACTTCTTACACGACTCCAACAGTGATGGAATATACTTGTCAAACATCACCGTTAGCATTGCCTTCTCCGATTCATCGTCACGCGTAGTTTCTATCCATGAGGCTACAAATCTTTGATGAAAAAAAATTATTAACGAAAAATAATACATATTCAAATTCATTTCGTACTCCTTAAAATTGGTCCAATTAAAATAGTAAAAAAATTATATCAGTGGACCTCTCTTTCCAACCACTCCCTTTTTTTAAGTAGATGAAAAATTATAACATCACAAATATTTATTTCATTTTTAGGTACAGGTGTACAATAATATACTAAATACTTACGGGTTCCACCCCAAATCTTGCGGGTTGATATACAAAATACCTGCACGAGAGACCGTGGCAGGAGTCGCTGTTCTTAACGTTGCTATCTCGAATAATAACCTCATTGATTTCGTCAGAGCTATACGCTCGTTACTTGCCAAAGTTAATACCTAAATTTTAAAAATTAACATAAGGGTTTATCGAAAAAAAAACAAATTCTGCATACTTTAACACATTTTAGTGTGCTCCGAATTAAAACAATTATAAAAATTCAACTTAAAAATATACTTCATTTAAAAAGGGTTTATAAACACTTTCGAATCGTCTTTCATTTTGACTGTCAATTCGAATCGAAGTTTCAGGTCAATTGGTTATAGATTTTTTAAGCTAAATAAATATTTAAAATACGTATTAAATGTACTATTACTAACTATTAAAAATAGGCACTAAATGTATAACGAAAAGTTCTATTCTTTAAGTCTTATTTATTTTAACCTTATTATCATCCATCAAAGTATTTAAGCTTTCGATCCACATAGGATCAATATCACCATCGAGTACAATCCATTTCGGTCCATCGCCCGGCATATTCGCCATATCTCTCATTATTGTGGAAAACAAACCATCCTTCCATTCTCTTGTCGCCGGGTTTATGATACCAAATAACTCATCGTTGGTAACAGCTTTTGGGTCAAGATCGTTGTAATATGGTTTCATTTTCAACATCTGGTAAGTTCTATGGAGGCACTGCCATACCATTGATTTGCCTGTGCCTGCAAATCCGTTGATAAACACCGAATGGCGAACAGCGAACAATTCTACCAATTGTACCATCTGTAAAAAATCCAATATAATTATTATCAAATAAATTCCAATATCCTTTGCTTCATTAAGTCATTTGGAATATTACAAAAATATTTAATGAAACCTTTAAAATAAATCCAGGTTCAGGTTGAAGTTTCATTGAAATTGCACCATCAACAAGATTTTTTTCGAAATCCAAATCTCGTTTCCTGGGCACGTCAAGAGCAGGAAACAAATCACCGATAAGCCCCATAAACACTGGCATATCATCCGTTACTATTTTAGGTATATTGAAATCTCGCAAAGCCCTCATTAGAACTTGATCTTCAGGCCTGAGTCGATCACCTCTCTACACATCGAAATAATTTTGTATTTAGAATCGCTTGAAAACATATACGTCATATTTTTTATAAAAAAAATATATATTTCTAGATAAGACGAGCTAATCACTACATTTTTAGCATGGGCATCTATTTGAAAGTTTCTTCAAGTTATTTATTTTGTTTATTATCTGATTATACAATCGAAAGTTTAAGCCTAGCGTTATAATTTAATCGAGCTTTACAATAATTGTTTGGGAACTTGAAATGTTTACTTTCAAAGATCCAGCGACCACGAGCACCGATTTGATGGCTCTCAGACCCCAATCGTAATGGTCTTGTTTCGACAAAAGCTCCCTACATAGCATGTAGAGCGTGATGAACTTGCGTGCCAGCAAGCGAGCGTCTTGAAAGCCCTCCGCCACTAACATAATCTCGCAGATCAATTCGAAATCAGGGACAACCATAGCGCAAGGTCTGTAATAAAAATAAATTATTATATTGCTATGTGATTCGAGCCAAATGATACATATATTACGAATTATAAGTACGTACTGAATATTTTTGTTACTAAAAAAAAATCGTTTGTTAAACTGACATGACTCAATTCATCAATTTGGTTATTACGCGTACCTAAAAAGAGCTTTAAGATTTTCCGGCAACTCTGTTCTTCCCGCGTATCCCGGATTCATAGTAATAAACATTCCTATTGTAGGAATAAGCGTAATGTATTCTCCCATAAAATCAAACTTCTTCTTTTTCGCTTTAATAGCATCAAGGACACTCTTCACTTGTACTGATACAACTGACAACACTTCAACAGATATTCTATTAAATTCGTCAAAACATCCCCAAGCACCTGTTTGAGCCAGTCCTACAAGCAAATTAAACTTCGTTTCTCGTTAACCCAAACATTTTCCAATACCAAAACAAACATTTGAGCCGTTGAGAAAAAAAAAACATTAATAAAATATTGAGATCAGTGCCAGACTTGACACAAAATATTAATACCTTTATAAATATTGCCACAAGATTTGTAGTCCATTTGTTCGGAACAGTTGAATACATAGACCATTATACCTAATGCTCTACCTAAATCTTTTGTGGTCTCAGTTTTACCGGTACCGGCTGGTCCGGCTGGCGCTCCACCCATAATCAGATGAAGACTCTGCACATGAAAAGATGTAAATATAGGTTATGGTATTAAGACGTATACAACATAAAATATTAGAATATAAATAATTACATAATACTGTTCTTTCCTAGCAGTAGCTTCAATTAGAAGTGACTTACCTGGGTCAACGTTATGTAGCATCTGTCTGTCAGAGGAGTAATCACAAGTCTAGGCGTGTTGCCCAAATATTCATAATCGTAAAGAAACTGTGCATCGCATATATTGGCGAAACAGTTGTTCAACTTTACATCCCAACGATGTCTATAAAATATTTTAAGTTAAAAACCTTACTAACGTGAAAAATATATTTTTTTGCTTTCTTACAATTTACCTTAATTGACTCTGCCACTGAAAGGCAGTAGATGTTTCTACTTTGGCTACAATAAGTTTCGCTACCACGTCTCTGGAATGCACATCAATTGTACAAATGGTCATGATTTTCTGGCGGTCGCCGACTGTTAAATCGCCTAATAGCAAAACAATCAGTGCATTCAGCTGCGCGATTTGCTTCTTTTGGTAGTCTTTAAGAGCATTTTCGTAACCTGTTTGAATGATGAACATTTTATATAGAAGAATAATAGATAACATTATGATTGATACAACACGCAAATAACGTTTTACATTTACGACTTTTGCAATTTATTTATAATTTAATGTCACAAATGTTGACAGAAAAATTATTTATTTCATTCAAAATAGAATATAAGCCAAAGAATTATTATAAACTAAATATTAATCACTAACATAACTCGTTACACTGGTTTTGAATTCGATCACTTTAATGCTAATAAACTATACTACCTACTAAATGCGTATAAATTATTCGATAAACTGGTAATTTATTCGGCACGAGCTTACCTTCCTCAAGTTTCTCAAACGCCTGGTTAGTCTCCGTGGTCCACCAGATCTGAGTACCGACCAGTGCAGGCTGAGCCGGCCAGTCGAACACCCATTCATCACGAGGTTTGTCCTCGTAAGATTTTACACTATGTTCAAAGATATCGCGTAGAGTGTAACGCATGCAGTCCGTCACACGATTCAACCACACCTCAACCTAATTCAATAATTAAAAATGCATGTCTTAGTATATTCAATATCTAATAGTCTGCCAATTTTAGGTAGTGTTGCTTCAGTTGTTATGAATTTACATGATACCTTGCCAGAGCAATCGCAGCATGGAGCTTTAAATGGTACGTGTTCTTCGTTTTCTTTCGATATCATTTCAAACGCTTGCTTACTACCTGGTTTTGTAAATACTAATTTAGCTAGATTGTCGTATAATTTTGACAAATGACGACACACTGCAGGTGGATTGTTCCCGTTGGACAAAATATCTAGAAAAATTAAAGATTATTTATCCCTGAATTAAATAATTTGTAGAATGACAAAAAAAAATAACAAAAGAAATGAATATACCTAGCAAATCTGCGGAGGACACGAAATAAAATCGGGGATATGCCAAACGTTTAGTCTCCAAGTAATCATTTAGAGCTTTTTCACAAAGATTCAATGCTGACATTAATTCCTCTAATTTATCAAGAAGACCAGGCTTATTCGTAGCTTGTACAACGTTTGGTGTTGTAGCGACATCTTTGAGTAGCTCCTAGAAGATAAAATCGAAAATATCAAAAAATTCCTGATGCTCTATTTATTAAGATACGAACTTCTCATGTAAGTTCGTGAGGAGTTGTGTATCCTACTGATTCCGTACGATGCTATAGCATCAGGTCAAGGTTACTTAACAGTTATTTTAATATCATTGACATCACAATGTAGTAAATTTTGTAAATGATCAACCCAGTAAAAGTTACTTAAATTCATTTAAAAACTAGAAAAGAGCTGATATGTTTACAAATCTTCATAATTATATATTCGCACTTCGATTACAGCAGCTTTAATACAAAAAACGGTTTTAAAATTGGTCGATTCGTTAAGAAGCTACGATATCACAGACAGATACACACGTCAAACTTATAACACCTTTGCTTTAGGGTAGGTGGTTAAAAAAAACTCCGCAGTAAATCTGAATCAAAACAAAATTGCATATAACCATTTACCTTAAATGTTCTATCGATTGTATCAAATCTCTTCGAGTCTTCAGGCAACTGAGCACGTATATCGTCAGACCCCACGAAAATGCTCTCGAGATATTGCCACTTCCGTTGTACTTCAAACCATAGCGCTATAACTGCGTCAGCAGTTCCGAGCTTCTTCTGCCACGCTGTCACTTCCTCTTCGTAGTAACCGATGAACTTTGATGACATCATATTTTGGACTTGATTCTGATCACAGAAATTTTAATATTACTTTCCGCTTCAGAATAATTTATGCACTATATAAACCACTACGAGTATCACAGTTAACCTGATTGTCTTCAAGCGTCTCGACTAGTTCCTCACTTGCTTTTGGCAATTTAGCACCTGTTCTGTCATGAACCAAATATTCAAACTCCATGATTGCCCAAGTTGCTTCCAATTCCCTAGAAATAAAATAATTTTAACATTTGTGATGAATTTTTACTTTGATATTTATTTATTTAAATTTTTTTACTAGTAGTTAAAAAATTACTTTAGAGTTTTTTCCATAGCTGCTTCCTTAACAGATTTATCCACTATTGTTTTCACTTCTTCCTCATATTTATGGAGATTTAAAGCCAATAAATCTGCTAGAGTTGTATCATCATCGATATGGAATTTTACCTATAACATTAACAATCTTATTATTTGAATTTCAATTGTAGTACACTTCTTTTAAATGACAATAATAAAATATTCCTTACCTTAAGTTACTGTCTTGTATCAATATGTGACTCTACAAATCTATGCTATAAATAAATTAATGGCTGCATTTGTATTTACAAACAAATAACTAAAAATGTTAATGTATGTATTTACAAAATAAATTCTGATAAAATCAATGAATGACTTTGGGTGTTTGGCTGCGTATTTCTTCTTGTTGACATTAACTGCAGACCATTCTCTCTTATCTCTTGTAAAGTGTAGGATCTGTTTAACTTAACGAATTTATATCCAACATTAACACATTCTTGTAATTTAGGTCTTCTGAAGTCTTTAAGTTGAAGATATTTCTTATAACCATCCCTTTCATTGTGCTCTTCCTTAGCTTTTTCTTCAAATACTTGAATATCATCTAATGAATTAGCTAAATCTTCTAACGATTTGAAGTCGTCTAAAATTTCGGTCAGCGAAACGCAACTTCGTACATTATGTTTCAATGAAAATGGAGTGGAAGAAACATGCTTTCTCTCAATGGATACAATGAAAGAATGTGCTGCTTTCTACATAAAAATACAATATTTAAAATTATAAGTGCAAGTAATGAATGAAAACTAGAACACTGATTGTCTGTTACATATGCATGTAATTACGTGTGTACGAGTAGTAATAGTATATCACCTTTGTCGCCATCATTAACTCAACCCAATGTCTATCTTTAATGGCTGGGTTTTGAAGATCCGTGACTGCTCTAAGTGACGTCATTAAATTCTTTATTGTTCCTTCTATGGAAATATATGGTTCCCTAAAAATATTTGGCATCATATAAGTTTTATTATCGCGTAGGCAAATAACTTTTTAAAATCTTAATAATGAAAGTAATAGTTACCATGCTCTCATTTCTTTGTCCAACTGTCGCAAGTCTTTAGTAAAGCGCTTACATTCCTGGTCCATGCCATCAGCGTCAATTTTCTTCCATGGAGACTTCTTCCAGAACTCAATTGTACCCATCACCAAATTATAATAATCCCAGAGTTGCTTTAACATAATTTCATTATGAGTCTTTGGCTTAATTAGGGTAAAATGGTAAGAGATTAAAAATACTAAAACGTGTTTCTTATTAATTTAATAGAACCAATATAAATGAAATATATAAAACAATAAATTACTTTAGCTAGCTTTAATTCTCGTCTACACTGTTTTAGGTTCTTCTCATCTGGCGGTTGGATATCAAACAATCCGCATGATTTCTTCAAATTTCTTACAATTTCCTCAAAGTGTTCAAGCTCCTGGTGAACTTTATCTATCTGTCTATACGGTTCTTTGCAGTTCTCGAGGAAAATCTGTTATAACAGATATATAACTCTAAAACATTTCGAAAAACTTCTTCATTATAATTTTTAAGACAATTTTGTTTTCTTTGTTCAATTCGTCTGCCATTGACATATTTTCAGATTATTTTTCTTCGGCAATTTCTGTAACCTTAGCAACTACATAAGTTGACTTTCATCTCGTTAGATTTGTCTTTATTTTAGGCATATAACAACACTATATATGAAAATAACTTTTGCGAATCTGAGCTTATCTTGAGCCGAGATGGCCAAGTGGTTAGAAAAAGCCGATCTCTACTGGTGATCGCGGGTTCAAAGCCCGGCTAGAACCGATGGTTTTTTAAGCGCTAAATTTGTGTTTAAATTCATCTCGATCTCGGCAGTGAAGAAAAACATCATGAGGAAACCTGCATGTGCCGGGAGATATTCTGACACATGTATATCCGCCAACCCTCAGTGGAGCAGCGTGGTGGATTGAGCTCTAAACCTTCTTAATAGGAGAGGAGGCCTTTGCCCAGCAGTGGGACATTTACAGGCTGTTACTTTACTTTACTTTTTCAGCGAATCAAGAAAGAAGGGGACTTTGTCAATTTAGGAGATTTTAATTATTCACGTTAGTATTATTATAGTATTGACCTCTTTCATTTTGAACTGGTCGCGGTACATGGTGATCCGCAGATTGATGAGCGCAACTCTCTTGGCGATGAGCGCCGCCTGCGCCGCCTGCATCGGCGCCACCTCGTTTTTCATCACCGTCGCCTGCTTCACTAAGTTCCGCCACTTTTCGGGCAGCACGTCCAGCTAGTGTTTATACATCATTTCCTTCAGATTTTACATTTGTTTTAAGAATATTTAAATTATACTTTAATTTATGAATTTAAATTTTAAGCGTCCGACCGTCTGAGCGATGTGTACTACTATTTAGCTGTGAGTCGAATAAATACGATAAAATAAAATTAAACATAAACATGGACAATTGCTTATTACTGTCTAGTTTTAATATTAATATTTATTAATTAAATAAATCATAGATAAAAACACCTCTTAAACATACAGAAATATTCAATCTTACCAACGTATGTACCGAATATTGATGAGACGGAGAATATTTCTATATTCCAACGGAAGGCGTGAAAATTCAAAATACATTCAATAAGAACTATGAGATCGTCACAAATTATAAAAGCTTAAAGTGAAGATTTATATTCTTTATACTATTACTTTCCTTTATTATTGAACAATAATAATTAAAAATCGATCTCTCGCTCTTTATACCTCAGATTATTAGTTTAAACATTGACAAATCAACCTAAAAATACAGTATAGTCTTAAATTCGACAAAACGTACCTGCTCATACGTCTCTTCAGGGAATTCGACGCCGTATTCCTTAAGCACATATATAATGTCTCTAAGCGGTTCGAACATCTGATCGGTGCCGGCGTCCATCTTGGCCTTCACTTCGTTGAGAACTCCCATCACCTTCAGCAGACCCTCGTAGTCATCCTCCTCTAATTCCACTGATAATTCTTTTGATGCATATGCAATGAATTTTTCTAGATCGTTGAGACTGGAATTATGATTTTTAGTGTGTATATTAAATTTTTATATCTCATTATACTTAACTGCTGTTGAATAAACTCCAGACCCACTTAAGGGTAAATATCGTTTTTATATTAGATATATGATGTATCTAATAGAAATACAATATTATTATGTTTATGAGGCGTTTATCTTCCTATTTATATTTGTTATTCCTTATGAGGTAAGCAGAAAAATACCTTGTTTGCACGTGGTCCTTTAAATTTTGTTTGTAAAGATTACTCCACTTGCAAATTATATTCATAATCGCTTGATTCAATCTTTTCAAGTCCAATTTCAACCATCCGTTACAAAGATAGTCTGAAGGTAACGCCGATACCTCAGCGTACAGTGCGTTGAATTTGTCTATCTAAAAAATGATTTATTAAAAGAATTATTTTATACAATTTATTATTTTTAATATTAAGTCGTTATAATTATTGAATGTATGGACAAATGTATGAAAATTATTTTATAAAACGGAAGATACAATATCTAGCCTTTAATTATCAATGCAGAGTAAAAATGTACCTCTTTCTGGTACTGTTCTAGTTTAGGTTTAACTTCAGGCGGATCACAGCCATTATCGTAGCGATACTTGTCGAATTCTTCCGGTGGAATCACGCGACCATATTTGAGAAAACCAGCTAAAACTTCCTGCCTGTCTTCTAACCACAGCGGAGCGTACTTCTCATATTTCTAATTACAAAAAAAGTAAAATGATCAAGTACAATTCAGCAGATATTGTAGATCATTTTACGAAATAATTTAGTGGACTCAACCATATTCCTTCAAATATGTATTTAAATTGTTTTATTTAATTAAAGTTCTTACACTCAATTCCCGCACAATTTTTTTGACTATGAACTAAAATGTGCAGCAGTGACTTGTTTTAAACTTACGGACGCATACTGTACGACATCAGTGATACTGTTTTCAACCCTTTTCAAAATTTCATGGTAGAGGTCAATCATAGTATCTTCTTTCTTGATATCATCTGTAAGATAAGTTACATTATTCGTCAAAAGTTCTAGATGTTTCCAATTTCTGTGATCACACATAAATACCTTCATAAGTAGGAATAGGTACGATAGAATCAATCCGAGGAAATATAGTTGCTTGTAGGAACATATCCTTCATCATTTCTCGAAGTGTGTCGTACAATCCACCCGAGTCATCGAGGTCCAGAGAGGGTGAGAAATAAATGTCTGCGAATATAGTAAGCTTATATAGATATAAAAAGATCTCTGTCTGTTTGTTTTTTTATCTTTACGTGTAAACCGTAAAATCGATTTTGATATACTTTGATGAAGTTACAGATTGAATCTTGAAGAAAGACATATTATGCTACTTTTCATCGCGAAATTAAAACTTGTGTGGAGCTAAATAGGCATCTGACATTCTCAAAATCAAACATACTCAGATTACTCAAAATTTTACGCAGAACTCATCGTTGTAGAAATTCTTACCTGGGTCTCTTAATTCCGCTACAACTTCCAAAAACGCTACTCTCGGCCCCTTTTCTAGATCGGTTTGCTTTTCAAATAGATCAAGGCTTGCCTGAATCGCTTTCATTACTTGACTTGATACCTATGTATATGTAGAAAAATTAGTATTTTAAGAGTGCACATAATTTACAACTCAAAAGCCACATTACCCCCTAATTTTTATAAGTTAAATTTACTGCTAATTATTTTTTTTTTAATTTATAAAAATATAAATTATTTATGTTCTATAAGTGTACACGTCAGATTCCTCGTAGAAAATAAACAAAAAAAATTGGAATATCTATTAGCGTTTATTACACTGTAATATTATTAACTATGTGTGTGTGTGTGTATGTGATAGACCAAATCCATAACTAAAAGGAATAGTCAAAAATACCTAAAGGAGTCTCAAGACCTATTTTGATAAAAACTAAAACGACTTCATTTGTTTTAAAAAAATAATTATCCTAGCTAGAAAAATAATTGCTCCACCTGATACTTCTGAAGTATCAACTTCTGGTAATGTAGTAATCAAGTAATGGGATACGGCAAATTGAAGGACGAGACTTATTCTTTCATTTATTAATTAAACTTTAAGTAGGCCGTCTTTCAAAGACATGATCAAAACTTAAAAGTGAAATATTTAAATTAAAACATAATGTTGTAACGCTAATTAAACGAGTACGATATAATAAGCTTTAGTTTTGTATTTAGTTTACTTACCAAACTATCAACATACTGCACATAAGCCGGCCATCGTGCAACACGAAATGCTTCTTCCTCCATTTCCCGACGTTCTTCTTCAATATCTGCTAGTTCTTCTGGATCTAGTTCTTCTTCTTCCTCTGCTGGAGATTCAACTTCCTCTCCTGGACACAGATATATAAAGCTTTTTAACAAATAAATTTGAATTTTAGTGAGTCTAGAATAATGTATTGTCAAAAGTATACTACCCAAAAAAATCATATTCACATTGAAATATTTCTTATTTTACACAAAACTATTAATAACAACCGTTGCCAACCTGCGTCACGGCGTGCCTGCCTCTCCTGTTTCTCAGCTTCTTTCGCTTCTCTTTTCAGACGTCTGGCTTCTCTTCTCTCGAATTTAGCTTGAGCTAATTCTAACTTCTCTCTCTCCCTTTCTTCCTTAGCAAGACGCTTAGCCTCCCGTTGTTCCATCATTTCTTGCAACTTCTGAGCTCGAGCAAGTCGCTCATCCTCATCCATCGTTGATTCATCAACCTCTTCTAATTCTTCTTCTTCATCATCGGACTAAATATTTTACACATTACATATTATATCATCTGAATATTTGTATTGAAAGCGCAACAATGTTGACAGGTTCAAACTTTTAGTTGTTTATGGAAAGCAAATATAAGTTAGTTTTCCTTTTTAAAAACTTACCTCTTCCTCTTCTTTAATATTGAAGAAGAGCTTATAATTGTCCTTCAGTATCTGTTGAAATTCTGCATGGCTTTGAAGAATCTTGTTTCGCCTGTAATACATAAGGTTTTGTTTAAAATAACCTCGATCTAAAACGTGAAGTCTGATTTGACATATTTATTTATATATTATTTTACCGCACAACTAATCTAGGATGTCGTTCATTAACAGCCAGAAGCTCCAGTTTCTCTGGGTTTTCTTTGCGATTGTGTAATGGTTTGTCACCCCACGCTGCTATGTTAGACAGACCACGTCTCACATTGTTCTGGGCTGTTAACACTCGTTCTTGAAGCGTATTTATCGCCGCATAAACGTCTGCCATCCACTCTGTAACTGAATATAGAATAAAAAAATATGCATAGGTAATATAATTGTTTGAAGATAAAATTTTCTGATAAAGAATCCGGCAAAAAATGTCTATCTCACACATCGAAGATTCAGTATCACATTGATAAACGACTTACGCAAGACCGGTTTTTATTATTTATTAGTGATAGGACATTCCGCATAAAATCACATATTCTATGAAAATACAACGGGGTTGTACCCAATAGGTTGATTCAAAAGATCAGACAAACGGACGGGCAAACTGCGTGAAATTAGAAATAGACAAAATTATGCATACTTACGTTATAAATACTTAAGTTACTTTCCTATGGTCAAACTTACAATCATCATTCCACGTAAGCTCCTCAACGCCTCTACCAAGAAGGTGATCTATCGCCGATATCTCCTTTTCTATCAAAGCTACTTCTGTCTCATGGCTCCCCTCGCGTATCGCATTGTACCAAGCTATGGCGCGATTGAGACGATTCATATCGTACTGCAAGAGTATCAAAATAAATAAGTTTACGGGGAAATTCTAACCATTACCAATAAAATACGAACCTGCAGCTTCTCATTCCTGGCATACAAATCCAAGCCATCCTGTGGGATCCCTTGTTTCTCCAAGTATTTCATGTAACGAATCTCTCGTAATAGCATCACCAACTTTAAGAAATAATTGTCGTAAATATATACATATTACTGGTTATCGGGATACTATTTTTTATATAAAAAGTCCATTTTGTTTTGGATTCATTGAAAATTCTAAGTATAATTACCTCGGAACTAAAGTTATTCCTAACAAAAGGTGGATCGCGGTATATGAGATTTTTGGCGAGATGCGTTTTACAAATATTAGGCACCGTTGCACACCACTGTTTAAACTGCCGATCTTCCAGCTGATTAAGGTAACTCAGCATCTCATTGTGCTTCTGTTTAAGATATATCGCGTTTTCTGTGTCTGTGATCCTAAAATAACAAGAACTTATTATTGTGATGTCGAAAGCATAATATAAACTCAAATATCGGGACATAATGAGACATGATGCCAGAAATTTTAAATAATGTACTAATTCAGAACAATAATTTAAAGAAACATAGTTTTCAGAATATATTTGCTTACGGGTCTTCGAATAGAATAAAATCCTCCATAGGAATTTGAATTCTTTTCTTCAACTTATGAATCCACCACAGTATACCACCTACAGGAGGTAGGTAAGGATCTACCATTGGTCTCTCCACGCCTTTTGGGTTTAATTTCTGAAAAAGAATATATACCTTATTCATTTAATGAAGTTCAAATTAAATTAAAATTCCTTAGTTCTAATTTATTTTCTAAATCAATAGCTGTTAACTTGTACATACCGCCATTTCTTCGTCGAAGATTTCTTTAACAGAATCAAGGTTTGCATGCATAAAGTCTAGCACTTTAGCTACTTTTGGTTTCAATTCATTCTTAATAATAGGCCGGTGAAATAAATCGCCTATAATTTGGAAAAACTGAAAGGAAAATAATGCTTAAATAACTTCCCTATAACTCAAATGGTCTAAAAATTTACTTTCATGGATATCGAATTGGCAAATACCATACCTTAAAGAAATGTTCCAAGTCGTGGCATTCGTCTAACCCCTGTGAGAACAGCGACGCTAGTCTCCTGTCGACGTCCTCTAGTACCAACATGTGTTTATCGTAATCTGATAGAAACTTTGTATCTTCGGGATCTGCAGGATCGTATGTTATATTACCAAGATTTTGGTAAATTATCGTGTATTCTTCCAATACCTAAAAGAAATGTAGAAGATTGATGGAATTATTTTGAAATATTTAAAATTTACCACCACCAGAAATAAGAATAAACTAATTTCGCAACGATTTTATAGTTCCTCCAGACGTCATAATCGAGTAAAATGGTAAATTGATCCTTGCCATTTTTTCCTGTAAAATAATCGCGTTTTTGTCTTGCTGTGGTAATTTCAAGGACCATAACTCTATACAATAATTAATCAATCACCTTCATACATTCCGTACTCAATATCTTGCCCCTTAGCCCTGAAAACTCTACTTTCTCCAATTTGAGTATTTCGACGGTAGCTTCGACGATTTCTTCTATCATTTTGAGTCTCTTCATGTATGTGTTAAAACGCATGAACACGCGGTCGAAGTCGAAGGACCATCTCACGGGCATCACGCCGGGTGGGAAGAATGTATGGACTTTATCGCGATTCATTTCATAAGTTTCACTGTAATGAGTAATTTTGGAGTAATTTTTTGAGTACTTTTTTAAAGGATTTTTTTAATTGCACTGATGGAAGAACTATATAAAAACACTTTTTTGTTAAATATTTTCATCCTATAGTTTAATATAGTAATTAATTATTTTTACACAAATCTACAACAACAAAACGGGTTACTTCCTTTACGAGTACCTGGGTACATAAGTATTCATACCTTCGATGTTATCTATTATTATTATTATTCTTTATTGCACAAAGATAACAGTGTACAAAGGGCGGACTTAACGCTACTACAGCATTTTCTGCCAGCCAACCCAGAAATGTACAAGAGAAATTTTTAGTAGGCGTGCACATTTAGTGATATATGTAAAATATATTATAAATAAATAACAACAGATACGTAAATTATTTTAAAATAAATAAAAAGATATAATACATATATTACATTAAACTATACATACATAAATATAATTAAACAAATATAAAATAAATTAAATATATATACAATAATAGATAAATAACATATTATATAGTATATAGAAAAATATGAATTCATTGACGACAGAACAATTTAACAACAACAAACTATCTATTGGTTTTATTTTTACACATCAAAAATTAATTTTAACTGAAGCTTTTGCCCCAACTTCTACTGTTAATTTTTTTTTCTTTAAATGAGCTCGTGGTTTATACTTACATAAAATGATTAAGAATACTCTTTGCCTTTATCAGTTTTAGCAACTGCTCGTCGGCGTCCCCTTGGAATATTGACATGGGGTCGATCGAGTTAGTGCATTGCTGGATCACCAAATTGCATACTTCCCGTAATAACGCTAAAATTGTATCAATCCTCTGTTACCACTTTTACTAATATATGGATTAATGCAAAACTACTCTTTAAATTCGTCTAAATTTAGTATTTATAACACATGGTAGAATTAATAATGTTTTGATAGTATAATTAACTTAATATTATTCGCAATTCGCATTTATCAATAAATTGAACTCTTACGTATTAACTTTTCAACGTTACAGTAGTATCGCGAACTGCCCCAAAGTAACCCAATGCAGTGGAACATTGGTCTTATTAGAGCTTTCGCATCAAAAAAATCAGTTCCTTCAAATGTTTCAAAATGTGGTATCAATGGTTTTTGGTATACATAAATGTCTCGGCATTCTATTATAGCTGAAATTGAAGTGGAATTTAATTTTTATGGATATACTGTGTACAAATATACACCTAAAACATAAAATAGGAGACTATCTTCTATATTTTTGTTTTCTTTCATAATTGAATTAACTTAAAATTACTGAGTGTGACGTAAAAAACTCTATCTGAAAAAAAAACCTTTCCCAAGGGAGTCTTTTAATGTTCTTCAGATGCGGGTATTTATTTTCGATTCCTGAAAGCTATTCTAAAGATTTTGCCGTCCAAAATACTTACCAGCTACAACATTAGTGAGCATCGATTTGAAACAGGCAAGATATACGCTTCGAGTGGACTCGAGATAGTGTGCCATTCGTTTAACACGTGGGTCCCGTAGTTGCGAATATATGCCTTCCAAGTTGCGGAGTCTGTGAGTATAGAACTCTATATCCGCATTCGGTAGAGGAAACTTAGTTCTTTTGAACGCTAGAAAGGACAAACGCGTAATTAGTTATCATTAGATCCAAAAAATTGGGTACCCTGAACGGCAATTTGAATCATCTTTGTTCGATAGTCGAAATCATTTCGACAAATGATTTCTCTTTATGTAACTTACATAGTTAAAAAAAAATCTCAATTATTATAAAATTTAAATCAAACAAAAAATTCAGAAGCCATCAGCGAAATTTCTAACCAAAAATGTTCGCGACTGCAATACTTTGACCATCAGTTTTTAGAAGGAAGTGAAAATTATATGTTAAACATTATATCAAACATCTTAAATTGTAAGTCATAAATTTTAACTGTTAAAATGGAATAATTATTACCAATGTAAGAATCTTCCTGCAGCAGATCGTGAACTTGTTGCGCCCACTTAATGATTGCTCCCTCTATATTAGTCTTCAAATATAAATCAACATCTTCTGAATCACTAAAATATTTATCTTTGACTTACATTTACTTTTATATAAACTTTATCTACGGTAACCTCTTCTTGGATATGAAGGTAAACATAACAAGAAAGACAGTTGGATCCACAATGGAGCCACAACCCGACCAAGTCTTTTTACCACCGCTTATTCAAGAGCTAATATGTCATGTCAGCATAATAAAAGTTAGCCAAAATTAGTATGTATACAATGGTATATAATTATTTTAATACATGGTAATTTGGCAATGGCCTAATTATACAAATTAATTACAAGTACTGAAAGTTTCCGAGCCGAGAGACAGAAAGATGAATATGGCAAAATTATAAAGAGTCTTGATTTTACCTTTCAGTTAGTTTTACACTTTTTGTAGTTAATAATAAACAATGAATATCACGTTAACTAGCAAACTTACCTTTCTTTCAATCTAGCTTCGGCGTGGTAGATATTTTCCACACCTTCCGGCATCGGAAGCATTATTTGGCTAGCCATTTCTCCTTTCAGCTTTTGATAACAAATGTTTATTAATAATACTGTATACACATAAAACTAGTTTTAACATAATTTTCTTAGACACAAATATATAGAAGAGTCAATTGCCAAAAGAAAAAAAATATAATATTAAGCCCCAAAAAGCTAACTTCCTAATTAATCCTTACTAATCTGAATAGTTTTTTTTCGTTTGTTTGTTTGTTAGGTATTCATGTCTCAATTATTACAATGATTATCATAAAATATTGCACAAGAAGGGCATCGTGTACCGAAAAAAAGCTTCTGATCTTGAGGAATAGAAAAATAACTTTTAAAAGGATCGTGCGGCATAACATAGAGGAACCTACTAATATACTTTAAATATTAATCAACATACTTGATGCATCAAATTCCTTAAGTCATTGACATGTCTCTTCATGTCATTCTTCACTATTTTCGGCCAACCTTTTTGGTTTTCAGGATTACATAGTAAAGGTCCGATAACTTCATCGGCCATTACGCTCAAATCCATTAGGACGTTACCAGATATTTCACCGATAGTGAGAGCCTAAAATTGTTTATAATTTTTTTTATTAATATTATACTGATATCAGTGATCCAGAATTTAAATTTCAGATGGGTAAGGACCTGATCACAGTCAATTATAATATCATTTAATTGAAATTTGTTAGGGGTAAGCTCAGATTCATTTAGGAGTTCATGAGCTCTTTAGCCTACTCCCCCTGAAACTGTATTCGCTACTGGCTTTACTATAGAGGTCATTAACCCTTTATAGCCTGATTTACGAAAGTGTTTTATTTTTAAATATTAGCTGTTAGTGTTTGCTGGAAGGTCTAGATGAAGGAAATAGTTAAAAAATCACAATATTAATTTTACATATTTACTTAGAAAATAAAACAGGTATCAATTTTGATACTTCAAGCATAAGGCCATACAGAAATCAGATATAGCTAGGCTAAAACTAATAGTAATGTAAACATTTGGTTTAAAAGATCGGTATCAAAATTGATACTCTAGGCTATTAAGGGTTAAATAGCAGACCGCAGTATGGAAATGTTATACATCACCTTACGAAAATTAGTTTGCGTAATTTTATCGTCTATATTACGTAAAAAATAAATCATTTTCCCTCTGCTTATTGGTGGAAAGTTTGTAGCGCAAGTCAACAAGCCGGCGGTGTTCATACGAAACACGATTATGTCGTACTTCGGCATCTCAAAGAACTTGAATAATATATGCTGTAAAAAAATAGTTAATTATAATACAATTTCGAAATAAATTACTACAAATTATTTTAAATGTTGACTATTCTTTTAAAGGTGTTTGGTTTTACTTATTGTTAGTTAAATTACCCTTTCATCCCCTGTAATAAATTTTGTCCATTTTTCAATTTTTTGTTTTAGAGACCTTAAAATATATTCGCTCATAAACTCTAAACGAGTATCGACATCTTCTTTCTGGAAGATAAACAAAATTAACAATTTCTTGCAGATTTATATTTTTTTATTTACCTACTCTATTATTTTGTATATAATTATTGTTTTAAAAAATAATAAATAAATAGTTGATCAAAAGCTTACATCACCCATTTTTGTCGTATACTAGATTCTACGTTCAATTCCTTAACAACGTTTCTGCATTATTTAACTTCAAATAATTATAAAACTAATTTAATAAAAACTATTTTAACACAGTTTTATTAATAGTAATAGAATTACAAAGTATTGTTAAAATCAACATGTCAAACGAAATTCTTTTATAATTATCGGTTGCATAGCAACAATATTTTATTGAATTAATTGAATTTAGAATAGTGAGACAGTGTTCGCACTGCAAAGTAAAACAGCGCGATTTTTTTCGCAACTCTGTAACGTTTAAAATGGTATGCACTATTAATTTAAAATTCGCGCGTAAACAATATTTATTTGCAGCGTTTTTAGACCATTGAATGGTGTAAGGCAGCGTTCCATCATCTTACTAACGTTAGATAAAAAAAAATGAAACAATATAATGTACAAAAATAATCTAATGTCTTATAATCATAAACTTATTGAAAACTTTAACCGACACCTGGTCCAGTTTTTGTGCAAGTATCATATTCCCTTCTTTTAGTCTACTTTAATTTTGAACGAACTCATAACTCAAATGTCAATTTTCGCGCCATCTTCATAGTTTTAATACCGTGGAGCTTGTTTTATAATTTTGTTTTTATTATAATTTCCACCGAACATTCTTAATAATTGACGTACACGTATAGAAAATAATGGAAGGATTCGATGATCCCGGTGTATTTTTTTCTGACAATTTTGGATTAGAAGAACATGAATCTCAAGATCAAATTAACCTACAAGCCGTTAAGAAAAAGTTTAAAGAGTTTATACGCCAGTTTCATACAGGAAATTTTAACTTTAAATACAGGTACAATGGATTTTCTTATTTACGATTTACTATCGTTACATTGTGAAACTAAAAAAAAGTGTTTATACTTTTCAAGGGACGCGCTTAAACGCAATTATAATTTGCATCAATATTGGGTTGAAATAAACATTGAAGATTTGTCTAGTTTCGATGAGGTTTTAGCTGAGAAATTATATAAAAAACCTACTGAACACTTACCAATTTTGGAAGAAGCAGCAAAAGAGGTAACATAATGAACTTTTTTTGCTTTTTTTTTGTTTTTCCATATCTTTTGTGTCATCAATTAATCTCAAATAATGATACTTCATCTTCTATGTATCAATAAGTATGCTTAGAAAGACCTTTTTAAAGACTTCTCAAAGATAATTTAGGAGTCAACTGGGGACCCAAATAAGGCAGCTAACTCGATTAAAAGATCAATATAACTGGAAATTGCTGCCAGTATTTTGGGAACTTTACACAGTAGCTTGAAAAAATAAAGCTGTTATCTAATTTTCTTTATTGTAGCTAGCTGATGAGCTAACAGCACCAAGGCCAGAAGGTGAAGAAAAAGTTGAGGATATACAAGTATTGTTATTATCAGATGCTCATGCTTCAAACTTGAGAGAACTAAAGGTAATAAAAAAACCCAAGCAACAAAGTTAATACAAATACATATAAATAATAACGCATCACACTCAACGGCCCCCATTAAGATCTCATGACCTTGTGTGGGGGGTCCGGAAACACTCACAACACTAACTCAAACACCCAGACCATGACAAACATCTGCATGTTTGCCGTGAGCGTGGATCGCACCCGAGACCGTTAGCGCTTTAGTCAGTTTGCAACTGCAATGACCATTGCGCCAACACGTCTTTCAAAATAATAATTAACTTTATTACAAAAACAGCAATACATCAGTGAATATTTAATGAATTACCTTCAGTTTAGTTTTTTTAATATTTTTGTTTTGTTTTACGTTCTTTCTTAAACATTTCAGTCTGAAACAGTTTCGAGACTTGTGAAGATACCAGGAATAGTAATATCAGCATCAGGGATTAAAGCCAAGGCAACTAAAATATCAATTCAGTGCAGATCTTGTCGCAATGTAATCCCTAATCTACCTGTAAAACCAGGATTAGAGGGCTATGTAATGCCTAGAAAATGTAACACGTAAGTATAATCTGGTATTTTATACCATTTTTTAATGATTGTATATGAAAACATCTATTATCAACATTCTTTAAAAAAATAGGCTGGATCAACACATAAATGATGTTCATTTAAAAGTCTTATAAATGTCAGGATGTAATAAATAACCCTTGTATATAATTTAAATAAATTTATAAATGTATTCTGTATAGCTATCTAAGTTTTGGTTTTTATTATGCTGTATATAATAATAATTTTTTTTTAAACGAATGTACTAACATTGTTTTAGAGAGCAAGCCGGAAGACCAAAATGTCCATTAGACCCATATTTCATTATACCAGACAAGTGTAAATGCATTGACTATCAGGTAAATTTATAATCACAACTTAATTATTGAATGTAAAGTTTGAGAGTGATGAGTAAATAAATAGGTGTTTTTTATTTATATTTCGCCTTTAAATAGTGAAATAGATTAATTAGAAAATACAAGTATTACCATACACCTAGATACTTCATTTTGTTAGAAGTATTGTTTTTTCATTTGTTGTTATTTATATTACTTCTTTCATACAAGGTACTAAAACTTCAAGAGGCTCCCGAAATGATACCACAGGGAGAGATGCCGCGCCACTTGACTGTTTACTGCGAGCGCGTGCTGTGCGAAAGAGTTGCTCCCGGTGCGAGGGTGACTGTGCTGGGAATATACTCTATTAAAAAGATTGCCAAAGTTGGGGTTAGTTGAATGATGAATACATTGTTAACTTGGTTCATAAGCAGTATAAATCATATTTCGTTTTTCAAAATTCTTCGACTATGTTTCACTTATTAAACTATTGCTTTTGTTAATTTTATATTTAACTGTTCTTACATATTATATGCATCGAAGAATGGGTGATAAATAGTCAATAAGATGCAAGACAGTTAAAATTATAAAATATTTTACAAAAACTTAAATTGGCAAACTATACTAAATTTCGAGAAAAATGATAAGTAACCAAAAACGAAATCATTTGTTACTTACTTTACAGAAAGAAGCCCGTGATAAAGGCTCAGTGGGTGTAAGATCATCTTATCTCCGTGCTGTAGGACTTTCAGCAGAAGAGGGAATCACTGGTGGGCTGCAGCCTTTCACTGCTGAGGAAGAAGAACAGTTCAGGAGGCTAGCAGCAGCTCCAGATGTTTATGAAAGAATTGCAAAGTCCATAGCACCTAGTGTTTTTGGCGCCAACGACATGAAGAAAGCTATAGCATGTTTATTATTTGGAGGTGTGTACTTTTAAATTAAAAGTATAAAAAACATAAGTATAATCTTCTATTATATTACTTTTTACCCACAACACATTTGTCATAACAACTTATATAACATACTCACAAAACTAACATGAATTATGTTTATATGATACAGGTTCTCGCAAACGACTCCCAGATGGACTAACAAGAAGAGGTGACATTAATGTTTTACTACTCGGAGATCCTGGTACAGCCAAGTCACAACTGCTAAAGTTTGTGGAGAAGGTAGCTCCTGTTGGTGTTTACACTTCAGGCAAAGGTTCCAGCGCAGCTGGTCTTACTGCTTCTGTCATCAGAGACCCAGGAAGTGTAAGTTTATTATTAATATAACTAGTGACCTACCCCAGTTTTACCTTGGTGCAACATCAAATTAAAAATCTTTAAAATTTACTACTATTATATGTATGTAGTGTACATTTATGACAGATGTTGGCACAGTGGTTACTGCGGCTGAAGCGTTAACTGTCACAGTTTCAATCCCTGCTCATGGCAAACGTCTTAGCCATAAGGATGTTTGTCATGGTCTAACTGTTTGTGTAATGTGTTACTAGACCCCAACACAGTATCATGCGATCCTAATGGTGGCCGTTGAGTGTAATGTGTTTATTAATTATTTATTTTTTAAACCTTCAAATCCGTAGTGTAGTTTAAAAGACCTAAGGGTTAAGATGATGCTAAGTGACTTTATACTGTGTTAAAAAGTCTAATTTTAACTCTACACACAATTCTAATTATCTAATCTTTAGCAAATTATGGCTACCTAAAAATCTATTAAGTATCTAAATTGTAACTATAAGTATGTCTGCAGCGTAATTTCGTGATGGAGGGCGGCGCTATGGTGTTGGCGGACGGCGGTGTTGTGTGTATCGATGAGTTCGACAAGATGCGTGAGGACGACCGCGTGGCCATACACGAGGCCATGGAGCAGCAGACCATTTCCATAGCCAAGGTAAATCCTTGTTGTTTTTAGTAAAAGGAACCTATGAGTATAATGCTTATCCACTTCAATTTACAATTCTGTTCATAATACAGATTTTCTAATCACTTCCCCGCAGTGCTTCACTTTTAAAACAAAATGTGACAATATTGAATTAATGATTAATTTAATTAAAATTATTTAATTCTGAATGTTATTGTTTGTTACAGGCTGGTATAACAACAACTTTAAATTCTCGCTGCTCCGTCCTGGCAGCGGCTAACTCCGTGTTTGGACGATGGGATGACACTAAGGCAGAAGATAATATAGATTTTATGCCAACGATCTTATCAAGATTTGACATGATATTTATCGTAAAAGATGAACACGACCAAAATAGAGATATCGTAAGTGAATTTCTATGCATTAGAATAGATTAGTAGTGATTGTGCGCTTATGCAGTAATAAAAATTAAAGCTGTCTGTATCCATAATCAAAATTTGAATTCGCGCACGTAATTATTCGTTGTATTCGTTGTTTAGAATATGTATAAGACATTCAAAATGAAATCAAAATGTACATATCACACTAATGTAATTTCAGACGTTAGCGAAGCACATTATCTCAGTGCACATGGGCGGGGCGAGTGCGGAGCGCGCGGCTGCGGCAGGAGAGCTGCCACTGGCGCTGCTGCGGCGCTATGCCGCCTACTGCCGCGCTCGCTGCGGCCCACGTCTATCCGCTGCCGCCGCCGAACGACTCGCAGCGCGCTACGTGCTCATGCGCTCCGGCGCCTCGCTGCAAGAGCGCCAGGCCGACAAGCGTCTCGCCATACCCATCACCGTCCGGTGAGCGACACACATTCATACACGAACGCTACGTGCTCATGCGCTCCGACGCTTCGCTGCAGGATATTTTTCATTACGTTAATAATTTTTGTCTATTTTTAATGTTAAATATTTATATATAAATGGGTAAGAAAACACAGTTTTTTACTAGTTAAAAATTGATTCATTCGTAAATTAAAATGTTTTTTTTTTTTCATTTACAGGCAACTTGAAGCTATTATTCGGATGTCGGAATCATTAGCAAAAATGCAGTTGCAGCCATTTGCCACAGAAACCCATGTAACAGAAGCACTACGCTTATTCCAAGTATCCACACTGGACGCGGCCATGACGGGCAGTTTAGCAGGTAACGTTTACAATCTTTTGAAAAAACTTGGTTAGTTTAAGATTGTATGCAGACCAACTCTACCCGGAAAGTAAATATAATAAAAAATAGGCCCAAAATAGCTACTATAAACTGCATTCCACATGATGAGTCACAAAGCCGGAAACACAAAAAAAAAAAAACTACGAACTACTGTCCTTTTTCTTACTTCCTACTGAGTAGTTAATGCCGTATACCTTTTTAAGACGGTAACATATTTGTGATACCTAGGGTTAATATTTGTTAGTTGGTGGTAATCATTTGTTCGCTATTTATTTTAATTATTAATGAATTTATTATTTATTTCTTTCTATTTTGTTATGTAAATCTATTAGTTAAGATTATGATATGTAAACCTAATTGTTTGGTTGTAATGATACCTTTTTTTTATAATATTAATTATATTATTTTACAGGGGCTGAAGGTTTTACAACGGAGGAAGATCATGAAATGCTTTCACGTATAGAGAAACAGTTAAAGCGCAGATTTGCGGTTGGCTCTCAAGTGTCAGAACAAACCATCATCCAAGACTTCCTCCGACAGAAGTATCCTGAACGAGCCATAATCAAAGTGATCCACACAATGATCAGGCGAGGAGAGCTACAGCATCGTCTACAGAGAAAAATGCTTTACAGACTTTCTTAAGTATAATTTTTCCATCTCAAGTGATATTTGTAATTTTTTTAAGGATTATTTGATAATAAAATTAAACAAACAACGATAATTCATATTTTTATTTCAATTATAACTACAATTATGAAAAAATAATTATGACTATCACATTCGCTTTTAGTCATTCAATAGGAATGGTTAACTAGTCATTTGCAATATATAGTCTCAATATTCTAAAGTGGTAAATACCAATGATATCCATATTGATTGAAAGCTATAGCAAATTTATTAACAGATATTATTAATTCGAAAATTTACTAACACAACTATTGAAATGTGACGACTAATAATATGATAGTTTTAGGATCCCACAATTGTAATTTTATAATAACGGTTTCATTCTAAGATTTGACTTTTTTTAAAAGGTCAAAAGATTTATAATTGAGCTACAACGCTTCGCATTGTGGCTATATGCACTAGTTTATTGGTCTGTGATAACCTTCACATCACAACAAACTAAAATCACGCTATATTACAATAGCTTGAACACGTTGCACGTGTTTCATTTTAAAACTAATACTCACTTGTTTCATTATCACGAATTTTTAATGCATTTTTCGTCTTGTCCCAGTTACACTGAGATGATGACGTTAGCGTTAACGTAACGTGGAAGTAATCTCTAAGAGGTAGCGCTTGACTAGAATATGAATCATGTTCATGTCCTGCCTTAAATCATAAAAAAAAAAAAAATCTAAATAAAAATATTTCAAACTAAGGTGCTAACTTGGCAGTGATACTATAAACTTAAACCTTTTAAATAAATAAATATAAATATTTTCTTTGATAATTAAAAACGTTAATTTAGTTTATTTCTGGAGCCAATTTGAAGGGATATTCTGGATGATTCTCCACTCCTTTCCAAAATAAGAAATTGAAAATTCTACCCTCCTCCCCTTTGTCTAGTTTTTTCAATCGATTGACTTCTGCTGGTGCCAACTCGAAATCGTAGATGTCGGAATTTTCCTGGACAATTATCAAATCAGAATTATATAATTTTATATCTAAAAAGAAAAACTATGTTCTTCTAAAGTTTTAATATTATGTCCATTTACCTTAAGTCTCTTTTCACTAGTACTTTTCGGAATAACTATAACTTTCTGTTGAACCAAAAAGCTTAACAACACTTGAGCTGGAGTCTTTCCATGATTTTGTGCAATTTCATTTACATCTGGGTGTCCCAGTAAGTCAGGAAATGCATCAGGACTAAAAAAGGAAATGGTCATATATTTTGTAGAGTAACTTTTATTACATAATAAGAAATGATTTTTCCTCCATATTTTCTTACTATATATGTTGTCAGTCTAAGTGTTTGTTTATTATGTTTTTACACCTAGACCGCTCAACCGATTTTGGTGAATTTTAGTACAGATTAGACTTAAGAGAAGAACATAGGTTACTTTTTACCATGAAAATAAAACGCGAAAGAAGAGAAATTTCTACGCACACGAAGGCGTAGAGACCACAAATAAAATAAATAAATTATAGATCTGTGTAAACGTAACTGACCTATAATTGTACTTGTTAACAAAATGGTCCTTCGCACCCGGACTCCCTAAAGGGGCGTATGCTGTGACTACAATGTCGTGTTCGGAGCAGAACTTGCGCAGCTGCAACTGCTGGAAATACGCGTGCAGCTCCACTTGCAACACCTGGGGCCGGATAGAGCAGGCGCTGATGATCTTCGATATTTGGGCCTCGTTGAAGTTGGAGAGACCTAAGTTACGGATGCGACCCTCTTTCTGACATTCTTCCATTGCCTTTAAATTTTTAAATGAAGCTGATTTTTTATTTGACTAATCAATTCCGAAGGAATGTTAACGACTAAATAAGATTTGATGTTTTAAAATAGTGTACTCGTTATCTAAATTTATTTTCATAAACATTTTTTTAGTAAGAGCAAATTCATGTCGGAAATATTCATAAAAAAATAAGATACTCCAAAAATACTAAGTGTTGTTAAATAATAAAATTACCCTAAGGAGAAAGCAAAGCGCACCTTCCAAGTGCTTATATGATCCGTGTCCATGTCTAAATCGTATTCGCCAGTGCTCTTCACGACTGGAGTCAACGTCTCCGGGTCGCAGCGAAATCCGAATGGAACATGTATCAGGTATAAATCTACGTAATCCATTTGCAATCGCGTCAATTGAAGATCTAGAAACTTCTTTACATCCGACGCACGGTTACCAACGTGAGGGAGCTTTGAATTATAAAAAATATATCTATGTAAAAACTATTTTTTAAAGGCATAATGAGTTTATTTACCCGTTTGTATGTCACGAGCGATTTTACCAATATCAATAAAATTGTTAACCCTCATCTATTTAAAGTAATTTTGAAGAAATGAATACTATAAAATATAAAATTAAAACCATATTACCTTAGTAGTAATAAATAAATCCTTGCGTGTACCCTTTCCATTATTTATCCATTTATTAATAGCATTACCAATAGCCTCTTCGTTATTATAATTAAAAGCAGTGTCAATGTGACGGTATCCTAAGTCTAAGGCTTTATATACAGTTGACTCTATTACTTCTGGCGAAGCCTAAAAAGTAGGATAAATAAATAAATGTTAATTTATTACGACCTTTCAATTCATACTGTAATAAAGCAATCACTAACCTGCCATGTTCCTAATCCTAGCGTAGGCATTAAATCCTCAGTTTGAGAAAGCTTGACGTACTTCATGCTTTTAATTATCGTTTGAATACAGCGAAAAAAATATGCAAAATGATTGCCTTTTCTTGTAACAAAATGAGTTTCACTTCTCAAAAATAATCTAATCGACATGGACTATTGGCACATCGCCAAATACTATTGGTGCGTTACAGTCAATGTTTGAAGATCAATTAATAATTTTTAGATGACTTGTTTACTTATAATTCATCACAACTTGTAAATTCTTTTGTAAAGTTCGGAACGGAATAATTATACCTCTCCAATCTCGCTATTGATTTTTATGATGTAAGAGTTTTTAATTTAAATTTCCCGGCAATAACGTTCGGAATCTTCAAATAAAATCAATCAATATTATTTTATAAATACTTTTTTTTTAACAATAGTACAAAATACAATAAAAAATGTAATAATAAAATGAAATATTTAATATAATTTTGAATATACAAATTATTTTAAACGTTAAAAGTATATGTCACACACATGTTCAAAGCTGTTTTCATTTATAAATTTATTTTCTTACTGTCATATAAAAGTTATGTCTATTGGCTATTTTCGTCGAAGTGAATATTTTAACCAATCAGTGACCTGTTTTGTGAAAAAAATGTTAAACGGTATATTTTTTTTTTCATAAGAAAACAATTCAATAAACAGCCGACTGTTTGTAATATTTGTTGATCAATATTATAAGTTTTTACAAATTATACAAAATATATATATATACTGAATATACTATAAACCTTTGAAAAATGGGAGTAAGTGTATATTTGTTTAAACAATACATATATAGTATAATACATAATTCTTATGTGTTACATTAAGAATGTGTTATATTCAATGATTTTACTATTTAAAATAATATCAATGTTAATAGGAATATATTTTTTATTTCATAGAAAAAAACTGGGGTGAGCTTTAGTTTTCGGGAGCACGAAATTGGTGAAAAAATTTATGTGGGGGGGAAGGGGGGAGCCCCCTGAACACCCCAGTAAAGTCTCAAGTTGCGGAAACGCGTACTTTTTTTTTTATCGCGTTTTTAAAATAAGTAATGCAAAATGATTTCACTCGTAAAATACAGCGTAATTAATTCTTTAGGTCGTTATTATGATCACTAGTAAGTTAGTTTTAATCACAAACTTTATATTTATCACTATAAATAATTATATATCACTTTAATATTACGTTAAATTCAATTCAATTTTTGTTTTGATGGCTTTTAGTTGTGCCATATGAGCACATATTATTTCGCCAATGTCACGTAGGATGGAGAAGACACGAAGGAGATTGTTCGGTGCGGTCGAGAATACAATCACGATCAAATTTTGAAGACTATACAAATAGTAGACTTTTCTTTGTTAGACCTTAACCTATATTACGTTAAAATAAAATTATAAAATTTCAATTAAACACAATGTCAAATTCAATTGACATTTGCGACATTGCCATATTATAATTTTAGCATTCATTGGCATAAATTACTATAAAAATTTGTGTAAGGAGAAAGGGGGATCCACTGAAAACCCCAGTAAACTCCCAAATTGCGGAAATAAGAAACTTTATTTATCACATCTTTTAAAATAAATAATACAGGACCACTTCACTTACTAATTAAACACTATTTATGATTTACACAATGCCGATATGTAAATCAAATAGGCGGTAAAGTAATGGTTGGGTGCTCCTTATAAATGGGCAGTAGGATGTAGAAAGGTAAACCGAAAATATAATAAAAATATGTTAGTTCATAAAATTATTTTGTATTTTTAACTGGTCAAAAGTAGAATCTACAACTGGTGCCTTAAATACATACCCACAGTTTTTTATCTCAACAAATACAAAGTAATAACATATCAGTAGCTATGTCTCTTACCAAGAATGAATGCCCTGCCCTGTTCTTCGTTTGATATATGTAGAATTTTAAAATAATGCTTGCATTGAGGCTGTAGTTATCACACACTACAATATAGCATATGGATATAGATAGGCAACTCACTTATGGCATTTGTAATTAACGTAGCACCATCTGGTATCGAATTAAGATAAACTTTCAAGAAGTATTTAAGTATCTATCTACAGTTAAAGTTTATTTTTTAGTGTGTTTAAATGATAAATTGAAAGAAAAAAAAAATACTCTTAAAAACACCAATATTTTCTTTAGAAATAACTAATTTTAAGAGTATTGTCATTAAGTACTTTTCCTTCTCACATTTGTGTTTTATTTATATTACAGTAATGTACACTAATTTACTAGCGGGCGAAAAATATATAATTATATTTTACGGGATTCAATAAATTCTCTTTTTACTCGAATATAAATTATTGGACATAATAAATAAAATAATTTTGTTTCTTTGTAATAGTTTCATTGTTGAAATTATTTCACAGTATTCAGTTAAAGTTTATTATTATTATTTATTATATAAATATAATTTTATGAAGATTTTGCCTTTAAAAAATCACAAATAACAGCGGCATAAATAATATTTAATAAATTGTTTTCATAATAAAAAGAGATGAAGATTTATTTTAAAACATGCCCAAACCAAGATTTATAGATTTTATAACATATTGTTTTCAATAAAAGGGACTTTTACAAAAAATAAATAGTTTCGGCATCATTCTTAGGCTACAATAGTTATTTTCAATTTCATCACGATTGATCGATCGATGTATGACATAGAGGTTGTAAATAAAACAAAAAATATTTATAAAGAAATATTGTAATCTAACATCAAATGATTTTTGATTATAGTTTGCGCAAGTAGCTAACAGATGTCACTACTTGGTATTTCTTAGGAACAATTTTAAAAATTAAAATGATGAAAAAATATTGATTAGTTAATTTTTTCATTGTTTCGATGTTTGACTGTTATCGATGTCATTTTATTCTTGAATGACATATTTAATTTTACATATATCAAACGAAGAACAGGGCAGGGCATTCATTCTTGGTAAGAGACATAGCTACTGATATGTTATTACTTTGTATTTGTTGAGATAAAAAACTGTGGGTATGTATTTAAGGCACCAGTTGTAGATTCTACTTTTGACCAGTTAAAAATACAAAATAATTTTATGAACTAACATATTTTTATTATATTTTCGGTTTACCTTTCTACATCCTACTGCCCATTTATAAGGAGCACCCAACCATTACTTTACCGCCTATTTAATTTACATATCGGCATTGTGTAAATCATAAATAGTGTTTAATTAGTAAGTGAAGTGGTCCTGTATTATTTATTTTAAAAGATGTGATAAATAAAGTTTCTTATTTCCGCAATTTGGGAGTTTACTGGGGTTTTCAGTGGATCCCCCTTTCTCCTTACACAAATTTTTATAGTAATTTATGCCAATGAATGCTAAAATTATAATATGGCAATGTCGCAAATGTCAATTGAATTTGACATTGTGTTTAATTGAAATTTTATAATTTTATTTTAACGTAATATTAAAGTGATATATAATTATTTATAGTGATAAATATAAAGTTTGTGATTAAAACTAACTTACTAGTGATCATAATAACGACCTAAAGAATTAATTACGCTGTATTTTACGAGTGAAATCATTTTGCATTACTTATTTTAAAAACGCGATAAAAAAAAAAGTACGCGTTTCCGCAACTTGAGACTTTACTGGGGTGTTCAGGGGGCTCCCCCCTTCCCCCCCACATAAATTTTTTCACCAATTTCGTGCTCCCGAAAACTAAAGCTCACCCAAAAACTGTTGCTTCGGTCAACAAGAGCAAAGAAAAACGCCAAGCGCGAAAGTTAGAACAGCGTCGTATAGCTGATGGAATGTCCTATGTTACCTCGGCAAATAAATTAAGAGAATTGGCCCCCTTGTGCAAAGAATTACTTGTATATAGAAACAAGGACTTAGAAATAGATATGTACATACAAAAAGTATCTGAACTTGACAAAAAAGTACTAGACTGGGCCATAGATCTGACAGAACGAAACATGAAATACTTGTAAGTACTTCTTTGTAATTTACACTAAAAGGTACATTTTATCTGAATATTTTTTTAATATACAATTTTTATTTGATTCTCCTGGATTGGTAAAGAAGATTAAGAAGTTAAAGGCGTAGGATTCCTTACATCAAGGTACTGAGGTTCTTCATCAATTTCAGTTTTTTAACTGAATGTGCCAGTTCAATTCAGTAGGAATTTCATCTATTTTATGTTGTCTCCTATCATTTTTTTTTTACCAAATGCTAAATTTGAATTTTGCTAGGTCTAAAATATTTAAATTTGCCTGCCTGATAACTGAGCATTACTTTATTTTGTTGAGCCCAGTAACCAGTTCAAGTTTTTATAATATTTACCAGACTTTTCTCTTCTAACCAACAAATTTATTTTCTTATTTTGACTGTAAGACATGAGTAATCCAAAATACACCAAAATTAAGCAAAAACAAAGGTAAGAAAACTTCTTCTTTATTTTGTTTTGTGGCTTTTAATTGTGCCAATTGTGCACATATTATTTCGCCAATGTCACGTGGAGTGGAAAAAACATGATGGAGATTGTTCGGTGGGGCTAACAAAACTTAAAGTTCAACTTTGCTAAGTATTGACAACCTAATTGATGATAAATACCTAATTGATAAAGAATTTTCATCATCATCATCATGATTCAAAACTAGAGTATAGTTAAAATTTGCTAACAAGGACATTTTACATGTGTAACAAGTTGCCATTTAATTAATTTAATTAACTTGATGAAAGATGGGTCTGAGCTGCCTGAATGCAATACGTGATAACTGCTTGAAATGATTTTTTTCCAAACAAAACTCTTCTCTTTCCTAATAGAACATATGTGACGTTTATCTCCAATGCATAGCACAAACATGCTAAGACTATGGTATTATATATGATAATTTTTTCTTCTACTACAAATATGTACTATGTATATATATATATATACACACACACACACACACACATATATATATATATATATATATATATATATGTATATATAGCTGACACTTTCTTCATAAAATGAAAAATGGTCTTTAAAATGGCATATCAACCATTAATTAGGATGTTTAAATATGAAATATTGCATACCAACAAAAAATATCTTTTAGAAAAAAAAATATAGATGTCTTGAATTTGTAAATATTACTAAATGTATACATCATTCAGTAATTTTAATGGTTATTATTCTATTGAATATATAAAGGTCAATGTATAATGTTAAATGCCTAAATTTGGTAATAATTGGCTTTCTAAGTTTATTCCAACAATGTTCTAAATTTGATATATTAGTTTATTATTAAAGGTTAGATATAAAAAAAAAGTCATTTATGTGAAGGTATGAAACCTGTGCATGGGGCTGGAACAAGGATGATAAAGTGGAGCAGATGATGGACGACGCGGCTTGGTATCTCATAGCTAAAGACAAAGATGACAAACTTCAAGCATTCTCTCACTTTAGATTCGACATGGATTTTGGTGACCCTGTCCTTTATTGGTAAGATTTTGATATGATTTGTATTTGTTCATTTTGAAAACATAATTTTAGTAATAATAATATGTAACTTCAGAATTAATTACTTAAATCTATTTATATATTAGAAGAAATAGTTTATAACAAATCATCAAACATTTAATTTTCTATCGGTTATTCTTTGTATGTTTCAACTTCATAAAACTAAAATTGAGAATTAAAAAAAAAAATCATTAATCTATTAATTGTAACCATTTCAACAAGCCCTACAGGTTACATAACTGTGTTTTTTAAGTATTATTGATGCCATATTATAGTTAATTTTAATTCGATCAGACCAGTAGAAATAGCTCAGAACCTTTCAACAACCATAAAAGAACTGCTAACCTTCTAATGTCTAAACTGATCATCATAAATTGCAAGCTAAGAACTATCCTGATCACATTTTCCACTTTCAATAAAGTAAACCCCATTAAAATCGGTCCATTCGTTAGGGACCTATGATGCTTCACACACACACACACACGCACACATACACACGTCAAACTTATAACTCTCCTCCTTTTTGGTCTTAATGTAAAAAAAAAGTTGAGTTGAGATTATTAAAGAATGTTCGAATCTATATAGATGTGCAAGTCAAAATCTAGGTATGCATTCAATCATATTTGAATGAAATTATAATTTTATATATTCTTCATTGAAGTATTTTTTTCTGTTATGGAATTTCGGATTCAAGCTCAAACAAGTAGTTTTTATTTACGAAAACTGGCTAACTTATTAGGTAATTTACCATGATAACGATAACATGGTATGCTACAAATATGAGATGCTACTGTCAAAATGTCAAACTGTAACTCTGACTCATTTTATCATCTAAATATTTTGTAATCAATTACACAAGGCGACCTACATGATTTAATAATGTTTACATCCAAATAAAACTAATTTAAATTTTCATTTATATACATTAGGGGCAGTTTTAGACATCCATTACAAAAGAAATACAAAAAAATATATATTTAAGCATTTTTTAATAATCTAATTTGAACACATATCATCTCAATATTACACTTACATCATACAATATTCGATGACTTATTTTCAAAATACATACATACATTAATTATGAAACACATTTGTATAACATTTAAAAAGAGAATTTGAATGAGTAAATAATATGGCACTCTTGTAATGCATTCAATAAACTCACATTAAAACATGTATCTGATATGTCACAGGGGAAAATAATAAATATCTTACATATTATTATTTACAACGTACGTACTAGACTTGGACAACAAATTAATAATAAATTGTAATTAATTCTTAGTTCGTTTTCACCTTGTATATCCAAAGAAAACAATGAAATAGACTAATGTTTCTCCTGAAGAGTCCTTTCTCTAGGACGATGTCCTTTGGCCACCACCGAATACATCGAGTGCATAAGTAGCGAAACAATTTATGCAGTATGTAAATGGCCATGGACGTAATGGCTACGCTAAGGGCTAACACGTCCAGTAGAAGATACTGTGTGAATGACAGGTCGAGAGCCGGCGACCGCATGTGCCCAGCTCCCTTGTGTCTAATAACGTACTCTATCCAGTAAACTCCTGTTTCGAGGGGTGGCATGGGTCGGTCGAGGAAAATATCTCTCAATCTAAGTGCGTTTTCTTTGTACCTGAAAATTTACAACCATGATATCATCATAGTAAGAAATTTTTATTACTGAATGTCAAGAGAGTTATCAACGGGATAATTAACTCTGTTGTTTTTTATTATTTTCAATGATAAACGCACATTAACGCACTAATTATCTTCTGCATATAATGAGCACTCATTTTTTCTTCATAACTGAGGTTATCAAAAATGCATGTAATTATTTCATTTTTTGTCTCTAGAATTGATTATTATAAAAAATGTCTGTCGACGCCGGCGATTTTATTCTTATAGTCTTTAATATTTTTGAATTAATTTTTCAGCATTGCTCTAGTAAGTAAAAATGCTTTATCTGTGGAACTTAAGCAATAACCATACCGAATTCCCGTAAATTGATGATTACAGCTTTATGCTTCCACAAAATACCAGACCAGGCACGAAAATGTATATCGCAAATAACTTACCTAATATTCGTAAGTAGATCATAAAAAGCTTCTCTCCAAGAGTTTGTATTTGATTCCTTAAGGGAAACCATTCGAGCGACCCCGCGGCTGCTCATAGCGCGACCATTCAACGCTTGGTCAGCGTACAAGGGCACCATGAGCATTGGCACTCCGCATGCTACTGCTTCTTGCGTTCCGAGCAGGCCCCCGTGCGATATAAACAGTTTCACGTTTGAATGACCTGGAAAATATAGTTGAATAACCAATAAATAAAAGCCTTAAACTTCAAACCTTACATGTGCTTTTAAATGGACTACATTTTAATTTATAGATATAAAAATATTATTTATTTGTATATATTATTTAAAGGTACGTTAGGTCTTTTGCTGGCTCATTCTCAACTAGATATATGATCTATCTCCAGGGTGCTTTTACTAAAACGATTTTTTATTATTTGGCCAGTTTTGACCTGGTTTATGACCCCGTTCAAGTTTGTCTTTACATTTAAAACAACCTGTATCTATTTAATACCAAAGATAAATTCAGTTATCAACGTATTAAAGAGTCGAATGCAATAACCACAGGGTAACAAACTTAAAACAACAGATTAATGTAATGTTTTGTAAATATAAGAAGTGAAAAATGACGTCAACGCTAATATTGGAAAATTTTTACAGATCTGTAGACATCAGAGTTATTTTTTTGTTTTACATTTACTAAAGAATCTCTTCATATATTATGTAAATATGATCTCACCACATTCTTCGTTTTCTTACGCGTTTTTAAACATATTTTTTGTTTACTCAAAAATTATATATTGTACAAACATATAACTTAAGTTACTGTGGCTTCAAAGGTATATTTTAATGGAATTAGTTTTACAAGATATCTGAATGAACAAATAAATATCTCAGTTTTAAATTATTAATAGACTTACATAAAGTTCTATATTGTGGTATCCAATCCATAGTATACACATTGTCTGGAACGGTGAGATTACTAGAAAGCAATCGTCGATCCATCCGCACTAGGACAGTTTGAGACAGTTCAGATATTGCCGTAAAAATCTGTGCCAATTTTTCACTGGGAATGGTTTCAATCCGTGCCATGGAGCCGAAACTCCAATAGATAACTCCTTCGTTAGAATTATCTAAAAGGCGCTTTAATTCCTGAAAAAAAAAGGATGTTCACAGTGACTACATAAATACATGCGCATATTACTCTATTAATGTATACTATATACTTCAGTTAGGTCTTAAGTCCTAAAGCGAAATTATTTTCCTTTACGATAGTCTGGCGCTTTCCAACTCTCGCAATCGCTACCTTTGAATTACCTTTGACCGAACTTATTTTTAGTTTAGTCAAAGTAAATTTGAACTCTGAGACGAGCTAGCCAAAGTATTATGCATCTAGACTAGTTAAACATCATTCTGTGGTTCAGAATCTATGATACTGAAAAAAGGAATAACTGTTCTATGACCATCTTGTGACAATATTCTTAATATAGGCTGAGTTCCTAGTGCAAGTTGTTTTTGCGATTTTCTAAAAATGCAAATTTTTGGATTCAGTCGCTTTAATAAGCGTGCGATATAGACATATTGTTTAAAATTAAACCATTACATATCGTCTGCGACGTCTCATTAATTAGTAATCATACCTAATACAATATACGTAATTAGTAGTTAAGTACATAATCCTAAGTAAACAATTTTAATGCAAAGAGATTAGTAGAATCATCTTATCATATTTTTCGTTCTAAGTAAAGTTACAACAATTATATATTACCGTTCTTAGTAGAGTAAAATAATAAGGAAAAGGGAATCTAACCTTTGGCAATGTTTGTGAATTGTCGAGATGCAAGCCTCCAACTTCAACTAGCGCAGGAACTATTGGTCGCACTTCGTTAATACTAAAATGGCTATTAGCCAGAACTATACTATAGTTTTGAGCTAACGTTTCCAGTTTCGGCCCAAGACCAAAAAGACGATCTGCGATTGTCTGAAATAGAAAACAAAATAAAGCACAGGGAAACCTATCTCAATAAATCAAGTTATTAAAATTTTATAATAAATAAAATGTTATAATTTTTAGAATAATAACCAACCTGTGATGGTATCTGGGACTTGATTTTGTATGTAATTTTTGCGTAAATGACAGCCACGGTATTAACAAATCGTTCCCATAAATTCATGCGTTGCCCGAAACCCATCATATATGCAGGGATATAGGCAGTCCCTTCGGGATTCCCCAGCTGCTCGTTGACCCACGGCAGAGGCACGCTGGACAGGAGCCCAACAACCGGAGCTTTAAATCGATTACCAAATGGTAAAAAACATTCGCTTCCAAAAACCTCCACTATAACTAAATCGTAAGTTTTTGACGAGTTGACTAGCGCCTTGACGGCTGGGTTCTGTGAAACAACATCACAAGCATGGACACACTCCTTCATGATTTGTTCCAAGTTTCGCATGGCGTCTGGTTTCAAAGACGTGTGCTGTTTGGTGAGATTGTTTGTAATTTCGGGTATAGTGCCGGCTAAGTTGATCTCTTCTACGTTTGTAGGGGGGTTTTTCTGTAAATAGGAAAGAAACGGTGAAAATATTTAAATAAATAAATATTAAAACGTTACAAAAATATATTATATTATTTTATTCATGCATCATATTGAGCGCGGAGACAAATGGTCGGGAGCAGAGCGCGTGCCATGCGATAAGTCGCCTCGCGACACGAAAGGTCATATTGGAAATGTCGGAATACATATTCTCCTTTAAATCATTATGTCATTTTAAACCTGCATTATTCTTAATTTTAAAATCATAGATATAATTTTCACACATTTCAAATTTTTAAAGATTTTCTAAAGTTTGCAAAATCGACTTAAAGTTAAATGACAGCAGTAGGTACTTAATACTTTTCTTTCATATCCCTAAAGTTTCAATAGCGTGAGCACAAACATACACATACAGAGAGGAGGACAATGATGACAAATGTGTGTACTTTTGTTTATTCACCCTATTGATACTAAATGTTAAATCAGTTTAATGGCCCTTACGTCAAATCATATAATTTATCATTTTATTTTCATATTTAAAAAATGTCTCGGCGCTGATGTAAACAACGCGATATGGCGGTTCTAATTGTTCATTATATTTTTGTTCTTATTGTTGAGATATACATACTTTATCGTCAAGTTTAAACTGAGCAAAAAAACATTAATAATATTTATATCTATAATTGTTTTCTGACCCCGCGTATAGTAGTAGACAAACTGATCACTAATTTAGGATCATTAAGATAACGTATCATTTTCATTTTTTTCTGGTTATATGGAATCTAAAATTATAGCAAACTTATATATCTACTTTGTTTATTTATTTATACTTTATTCTACGGTAGTATTTTAAAACGATTGTGATCACAATATCGACGATGCGGGTAATAAAAAATAAAAATCAGATACATAAATTCAGAAGGTCGGCAGTCTTGTAGCGGCAGAAGAAGATAGTGAGCTAATGATATTTTGGCCTTAACAGTACTTCCATCGCTGTAAGCAACCGTTTTCGCAAAAATTTTCCGCCCTACCTATGCCAAACAAGCAGAAGGTTTTTACTGAAGTATCTATTTTCGAGTCGCATTTCGTCTACCTGAACGTAAAGCAAAATGAATTGAACGTGGAGTTTATTTCAAACTCAAAATATACTTTTTTCAAATGGGATTTTTAAAGCACTTTCGAAATCGTCAAGTCACATGAAATTTTTTTTTAGATTCTTTTGTAACTACCACCAGTTTGGAATGTAGTCTATCACCTGGGAAAAGTAAGTTTGCTTTTGAATTTTGACGAAAATACCTTTTTCGGACCATTCTAGCGTCATTAAGAACATTAACGCATATATTCAGCCCATATAAACGTTATTATACGCTTGGTGTTCAAAATCCAATATGAAATTAATTTTAAACACACAAGCATCTGAAAAACAGTGCTAGCATCGATTAAGATCCATTACACTAGATCTAATCCGTGTGTACGTTGCCTATTAACGCGGTGATCATTTAAATTTATAAAATTATACTTAAAAAAACCTTAAGATTTTAAGCAAAACTACCTAACTCTGTTGAGTTTTATTCGCAGTAAAGTTTAGCTATAGCTCACTATTGCTTGTGTACGAACTGACTCCATCAGCTAGCTGCCACACTCTCGAAGAAAATCACCGTAAAGTAGTTAGTATACTGCGTTTCATGCGGCAACTAAGAAAGACTGAAGCCTACACTACTACTAAATCGTATTCCCAACTCCCTTTTAAGCCGACAACGCTATGGCAGCCCCTGTGGTGCAACAAATGTTGACAAACGGCGGCGGGCGATCATTGAACATTAGCTGATGCGCTAAGATGATTTTCATTATAAAAACTACTAACAAACAATAAGAAGGTCTAAAAGGATTTATAGTTGCTACCATTGTATTATCTGCGAGAAACGGTACTCTAGTAGTCTAATACAGATACACCCTTAATTGCAGTTCACCCGGTTACTTAATTCGATAACATTAACAATAAATTACATTACATAAAGAACTATACACGAGCTTCCACTTTTCCAGCTGTTTCCTTAATCGAGGATATATTAATTATATATTCGTAAGTCAATAATATAAAGTTTATATTTCTTTTTTTCATGTTCCGTTTTTTAAGAAATGCAGATGTATTGTTCCTAATTATTAACATTCGGATCTTTAACAATTTTGGTTGATTTTAAATCTATTCTTAATTGCTCAATTAATTTTCGATGTCAATCAGCTGTAACTGGCTATAACCGCCTATATAATGTTAAATAAGACTAGAAAATACACTAAAAAAATTAAATTTTAGTTTTAAACATGTGTGAAAGATTTCCATAAATCAAGAATATAACAAAATAATATTACGAAGACCTAAGCGACTTATTGCATAATTTAACTCGTCTATAAAGTACAGAAACGACAGCCGTTTTGATAACATTATCACACGTGTTGCAATACATACCATCGTGAAGTGCGTTATAACGGTCAGCTGGTGGTTTTTACGGGCGAGTGCATCGATGAGGCGGCCGTACATCGCGTAGTGGCTTTTCGTGTTAGTCGGTAGTACGGCCAAGATGCGTGCCGCGTGCGCCACCGACGCGCACACCAGCACCAGCCACAGCATCCGCGCGCTCATCCCGCTGTTGCTCGACACAGATTGCACCGCGCCGCGACATCCACGCTCGCATCCCGCCTGACCCGCCTGACGTCACCCTGAAACAATTGCCCGCACGCGCAGCTGACCTTTTCACTACACTCGTACACTCGACTACAAGATACTGATAGAAAAACCTATTCATTGTACCGTACTCGTGTTAACCTATGCCTCGTATTCAGTTCGGAACTCGCCATTCGCTTACTCGGATAAGTGAGTCCGGGGTAATTTTATTGCGTTTTTTTTTATAAATTTGTGTCCACGGAATGAATCTATGTATACTCACAACGATATTACTAATTTGTATATAATACGCGGTGTGCTTAATGGTGATTGTTGGAATTTTATTGACACTTTTTATTTGGATTCTATAGGTTCTATACAATTGTAATTAGTATCAGAACCGAAATTAATCTTAAAATCGTTTTAATTTAAGTATATTATTAATATGACAACATGAAATCAATTTTAAAGTAAATTTATATTCTCGTTAAGTTATGGTGTAACAGTAAGTGAAAATGTAATATCTTTTTATTCCAGTAGGACCAAGAGCAATAATTATATAAAAAAGTCTTTAATCTTCAAGTAAACTTTACTTGCCTCTTTTTGTGATAGTCTAAAAATATGTCATTATTTATCCCAGCTTGAGTTACTTCGGTTAGTTGGTGTAATATTTTGTAATTTAGAAATCGTAACTTTGGAATTTTTTACCACGCTTGACTTATAAATATCTATATATAAATTGCAATGTCGAAAAGTCCGTTGACAAGGTGGGTGCGTAGTGAAACTCTTCAATAGCTTCTAGTAAATTCTAAACTCAAAAGTTTGGGCTCATTTTTACGATTTTAGTACCCACATTTGCTTGAATGATGCATCCTAAAGTTGAATCTTGGAACTCTTAAATTCTTACTAGTAAAACCCTCAAGTTTGGGCTCATTTGGTTTATTTTAATATAATATTATAATAGGTGACTAGTGTCTGATGATGCTTCGTGAGTGGATAGCGGAACTCGTCAAATGTTACTAGTAAACCGCGCGAGTCTGGGCTCATTTTCCTAATGTTGTCGAGTTCCATTAACACATTATAGGTAAAATTGGTTAACAGCAGGTAACTCATAAGTTAAAATTAATATCTATTTTATGTAGTTTCTTTTTTGACTAGATATTTTGTCAGTTATCATAGGAATAAAGAAATAAGGAACAAACACAGAGTGAAGGTAATTTTTAGTGGATAAAGATTTATAGAACGAACATTTCTCTTATATTATTAAAATATACACTATCAAGAGCCCCGTTGTTTTAAGCACGGACCCCGCGCAGATATTATTCAGCACTGCAGTAAACATAATTTTTTATGCAAAATATCCTAGGAACTTGAAACGTTACAATTGAAAGGTTATATCAGGCGCGGTCTGGAGGGGGATCACTGGGGACATAGAATCCCCCCCCCCCCTCCCTCCCGAAAATCGGTCCAGAAAAGTATGTGTATGTAAAAAAATTTCCATTTTCTGACCCTGGACGGCTACATGTTCTTTTAAAATCTATCATATTACTTCACATCATTTCAAAATTCTTACATTATCACTTGACATCTTAAATATTATCACTTGGTATTCATTGTGAGCCCCCCCCCCCCCCCCCCAATTATTTAGACTGTGACCGCGTCTAGGTTATATTATATGTATATGGGTGGTATTATATATAATCTGCAGTGTATGAATTAAGAATAAATGTTTACGCTAGCTGTGTCCTATCTTAGCGGATTCTTTTATCAATCATATTTTTATGAAGTTCACCTCTACGCACGCAGTACTTCGTGCATACAAATCCGTGATAACCCTAGCACACCTACTGGGATGCAGCCTAGCAATAATAAGAAATTGATAATACTTTTTATCTTGGACGTGTTGACGTGAATGATTTCTGTAAAGGGTAAAGGCACAAAAAACATAAACGAAGGATGCCTTTAGTTTTGCTAATTTGTGGAAACCGAAAATATATAATTAGAATGTTATACAATTTAATCATAACGTTTGAGAATCTTCTAGCTTACAAGGTTTCAAGGAAAACTTTATTGAATCGCATTTATTTTTACTTTATTTTATCTAATTGTCTGTTATCTTTTTGAATAATATAATTAAAAACAGATAATATGTACATAAATGTATATAAAACTAAAATTCACAAATGGAAAAATGGATTTGTATAAGCAATAATAACTAAGCATCGACCACTATTAAACATCTATAAAAGATGTATCACCCATTGCGTTATGATAAGTATATGTAATCAGGTTTATAGGTAGATGCTGTATTTAAAATAGTACACGAACACTATATTAAACAACAATTTACTTTTAATTATTGAGATGACGTCGGAATTTCTAAAAACGAGTTTCTAATCCGTATAATAAAGAAAAATATCACTCACGTACTTTTAGTGAAGTCATGTAAAGATCATTTAAGAACATTTTGAAAATCACCTCGGAAGCGTAGTTGCGAGATCGTACAAAAAATACAAAGATGAGATGAGTTGATTACTGTTACTATTAATATTATTAAAAATCCCTTGTGCCATTGATAAATCTGTTCGTTCGACTGAAAAGAGAATTTGTTGTATCAGTTACGAGTTGCAAATCGAGGCGGGCGGGCGGCGTCGCGGGCTGGGGCAGCGCGTGATGGGCGTGCTGGAGCGGCTGGCACAGGCGACGCGCATGCGCTGCGTGCGCCTCACCGCGCTGACGCACAACCCCTCCGCCGCTGCGTTCTTCAGAGCTTGCGGGTGAGTCGTTATTACATATACTTTTCTATTATAGAGATTGTCAAATAAATAGAATTATCTTCTACTCGTGGCTTTGTTATAAGTTTTGATTTTATCAGAGATAATGTGTAAAGGTAATCTTCAAATTTAATGTTTTAACACTCTGAACTTTTGAATATTTAAAGATTGTTAAACCAATAGTTTAGACACATTGCTGATTTTTATTACATGGAGTTTTTATCATTATCTTACAATCTTCCGCAACCCTTGACATGTTGAAATATAATATTTTTCCTGATAGGACGTCATAACAACCCGCATTAAGATTTTGTAATTTTATTCATGTCCCTAAACGAAGTCAAAAGCGTAGGTAATTGTCGGCTTTAAGAGCACATTCACATTAAATTTATAATTTAACAACTTAATTACGTAAACATTTTACAAAAATATTAAATTAATTATTAAAAATGTCTAGCGGTACATTTTAATTATACTATTAATCTTCATTGATAGTTCCGATTGAATTAGTAATAGTCTGCGGAATAGATAGCGATAATATCTAGAGTTGTGGTCGTCAAACTGTGACCTGCGGCCCCGCAAACTCTGTGGCTGAATAGTATATCATGCGCCTTGCTATCTGTCTCAGATCTACCACGAGTAGTTTTACTTAAATGTTTACGCTAGCTATGTGTATTAATGTACTGTTAAAAACTGTCGTCATTAAAAAAAAAAAAACAACCGTTCCCTTCCATAATATTAACAAAATGTCAGAATACATTTTTAAGCGACTTCAAAAAAAAGGTCTCTTATGGTGAAGTGGAACTGATGATGAAGACCACAGATGGCCACCAAAACTACTCAATAACTAGTATTTCACGGCTTGCCATTCGATTATTTCGATAAAAACGCTAAACAATTTACGTTCGTCACAATACATATGGTGAAGTGAAGCTGATGATGAAGCTGCAAGATTAAAAACATTTATTTTATGCCTTTTAGTTCATTTGTATCTCTTAGGTTCGTTTTTGAAATCGGTTTAATTTTTTGAAAAAAAAAATATCTTATATGCAAAGGGAAGCTACTATATCTTCTTCATTGTTTAATTAAATATTTAAATTATATAGCCAAAATAATAGAGGTAAATAAAACCATTCAAGCCACTCATTCTACCCTGCCGTAGTGGATTGACATAACATATTAAAAAAAAATGATTATCTGCCGATATCGTTTTTATTTTCATGATACAAACTTTTTAAGATAATTCACAATGTACAATCAACTATATTTTGTAACGATAGATATGTTACGTTCATTCTATTTGACTTTAAAAATCTTTACCCATTTCCAACTATGACAATCTCATCTCTCTGGCGTGCCACCCGCAGTCGCTAGTCGCTGGTTGGTAGACAACGTCGTCCAAAGTGGTCATCATTTTAGCTATCAAATACATGATTTTATAAAATACCTATAGTAATATAGTATAAAATAAACGCATCACACTCAACGGTCCCCATTATGATTTAATGGCCTTGTGTCGGGGCTCCGGAAATACATAACACAAACACCCAGACCACGACAAACATTCGTATGACCAATACAGACATTTACCGTGAGCGGGGATCGAACATGTGATCGTTAGCGCTTCAGTCAGTTAAAGTGATCACTTCGCCAACGTGTCTGTCAAATCATTCATTTAATTGTATACAATACATTAAATACAATATTTTAAAAAATCGAAGCGACGAAGAGAAGTTTTTCATATTTTAATTTTCCCGCGTATAAAGAAAAGCCGGACTTAATTATTGCATTCGTTTTATGTTTACAATATTATTTGTTTACAAGCCACGCGTCGGTCGCGTGACGACGCGGTTCAGGTCACACACACATCGCCTTTTCATCGTGTGTGGTCAATGTGCGATGTCGCTATCGAAACTGCAAGCAATAGACGCGTTGAACCTTCAGTTCATGGCATATTTGCAGAGATATAATTCGGATAGAAAGGTTACGGACTCATTGTTTATTATTATTTTGTATTAATCCACACATGGAGGCAAAAATATTTTTTTTTAAACATCAAATCATAAGTCGCAATACAGCAGGGAATGAACCCGCACCATACAGGTATTCATTACATGACGCTCTACTAATTGAGCGAAAGACCGCACACTTGTAATTCTGTCGAAATTCTGATTCTGATTTGGTGTTATCGTTTTTTTTTATTGGTTTTGACTGTCACAGATTTTAACTGCATGCTTTGACGTGAACTTTCCATCTACATATTTATCTCACATCACTTAAAAATGATCAATCTAAGAATTTTAAAGTTTTATTATTTTCTCTCAATGGAAAAAAATCTGTTACTATTTTACACCTTTTCTTGTATCTGTAATTTTATTTAAAAACGACTGAGCCAAAAGTATTTTTTTCGTACTTAGAACAGTGTCACGTGGTGTTCATAACTGCACATATGATTTTTTTTTTATTAAAATATAATAAATCACTAGCTGATATGATTGCATTTATGCACTTTCGAAATATTATTTATTGTGAAGGTTAAACGTTTGTCTGAAGATACAAAGAACCGGGATTTTAAGATAACGATATTCGTATCAGAAAATTATACATTCATAATTATATAATATAATCCAAAAGGTAATTAACCGATGTCTTCGTTGTACGCTACTGCGTCTTAATTATCGAAGAATTCTAATCAATATTTTAGACAACAAACATGCGACCAATTAATTTGTATACAAAATCAACCAATTAAAATGAAATATTAACCTCTACATTAAACAGTTATTCTGAAAACTTTCAAGCTAAATACTTTATCACTTTTTTCCAATCGATAAAAACAAATAATATATTTTTAAATATTGTATTCTATAAACCTATAAGTCATCGTATCAATGCATAGAAAAAGAAAGGTATTTTGATAATTATAAATTATATATAATATTCAGATAAAACTTTTGAAGTAGATATAATGATTTCATGGGTTCCCTAAGGCACCAGGCTGATAACTACCTGACTACATCAATGGAAATAAGAAAAACTCTGGTTTGCTCTATACAACGGCCATTCGAACTTAAATAGCATATACAGCAACTTCATTTAATTAATATTTATATTTCTTTTAACAGGTACAGCCTTGACGAAACTAGTCCACCTAAAGAAGAAATTTCGCATTACGAAATTCTGAGTAAAGCTACAGAAACCTCAGATGAAGATACTTCGAAAGAACAGCATAACTCTCGGATAGAATTGGCCGGTTCCTAGTATTAATTTAGACTATTAAGTAAAATCGAAGTTTTTTTATTAATGCATTTCCAAAGTTAAAACGAGAATAAACGACACTTTAATTAAGTAATGACTTTTACTATTTTTCCTATACCCATTCAGAATAAATAGTTCAAAATGAAATACAATTGATTGCAATTCTACAATGCAAACGTTATTGCAATATGATTGGACAATAGTCTCGCGAAGTGATAAGCCGTGATTAATGAACATTATCTGACTCGTTCCACAGAAGCGACCGACCGTCTGTGCCGTTCTTTCTGGAACAATCTTATATAGTAAAAGTCTTTTAGTCAGTTACCTCTTTTATGAGAGAATTTTAGCCGAAATTTTAAAAGATTCACTAAATAATTAACGCAGAGCTGAAAGTAGGGCAAAGGTCGCACATTCGTTTAATTCATTGTCCGTTTTTTCGAAATTTTATCGTCATTTACTCTTTCTTCGCGTACTTTTTTACAACTCACAAGGTTTGAGCTAGCTACCACCGCCTCCCATTCCCGTCACTTCTAACCTTTACATCATCACGTTACTAATTTGATGACCCCTGCGGTAAAGTAAGTATAACTATATTCACTGGCTACTTAATATTGAATAGCTATTGAGAATTTCGTCTTTAGCACTTGCGATCCCTCTTATTACATAATATTTACTTAATTACAAAAGTGTGACCTTATCTTTACAGCCAATTCTACGTCGCAGTTTCTGTGCTTGGATTGTTCTCGTAGGTATATTAAACCTTAAGTCATTATGTAATATGAATATAATTTTCTTTTAATATTCTTCTAAATTTGTATTATTAACGATAAGATTCCTCGCTCGATTCTAGCACGTGATGAATCTCGTAACTATCAACACAGCGTAATTAAATACCATACAACAAATAATGACAAGACGTAATTAAAAAAAAGGGGACCGATTTTAAAAGCAAAATACGTAATTTAGTTTACATGTATGACATACTTATTTTGGTTTTAAAACAAAACTGATGAATTGATTTTAATAAAAAAAATGTATAGGCGGGTCCTATTATATTAGAATATGTATGTCGCAACTAGCTTTATAAGCCGTTCAATTAACAGCCTAGCTAAAGTAAAGAACCTTTACAACAGCGGTCTACTAGCGGCCTGAATAATATTCATCCATTTAATTAATTAGCTAGGCTTAGGATTCGAGAATCGATAGTATTTAACTACTTGTCTACCCTATATATTTTACACTCATATTAAGAATCAATATCAATAATTTTGTTTTTTTTTTTGTTTTTAATATAAAACACCAAAATAAAATACAATTAAAGACAAATACGAGAAAAAAAGTTTTATAAAGGAACACACTTTAATAAACTAATATCTACCGATTAACAACCTCTAGAGCCGACCCTTTACCAATTAGCAATATTAATGGAAAAATAAAAATTGTAATCGGTATATAAAATATTTATTTATAAATTACAACCATAAAGGATTTTATTTTTATTTACAACAACCTTTTTTACAAAAGTCTTTCATGTTAAGACTTTAAATACTACTACTCGTCCGATTAATTGATGTTTGTAGCTTTAGTTTTAATGTTATGTATCCTTGCGGCATGTTTTTAACCAACTTTCGAAAAGGAGAAGATTTTATGTTATCATACAGCCGGTATTATTATTTTTTAGCTTAGTTCACCGATTTCTCCGCCGATTGTGGACCAATTTTTTTTTTGTTTTATTGGTCCCATTAGCATTAGGTCAGGTTCTGACGCTGAGATCCCGGAGAAATCGAGGTTTTTTTTTTTTGTTTAATTTTAAATTTTGAAGTCGCTCCCAGTAAATAATGCGTAAAAGATTTAACCTGTCGATTTTGAACGTTTTACTAGGCAACGACTTCAAAATGTTGTAGAAAATATTTAATTTTCCATTTTTAGTTTACTTATTTTGTTTTCGAGGTCCGTTTATTTTTTTTTAAGTTTTTATCTAGTTATAATGAACGAGCTATCTAACGCTTTAAAAAAATATCAGAGTGAGACTTCCCAAATTTATATATTAAGTAATAATGAGGTCCTATAACTACTTCTAATGTAGGATAGTATTTTTGAGATTATATATTTTAAATTACTTACATAATCACATGAATTGCAATAATTATGTCATAACAATAATACTTAATTCATATGTCTCCAACGACCTAAAAGTATCACTAAGGATTTCTTTATATTAAAATGTTCTCATCGAAAAGTAATCTCGTTAAAAATAATTTTAATTGTGTGTTTATTTATTATATCATAAATGAAAGATAATAATATTTGCATGAGATTCTCGGTAGTAGCTAGGTCCTAAAGTCAAATTATAATCGACCATCTTGTTAGATATGCTGGAATACATAACGAAAACAGGAAAACTCACGAGCTTACAAGATTATATTATCAATAACTACATATAATTACAGATATTATAATTACAGATAGGTAAATTCCAAATAAACAAAATCTTATTTCGTTTAAATACTTTAATAAGTTATGTTAATATATAAATTAATTACAAAATCACACATTCACTTAATTAGAAATATAATTAGCACATTAATATGAAAGTTTTTATCACAGTGTTTATATAAAACTCGAATATTTAAATCAAAGTATAACGTACTGCGTATTATCCAATAACGGTCTCTACATCTATAGGAGAATCGCATCGGCTTTCATTCGAATCTTCCTCTGACGTACTGAGAGACGGACAAAAATATGTTTTATTTGGTAAAGAAGTATTTAAGTTTTCACCTAATTCAGTGTGAGTCCGTAGAACTTCAAATGAGAAATTTGATTGGTTTTGATTCCACACGTCATTTAAAATGTTGCTCTGAGAAGCAGTCGACGGTAGCGCTACGGCGTGAGGAGGAGTGATGGTTCCGGTTTTTTCTCTTCTCTCTCTTGCTCTTCTATTTTGAAACCATATTTTTATCTAAAATTAAATTACTGAATGAATTAGGTAAAAATAATTAACTTCAAATCTACTTGTCATAATTGAAGACCTTAGTTAATTACACTTTTCAAAAATTCAGACCAAAATAATAAACCTAATAGTATTTTTAATTTGATATTACTATAAGCCCATTAAAAAAACGCATAAAAAATAAAATCTAATAATTTCTGTTTAATTTTATGTATTATGTTTACGAAAAATATTTTTGGCCTACTTGTGTTTTCATTAATAAGTTATGTGCAAGGGAACTAAATCAACTAACTCTGTCATCTCTCAGCTGCAACGCTGCGGCTAGGGCGCGAAGAGCCGGCGGCGCTAAGTAGGGTGCTCGCGCGTATGCTGCCTCCAGCGCAGCCGCCTGCGCACTCGTAAACGGCACTCTCGCATGACGACCGGAGCGACGAGCGCGACAGGCGTTTGGTGCGCCTGAAGAAAAGCTTTTTTTAAAAAAAATAGAACTATAATAAAAACCATATAACAATACCAGCACGCTAACCAATAAAGTCAAAAACCCAATCGAGATGATTAGACTTTCATTTTCTTATTTCGTATTCCTCTTCATGTCTCATACCCATGTAATATGACAAAGCATTTGTGATTCTGCACATTTTGCAAATTGGGTATGTAATTGGGTTGGTATTTATTGGTTATGGGCGCGATGATTATTTTACATCAGGCGAACCACGATCCTTAGTTACTGGTTTACTCTTATAAGTAATAGCTTGTTGTTTAATAGCTTATAAACTTAAATAAACTTATCCTATCTTAAATAAACGTTCTTAAAAGCCAAAATCTTCGTATATAGGTGAAATAATAAGTTAAATAAAGTGTTATCCTAATTGACAATTTAATAATCTCTTCAGAACGTTTTTTTTTTCGAAACTGCAATCATTATCATTTAATAAGATTATTTTTTTACCGCACAGCAGACACATAGGTAGTTTTCAAGTGCTAAGTTTAATACGTCCAAACCAACGAACTTTTCAAGTCTATACATTAGTGTAAGTCTTAATCAAAATTACAAAAATAATTTAAACATAAACATATAAACATAATTTAATAATTCGATTATTTAAACATGCTAACGTGTAAGACGTGGCGGCTGATAGCGCGTGCAGCACAACCAACTTGGAGCTTGCCCGCTTTCTTCCCGACCCTTACTATCCTCACTTAAAATCCTTTCAATACTGAAATCAGAACTACCGCACTTTGCACTCGAGGACACAGATGAAAAATCCATGATCGCAACTGTTTAACTTCTCAAACTGAGCTTAAGCGTTCTATTTGTTACTCTTATAAGTTTGCACAATAAGGGGTGGTTATTTGTAGGCCACGCCTCCCATGGGTAGCTACCCTTAAAATGTGAAGATGTTTATCAGTAATTCAGTAACCGCTGTCAATGGGGAGCACGCACCAATGGGCACACGAGTGTTGTGACGTTCGTTCATTCATACGCAACGTATTCAATCAGAATGGATACAGCGCACAAAAGGATGTTATTACTTTAAGGGTATGTGGGAAAATTAATTTGTAATTTATATTGTATTACTTTTGTTCCCGAGTTTTGTAGTTGTAATATGATATAGGATTGTGGTTGTTAACCAAAATCTTATTAGTTTTTGCACAGATGTATAATAGCAGTTTTTATAATCATGTTATTTATTTTCATATTAAATATTAAAATGCAATTTATTTTGTCTCATTGTAAGGTTATATTAAAAATACTCATACTAAAACGTGGCCTCTCATAATAAGTTCCTAATAATAATGATAGAGCAATAGTAAACAGCTTAGTAGCAACGAATTAAACGCTTATTACATTTTACATCCCTCACGTCTTGTATCAAAATTGTTTTTAGTTGATTTTTTGTTTTCATTTTGATGATTACGCAACGACTACGACACAACGAATGCTTAAGATTTCCGATCCTCATACGAGCGACAATAGAGGTGTTTTGTGAAAACACACTTAATATGTCACTCATTACTGAATCTAATCATTAATGTTTAAAACTGGTTATCATAATATACCTTTTTATATGTAAAGACAATGAAAGAGAGAATGCAACTTTTATCTATAAAATAGGTATGTATATCATTACAATATTGACATACAAAGATTATAGATATAACATTTATTAATCGCTTATAAGTTATTGTGTTCTATACTTAAACAATAAATTATTAAATTGCAGTTTATACTCCTTAGTTTTACATAAATTTGTAAGTTAAAAATCAGTGTAATATTGAAGTCCAATAACAAAGACTGCAAAAAAAGCTATCAATTTCAAAAGCAAAATTTGTAATTTTATTTATATCATATTATTCAGTATAATTTATACTTATTCCATTGATTTTAATTTTCAAAATCCTAAGAAATCAAACTAAAAGTATACCGTTTCTAATTTTAAAAATTTAACTCAGCTAAGAAATGACGATGTAAGGATGTAACAAACGTTTAAAAAAATACACAACAAATTGACAACTTCCTCCCTTTTTGAAGTTGGTTACAAACGTAGATCATGATGCGATTACAACTTCGTCGTAACCACTATTATTGTAAGTATAATGCTCCATTTTCAAGTACCACATTATTTAATTTTAAACGGCCACAGGCGAATCAAAGACGAGATTTTATCTATGTAATCGTTACGAGTAAATACTGAATGGCTCTTCACCTTCAGATGGACGACTACATTTTGTTTAAATAACGATTACCGTATTTTTGTTACTACGTTATTATGCATTTTTACAAGTATTAAAGTACTTGGTAGCTTTACTTTAGTAAGTACATTTTAATTCAGTAATGATTAAAAGAACTATAAAAATATCTAATAATTGGATACTTGGATCAGGGCTGTGTAATAAACCTTGGTGGGTTAATAATAAATAATAATTAATACTACCAAATGGAAGGAAGAGTTAAGAAATATATCTTACTGAAGTCGCATTTTTTTTTAATTTCGTTTTTTTTTTTATTACAAATTCTTATTTTTGCTCTTATTTTTTATCCAGTTACATTTTAAACTTTAAAGAAAAGAAAAGTGTTATGTTATCGCTGTGGATCTAGTCAATAATTTACTTGTAATTATGAATATATTTGTGAGACTGAAGACGAGCGATCTATCCTAGAGATAGGGAGGGTGCGTACTGCCGATACATAATATATTAACTTATCAACGAGCTACCAAATAAAAATACAGTATTATTAACATTTAATATATATTCCTAAAAAACTGGTCAAGTGCGAGTAGGACTCGCGCACCGAGGGTTCCGTACAAACTTATAGAAATCTATATAAGACTAAACCCATCTACGCCATTTGTGGTCTTCATCATCAGTTCCAACATAAGTTACTATCAAAAATACCTAAATCGGTATACGCTTGCCTATAATATTTGAGGAGTTCCCTCAATTTCTCCAGGATCCCATCATCTGATCCTGACCTGAAGAAAATGGGACCACTCTGGAAGTATACCTTTTCAAACAAAAAAAAAATCGGTACCCAAATGGCGGCGTAATCGGCGAACAAACATAAAAAAAAAATTAAATACAAGGTCGAATTGAAAACACTCCTTTTTTAGAAGTCGCTTAAATATAATCAAATATTATGTAAATATGGATCACGTCCCAAAAACTATTTTGAAACTACTTAGGAGCACTTTAATTTAAAACACGATCATGGATGCAATCCATGGAAACACAAAATTTTATTTTAAGTACTAATACACCTTATACTTTCAAAAAAGCAAAGTTATAGCGCGATTCAGGATACACCTAGCGCCATCTCTTGACAATTTCAATGAACTAGCTTGTTGACTTTGACATTAACCACATAATTATATTATATTTTATTCTTGTTTTATTTTTATTTATATTCTACTACACTCCACTACCCCTGCACTACGTTCGTAAAATATTTAGATTTACATTATCAATCAAAATATCGAAATATATATTAGTGTTGCCAAGACGAAAATAATTAGTCCTTAATTCGAAGAAAACTAATTGTTTATTTATAAATAACTAATTATATTACTAATAACCAGAAAACTTATACGTGTAGATAAATAAGTAAATTAAATAACTCGATCTGTTTGAATTTAATTTTAAAAATTTTCGTACTAAGTCAATACGAGTACTTAAATCAAATCGCGTGAAGCTCTTATATTGAATGTTAATTACGTAATGACGTTATAAATCGACGATAAAACTTTGAAATGAAAAGTTTATTTTATAATTTTTAGCGCGTTTAAATAATAATTAAAATAAAAATTTTTATTAATCGAGCAGAATTATATGACAGTTAATGTCATAATGTTGTAATAGATGGCATTAGCTGTACGCTGCATCGCGCTATCATTTTGTTAGCTGCGATATATAGATTGCATTGCGTTGTTTATAAAGGTTTGCTGCTTTTTAAAGTTTTCGTATTGATACAAATTTCTTCTCAGTGTTTGTAAAATTGTTTTTTTGACCATGGTCAACTTCTATGTCAACTTCTTGTAACAAACAAGTACATATAATTTTAATTCTAAGATTAATATATTTTCCGCTTGATCAATTTACAACTTGATACATTTACGCGTTCCTGAGAAAAAGGTTGAAAGACAGACGTACAGACTGACAGACACACGAACAGAAATTTACAGTTTTCGGATTTTTTCCTTTATGTATACTAAAGGACCTTGCTCATGGCCAAATTTCATAATGCTTGGTCAATGGGAAGTACCCTATAGGTTTTGATTCCCTTGCGAAAACGTTAAAAACGCTATCATACTTAAAATATGTGATATAAATGACCGTATCTTTTGATTGCGTTAACTTAGAAGTTTGATTTTTGCACAGCTCTTAGTAATTACAACTCTGAGTACATGACGTTGATAAAAATTTGTTACCTTCACGCGTTTCTGAGAAAAAGGTTGAAAGACAAACTTACAAACAGACAAACATACATACAAAAATTTACAGTTTTCAGATTTTTTCCTTTATTTGTACCATAAAATCTTACTTCTTGCCAAATTTCATCGTGCTAGGTCAATGGGAAGTACCCTATAGGTTTTGATTCCCTTTCGAAAACGCTAAAATGGTCAAAATATACGACATATTTTCCATTATCTTTTGATTGCGTTGACTTAGAACTTTAATATTTTCACGGCCGCATGTCATCGTAGACTTGAGTATATGATATTAATTTCAACATGATACGTCTATGCATTTCTGAGAAAAAAGGGTTGACATCCCGACAGACAGACAGACAGACAGACAGACAGACAGACAGACAGACAGACAGACAGACAGACAGACAGACAGACGGACAACAAAGTGATCCTATAAGGGTTCCGTTTTTCCTTTTAAGGTACGGAACCCTAAAAAAGAAATCTACATACCTATTTATTTAAATTTATGAAGTGCAAATGTCGTTAAAGTATGTATATGTATTAAACGTATGTACAATTAATCTTTTATTAATATCCTGCGTATATAGGTGACCCGTGCGAATACCGTTCGTGTGAGCTATTTTCTTTGGATTTGGCCCTCCTCGCTTGTTAAAAACCACTTTGTATTTAACTTTATATAACGTATATGTTATACAATTTTCAATTATATTATAAAAAAATATATTTTATATATACATATATAAATTCATATACCTTTGCCGTTTATGATATAAATGTAAGGCGAGAATTACCCTATAAGTTTTGCTCTCAAACTTTCATAAAGATTTACATAATTTGTTTGTTATTCAGTACTTCACATAAAAGAATTGACTGTAAGAGCCTTATTTTTGACAGCCACGGCTTTGCAAGGCCACCTAGGCCAACTATTATCAGGTTACAGGGTTGTTTTATATCAATTACGAGACTAAAACCCTGGAAATGTAATTCTCGTCTAATACAAATTGCACAAAAAACAGCATCAATGCCACTCTTATGTCCGGAGTCCGGACGTCACGAGCTTACAATTAAACACGGAACAATGACATTGACATTTTTTTTTGTTCCAAGTATCTACTGCAGTACGGTTGGTTAAATTTAATTATTATTAATCGCAAATAGAAATATTAATACAGTTTATTTATTTTGCATGCATTGAAATTGTTAGATACTATTAAGAACCCTGGGCTGAACGCTCCGGGCAAAGTGAATTATTTGGCATACTGTACATACTGTACAGAGTTACTTACTAATTGTACTTTTTTTAATCTGAGGAAGCAACTTTCTTATTTATTATAAGTATATACGAGTATTTCCAAGATCCTTTTTACTAAACCGTAAAAAAATTTTAAATCGATGGGAATATAATACGAATCTGCATTTGTTTGTTACTCTTTAACTATTGAATTCAAAATGAAAATTTGCATACACATTGTAAAGGTTACAATTTCGTAGCGTTTCACCCAGAAAAAATACCGTTCCCGATGGATATCGAAACATTTTAGATTAACGTCCATCATAACGATGTCTTCTTCAACGCGAACAAAGCCACGTGCAAGAGTTAGTATAAAATAAATGTCGAGAAATATTCTTTTTTAGACAGTAAAAAAAGAAAATTACAACCCGCTTTTAATATGTTCAACGAAATTATCATATTCAATTTGAGGTACCCAAAAAAAACCAAAACCAGTTTAGAACAGAACAAGGATCGCTTTACCAAAATGTTATATAAAAGTTTGGTGCAGGAGGTATTTGTATATACTTAAATATAATTATATTTTTATTTTAAAAAATGTTAGCAATTTCACATAAAAATAAATAAAATAAAGAGTCTGTTTGTAATTTCAAATTATCAGCTTTTCACTAAATACATATGAAATAATATCGTGCTATAACAACCAGATGAACGTATCTATAAAAAATAACTGGTCAAGTGCGAGTAGGACTCGCGCACCGAGGGTTCCGTACCTTAGTACTTGTAGAAATATATATAAGACCAACCCACCTACGCTTAGATTGCATTGCGTTGTTTATAAAGGTTTAAACAAAAAGGTTAAAGGTTGATACAAATTTCTCCTCAGTGTTTGTAAAACTATTTTTTGACCATGATTAATTTCTATGTTAATTTGTTACAAGTACATAAAATTTTAATTCTAAGATTAATATATTTTCTTCTTGATCAATTTACAACTTGATAAATTTACGCGTTCCATAGAAAAAGGTTGAAAGACAGACTGACAGACACACGCACAAAAATTTAAAGTTTTCGGATTGTATCGTTTATGTATACTAAAGGACCTTGCTCCTGACCAAATTTCATGATGCTAGGTCAATGGAAAATACCCTATAGGTTTTAATACAGACAGTTCTTAGTAATTGCAGCTCTGAGTACTTTACATTGATAAAAATTTGTTATCTTCACGCGTTCCTGAGAGAAAGGTTGAAAGACAAACTTACATACAGACAAACATACATACAGAAACTTACAGTTTTCAGATTTTTTCCTTTATTTGTACCATAAGATCTTACTTCTTGCCAAATTTCATTATACTAGATCAATGGGAAGTACCCTATAGGTTTTGATTCCCTAACGAAAACGCTAAAATGGTCAAAATATACGACATATTTTACATTATATTTTGATAGCGTTGACTTAGAACTTTAATTTTTTCACAGCCGCATGTCATCGTAGACTTGAGTATATGATATTAATTTCAACAAATTACGTCCATGCATTTCTGAGAAAAAAGGGTTGACAGCCAGACAGACGGACAACAAAGTGATCCTATAAGGGTTCCGTTTTTCCTTTTAAGGTACGGAACCTAAAAATAGACTTTATAAATATAAAACCTTTGAATGAGTTACTGTATTTTCCTACGTTTATGGGGTATAATTTTCTTCTCAGTGTTATTTTCTATATTTCTGTGTTCCTTTGAAATATTTGAGGAATTTGCCCATTCGGCGTTCGGTATTTCGGTACCAAAATGAACTTAAAAAAAATTGGGTAATAGGTATTAAACTAGTTTAAGATTCACGCTAAGTTAAAAAATAAAAACCAGTAAAATTGATGAGAGTTGTGTTGTATGGTCAGCAAAAAGCTGACAACCTATCACCGCAATTTTTGGACATTAATATCTAAATAACCGTTCGAGATAAGCTTATGAAATTTAGAACACATATGTATATCGCAAATCTCAATATATGAGTCAAATTTGATATTTTATGTGAAATAGTTTTTGATTTATGAGGGCTTCAAATTTGGCTGCAAATGGTTCGTGTACTATTACACACGGTGCGGCTCGCCAGTTCTCTTTCTTGAACTTGGCTTGACACGCTACCGCGTTTCTAGATCTTAATCAAGGGTCTCTGAAAGTAACTCATAGTCTCTCTGTTATGCCTTCACAACTAAACCGCAAAACCAATTTCATTAATTTTAGTATAAAGATAGATTGGAGACAAAAATAAGATACTGGAATGCTGGGAATCGCGGCACCAGCTAGTCAGTAATAATAACTGTTGAAACAACCTACGTACGGTACGCTTAATACATAATGATCAATAATATTTAATGTTATAGTTAAAAAAAACAACATTAAATAAAAAAATATAGTAGCTTGTTGATTGTAAAAACATAACCGGTTTTTTATTTTAACATTCAATAGGACCACAATTATTAATAGAACTAATAATAAATAAGCGGTCAAATTATGCCTTATTTGTTGCATAATCGTTTCAATACTTGTTATTAATTAAAATGTATGTCTTTCTAATGAATGTCGCATTTTATTTTTTTTTTTCAATTTATACATTTTATGTACATTTCAGATAAGATAATTAATATTGACAACGCTTCTTCTTTTAGAAATACGTTGGACGACTGCAAGTAATGTAAGAAAATTTTCGAAAAAGGCTTATATTTTTTATACGTTAATTTCCTATTTGAAAACATCTTATTAAAAAAAATATGACCATGACATGACGATTTTATAGGAATCTGAGAAAATAATAAATATTACGGAAATAATACTCGTAATAAATAAATTAGATAATATAAAATATTAACAATAGATTATTATTTAAAAAAAAATCACAAAAATTCCGGTGATAATATTATATTCATACAAGTTTTTTTAAAGTTTATAATGAAATTAAGTTTAATCTGTTTTTGTAGCTATGGAATATCTCCCTTAACACTACATCAGAATTATTGTTTGATAAGCCAAATTTGATTTACGTCTTAATGAAGAGACTTAAGTAACTATCTCAAAATAATGTTTTTAAGCTATAGCTTGTAAAATTATTTCGTAAAGTAACTATTAACGAGGCGAAGCATTCGCGCCACTCACCTAGTTATTTATAATAATATTGGTTATAGACCAACAGTTAAGTCAATGACTTAAAAACCTTTGCAATATTATCTCACCGCACCGAGGTACAAAAACTTGTTGGATTCAGTCACTAACTCAGTGTGCAACCAGGCTGTAACCTTGGTGTACAACAGTTTCGTGATTTCTCTCAATTGCTGCGTTTTTTACTCGATAAAATAACAATCAAGTTAACTACTATAACTATAGTAGTATTTCCTTTTTTAATTTAATATAATTACGTATATAATAATATAGCAAGCGATTCATAGAAGTGTGACATCGAAAATGTCTATATCTAAATACTTCGAGCTAAATGGCGGTGATCGCATGCCGCGAATCGGATTTGGTACTTGGCAGGTAATTCAATAATTATTATAGTCATTAATAACGCGTTTACATTACCTGGAAAGCCGCAAATACAAATATATCAATATTTTATGATAAATTTTGTGACTCTAAAAAGGAGGATGTTCTCTGTTGTATTTTTTATACATGTTACTTGACCGATTTGGTTTATTCTTTCTTTGTTTGAAAAAGCATATATCTATAGCTATAGCTATTCATCCCATAGAATTTTCATTAAAATCAGTTTAGTAGTTTGTTTGAAAATCGAAATAACTGGACGTAAGGATGTCATTTAACAGAACGAAATTACGTATTTGATGTTGATTTCATACATTCATTTAAAAGATCTTGTTTCTTCATATAGTTTGTGAGTTATTTTTAATTATAGTAGTAAAAAATTAGAAATTTAAAAGTATGTCGTTATGATTGTTTATTGATTTGCCTTGTTTTTATTTGAGACATAAAAAAGTTACAACGTCGCATTGGTGAACTTGTGCTATATAATATATTGAGACGTATCATTATGGTATACATAGGCACAATACAGCACAGTAACAGAACTGGAATTAGATATGCTTACACACTGAATGAGGATCTAAGACTCACAATAAGTTCCGTTTAAAAACCTGCTTCTTATTTCTTCGAATATAAAAATATCTATATTTTTTAATATTATCGCGAATCGGAGTTGCACTCGTGTAAAAAATTAATTTTTTTTTTTTCGTCTTAAAGTCATAAATGTATGGTACATTAATGATAATGTATACACATGCATACAAGTAAATATCATTTAACGCTAATATAGGTATAGTATACTACTTGAACACCGTGAATTTGTCTGTGTAGAAAGTGTATTTAACCTATATTTTTGAGAAATGGTGGATATTTCATACAAAGTTTTATCCCGTTTTTCACATAGCTTTATATATAATTATTTAAACTCTATATCGTTCAACCGTGGCATCTACGTATACTCTGTAATAGGTTATTAAATAGTATTATTTTTTTATTATAATTAGTACGTATACCTTTACATATATACACCACTTTTATTTTTATTAGAACTATATTATGGGATTCTGTAAGTAACGAAATATTCTTCGCATGTTGTCACTAATCAGCTTTCGTAATTAACAATGGATATATTTTAAATGAAAAAATATATAAAAGAAAATACAGACTATTCAAGATAAAATACACAGTTCCAAAGGGAGTTAATTAAGCAATAGTTGGCATGCAGCGTGAACGCACTCGTGAGAAAATTACATAGGTACCATAATACCATGGTATAATAGAAAACCGGTTTGTAACGACAATACATAGCCAGGTTTTCAATAGTAACTACTATTTATTACACACCTACTTCCACTAGGTTAAATATAAATGATTAAATTCAAAACAAAGAAATTAGATATACAAATTTAATTATTAGTAATATAAATAAAAAGATTCGTCAATTCAACATGCATTATTTATTACATTTATGAAAAGACTGTTCACTAACTTTGGTGGATGTTATTATTTTACATTTTTTCCGTTTTAATTTGATACGGCGCTTTAAATAATTCTTTATAACGACCCATTTGGATTTGTGTAATTTGGTGGTAGAGTCGACTATAACAATAGGTTTCTCACAACATTCGGAAATGTAACGGTAGTCGGAACAGCACGAACACTTTCCGCTACAAAAAGAATACGTGTCGCTGGCATCATGGTCACCACTCGATGGCGACAAGCCTCTAGATGTGGTCGCGAGGCAGGAACCTTCAGACCATTTACTATTCTTATCCTGAATGCTTTCGCGACAAACAGTTGTAGCTGACATACTTTTTTCGTAACTGAATCAAACAGTATATATTCCCCATTTTAAAAATGTCAAGCTTTAGATTAATTATCTGCTACATAGTTTTTGTCATATTATAGACTGCTGTCAATATCTGGTGTTTAAGGTGTCAAATTCATTTATGAACAAAAAGTCTAGATATGAAACATACCAATTTGTGATATTATTCGGATTATTTGTTTTATTTAAAACTAGTTTTTACTCGCAACTTCAGTCACGTTAATGTAGATATTAACATGTCAAGACCGTCAAAAATATCTTGCAAGTACGAAACGCACGCCACCTACTGGAAATTGTACTAAGTCTATAACCTTAGCAAGATGTTCGCTTGTGATAGTATAGGCCATATAGATTTACGTATATCTTAGATTGGGTTTGTATTAACCCTGAACTGAGGGTGTTATAGAGTTGTTTAACATTTACTTAAAGTAGAGTTGCCAACACCAAATATCAAAACTGAAGGTTTGAAGTTAAAAAAACCTGGACAATTCATTCAAAAACAGAACACATTTGGTGATATAGTAGCAACGGTTAAATTAATATGTAGTGAAAAGATTAAGTAAGCGAAATTCAAGTAATAATAATCATATTTTGAATATAAGTGTACATGTGATACATGATAAGTGAGGCGCAAATTTTAAAACCCATGATATAATCAGGGCGCTTTATTAAAGGATGCTCCTTAAAAACTATCCAAGATGCACCAGGACAATCTAAAAACTAGGACATGAGAAAATAAGACGGCTAGCAACCCTCAATTAAACAACGCGTTATGTTACACGTTACAGGCTCCACCAGATATTCTAGAGAAGTCGGTAGAGGCGGCACTAGAAGCAGGCTATCGTCACTTCGACTCGGCTCGGGCGTACGAGAACGAGGCTGCACTAGGTCGGGCCCTTAACCGATGGATCGGTGGCGACCCGGCAAAGAGGAAAGAACTATTTATTGTCACTAAACTACCACCTGGAGGTAAAATGTACATAGTACTATTCATATCCTTTTAGGTTGATATTATTTATTAGTAATTCGTATTTATCTTACTTCAGTAAATTCATAATAAAATTATTTAATATTTATGTATGAATATAGTGCTTGTTGAAATGTAAATATTATTATAATTTTTGCAGTATAACCCATCAAAAATTGAGAAATTTGATAACAATTCTAATAATATAAATGTGGAATTAACTCTGTACGTCTGTTTGTCAAGTTTTCCTGCCTAAATCGCTTACCAATTTTAATGAATTTTGTTATAGATATAGATTGGGTTTTGGAGAAGGACATAGACCACTTTTTGTCACAAAATTAAAGGAAGTGAAATAGAAGAAAAAATGTCTATGCGTAGTCCAATTACATAGTTATATAATTGTATTGTTATACATATATGGAAAAATATAAAAATGATTTATTTTTCAAATGTCTTCTAAGTCTTTTATTTTTTAGGTAATCGACCAGATTTGGTAGAAGAATTCTTCAATGATTCATTACGTGACCTGGGTTTAGAATACATTGACCTTTATCTCATGCATGTACCGTTTGCATTTGAACATATACCAGGAGACCTTCACCCAAAGAACCCAGATGGCGGCATGAAATTTGACTACAAAACCGACCTCCTTGCTGTTTGGAAAGTAAGTGTCCAATAAACCACACTGGATATTGTAATAAATTTACATTGGAAAATTCTTTCCAGGGCCGGACAACAATTCGGAAGTCAAACAATAACACATCCGTATGTGTACGATACTTGTACCACTTCGTCGCGACAGAAATCTGATATCAAACTTTCAATTTGAAAATACCCTTATTATTAAGTATGATCAATATTCTAAATATCATATATAAAACAGCCAATTAATATTTATTATTAAAATATTGTTATATTGAATTCAACTTTTAAGTATATAAGTAGGTGTTATAAACATAGACGCAAAATTTATAACCGAGAGTGTCAATAAACTAATGTCAACGTGTTAAAGTGATAATTTAATCAGTTTAATTCATTTTATCTTTGTTCTAAATTGCAGTTTACATTACATTTAAACAAATACAGCTATTCCTATTACACGATATAATTTACATCAAATGCTTTTTAAAAACAAAATATAAAATAATAACATGGGCGTATCTTTTTTGACAAATATCGAATCCTCGATGATTAAAGTTACTCAAAATGAAAAAGCGAAAATTTTAAATTACAAAAACAATACTGTGTACAAAGAATGTAGCTTTCCTAAAGATATTAAAAAACCACATCAAGACACACGAAGAATATTAAATGCTTCAACTAGAAATAGGAAAACCGAATCACATGACAAATTTTCTTGGACAAAGATATATAGATCGCCGATACCAATACGTTGCTGTCGCGACAATAAAGAATTAAACATAAACAAAACTACGTCAAGAGCAATTGTATCTAACAATTCCGAAAAAAATGTTATTGAAAATAGCATTAGTGTGAATCAAGTTCCGACACAAACGTCATTTAAGACATTGCCGACTTTAAATTTAAGACAAAGCGTGTATTCTAGAATTATGCCAAAACTTTTGTGCCCTTGTTGTTGCGGAGGTGACGATCAAATAGAACCCTTTGAGCAAACGGATTACCAGCAAGCAACTGATTCATTTGAGAGCATCAAACTTAACACATCTAATAACGTTTCAGTTTCTCATTCGAGTATTACATACTTACAAAAACATTTAAGTCGCCAGAAAACTACAGTGATATTCACTAGAATATTAACAACATTTATTCGCAATGCCTTTAAAAATTTAGCAACGATATTAAATTTAAAGAAATTCTTTTCTATAAAACATTTATCTTAAACTGCTCGTACGTACATTTTTAATAGCACATGTAATAAAAACTAGGTGTTTGTTGCTATTAATAAGATTTACAAACAATTAAGCACGAACACTTTCACATATCAATAATAAATCAGAATAAAGATTATTAACCTGTTTAGGTAGAAACACATAAAAAACGGTGAACAATGACAATTAGGTCGTTTCTCGTGGGAAAATTGCAACCATCAAAAAATATATAAATGTATTTATTAGTTTAGCTCTCAGACTTTTATAAAGGTTTACATAAGTTGTTTGTCATCGCTTTACGCCAAAAGAAAGAGTCGTTTTATATCGCTCTCGTGAGTAAAACACACTAATGTTATTCTCGCCTTTACGTTATTGATTCCCAGAAGTTGGGCATATATGTACACACAAGGATAAACAGTAACATTGACCCGCTAAATTGTATATTTGTGTAAGTTGTAATCAGCTACAGAATTTGTCATTTTGGGTTTCTGAGTAATAATAAATATTTTACAATTACACCAATTACACAAAGAAATAAAAAGCTTAAAAATTAAAAAAAGAAATAACAAGAAAGTTTTCTTAATGTTTAATTAATGTTACAAAATTACAATGTTCTCTATTATAAAGGGGGTGATAATATAGTCGTGTCCTGATCTATAATTTTGTTTTCTGTCAGCATGTTCTAAATGTTTTGTACCATTACCACTTAAAAATATGCAATATTAATGTAGTTCTTATATCCGCAGTACACCATAAATAGAATTAACAAATCAATTGTGTTTTCATATTTCCAGGCCGTCCTCAAACTTAAGGAGTCAGGTCGAGTGCGTCACGTGGGCATATCTAACATGAACGAAGAACAAATTAAACGGTTATGTGCAGTTGAAAAACCGGCTTGCTTACAAGTTGAAATGCATGTCTTGCACCAACAGAAACCACTCGTTGCCACTGCTAACCAACTCGGAATACCCGTGGTTGCATATTCTCCCTTAGGATCGAAGGCTTTGGCGGATGCTTTAGCCGCGAAAAATGGGTAAATATTGTGTTATAATAATTACATCTTAGTTTAATTATATAATAAATAATTAGTCAAATAGTCCTAAAACTCATTATGCGCAAAAAGATGGCTACACCATTTAACGTACGTAAATTTATCGATATGGTTCAATAGCAATCTGAAACTATTTACGCTAAAGAAACTTATTGAAAGTAACATTGTCACCGATTTCAAAGTTAACATACAAAGCTGAAGAAAACTACACAACTCAGGGATTTAAAATAATGTTAATATCAATTACATTTATTACTTTTAGCCGTAACTACCCCAGCCTCCTTGAACTACCTGAAGTTCAAAAAATTGCAAAAGCACATTCACGTACGCCAGCACAGATACTACTCCGCTTCTTATTGCAACGTGGAGTTGCTTCAATTCCGAAAAGTACCGATCCGACTAGAATAAAACAGGTGAGCATAAACGTATAGAGTACTAATTTACTTCTAATTCAACGCGATTATAAAAAAACTACCTACTTAAATATAGACTACTAGCTTCCGTCTGCGGCTTCATCCGCGTGTAGGTAATAGTTACTTTTGGCTAATAATGCATTATTTTAGAACAAATTTAGTTAGCATAAAAAAGGTTATAGTGAGCTAACCTTAAAAGATAGACATATGCTGTCGCGGACTTTTTTTTAGAACTTTTAAAAGGGAACAGTTCTGTCCTACATGATTTTTGCGAAACTTCAACCGTTTAAATAGGAAAATATCCCCCGATTTTGAAACATTCTTCATCGGTGCACCGCTCTTTTTGGTCTTAGCGTGATAATATATAGCCTATAGCCTTCCTCGACAAATGGGCTATCTAACACTGAAAGAATTTTTCAAATCGGACCAGTAGTCCCTGAGATTAGCGCGTTCAAGCAAACAATCAAACAAACAAACTATTCTGCTTTATAATATTAATATAGATACGCAAACAAAACATTTAAAAACTTAAGTAGTTTATAATTTTATCCATTTTTTTTATATGCATATTCATAAATCTTTACCAGATTAAAAACATTATAGATTGCCAGTTAATAATCAGGTTTCTATAATTGATAATTTTTAAAATTTTATTTAATTTATGACAACATAAAATTAACTTTTAGTAAATATTCATTCCAATAAATTCACTTTAAATGACATCACACTTTGCGAGATAAAAATGTCTCCTTAAAAAAAGCCAGACTGTATTTTTCAACTTAAAATAAAATTGCGGTAAGAACAGATTTTTAGAAGAGATCACATTTTTTTCTTTCGATTTCAATGTACTTAGTATCGAAATTATTTTTTTTTTTCAGAACATTTCTGTTTGGGATTTTGAACTAAACGAAAAAGAAATGGAAGAGTTAGACGCTCTAGATCGTGGTGAAAATGGACGTATTTGCGACTTTTTATTTTTCAGTGGCGTCGAAAAACATCCGGAGTACCCATTCAAAAAATAAATAAATTTGTTATTAGCAAAGTGAATAAATTATATATTTGATCATTTTAGTAAACTTGTATTAGTCTTATATTTGCTTTTATTAACTTTTATCTTTACTTTAAAAAAATACGTACGTTTTAACACACATTTTAAAATTTAGTTATTGTTTGAGCACTAATCTTACTTTTTTAAACCCAACTCAAAAAGCGGGGTGTTATAGATAAGTTTGAAATGTTTATCTGAATATCTGTGTATCTATCTCTGTCTGAGCCATCGTAGTTCATTAATGAAAGGACCAATTTTTATGCGTTTTTTTTGTTTGAAAGCTGATGTACGGGTTTAAGCTATGACCAAGATAATGAAGATCTGTTCAGAACTTTGAAAGTTATCAGCTGTTCTCTAGTTTTTGAAAGGATCTGAAAAACTTCTACTGATATAATCGAAATTTATACTATACTATACTGTGAATGATATCAAAATAACAAAGTTGCGTAACCTTTCCCTGATCCTGCAGCATCATCTGAAATCACGGAGATATACAACACTTACCCGACTTCCAGCAGAAGTATCGCGTTCGAGCTCGTCGAAAACGTCTTAATAAGTAATTTTTTAATTTTCATTTAATGACAGTTTTTTAATTGCCTTCATAAAACTTTGTTTTTTCATTGTTTCCGCTTAAACCTAATTTTCTGCTTTCTAATAAATTTTGTAACAACGCTTACAGCATTATGGTGGTCCTTTGCAAGCTTTTGTTATAAACGGTAAGTATAAAAGGACTTTAATAAATAAAATTATTTATTTCTTTTCCCTAAAACATACAATATATATGGTGTAGTTTATTGGTATATTAAAACTTTGCATAAAGACACAACAATGACAAAGACAAGCGGCAATCATTTGCAATTCAACAAAACGACCCCTTAAACTGTAGTCCAAGTTATTGTTCAACACATTGGTATATTATAGGTATATGACGCTATAAATTGATATTCTTTACACTTCTTAAAGAATAACTAATAAGTAATTCATTTAATTGACGTTCTAAATTCCGTATGAGAAACCTTTAATGACTACGGTCAATCCCAGTAAGACCGTCCGCAAAGAGTAAGAGGTAAGACCGTATATTGCGAATTAGCACGAATTCTCAAGAACTACAAATTCTCGCCTTAGGGGCCACACCACAACTAACCTTTTTGTTAAATAAGCCGAAAAAAAGTGCTAAGAACTACTCTGTCCTTGTGCATTAGCATAACGGTTAGTGAAAGGAAAACATATATTTAGATATCTAGAAAAAAATTAAAGGTTCAAGAACCAGGTTAAAAATCCGTGTGGCGCTTTTCTGAAAATCTTTATAGTTTTTTTTAATTGATATATGAACCTTTCAAACGTCTCTATCGCTATCTAATTTTCGGTGTTAAAATAGTGTGTGCGACCTAAAGACGTATAAACTTGGACATAAAAGTATAATTAAACTTGGACTGAATATGGATAGGTTTACTGTCAATTTAATTTGATTTATATACTTTCTATTTTTAATTTTATTCCTGATTATTTATTATTCAGTATCGAACGTCTTTTAATTAACATCGCACGTACGAACGAGGCGTATTATAAAGCGATTTAAGTTTTAAATATATTTGGATATTATTTACTGTAATATATTTTTAATCTTTTAATATCAAATAAATCGTTGTGATATCTTAAAACCATGGCTCTCATACTGAGAGGGGCAGTAAAACTTTATTATTATTTAAATGAAGAAATCGCTGGTAAGTAAAAGGACATAAATAAATGTCTTTAAACTTTAAAACTAATCGATCCAATAATTATATTTAACTTAAAATAAAGATTAAATTTAACTGTAATGGGGTTCTTAAATGTATGAAATTTAGCTTGGCATTAATTAATTAAAACTAAAGAAATGGTAACTAAAATAGCTCTAAGTTGCAGTATTGTTAGATTTTTAACGAAAAAAATATCTTTAATCATTATGTTTTAGATCCAAAAAGTAATGATTGGCCTTTAATGAGGACACCCTTGCCCGGTTTATTACTACTCATGTTATATTTAATAACGGTATTAAAATGGCTTCCTAAGTACATGGAAAAGCGCCCCGCTTATGATCTTCGAAAATACATAGCCCTCTACAATGCTATCCAAGTATTGTTTTGTGGGTACGTCGTTTACGAAGTAAGTTGTAATTATAATAAAATATAATAATGTTTTTAAAATTAAAAAATTTTGAAAAAAATTGCCTTCAAATCATTTTTTATTCAAAATAACAGAGGACAAAGAAGCAAATACGACCAGTGATCATGTAAATAATAATAATATAATCGGGGTTCGATTGTGATTGCGTCCCTTCAAAAATAATTCTATATGAACACGTATTAAGATAGTATTATTGACGTCGAGAGATTCTGAGACATATGTAAAGTCAAAGGGTAATGAATAAAGTGTGTGTATAAAATCTAATATTTATAATATATCTTATTCATTAGTATAAGTGATTTTTTTTCTCAGAGTCTAAGAATGGGCTGGCTAAATCATTATAAATTAGTATGTCAACCTGTAGAGGATGGGCCGTTAGCTATAGAGTACGCATGGAAAGTTTGCTATGGCTACTTTTTAATTAAATGTGTGGATCTTCTCGATACGGTAAGTTCGTTGTGTTTGATTTGAACGGACGCAGTTCCAAGACCACCATTCCCTCTCTCGATAATCTATCGAAGGAGAGGGAAGGGGAGGTAATATAATATAAAAATAATACCTAGATTTTAATTATGCCTAGATTCTCGTATATTAATAATAAAGAATATATTTAATTGAAACAAAAGTAAGAGATATATATATATGTGTATATATATATATATATATATATATATTTATGGACGCTGATAAGCAATACTATGTCAAACCAATTCTTAATAAATTTGTTTGAAGATGTATATATTCATCTTTTCTTTTCTATTTTGCTAAAATGTATAATTAATCAAAAGCAGATAGATTTATTTAATATGTTATCTAATAATAAGTTTTTAAATATTTGAGATTATTTTATAAATTGTAAAATATGGAACGCACCTGAATTTTGAAACATTGCGTCACTTTTTCATCAGCATCCATATATAATTTGCTGTTAAAATCCTATACGCTCGTCTAGTCCCCAATGACAAAGTTGTCTAAACGTAGCGAACTCGTTACAACTTAATTTACGTATTTAAAAAAAACTTAGTATACGAATAATTCATCGATTCGAAAAGGTTACATCCACAACAATAATGACCAAAATTAAACTCGAAACCAAATATTATTCATTTCAAAACGTACCTAATTATCGTTAAAATGTATAATATGCAATATGCGGTTTCATCGATAAATAGAGTAATTTCAGAGGAAGGTTTATATGTATAGTCTATATTACATATTAATTTGTAAAATACTACATTGCACCCGTGCGAAGCCCACGCGGAGCGCTAGTTACGTACAATATACAATGATTATTTTATTATAATATATTATTGTACGAGTTATGACTATTAAAATTGCCTAAAATTAAAATACTATAAATAATAAATAAAAAAGTTGAATACGTTATATTTTTAGATATTCTTTGTGCTAAGGAAAAAACAAAATCAAGTGTCATTCCTTCACGTATACCATCACTGCGGGATGGTAGCTGTGGCATGGGGAATAGTGAAATGGGTTCCAGGTTTGTAAAAAATAAATTAACCTACTTATAACTCAAGTCCAAGAGATACCATCAAAAAATTTACATTCAAACAATTATTTATGTACCTATTTCTTTTTCTATAAAAAAAAAGAAAATCAAAACAACCCGTACGGTCGTACCCTACAATGGCAACAAAACCAATGGTCTCGTGATTAGATGCTCAATCACGTGATGTTTTTTTAGAAACTTTTAAGACACGGTGATACGTGGAGAGGTTTTTTTACTAAATGCATGTTTTCCCAGGACCCCTCCTCCTTTCTGGGCCTCACATGATTAATGGACAGCCCCTTAACCCTTAAATGCCTGGTGTATAAAATTAAACGCTTATTTCAACGCCTACTATCAAATGAAACTGATTGATTGAAAAAAAAAAACATATTAACTATTTTATATATTATTAACTGTTATAAAATTATTCTTAGGTGGCCACATCACACTCACGGTGACAGTAAATTCATTTGTACACATGATTATGTACAGTTACTATTTATTGACGACATGGAATGAGATTTACAAGCAGTCTTTATGGTGGAAAAAATATGTAACTCAGATTCAAATCGTAAGTCATATATTTTAAATTTTAAAAACTTTTAACGTACACGAAGTACATGAAGGGCGCCAACAGAACATAAGTGTGTATCTTATGAACTGTAGTAGGTAATTTCAACAATATGCTAATTTCTCTCTTCTCTTGCCGTTATTACAACAAATAATCGTAAAGCGTAAATCGGACTTATGGATAAAGAGAGGCGCTCTTATTTGAGTATATATATACGGTAGTAACACCATTTAAACTCAAGAATGGCTGGACCGATTTTTATAATCTTTTGTTTGTCTCCGCTCCGATTACCAAAATAACTCATTAAAATGTTAGAAAAAAATATAAAAATAAACGTTATGGAGAAAATTCATCTTGAATAGAACGGTTAAGATAAATCTACATTTATTAATTCTAAGCTTGTCAGCTAGTTTAAATGAAATAAATACTTCACTACATCATTAATTTACAAAAAAAAATATATTAAACTGAATAGAAACTACAGATATGTGTATTTTTTTTCAGTTACAATTTACATTATTGCTTATTCACTTCTTGGCGCTGGCCTTCGCTCCGGTCTGCGATTACCCGCGTCAACCAGCGTTCATCCTTATTCCACAGAATTTATTTATGGTGATTTTATTCAGTGACTTCTACTACAAATCATATATAATCAAATCTAACAAATCTACTAAAAATGATTAAAGAACGCACCGTAGTGGGTGGTATAAAATAATTGAATGTCATATTGATAGCATTTATGTTTAATGCATTTAAATTTGCTTTCAAATGTAAATAATTATTACTTAGTTTTTTTTTTATTAATAACAGATTTTTTAAATTAGCTTGTTCAATAAAAACGTTTAACCACTTCATCAGCAAGCGACTCGCAACAACTTTTAGAATTTGGTTTTATTGTAATCTAAAACAAGCTAAATGGATTTTGAATGGAAGTAAATGAAAAAAAAATATTACCTTGTATTTTTTAATATTTTATGAAAACTAAATTTTATAAAATTGTTATTAAATAAATTGATATACAAAATACTTTGTGCTTATTTATTTATTACGTAAAAGAAAAATTGTAATACAGATACAACCTCAAAAATTTCTACAGTGTATAAAACAGCATAGGATAAAGTTTGTAAGGCACTATATATCACCGACAAAAACCAATAAAGAATATTTTAAAACAGCAAAGCATCCTTTTTTTAGTGTATAAATAAATTATATTAACAAAACTAAAGTAACAAAACACATAAATGGTAAGGTTTTACCTTGTTTTACCTTGTTTATAAGGTCTAATAAATATAAATTAATGCACCATTGTCCATTACATAGAACAACTATAATTGGCGCGACCGAGGAAGTTCGGGTTCGAAATGTTTCAAATACTGCACCATATTTGGATGCTGATAAGCAATAATGTGTCAACCCACAAAAAGTCAAATTTAGAGATATCGATGTATTTTGATACTGCGTCACCTATTTACCATTATTCAAAATAAATTCAAGTCGTCTAAAGTTTCTTAAAGTAATGTTTCGAATTTCAAGTCCGTTCCATATTTTTCAATTTTTACAATTATCTCAAATATTTGAAAAACTTATTATCACATAACACATTAAATATATAAATCTGCTTTGAATTATTTTTACCTTTCATCAATATAGAAAAGAAAAAATGGATATATATGTCTTCAAACAAATGGATTAAGAATAGGTTTGACATCTTTAGACGCCATTTTCTCAAAATGAAGTTCGTGTGGCTTAACACAGTATTGCTTATCAGCCTCCATTTTGATCATATTATCAAATTAGATTAAAAGTTAGTCGTAAACGTTAACCTAACTTAACAAAGAGGTTTTGTTTAACGAGATCAATAACGTTGCTTTGACTAAACGCATCAATCACAGCCTTCGTTAAGCAGAGACTGCTCGTAACGCCCTCTACTTCATCCTCGTCGTGCCTATCTTCGCCGGTGTATTCTTCCAAATTACCTTTTATTAATTCGATGAGATCATCGTTCGTTATAGGAGGAACGATTTCAAGATTATTCATACAATTATCTAATAAATGTTTGAGATCAGCCTCCTCTGCGTCGGATCCTTGATTTTCATCTCGGGTCCGCTGTCGTTTCACTCGGCGCGATTTTCGCTTCTTATCCAAATACGCGTTCAGCACTGTTTCGAGTTGCAGAAACAATACCGCTAGCGGCGTGTCCGAAATGTCGTCCTAATCATAAATATTTTTATTTTAATCATAAGAAATAATAAGGTATTGTACTTAATTAGATGTAGATATAAATTTTGAAATATTGGTAGAAGGAATTATTGGACATAACTAACATTTCGATCGAAATCAAAAAATTTTGCTTATCATATCTTCGATATATATTTCGATACATATTTTTTTATTTATAAACCATACAATTATATGATGCAATATAATTTTATTTCAAACAATCTGAAAAACTAATCCACCAAAAAATAATAATAATCAGAACTTAATTGCGAATGGACAGTTCTGATGTGATAAATAGTATAAAAATTGTATGAAAAGATCCATACATAATAGATATAAAAGTAACTCTGCCCGTCTGTTTATCCGTCTACCTGTCTGTTTGTTATGTCATATTCACGCTTATACCGCTGACATAACTTTAATGAATTTTGCTATAAATAAAATAAAGTAGACCTTAAAGGAGGACATAGAAAATAAAACTTGATGCGGTGGAGTGGGTGACGAAAATTTGTATAAAAAACCCATCAATTCACAAAGAAACAGGCTATTCGAAATAATTATTCCACGCGGTCGAAGTCGCGGGAAGCAACTAGTAATAATATAAAATAGAACTGTACTCGTATTAACAATGTCTGCCAAATTGTTAGTAATTTTGGCAATGTTAATCGATCATTATAATTCCCCAGGTATAGTAACATCACATGTATTATTAGCACAGCCCTGAATCTAGAAATGACTCAATGAATATGAATAATAGGGTATTACAAATTTTACGACGTGCGCAGCTGCATGTCCTGTTTTATTAAGGATATAATTGACTTCACTATAATAAATGGATTGTGATTAATGAACTATTCTATGGAGTTCTCGAATGTTGGCAAACATAAATATATGTTATATATATATAAATAGTTTATGGAGATTATATTCAAATTTTAATTAAGCCATAAAAGTTACATTGACTTTGTGTTAATAGTTATATTTTGACTCAACTGTGGTAAAACATGAGGAAGAGATGAAAAAAAAATACTTTACAACCTATTTTCTAACTTACAAAAAAATAAGGTCTAGCCTGATGTGTTTGGTTACACTATGACACTATAATTTTATATATAGCCTAAACAAAATTAGCTAATAATAGGTAATAAAAGTAACTTAGATAATTTACCTCATTAGGGTTGACCAGCAGCCTAGCAGTTTCCTGTGGTAGATCCTTACATATTTGAGCTACTAATATCTTAATTAGGGCTTCCGATACTTGCATTGAATTATCTTTTTCCTATAAAAGTAATAAATTTATTAAATATTAAAATTTATGAACTAAAACATTACTTATATTTAACATAGATAAATTTTATAATGTCATAACACAATGGCTATTTAGTGCATATAGTGCAGTTAATTGAGACAGACCAACTGATCTATCAATGTACAAATCAAACCATTGTATCGATTTAGCAATCAAATAAGAATAGATTTTTGAAAATTCAACCTCTAGAAAGAGTAGAGAGAAAAGAAACTTAGACTTGAGTAAAACTAGTACGTAAATAATAATTACATGTGGTAACCAAATGTTGAAAGTAATATTCAAATTGTCAATGTTTTGCACATAATGCCACCAGCCTCTTGGCACAAATAGAGCATCCCCTGGTGATAGTTCTACCATACGACCACCGGTTAGACCTGGAATAAAAATAGTTTTCATAACTATGAATTTTTTATATTTATTTTTCTAAAAATCAAGAAAATGTTACCCTTAAAAACATCCAAATTATTAGGACAGTAGAAATTTAATTCACTGTAAACACTAGACTCTTCATATGGTACTCTTGTAGGTTTAAGACCACCTGTCTCAGGTGGAAATAGTATCCACCTCTTCCTGAAATTTACAATAGTATAAATTAAAATTTATAAGTATTTACAAGAAAATATAAAAATCCTATATTTTTTATGTTGAATGGAAACTTTATTTCATTTATTTAAAATTTTACTTATACTATATTATTTTTAATCATTTGTATTTCAAATTAATTTCTGAGAAATAAAAAATTGTCTTTAGTCTATTAAGTTCTTAATACATATTTTTTTTAATTTAACTTAGTACCTACTTTCCATGAACTTGTGCAACAATGTTGTAACCATAGGTATCTTGGTGGGCTGGAGTGTGAGCACCTTTGTTACCAACCCAGAGGGTTGTCTCAGATGCCCCTTTGTCAGGGTAACCAAACTTTTTCCATGAGATTTCCTACAAAAATAAATAGAAAACTATTTTAATCTGACTAATTTTATGTAACATATACTATTAATAATAAATACATAACTCTTTTTAATTGTTTTAAAAATAAATTAATTTACCTTACATAATTCACTATCCCCACTGAACCACTGGTGGAGATATTTGTAATCAAAGTACATCCATTCCTTGCTGGTAGTCAAATTGTCCAAAAAATTTTTGAATGTCATATTCTTCACCTTGCATCGTCTTTCCCAACATGGTTCGTCACTTATAAAATTTTTTCTTAAGCAACGAAATGGTATTTCTTTATTACCGAATACCGTTGCCCATTTTTCCTGATTCCATTCACACAAAGGCCAATCGCTTACAAATTTTCGGAAAACGATCGGCGTAGCGGTTTTTGTCGTCAAATTACAGATAAGATTCTCGTCCAAAGAAACCATCGTTGTGTTCAACGCTAAATAACTTTTCGTTTTTTCGTAAATCGGTTTTAAATTTTACTCAAGAAAAATAAACACACATTCTACATTACTTCTGTACGTTTACCGGTCGCATCGCGAACGACATTCCATACTGCATATGCAATAAAATATTTACTGCATTAGTATATTCACAGAGTACTTTAATATGTAAATTAAACTTAAAATAAAATTCTCTTAGAACTTTAACTTATAATTCTTAGATTACCTATAAACTTTATTAGGTATAGATTTTGCTAAATAGTTAAATTACTAATGTCGAGAGTTTTTTGCAGAGAAGAAATATAATTTTTGAATAAATGTTCCAATTGCCTTGGCACATATTATCATACAGTCAACGTCAAAATCAAATCTGCCCTGGCCCTGGGTTCAAGGCCTTTTAAGCTTCAAATTGACGTATTTTTTTTTTATTGTTAAAACCCCCACAAAAATATTTATTTCTACAGTTTAAGTACCTTTAAAATCGTCATCAATACTTGAAAAGTCCTAGTAAAATAAAAACCATTTATACATTGTAATATCAGAAGGCTTAAGAAATTTAAGGTAAGTTTAGATACTAGATAGAATGGTTTTGGAACATGGTAACACTATAATGTCATTTTATAGATAACGATATATAGATAACATTGTCTTAAATCTTGATACTTGATTGTTATCAAACAATTCAAAATCCGAATAAACAACGTTATATTTCTAATTATACTAATAGAACAAGTTTAAATTAATATTTTGTATCAATAATTGTATTCTTTTTCTTCAAACGCTACAATTAAAACCATAGATACTTGAAATAATGGCTATGGAAGTAAAATCTTTATTTTTCACAACAGAAACGGAAAAAATTAATGCAGAAAACTCGAATATAGCTGAAGAATATCTTGAAGTAATCGATGAGCTTAATGAAACTCTTGGTGAATTCAATTTACCAGCTGCTGTAAAATGCGTTTATAATCCCACAATATACGCCAGACATACTTTTGAAATGTATATTCGAAAATACTGCAACACGAAAAAAAAGATTATGTTTTTCGGAATGAACCCTGGACCGTGGGGAATGTCTCAAACAGGAGTAATTATCACATCTTGATACCAATATTATTTGATTTAATTAATTCATTGGGTGAGCTTTAGTTTTCATTAGCACGAAATTGGTGAAAATATGTATGTGGGGGAAATGAAAGTATTAACTTAAACTATTATTTACATCATATTCCGCAAGTAGTTGTTCTGTATTACTCATTATGAAACATGTGATAAAAAAATCCTGCATTTCCTCAACTTGTTGAGTTTACTGTTGAGTTACGGGGATTCACCCCTTCCCCCCCCCCCCCCACATAAATTTTTTCACCAATTTCGTGCTGATGAAAACTAAAGCTCAACCAATTAATTTAACTATTAGATAATTAATAGGTACCTTTTGGTGAAATTACTTCAGTGCGAGATTGGTTAGGAATAGAAGGTCCTGTAAGTAAGCCACCCAATGAAATCAGAGAACGTCCAGTCAATGGTTTTGATTGTAAGAGGACTGAAGTAAGTGTTAATTTGTTTATTATAAATTTACTCTCTATTGTATAAATATATTTTTAAATCTAATTTTTTTTTATTACAGATAAGTGGTAAAAGGTTTTGGGGACTACTAAAAAAAATTTGTGGGACTCCAGAAAATTTTTTTATTACAAGTTTTGTATACAATTATATTAATCAGCAATGGATGAAAAGTAACGGTTGCAACCTGACACCAGGAGATTTTAGAGTATACAATGTTTTAAGTTTTTTTTTTGTGGTAATTATGTTTTAAGTTCTGATATTTTAGTAACATGTAAATATTTCAGGTATCAGAAATGGAACCCCTGTATAATATTTGTGACCCTATTTTTGTCAGAATCCTAAAACTCTATGAAGTCCAAATTATTGTAGCTATTGGAAAATTTTGTGAAACCAGAGCTCAAAAAGCTTTAAAAAAATATATGCCATGTAACAATATTAAGGTAATGTAAGGCAGATATGTTTATTTACTTATTATTAATAATGTTAATTTAATATTAAATTATAATTAATTTTAGATACTTTATTTATCACATCCGAGCCCAAGGACAGTAAATAATAACAATTGGGAAGAAAAGGCATTGGAACAATTGAAAGCCCATAACCTTTTACAATATTATGAAAAGTAAAAACAAAAAAAAAAATTAAGCAACCATTACCTTGAATCTCTTGTTTGATTAAACAATAATTATTATGGATAAGTTATTGAAATTTCATACTTTTATTTTTTTATTTTCATTAAAATATATATAAAGAAAACTTTTCTTATTTTTATATTTAAATTACATTTTCGGTGATGAACTTTAAGTCCTACAGACTTCCAACTACCGAATTTTACGAATATGGAAACCTGTCAGTGAAAAAACTATATATCCTACTCTCCATCATAAAATTACACAAATCCATTAAATGTGACCCTAAAGTATTAACTAAAAGACGTAAGGATATTAAATTACCCTGCACATTTCTCCCGGCAAAAACTAGTTTTACTAGAAAACAATTTAGAAGACAAGCTATTTATCTATATACTAAAATAAACCATAAAGTGAACATTTATGGTTTGAACACATATAATTGCAAAAAAACGTTAAAAGACTGGTTAAAAAAATTGGATAACTATGAAACTGAAAAATTAATGGAAATAATTATATAATTATTTAAAAACTTAGATCTAATTATTTAAAACAGTACACTTGACACACACACATTCACTCTCACAAACGCGTTATATGAATAAAAATACGTTGAATTTATATGTTACCTGTTTAAACGATTCTTAATTTGCATAATAATGTTACCTTTTCATTGCATTTACCTTGATGTACTTGATTCCGTTTGTGGAAGAGCGAGGACTCCTAACACAAGTTAATTCCATTACTTAAAAGGAGCTCCCTAGCTGTATCTATTGTATCTAGGTATAAGTTACAGAAATAAACAAATTTTATTTATTTATTTTATATATATATATATAAATTAATAAAATTCAAATATAGTTAGTTATGAAAATTTTCAGAGTATTAAAAAATAGAAATAGGTAATTATAGTTTTTATTTCCTTTATTTTATTTAAAATTTATAATATCGACAATACTTTAAAGAAATTAAAACAGAATCCTTGTTGAAGAAGAAAACCAACATAACAATTTCATTAACCAACGTAACACTTTTATATTGAGGATCATGCGTTTTAAAATTCCCGCGAAAAAGACAATTGTTTGATCATAGTGTAGTAAAAATAGCCCAGACTACTAAAAAAGTTTTTGTATACGAATAAAAATCATTTTCATTATTTGTTTAATATAAGTTTAATTTAGCATTTTTAATTAAGCCTTATATATTTTTAGCGTCTTATATATTTTTTCAGTAGTTGCTACAGTTTTCTGTTTACGTTAATTTTTAAGTTAATTATAAGAAACTACTTTTTTTAAATAGTTTAAATATTTTTCGTTATTGTTCCAGTTTTATATATTCACATAGTAACATAGTCTTAAATAAAATTGTTCCCTGTGACAATCAAAAAGTATACTTTTACTATGTTTGGTCAGTATGTATATATCATCTATGTGTGGGGTGGCAATAATGGGACATACATTGAGGCTCGCATGAAGTGTACACTAACGGATTGGAACTTGTATAGACAAAAAAATGTACCCAATTGAAAGCATTATAATGGCTAGTTCATGGAAGAAAATATTGTTTTATTTTTTTATTAGCTGTTCCTTAGAAAAGAAGAAATTTTAATCTTAAATTAGAAAAAACTTCTTAATCCTATAAAAATTATAACAAGTGATCTACATTGATTCAAATTTGAAAACTATGATCAACGAGAAAGTAGTTTATCCCATGAAACTGTTTAAAAGCATAACATATAGAAACATATAAAAAAAATATTTTCTTTGAATGATATAAGTTAATACCTACCTTACCTTAATAAGGCCAAAATAGCATTACTGTTAAAGAATTTTTTTAAACTTTGAATCTAAGTAGTGAATCATAAGTTTAAATATTGTAAAACTTGAAAACCTCGAACAGCAGTAAATTTCAATTTTATTAAAATTTACAAATGTCACTTGTATATAAGATTATGTACTTGTTTTTGTAACGTTGACTAGCAATTTAAAGCATTCCTGTAACGACATAAGGAATAAAATTGTTGACTAATCTTATCTATTAGCTATGATTCCGAATCTTCTTCATGATAATATGTAATGGTTTTTTTTTATGATTGAGTATTGCTGTTGGCCCTACTGGCCTTGACAGCGTCACCGGGGGGGGGGGGGGGGGGGGCGAGTACTGAGACTCAGCCTTGAAATTGGGAGCCCCCGTTGGGGCTCAGAATGGACGCCCGTGTCTAAGGGTGTCTCTAGTGTTTGTCCCTAGGAATCGCGCGTGCATGGGACGTCTTAGTCTTTTTGGTAGGTTACCTCTACTACCGGAATAATCACAAGCCTCTTTGATGAGGGGGTTCGGATGGCGGGTAGCTGTCTCGAAGAAGGTGGTGGACAGCGTTTTTAGATGTTTGGTGATCGAATCGAGTCCGAAGTCCTTATGTAAATCTATATTACGTACGTACCACGGTGAAGCCGTGGCTGTTCGTAAGAATTTATTTTGAATGATCTGAAACCTTTGCAAGAAGGTGGGTTTGCAATGAGCGAAGACAGGGCTCGCGTAGGACATAATGGGACGTACGTAGGTTTTGTATAATGTCGTCTTATTCCTAAGCGACATTTTACTCCGCCCACATATCATCACATATAATCTGCCCAGCACGAACGCTGCCCTATTGCGAGCTTTGTCTATATGGGACTTGAACGTAAGGCGTTCGTCGAGTGTGACACCGAGGTATTTAACCTCTTTTTGCCACGGGATCGGCTTATCGTACATGGAGATATGTAATGGTAATTTAAACATAAATGATGAATTAATTATGTCAAAAATAATGACGTATGAAATCTTGTTCCCTCTTTTTGAAGATTAGATATGTTTGACCTCTTACAAAGGCCAACTGCACAAATTGCCATTTTTACGGAGCTTCGTACACAATGAAAACGATATTAAAATTGTCGAAAATCCTATTTTCCTAAGTAGTTTTATAAACACGTTAGATCATATGATTATAAGATTTGCTGAGGGGAAATGTTGTGTAAGGCAGGTCCCAATGCTAACCTAATAATGGTCTAAGTCTGTAACCGATCAAGACGCTTCTAACGATACCCCATTTGTCCATTTCTGATTTTTAGTTTAGGAGATATGAGAGAATAGATCAATATACATAGCTGATTAAAATCATAATACTCCTTTGGCTTTGCTGTAGTTTGGTAAAATTTCACAGGAATCCCATAAAGCTATTTAATCATTCGTTAAATATATTTCATACATTTTTTTTTTCAACTTGAAAAAGATACATCTAATCGTAGCCTTCGCCAATAATCTAATTGTATAATCTGTGGTATGTCCGACATAACAAATTTTCAAATTATTTAGAGGTTAGTTTTGGGTATTGTATTATAAAAGTAGTTTTATTTTATTTTAATGAAATGATTATAAATGAACCAGGACATGTTCTAATATTTTGAACACTATAGGCTGTTTAAAAAAACTTATTTTTATAACATTAAGTAATAAACGTAAATAATACTGATTGTAAAAAATATTAATTGAAATAATTTAATTTAGGATTTTTATTTAACAATATAAATAATTTATTTTAGGTCTCTATGACAAGGGTTTTTGGAAGATTGTAATATAATACTTTTATTACACAAAACGTATAAGTCACCTCATTCCACTTACATTGACTTGGATGAAAATGAATAATACAGATATAGTTATAGTTAATTTTATGAAACGGGCCCTAGTTTTAGCTAGTGAAGCACTTGCAGCACAGGAGGTTCCTGTTGGATGCGTTTTTACTTATAATGGATCCATAGTCGCGGAGTCTAGAAATAGTGTAAATATTACCCACAACCCAACACGACATGCAGAAATGAATTGTATAGATTTTGTATTAGATTACTGCAAAAATAACAACATAAATTACGAAAGTTATTTTAAAGATATAGTTGTGTTTGTGACTGTTGAACCATGTATTATGTGTGCTGCTGCATTAAATATTCTGAAGGTAAAAGAAGTAGTTTATGGCTGTGCAAATGACCGATTTGGTGGTAGCACCGTATTGAATGTAAGTGAATTTTACGAGCACAATTACATATTATCTGGAAATTTATTGGCTGATGAAGCAATGGCATTATTAAAATTATTTTATAAAGGTACAAATCCAAATGCACCAGACTCAAAAGTCAAAAAGAAATCTTTATAGCTATCTCCATAGTTGTATTAATGTATATAACTCATTGACTATGAATATATTGCAATTATTAAATAAATTGTATATTTCAGTTGACAGTTCTAATGCTTGGTGTATAGATTAGCGTATATGACAAATACTTTATTAGAATACTAAAAGAATGTTAGCTACTTTTAAGTTTTTTTAAGACAATAAAATGTATAAAAACTGAGGCACACATGCAAAAACTATATTATGTAAGCAATACTATGTCAAGCCACACAGATTTCATTTTGAGAAAATGGCATCTAAAGATTTTGAACTTATTCTCAATGAATTTGTTTGAATAATTATATATCCATATTTTCTTTTTTATTTTGATAAAATGTGTAATTAATTTAAAACTGATTAGTATAATAATAATTTTATAGAATAATAAGTTTTTTATATATGGACACTGATAAGCAATAATGTGTCAACCCACACTGAGATATTGATGTATTTTGATACTGCATCACTTATTTGAAATTATTAAAAAGAAATTGAAGTCATACAAACTGAAAAAGTATCGAAAAAAAAATCCTTTTTTCGTTATCTATTTGGCAATTTATACAATAATCTCAAACGTTTGAAAAACTTTTTATTAGATAATATATTTAATATATCAGTCCGATTTTAATTCATCATTCCATTTATCAAATAATAAAAGAAAAATAGGTTTATACTTCTTTAATCATATGTGTTAAGAATAGGTTTGACATCTTTAGACACGATTTTCTCGAAATGAAGTCCGTGTGGCTTGACACAGTATTGCTTATCAGCGTCCACATATTAGATTATTGCATATTACAAAAATATTCCAATTATGAAATAAGACACATTTTCGATGCTTATTCAGATTGAATGACTATATTTTTTTTAAATAATGTTAAATATATAATGTATTAATTATTTAATATATTAAAAATATTTTTGGACAAATCTTCTGGAGGATTTGACTTTTTGTGGGTTGACACATTATTGCTTATCAACATCCATCTTTATGTAAAATAGATTTTAGAAACCTATCAAATGTAAAAAAAAAATACTTGAACTTTGTAACATTATGTTAAATTTAGTTGTAAAAAACAAAATGATATAATTTATAGCAAAAAATTACAAGCAAAGAATTTTTAAATGTGTAGAACATGTAAATTTGCTGAGTAATGCTAAGTAATGCAAACAGAGAAACTATTTGTATAATACAAGATTATTATTTTTCATATATATATTTTTTTTCTTCAATTAATTTGTAACAAGAATATTACTTGTAGTCACAGCATAAAGTAATATTGAAGTAATACCTTTTTTCTTCTGTATGTCTAGTAAAAAAAACTCCTACAAATTTTTAGTTTAAAACAAATACTTAAAAGAAAAAAATACCAATATTTTATTGAAATTTACAAATAGATATACTGAATAAACGCATACAGTTGCAATATTTACAATTAAATTATACTGTTTTATACCTTTACCTTTAATGTGCCTCCTTTTCACAAGACTCATCATTTAATGGCATCATGCAGTGATGCAGCATGCTCACTAAATTAATTAAAAATGAAGTATAAATATGTTAGTATTTGCATTAAAGTTTCAGCATTCAGTACATTATTATTTTGTTGCGTCTCATATTCATTATTCTTAAATTATAAGACTACATCATTAAATACCATAACATATTTTGCATTTTTTTTTTTTTGGTAATACAATAAACTCATATTCAATGGATGTTTTTATAATACAAAATAAACAATAATAACAAATGGTTCTAATTTTGGAATTAACACAGAAAATTTATTTCTTTATTATCTTAAAATTTATTTGTATGTGGTAATTAAGACTTGCCCAACTAAGCATGTCCATGTCATGTAATTCTGAGTTCTAATCATACTGTTGCAACATATTTAAGCAAAAGGTATATGAAATCATGACACATTATGACATAAAAAATTATATATATTAGCATAAATTTTGTGCTTGCTTTTTAAGGATTTACTTAAGAAATAGTTTTATATTAGGTTTTATAATTACATCTATTGAAGCTAATTTGTGTTTATAATTGCAATGACCACCTACCAAGAATAAATTCATGAATCAAAATAACATGCTATCTTAAACTGCTACTTGACACAATTAACTTATCACTTTGTAAAACGTAATAACAATATTAAATGTTTTTAGACCAAATATTTATTATAACTCTATTGTAACAATTTTTTATTATTGTAACACTGTATTAATATAAAAGTGAGATCCTGATCCTGATATGAAATTTGGCATATTTATACATTTCAAACAAACATAACACAACAAAACAACATAAGCTATGAATAATTGCCTATAAACTTTAAGTTGTTGGTTGAATATATTTGACAATAATAAATATCACGACAGATTTATGTATATCTAAAATATTGAGTTGTAACTAAAAAATTGCCTGAAAAATCCTAACAATATTTATGAATGTTGCTGCAAATGTATGAAATTAATTAGGCACTGATAAGCAATCTTTTTGAGAAAACGCTATATAAAGATGTCAAACCTATTCTTAATAAATTTGTTTGAGTAAGTCAATATCCATATTTTCTTTTCTATTTTACATCTTATATATCGCTTGAAATATTTTTTAAACGATATATAAGATGTAAAATAGAAAAGAAAATATGGATATTGTTTATTATAAAACATATAATGAATTACAAACAGATTGTTATAATAGAAAGTTTTATCTAATAATAAGTTTTTCAAATATATAAGGAATAATTGCATATTGGAAAATATGGAAAACACATGGGTTGACACATTATTGCTTATCAGCATCCAATTGTGTTCATTCTATTTATGATTCTCATTAAAACAATTTCCCCCAGCAAAAAGAATTAAGTATACTTATAATTTGACTGCATATATTATGCCGTTTGAAAATATTTACAATATTTATTTTATATATTTACCAAAACTATCACCGCCCAGTTACACTGTCACACAAATATCCATGTGGATATCACAGAAGATCCATTAACCTAGATGAGATCTCACAATTACATTCTTATACCCAATTCTCAAGAGCTAATCAATTTTAATTGGCCATAAAATCTTGTGTTGTCTCTATTCATCATACTCCATTTATAAGTGATACCATAAAACTTAAAAAGCTTAAAATTTAGTAGTTTTTGAGAATTCGGCATTACAGTCTTAAATCTTAAAATTATTACATAATACCTCTTTAATAAAATAAAAAAAATCAGCACAGGCAAGAAAATAATAAAATGTCTTAATGTATACCATATTTTGTCCAACTTTATGTCTAATCACTGTATCGTTTACTAGTCTTAATCACTTGGACTGTGAAATCCATTTACAAGTGGCTGTGTGGGTGGTACACCATTTGTGACATCATGCTCCCCATTGACTGTATGGTTCTCATTTACAACAACATCACCATTTTCCAAAATAGCTTCATGTTCAGGGCTCAAACTGCAGCTTGAACTGCTACAACTGTCAGAAGTAGAAGAGCTATCACTTTCGGAATCTTCACTTGATCCTTGATTCCTTTGTCTTAAATGACTATTTTCTAGTAGTAGCTTTTCATTGGCTAGTTGTAGCTCTCGAATTTGTTCCTCTTGCTCCTTTATTCGCTGCATGATATCATATAAGGAAGGTTCATCTATTGAACCAGACATGACAGAGGTGCCTGAAGTATCCCGGTCAGTCAGCATGCTATCTTTATCTGTAACTGACACATCTCTATCAGCTGCTGATTCATCTTTGTCATCTTCAGTGTCTTTCATCTTGCTTCGCTCATTTCTTTTAATGAGATTATCATATTTAGCTTCAAGAAGAAGATACTCTTGAATAAGTTCAGTTTTGGACATGTTTGATAAACGTTCACTTTGCGCATCTTCGTAAACACTAGAAAATTCTTTTGTTAAATATTCTTCCTCGTCTTCTGGAAGAGAGAAGAAATAATTTTCCTCGGAATCTACACTAAAACTAGAATCTCTAGTGCGAGCAGATGGAGTACGGAATAAGTTAAAATTATTCTCTGGTTCTGGTTTATGAATTTCCATTAAAAATTGGTTATTGTTAAAAGGTGCCTGTGTTTTAGATAGAACGATTTTTCTGAAACGATTGTTCCTCTTTGTGTTATCAATCATTCTTCTTTCTTGCCAAGGCATTTTTAAAAATGGTTTTAATACTTTTCGTTTGGTTTTCCCGCGTCGTCTTTTTTTCTTAACACTTCCATCCACTTTGTGTTTTGGCACTTCTAATATAGATGGCGCTTCTACTATCACAAGAGGTCTAGTTGAATCGCCATCTTTTATTTCCGATATGTTATTTACATCCATTTTTGCAAAACAACATATATTCACCACACTTCACTTATAATTAACGAATTTATTTGCACCTATGAATAAAATTAAACCTCCGCTAACCCTAAAGTATCGTCAATATTGATTCTTTTGAAATCACAAAAATCTGAACTAGACACAACATCTCTAGCTTCGCCATATTCATTTTATAATGCGGTTATTGCTATTTGATTCCTTTTAACTCGACTTAAACCAGTGTTACCTGTATCTGTTTTGCAAAGTATACAAAAAACATGATAATAAAATTGTGGATAATTAATTTTAAAATATATACTACGAGAAATTTAAATTTGAAAATAAATAAAAACTGTAAAAGTGAAAACCATACAATAATGTATCAGATAAAAAAAAAAATGTTTTATTTTATTTGTTTTGCTTAATATTTTATAAGGAAATTTACAAAATTAAAACATATTGAAATAATAAGTTGTTTGCTAAGTTATCACAAAAATTAAATGAAGAGACGTCAGATAGTTGTGCTTTTTCTAAAATAAAACTGTGTTAACTATGAGAATTATAACAAAACGCTGTCTGAGAGACGTGTCCTTAAATTGGACCATTTGTTCCAATTATTATAATTAAAACTTTAAGGATTAACGAATCGTTTTTTTACTTTTATTACTAGTTTAAGTTTTTATTTATATTAAAGTAGCCAAATTGTTACCACGAACGTGGCCAAAAAAACACCAATAAATTCTGAAAAATGGATTAATACTATTATATCTTTTATATGAAACTAAAATATTGGCCTAGTAAAACCTATTTTATTCGTTAGTTTTTTAATGAAAAAGGTTATCATGTAAAATTTGATGGAGGTACATCCAGGCGCTGCCTCACTCTACAAACTAGAGAAACAAGAATTCAGCCAATTTGACGTGAGATAATTGACGTTTAAAACATAAGTGTCACTTGGATAATGTTAGAACTCTCATGTAGAAATTAATATTATTTGAAACTTTTAAAAATTGATTTATGTTTAATTATATGTGCTTATAAATCTCTTGGTCACCAAAATAATTTAGATATCAATTATATTATTGTATTTTCAAAAATCTAGCTATAAAATTAAACGTTTACAAATGGCTGATGATATTGTATTTGAGTTATTACATTCAGAAATTATTAACTATGCTTTAGAACAAACAAAAACTACGAATGGTAGTAAGGTAAACGGTATATTTGTATCTAATAAAATTATTTTTTTTTTTTGATCATATGCCTATAAAATTAAAATTTACCTGATTTGTATAATTTCTTTTTGATATAAACCAAATATATTACAGGAGGTAGATTTGTCTGTTGTGGAGTACATTGGTTTTGCAGCTGGCTACAAAATAATGGAGAGGCTAACACGAGAATGGCCGAGATTTAAAGATGAATTAGATACCATGAAGTTTATATGCACAGATTTTTGGACATGTATTTATAAAAAACAAATAGACAATTTGAGAACAAACCACCAAGGTGTATATGTGCTTCAGGATAATGCTTTTAGGTTTCTCACCAATTTTTCAAATGGCCACCAATATTTGGAATATGCACCAAGGGTAAATTATTTACTATATAGATATACACAATGAAAAAAGAAAGTTTTTTATAATGTAATAGTTTATTAGTAAAATGGTAATCATGTAATAAAAATATAATGAGCTAATAATAATTATGTTATATCTATTTTTTTTACAGTATGTGGCATACACATGTGGCCTGATAAGAGGTGGTCTGGCTAACCTCTGCATTAACAGCATTGTGACAGCTGAAGTACAATCAATGCCATCTTGCAAATTTCACATACATGTTCAACGAACATAAAATAATCATAAAAACAAAAGGATATATTCATAAAGCAATTGTTTATTAGTATTAGTTATTAAAGTTATAATTTAACTGAATTAAAACTATTTCCTGCAGAAAGTTATGTGTTTTATAAGTTTTTAATTTATTAAAATTGGCATTTCAATTGCCTAATTGTTTTCACTTTAATTTAGAAACATCCTTATTATTAAAAAGGTATTAACAAGTAGGGTTTTTCCAAGAGGGTGGTTTGGCATTGTCGTAAATAGTAGCAAGTGACATCAGAACACCAACGTAACACAAAACAATAGTAGTTCCATAAAGAATCCTGTCACATAAACCACCCTTCAACCATATCGGTTTTCCATTTTCACACTGCAATATATGTATATAAAAAAATATATAATATAAAATTTAGAAGTATGTAAAATAAATTATTATTATTGATTAGTTATTTGTATTTTTCTTTCTGTTCGCATTCGGGTGCCGAAATCCATGAGCTTATAACTTATCTATAGTCATATAATATCATTGACTAAAAAAAAGGAAGTTGATTCGTAATTAAGATACCAACATTTAAGAACAATTAATTTTTTTCTACTAACTTGAAAGTCAGCTTGTAGCTTCTTAAATTTTACAAGTGTATCTGATTGGTGTCTGATTGTTGTTGTCGAAATTCCGCGAACGAAATATCGCGAAATACTCTAAAATAAGAGGATTTATTTATTGTTATTAGATATCATAAAAAAATCGTAGATTTTCCCAAAGCGTCGATTCTCTCTCGTTCGAAAATTGTTTTGTTTAAGTTTTTTTTTGGAATCGAATATTCATTTTTATTTCTAGTAACGCTAAGTAACGGATTATCTATTATTTAGCTTTAATGTCGTGTCAGAAGACATCAAAGTAAGTACATAGGTGCTGAATTTTGTGGGCCAAATTCATGTCGGTAAACCTTATTATATGAACGTAACATTATGTTATTAAATTTTTAATTATCCTTAAATTGTAAAGGAAATGAACGATACACATGAATACGACATGGTAAATAAAAACTGAATTTATCTCAGAATCTGAAATATGGGCATATTATCTATCTTCATTAAGCTATTTGAGAAAGTATTGGCAACTCAATCGGTTGAGCTTCAGATTGTCTTACCCCAGGGGTAAGACAAACTAGTAACTGCTGATCCCGCAGCAACGGAGACGTTCCAGGATAGTCGTAATTAAAAATAGCTTTTATGTTAAATTATATTATATTTTATTACTTAGTTTTAAAAATGGGATAAAAATTTTATTTTGCATTTTCACAACTTCAGATTTTACTGGGGTGTTAAGGGTCTCCACCCACAAAGTTTTACAACATTTTCCTGCTAATGAAAACTAACGCTCACCCACTTAATCCAACAAACTTTTGGTGTTAGAGTTTAGTTTATTGAATTTCATTATTTAATTGAATTAATACTCTTTTTGTTAATGTTAAGTATAAATATAATAGCAGTTTATACTTACTTTTGATAATTTAAACATGTCTGTTCTCATTATCGAGAATATTCGTGCTTTATTGTAATATGATTCTTCTTTAATTTTTATATATAAAATATATTTTATAAATAATAGCTTTTTACGTTACATAAGCTAAAATTCAAATTGAAAATTTAATGACAGTCTGTACTTTTTAGATTTATTCTTGTGTTTGTCATTTAACGTGGCTATACCTAATACCTATATACCTACTTACTTTTTTCACCAAAAAAAGTGGAGTTAAAATTTTAAAATACATTAATGGGTATTTAAAATTTAATTCACTGAAATATTTTATATATCCTTCTGGATCTAAACCAAAAAAAATGTATGCTGCAATATAGCCGGATATACTATATAAGGAATTAGCCCAGAGTCCTGAGTCATATTCGTTTTTACCGTCGATAAAGAGACACAGATATTTTGGCTTAGGGATCAGCGATTCATTCTCCGGATCACGCGTCTACGGTCTTATTTTTTAAGGTAAATATTTAGTTCTGTACGAAGTATGCCGAACTCTTTAGACATATTTATTTATATAGTGGACAGGACTCAGAGATCCAAGAGGATCCAAGTTAAAGTAGAAACGTAGGTACAAGATGCGCTTATTATTAGAAATATATACCTTATTACATTCCCCAAGTGACCCTTTCGAGAAGTCAGTTACTAACTTATCTATAAAACATAGATATATTTAAACTTAATTTTAGAACTTTTTGAGGAAAACAACTAAGATGGTATACATCAGATTATTTCCGTATAACTTAAAATATTAACGAAGCGCTCAACGAAGAAACCCTCAAGCAGTCCGACTTTTTAAAATTTAAGTAGGTCACGAATTTCATTTTTAATCCTTTTTGATAGTATATTTACCGGTTAAATTAGGGTTTGCTTATAGTACTAGCCCAGGGATTTATAAGTTACTATTTTTTACATAGAACGATTGCTTACCCACTGAGGTTGCCTCCGTCAGCTCAGTGGGTAAGCTACCAAGTAATTATTTCGACTAGAATAATTCCCCTACTAAAAGTAACGATCCTTATTAAGCGACTGTGATGACAGAGATCGAAAGCTTTACATATTCACAGAGGCACGATTGGAAGACCCGTAAGAACAAACACCAACTAACCTAAGAACAAATAAGTATATGTTCAAATATAAATACATATATGTGTCCCGAGCAGGGATCGAACAGCTCGTCTTAAAATTTTTTGGTGAGGAAGCAAAGTCGATATAAAATGGTAGTTCCATTTAAAGTTTTTGTCTTATAATGTGTAACGGCAGTAATGTAATATTTGTTTTCAAAAATTTTTACTATATACTAAATATAGGCTGTGATGGACAACTTAATCTCAAATTGATTTCCAATAGGGAAGGTTAAGAACAACTTCTAAAATAAACTGCATATTTCGAGAGAAATATGAAGATATGAATATCCAACGATCTGCATGGGAGCAACGTGGTAGATTACGTTTTAATCTTTCTCCAATAGCGAGGAAGACAGGTGTTATGACAACGCCATTGTGGCACATGTAATGTAATGAACCTAAAAAATATTATATAAAAATGTAAAGAAATAAAATGTATACAACCAACAATAGATATATGACGATTATTTTAGACGCTCTTCAATTGACTAGTTAGCCCATTGATACTCTCGCCTGCCATATTCAGTCGTTAGCTGATTGCTAGGTACCTTCGTCTTAAGAAGTCGCCATTCTTGGGTATTAAAGTCTTTGGTCTTATAACATCTAATTATAGCATCGATAAAATTCCTATATTAATTAAATAATGACTCGTCAATTGTTAAGTATATTTATTTATTATATATATTAATTATCAGTTTTTACCAAAATATTTTTATATGACTAACATCACTAGTCCTCCAGAGACAAGAAGTATATAATTATAGTTTAATGTTACATTCAAAATTTGAAAATATTAAAGACAAAATAAGACTAAAACTGTGACCACTAATACTAACAGATAAAAAAAAGCAAATTTTTCTTATTTAATAGTAAATAATAAAAGTAAAGTTTCCATTTTTTTTTTGCAAATTGTTATCGGCTACATCGCTGGTACATATTCTTCCATATATAATTATGCATAAAAATATATTTAAATAAAAGTATGTATAGAAAGTTGGATCGGTGGGATCTATGGAATGGGAGTGGGATGTTTATAATTTCGGTTAATGTTTATCTTTAAGTTTTTGTTGAGGTCGTGGTTAGTATCTTTATTTAAAAATAAGTATATTAACCAAAGACATTAGCTACTACATTTACTTTCAGAAAAAAATATTTTAAAAAAAATTAAAAACTTAACCGTTATGGTAGTGATGACATATGTCACCATAAATTATTGTTAATGAGAGTCTATAGTCTATAACGAAAACTTTCTGACGCATACTTTTTGATTGGCGCTCTTTTACTTCGTGCTTCCTTCATTCGCTCCGCTCTTTCAATTTTACAGAAAATGGCTACCGAAGAATTGGTGACTGAGCAGTTTCAATTTTTAGGTATAGAAGTATCGAAAGAAGTTTTGGCTAAATGTGAGTAACCAATAACTCGTCTAAGATGTTTTACTCAACACCAAGACTAACTTCCTCTACTGTAAAAAGTTAGTTGTTGTTAGTAAAGCTACAACGCTAAGAAATTAATGTTCAAGGTTGTTCTGTTATTCGCTTCTTTCAAGGTGTAAGTCTGTGTACAGAATACAATGTAGACGCCGAAAGTTTTATTGAACAATGGATGGCATTCAGTTTAACGACATTAAACGGAGCGTCGCCTACTTTAGAAAACTTGGAATTACTCGCTAAAAGGGAATTTTCCAAACGTTCGGCGAGTCGGTCTAACGCTCTCCCCAATGAAGTTACACATTCAAGTACCGGCACAAGTTTGACTGTTTACGGCGCACACGCAACTATTCCGTATCCTTTTTGAAACTTCTCCACGTGTTTATATTTCAAATGTTACTTTTATAATGCTCTAACTTGTGTTCATTATTATTTTTTTTGTATTAAGAGGTTAATTAATTAACAACTTCTCGTTTTTGATGTTCAATACCCATTGAAGTATCAGTAATAATTCTTAACAAATCAGATCAGAAAATGAAGTCCTATCAAATTATATGAATGCCACCCCAAAGGTACGTGAATTTTTTATAGATTCGTCATAATATTTTTAAGTTAATTAAAAGTTTATAACTTTGTTCATTTATAGTAGGTATTTAAAAAATAGTTTTAAATGCTCATTAAATGTTTGTATATTGTATTTTTTTTGTCGTTGTATAAAAATTCGAAACATAAATACAATTTTGTTAATTTTATTTTTTTAGGCTAATTTTATGTACAAAACAAATGCTTTTTTTCGTTTTCATTACTTTTTTTATGTTAATATATATATATGTATATTTTAAAAGTTGTGTTTAAAAATGTAAGTTTTAGGGAATCTACAAACATCAAGAATCAACAGCAGGTAGTACATCTTACTGTTGACAGTTGATGGGTTTAAATCTAGTGGCACAGTGCATTCTGTGACTAGATCTACACTCATTGATTGTTGGCAGAACAAACTGCAATGAAGATCATCGGAACAAATCATTTGCTCATAAGAAATCATAATTTACCGTATATATACTTACTATTAGCATAATTAAAAAAAATTATATGAGCAATACTGGCCTGTACAGTGTTTAACTAATTTTGTTATCAATAAATTACTCTGTAATTATGGTCAAAACTTCTGTAAGTAATGTAGGTAAGATCTAAAACAAAACTTATTGTTTTGTTAATATGTAGGGAGAAAATAAATTGTATTTTTCCTAAATTCAGAGTGATATGATTGTTTAACATTAAAATACCTATGACTTGATGATTTTTGTGGGCGAGTTTGCTTCTGGTTCATGTACTTTCAACATCATGACTAGATCCATACTCGTCTGCAGCCATCAACTCAATCTACTTCAGTCTGTGTCAGATGAAGATATCTTCACATTTATTTTATTGATGATGTTGCTATTTTAACACATTCGCTGCAGCTGAGTCCATTTACAATAAATTCAACACATTGTGGCAGCAAATGTGTTAAAATATATTACAAAAATATTTATAAAGACATCTATATCAATTATATAAGGATTTATGTTGTTTAGACATTTGACTACTATACTGTTGAAAACTTTAATGATTATTAGATAAATTGCTAAATTGTTCTTATATAATTACAAAATTGTATGTGTTCCCAATACTCTCCAGAATATAAAATTATTAGTTTCTTTTTTTTCCAATTAAGTATCAATTTATATAATTTTTTCAGAGAATTAAAATAGAAAAAACTGAACAAGGAAAAAGTCATAATAATGAGTTGCAACCAGCTACATACTCACCAAATGTGTAAGTTAAGTTATAATTTTTGATCAAATATATTTTAGTTTTTTTTTTTATTGAATATACACTGCTTTTACCATTTATAGTCTATGGTACTTTTTTCCATTATGTGTCAGTCATGAGCACTGGTAGGATTATTTCAGGGGGATGGATAATTTAATTATCTAACCTGACTTAAATAATAATTTCCTGACTATGGTGATGAATTTAGTACACACTAATCGCATATTTATAGTATCCTTGTAATTACAGATGTCATAACAGAGATATAATGTAACTGTAGATATGTATCAAGTTTATAGATTTTGACATCAACAATGTCCACTTTGGACTTTGTTACTGTGCAACTAGCTAATGACTGAGTGTGACAGATGAGAGAGTATCTTTGGGCCAATAAGACGAGCTTGTCAATATTGAAAACGAATACAGGTTTTTAACAAATTCAATTAAAAATGTCACTGCATAATCATATTTAAAATTTGATGTCTTCATTTTTTATAAATTCTATTGTATACCAGTGTTGCTAGTGCAGTCTATAACACCTACCTCCTGGCATTTATGGTGATAGACTTAATATTTTCAGTATACCCTGACCTTCTGTCTGGAGTATATCACATAAGTGTGTTTACTATAAATATTAATTCTAACAAGTTAACTAGATACAATACGTACACATAAAAACAATGTTTTTTTGTTAGTAGTTAATAGTTGTAATATATCGTGGGTGAAGATTACGTCACCCGAAAATCCGCGAAGTATTTTTTATTGTTTTTTTTTTTTTGCTATGCTAGGTATTTTTATACTGTGGATCTTTTAAAAAAAATGTTATCGCGTATTAAACGTGATATCCACATAATATCAATTTCTTTCATTTATTCGCTCCAAATTGAATCAAACTGCTGAAATTGTTTTGTTTACTCTTTGATTGCACGCGTGAAAATCTAAGTAAATTATTTCACCATAACAGTAAAAATAGAAATAACGACGTGAAGATTGTTTTATTATAAGTATTTCCTATTCCTACGAATGTACATATAATAGTAAGTCCCTTTTTACGGTAATTCTATTTCAATATGATATATACGTTACGTTTCGTAAAATGTAGTGATGTCAATTCATAGGCGACTATCGATAGCTCAGCAATGACATATCGATATCATTATTAGCCTAAAATTGGCGATACTTTTGATGGTAGGTGCTTAATAGTATCGCTATTGCCCGTCTTAAACCATCTATACTTACGAGAGCTATTTTTTATGTACTGATTTTTGAAATGAAGTTTGACATTATTGCGAAACTTATTTATTTTCGTCTGTAGAAGTCGTTGCCTTTACACATCAGTTATCCTTTTTTTTCGTTTTATGTACGAGAAGTTTTTTTAATCGGAAATCACTTTAGGTTTCAATGGAAATATTGATTTTGATCACCGCAGAATATTTTTTTTTATTTTTTAAGGAAGTCACGCGATGTCTGTCACAGCCAATTAGCTTAATAAGGTGATTCATTAACAACCTAGCCTCTTTATAATACCGTGCCGTTGAACTAGCTCCCTGAATGACATGCAGCCGTAGCGTCTATTACAATATTTACTGAACTGGCTGGTTGATGTTTAGGCCATTTCTTTTTTTTAACCGACTTCGAAATAAGAGGAGATATAATGTTCGGCTGCATGTACTTTAATGTTTGTTCACCAATGTCTCCGTCGATTGTGAAATCATTTTGAAATTTGTTTGTTTGAAAGGGTATAGCTCCAAATTGCTCCCATTGTCCTGTGATAATGGGAGTAATTTGTCAGGATGGGATAATGGGATTCGGAGAAATCGAGGGAACTTTTCAGATATTATAAGCGCACTTATACTGATTCAGTATTTTTGATAGTAACTCGTGCATTTGCTCTCGAAAAACCACATTTGGTGAAGTGGAATTGCTGATGAAGACCACGGATGGCCACCGAAACTACTCAACAACAAGTATATCACGGGTTGCGATTCATTTATTTAAATATGATTATTAAGCAATTTATCTTTGTCACGATGCATATGGGAAAGTAGAGCTGATGGTTTAACACCACGAGAAATCCTCAATAATTAACAGCCCTGCACAGGGAAAAGTAATATGTTGTAAATGGTGATAAGCAGCTGACATTAGGCTATTGTAAATAAGGTAAATCACAAACTGTCACTTACCTTTCTATATTCGTAACTTTCGAACTTGATAACTTGCTAAGCCATTAAACATAAAATTGAATTTAAGTTGTAACTTGAAATTGTGAAATAAAAACTTTGTAAAAAAACGGCATCGAAACCGAATCGTAAACGAGTACGAAAAAGTAAAAAATAAATATTTTCTACAACATTTTGAAGTCTGGTGCATATGTAATTTAGTGTCCGCTTAATAGTTTTATGTATTATTAAAATTAAAAGAAAATATAGTGAAATATTAATTTTTTCAACGTTATAAATTAATTACATGAAAAAAGTTAAGTGCAAAATTCCGTCTATTCGGAATGAGGCTAAATCGTCATATGACGAATTTGCACCATTTCAGATATTATAAATCTTTTTTGTATTCGTATTAATATTTCGTTTGTTTATAAAAAAATCTATACAAACTATTACTATAACAGTTAAATAAATGATTGGTTTTACAGATATACGACAAGAATTACTAGCCTATTATACTATTCTTGTTACACATTTTTGCAATTATATTGCATTCATAGATAGGATGTTATAAAAAGTAAATGTTTACCACCTCCATCCTTTCAAATTAGTCGAAATAGTCCCGTTTTACAGGCTTTTACTTAGAAAACGCGACAAAGAGATTGTAATTAATGTAAAAAATATAAGTACGTAATTAACGATTTATAACGAACGTATTTTTTAAATCATGAATATTTTAGGAAAAATATTAAGATTTCTATTAATAAACACGTAAGACGGTTTTGTACCTTTTGAAGGACAGATCCGTCTAGTGGCAGTGATTAAAAAGTACTATTTAGCCACTGAAGTGGTAGTAAAGTAGTAGTAGTGGTAGTAAAGGTTTAGTAAATTCTTATGCGTGTAAAACCATTACGTTTTTAATAAACCGACTATTTGATTATCATATTTAATATTTGTAAACAAAAGGCTTTGAAATGATAAATTGAAAAAATTAACACCAAATTAATAGTTTAGGCGTAAAAATATAAATTTGTTACTTATTTCATTATTCATTAAATACAAATCGTCTAAGAGTATTATAATTTATACAATTTAATGATAACTCACTCCATAATTATGTTAAAATCCATCAACTTTTTTTCCACAGGATGTGGTAAAATATAAATACAAAAATGTCGAAAACGTAGTATGTACGTACATACTAGAAAACTGCCCAAATAAGTTTCATTTGAAAATGGTTTGTCTTAAAAGTACAAACAAGCAGGTGGGACACCTGGTAAATGATCACTACTTCCTATGGACATATGCAGCACCAAAGGAGCCACAAATGCGTTGCCAGCTTAAAAAGAAATGGTATAAAAGGAAGTAAGGAATGAGGGAGACGGTTAGGCTCCGGCTCAGTCACTTACTGTACGAAAAAACTATTAGCTACTCACACCAGTCTTCAATTAGAGTAGAGATACTGCTTGGACGAGGCAGCCTGTATACGAGCTGTATACGAGCAGTGTAGTCAGTAGGCTCCACTTAGGTTCTACCTTAGTGATTAAAAAGTCGCAATTAACATACCCAAATTATATAAATCAGTTGTATAAAATTCATCAAAATCCATCATTTGGAACCATTTCGAATACTTCGAACCTCCATTAATCGAGAAATTATATTTTAGTGACAATTCGGGCAAATATAACTCGCGATCGAATCAAGGTTCCGTCGTACATTCTTATGGCGATGAAAGTCTGTTGTCTGCTATAGCTACGCCGACTGGTGTTAATGACTTGCTGGAATTGAATATATCGCAAGTGCCTAATGATGATGGAGACTTGTACTCTAAAGCTATGTAAGTTGAAACTACCACTTATTCACCGATTAAAAATTGTTTTATCAAATTCTAAGAAAAAGAGAATGTTAAACTAGACAATAATAATTATTTTTTAGTAGTATATTAAAAGCAGTAGAGGTGGTCAATGCTATTCAAGGATTATTATGATATACATATTAGATTTCAAAAATAATACCTATTTTCTTTCTTCCTAATAAAAAACAACTCTTTGTAAAAAAATAACTAAACAAATGATAGCCTCGTTTCAAACGACGTCAATGATAAAGAAGTCGTACTTATTATCTGTTTGAATGTAATTGCATTTATAAATGCTTTTAAGGTTTGGGTTCGAATTGCTACATGAGAAAGCAAGTACGTTCGATAATCATATCAGATATATATCTCAATGTATAATGAAGAAAAATGGCTTTACAGAATCATCTTCAGTCAGACACAAAACACAAGTATGAAAATTTATTCATATAATATTTCTGAACAGTATATTCATACAAATATTTTTTATAATTTTACGTTTTTTAAAATGTTTGCAGACGGAAGTTCTAGTAGCAGGTCGAATAGAATGTGACGCTGATGCGAGGCTCAACTCTAAAAGTGTTGTTCTACAAGGAACTTGGGAGGAGTCGCTTAGTCAGGCTGTATCTGTTGATTTAGATGGGTACGAACACTCAAACGTACACTCTAGTATACTATAAGGATATAATCACGCTTATAAGTTTTGCTCTCAGACTATTATAAAGACTTATATAAGTTTCTTTTTATTGCTTTACGCCTGAAAGTATTTACTCTCAGTGCATTATTTTTGACATTCATATCTTTCGTAAGTACCTACTTACGACGTACCTGTTTCTAAGTTAGAGAGTCCAACAATTACTAAGATAAATTCTGTAAATGTCCTACAGATCGTTAAGGTCTCTTTTACAATTTAAAGTGAAAAAGGTCACCCAAATGATTAAGATCCGCGTATTCTGTGATTTAGAAATTCTCTTTAACTTTTTTTTTGTATTCTCAAGTTATACTTAAATATACTGTGCAGAGTAAAGCAGTATTCGCTTTTCCCCGGACAAGTCGTTGTGATGCGCGGCGTGAATCCGCGTGGAAACAAGTTCATAGCGCAGGAAATATTCTGCGACGCGTCTCGCCCTGTGCCCGATCCGAAGGCTGATATGATGAACGTCTTAAAAGGTTTGTATCAATAATATCCCTTTTCACAGAACTTGATTATTGATAATCGGTTTGTTATGACTCGAAAGGGCTCTCGAAAGGACTCGAGCTATTTTTAATTGCACTCGTAACATTTTTTTTTATAATTGAAAAAAACTTAGGTACATTATCAATGGTGGTTGCGGCTGGTCCATACACGACCTCCAACAATATGGCATATGAACCTTTAAAAGACTTTATAACTTACATCGGGACGCACAAACCGCATGTAGTCATCATGACTGGGCCTTTCATGGACAGCGAACACGCTAAGATAAAAGATCACTCGATGGCAGAAACATACAAATCTTTCTTTGACAAGTTGATCGATAGCATAGCAGAGGTTAGCGCAGTAAGGTAAGAAATATTGGCAATATGTAATATAAACATGAAGTTTTTTACGGAAAGAATTTTAAATTCATAATTCATAAAATAAAATTCATAACTTATATAAATTATGTTAAATATTTCGATCCGTAATTAATAATAAAATATTATAACAATAATTATTAATAACATTACAATTAGTATTTTCCATTGAAGTTCGTATATAATTCAATTTATACATTAATCTTCAGTGCAATTTTCCGCTTAATTGTTTCAGTCCGTTCACAAAGATATACATTGTGTCGAGTCCTAAAGACGCGTTCAGTATGAACATCTACCCCGCTCCGCCGTACAGCAGCCGTCGCAAGCACCCCAACATACACTTCCTACCAGACCCTAGCACGATAAATATTAATGGAATAATAGTGGGCGTCACAAGCACAGATGTCCTAATGCACATTAGTCAAGAGGAAATTTCCTTGTAAGTATTGTCATCATTAGAATATCTGTATAATAATAAATTGATGGGAAATAAAATATATAAAATTAAAATTTGATCTATTATATATTTTGCTACTCAATGATAACAAAATTATAGAATTACAGAGTTACATTTTTCGGATTTTATATGAATGAATGAATACAAAAAGTTGCGTCTAAGATATAAAATTGTTAATGTAAATAATGTCCATTTGATAATGAACAAAATATAACTTCAGCAGGCATATATTGTTAAATATTACTACAGTAGGATTAACTAGAGCGGGGGATTTTAGACAAGGAGTCCTTTAAATGTCTTACAAAAATTTTCACTTTAAAAGGTTCATATTTATATAAGCTAATATTATTAGGTCCACATAAACAATTCAACATGTACTATGTTTCATCCCTTATACCTTATACTTGATTATATACATATTATCGGAATATAATTTTGAACTCTAACTTCTAATTATGAACTGACCTCTAAAGTATAATGTGTAATTTCTTTTACATGAATGACATATTTATTTCAATTATTTTGATTTTAAAACCAAACTACAAAATCGATTTGAATAAAAATTGTACGGGACCAATGGGATACCCTTTAAGACAAAAAAAAGTTTTCAAAATGTGTTAATTGACGTGTCGCAGGGGAACAGGCGGCGACAAGCTGGCGCGGCTGGCGGCGCACGTTCGCGCGCAGCAGAGCTACAGCCCGCTGTGGCCGGCGCCGCGCGCGCACGACGCGGCGCTGTGGGCGGCGCACGCGCAGCTGCCCGCCGCGCCGCACCTGCTGCTGCTGCCCTCCAACTTCCGATACTTCGTCAAGGTGATTTTATATCTATTTAACTGATACTAGCAGCCGACCGCGATTATTATTGTGAATGGACTATTTAAGAAATGGCGAGTACACTATACAAAGGTTTATCCTCCATATCACCTTCACTGTCTCCACCTGTGGAGAGAAGGTTTCCGGGTCGCGACGACCAACAAACGTTAAGGTACATGAGGCAGTCACCCTTACCAACTGCGCTCCTGATAGCGCCCTCCTCGACACCGACAACGTCCTAAACCATGGTGTAATCTCACAAAGAGACACTCTTTTTCATGGCTGAGTCTCAGTACCCGTCCACTTTTGACCCAACAACAATGGACATTTCGAAAATAGACATAACCCTTAAGTTTCATTTTTGCAACATAAAGTAGGCTATATAGTTCTACAAGGTCCAATATCTATACCAAAATTCATTAAAATTGGTTCAGCTAGTTTAGGTGTAACAAAATTACAAACAGACAGATTGGCATACTTTCATATTATTATTTATTTATTGGCATAGACAAGTTGGCATATATTAACGCCGTTTGTAACATAAGCCTATTGTTACAATAGCAATTTTAATTATCTTTCTATAGTTAACGCAGGTTAAGGCAATTGCTTGTTATTAATTAACGTTTTCTTACAAAGTATTATCCAAGTAAATATATCTGAGTTGTTATCTATGTCAGAACTTCGTATTCATAATACATTAATTTTAATCTCATTATTAAATCTGTCTATGTTGTTATTACTGACGATAGAAATTGTCTAGCAAAATTTTATTTTAAATATTTGAAAAAAAAAAGATTACAACATTTACAGGAAGTGAACGGCTCCGTCGTCGTGAACCCTGAACATTTGACTAAGGGCGAGGGAGGCGGAACCTTCGCGCGCGTGCTCATTTCACCGGATATTAAACCGCCTAATGGCGTCGCTGCGCAGATTGTCAGGATTTAAAATAGGAATATAAAGGAGACTGTTACAATATACTTGCATTTAATTTAAAAACCTTTAATTTAATTTTTACCTTTATGTTACAATAATCCAGCATACATGTGTTCCAATATACAATCCTCAGTCACTGACCACAGCTAATGACGTCTAGAATAGACATTTTTCTATGTCTAATAAGACGTCAATTACAAATCGACGTCATGGCGTCATAAAGACTGATTTGCGAGTTGGACCATAGTTCGGAACATTGACAAAAAAAAAAAATATATTATATAAAAAAAATTGAAATGTTTAAAATTAAAAAAAAAAATAATCATGCTGCGTATATGGTGTCGTTGAGTGAAATGATGCCACCAGGTCCAGAACGTAGAGCCATTTGTATGCCCATGCGCGGCGCATTGCCCGCTGATTTGCGAGCTGCTGGATGCTCCGCTTGACGGTAGCTGTTAAAAAAATGTTAATATATATTTTGATCAGTTAAACAGTACAGTCGTTAGTACTGGAATAGAGAGAACTAATACTAAACCTGTTATTCTATTTTGCTCATATAACAAAATTTACTGCTTGTGTAAGCAAATTTTAATTAAAACTATAGACATACCCTTTAAGTGTTTCCAGTGGTTCGGTCTTCGCATTTCGTACACCGGTTTCCGGATCAATAGTTGTTAGAACACATCTAAAAAGTAAAATAATATTATGCATTAAAAACGTAAACAAGACACCTAAAATACAAAAGTATAATTAAAAACATGACTATAAACTACTTAATTTTCAATCTTGTGATAATTTTTTACCATAAATTAGTACAAACGGTCGAAAATTCTGATGGAATTAATTTGCCATGGATAATCATGACTTGGATGTAAATTGTTTATGCTTGTAATTAAAATTCTACATACCTGAAATAAGACAAAACCTCTAATATTTAGTTTCTATATCACTACATTCTTGTAATTAAAATTCTACATACCTAAAACATGGCTTAATTATTTCGAAAACATTTTCGCCGATTTTAACAAACTTCCAATTATCTTCTTCGTATGCTTTAGCGCCAGCGAGCACAAAATTAGACCTGAAGTTGCATGGAGTCACCCGGCAGTCTGCATCCATCCTTGTGTTGAGGTCATCCACTGAAGCTTCGTTTATTAAATTAAATGGCACTTCGTCTGATAAGGCTCCCTTAAACATTAACCAATTTATAGCCAGTGCGTCATATTACAAATTATATAAAACTAAATTTTAAAACGTTCAGATTACAAAACTGATTGTTTTTATCCTAAAATGAATATTGGATCGACATTACACCAATAACTTAGAATACATATTAGTATAAGTCGGGGATAGTAAAGCTAAAGATGTAAATAATTAACAGAAAATTACTAAACATTTGTTTAAATATTTTTCCTGTTGTTATTTATAATTCTGTGACTTGCAATTTTCTTATCATCATAATCATTTGGTTAACGTTTGTTTGCTGACACATTTCTTAATCTAAACGCTAGCATTATATTCAAGCGATATTTAAAAATGAAAATTTGTTTTGAATTCTCTATTCAGTTTTGCTTTGAAACAGTTTAAAAATCTGGGTCTTATTTTTTTTTTACTTATATTGTATTTTTCTTTAAGTAAGAATGAGAATATTTTTAAACGACTTCCAAAAAAGAGGAGGTTCTCAATTCTTTGGCTTATTGTTTGAAAGGATATACTCTATTTCTACCAAAGCATTTTCATCGCGTGTTATCAAAATCGGTTCCATAGTTTGGTTTTATAATCAAAATAAGTAAATCTAGTTATTTTGATAGTATGACTTTCAAATAAACAAAATTATGTATTTTGCTTTTGAAGTCAGTCTCCCTCTTTTTTTAAAGTTTTGTTATATTAAACAATATATAAGTCAGAACTGAGGTATAGGCTAGCTATAGACTATTGAATACAGCTCGACCAAGGCAGTATCTTACTCATAGAAGATCGGCGGAAAGCAGCTATTTTCTACATGCATATCGTATGTTGAGTGTGAAAGCCGGAAGCCTAATCCAATCATTTATCTCCTTATTTCCTATTCCCTTTTATACCTGTGGTATTTATTAGACAAACTTCTTTTTATTTTAAATATCTTACCGCATCTTTCTTTGGAATTTTATAGTAGTCGCTTGTGGTCTGCCTCAAATTGCGACAGTTTGGTGATGAGTAGTAAACCAGTCTAAAGCTGGTCGCTGTCTTATTGAGTAACCTGAAATAGAATTACCAACTAAATTCATTGTAATGTTAGAAATCTTTTATTAAAACGTTTTTTTTAATTAAATCAAAGTTAGTTTTATTTTAACATCTTATCGAGCGTCGTATTTGAAGACGCTGATCGGAATCTATTTTTTTATTTATCTTTTATTTGGATGTTTACTGTTTAATGCATTAATGTTGAAATGACGTTTCATGTATAAAAAAGTATGTAGTTATGTTATATAATAATTTTTACCTCGAAAACCATTCGCTTGCTTCCCATCCACAGTCGTACACGGGAACCGTGACGCCCCAAACTTGAGCAGATTTTGGTGTTTGCAAAGCTATAACCTGTTATATTAATATTATACTCTAATATAAATAAGTATTAAAATACATACATGAAATTTTAGGTTTGATAACAAACAATTATTTAATTTTATCAAAAACCGTGTCTAAAGATTCGATTTTATAAATTATCAAGTAATTTTCATAATCTTGTAATATTAATTATTAAAAATACTTGTTATTTCGTCGTTAAACTATGAAAGTACCTCTGCCAAATTTACGTGAAGAGTTTCCATTCCATCGCAGTTCAACGTGAGAATCGAACTTCGGACCAACGGATGCACTTTCAACATTTCCGGGTACGCTCTTGCAGTAATAAAGTTGTTTTTTTCATCAACAACCATAAGAACTCTATAAGTTAGTAAAAGTAAAAATAGTTGTCTTTAAAATATTATGGCAAAAAAATATACAAATGCTCGCTATCTATTTCAATATAAAGTGTTTGCCTGTTCGTATCTTACCGTATTTCAGATTGCGATAAAACTTTGTTAACTTATGAAGTTACAGACAGTGCAATTCCAGTAGGAAGTGTGGCTCGTATCGCCCAAACAGAAAAATAAGTTTTAGAGGGTTTTTTGTTTATAAAAAGTCGTTCAGTTATTCGTCATTGCTTCCATAGATTAAAACTGGCTGTACCTTGCGGTTTTACCCGCGTAAATTGAGGAAAAAATATATTTATGTAATGTTTACCTTACCTACTTGAATCAGATATATTGTTCATTATGTTATTGGTTTCAATTTTGTTTACGCGTAACCCTCATTTTATTTATTAATTAAAATAAATATATCAAAAGAAAAAGACGTGATAGTCCCAAAATGGTTCCAGCCGTTTTAGAGATTAGCCGTAATAGACAAACAGACTGACAAAAAATTAAAAAAATGTGTTTTTGATGAAAGTACTGTACCTATATACTTTCATATGTATTTAGTTATAAGCTGTTCATTTTGAATTACAAACTGACACTTTAATTTTATTTATTTGTATCGGTTATCAAGTCGACTACCGACAAGAACAAAGTACTTAATAACTTTTAATAATAACTATTAATTAGCTATTAATATAACATACCGATCTCGCAACCAGCCATCTCTCAATCCTAAAGTTGTGCATTCGACTTGATTCAATAAAACTGGACCGCAAGATTTTATCGGATAGACATATATATTTTTCAAAGTCCCAACTTTGTTCCATGCGGTTGGTAATTTTGATTTTTGATACTCTTTGTAAATGCTATAAGCGCAAAACGCACCCCCTACGACACCAGCAGTTGCGACTGCTGCTGTTAAATATGGACCTGAAAAGATTATTTAATTGATAATAAAATAAGCAGTATTTATATTTGATATCATAATTGTTATGTCATATTCCAGATAATATTATATCACCTTGAAATATCTTATTTTCCAAACACTATTATGTAACAATGAAAACAATATTATGAGTTAAAAGTTACGTAACTTATTATTTTTTTATTTTATTTTTTTTTTTTATTTTGGACATTTAACAATCATACAACATTCTATTCTCTTTGGACAGATTTTGTTTTTATTGCAGAACAATGTATACTTCTATTTACGTGTGTAATGTATTGGTCTGACCTATGCGCAGACAGGCGCTGTCGTTTAGACATTTCTTTATTTCATATTATTAAATTAATTTACTTAAATTGTTAATGAATAGCAGTTTTTGTTGCAATTCATACAGGATGTATTTTTGTCAAACAGTTAAAATCATGAATACTGATACAGTGTTATCGTTCGAAAATTCTCAATTTTCGTTCCGAGGTGTGTTTTTTTACCAAAATAAGCCAAAAAAAGATAAATAATAATAATATAAATAAATGTCTTATAATTGCTGAGAATATTCAACAAGTTTATAATGACCATGCGCGAATTTGAACTCGCCTCGTATTCCGACAAACTCACTTATGTGAGTCGAGGTACCTTTACCAATAATAATTAAAAAACAATAAGATACAATTTAATGTGGCGAAATCGCCAACTTCCTTTTTAGGCGATAGAAGAACATAGATTCAGTGCGTTCGCGCTAAGGCATGCAAAAATAAAAAATCAATTTGCCTCAAATCTATCTGACTATATCTTTATTTGAGCTAATTACGAAAAACTTATACTGACGAAATATTATTTACTAGCTGTCCCTTGCGGTTTAACTCGCGTTTATGGTTACTGCTTCAATCCTATGAGTCGTAGCGTGACGTAATATAGCCTATAGCCTTCCTCAATAAATAAACTATCTAGCACAAAAAGATTTTTTTGATATGAACCAGTACCTCCTGAGATTAGCGCGTTCAAACAAACTCTTCAACTTTATAATATTAGTTTAGATTAATGTTAAATGTATAATCAATCAAGTAATTAATACAAAATTCAATTCTAGTTTAGATGTGTTTACCCATACCCAACCAACTACAAGCCAGCATTAATATAATCTTAATATCTACGTCACTCAACTTCAAATAAAACCGGTCAAGTGAGATTCAAGACAGCGGCAACAAAATTTTTGTGAAAATTTCAATTCTCTACCTATTACGGTTCAATACGTAAACTTTCATTCACATAAATGTGTTTGTCTGAACTGTGCGCATTACCCTGCGCAGAACCCAAAATTTGGTACCAGGACATGTCTTTAATTTAAATTGTTAATTACTACTTCAGGGATATATATGTCAAATTAATGTTTAAATAAAAAATAAAATTGTTTTTAGCAGTTTTTAACCGACTTCCAAAAAGGAGGAGGTTCTCAATTCGTTGGGAACTTTTTTTATGTATGTTCACTGATTACTCCGTCGATTGTAGGCTTTCAAGGTGGCCCCATTGTTAGGATCTGAAGATGGTTTCTGGAGAAATCGAAGGAACTCTTGAAAAATTATAAGGACAACTATACCGATTTAGGTATTTTTGATAATAACTCGTGCATTTTTTTCGGAAACCAACCAACCTCTTTGTGAAGTGGAACTGATGATGTAGACCACAAATGGCCACCGAAACATAATATATACGATAAAACCGGAGACCTTAGGTAACCTAGGTACTTAGACTTCAAAATGTTGTAGAAAATATTTGTTTTTTGACTTTTAGTTTATTTGTACCTGTTAAATTAGATTTTGAAGTCGATTCATAAAAAAAAAAATTACCATTTTAGTTCATACCGTACGTGTTTTTCAAATAGTTGAAAACATTATTACTAATCTAGTGTAAATATTCGACGATTTGTGGTTTTCGAAGGTTTAATAATAGGGTTGTTGGCAACCCTTGCGTACGAAACCCTACAAAGAGGAAGGTCCGAATTCGGTTGAAAGACTTTTATGTATTTCAAGGTGATACACTTATGTTATTACTTTTAAATATAAAAAAACCCTGTGTAATGTATTATTTTTAATCTAATTTGTTTTAGATCTAGTTAAGTTACATGTTCATTATTTCTGCTGCGAACATGTAAAGTTATAATTGGACGCTGATAAGCAATACTGTGTCAAGCCACACGGACTTCATTTTGAGAAAATGGCGTCTAAAGATGTCAAACCTATTCTTAATAAATCTGTTTGAATAAGTATTTATCCATATTTTCTTTCCTTTTTTGATAAAAGGTATAACGAATTAAAAGCAGGTTGATACATGTAATATATTATCTAATAAAAAGTTTTTTTAAATATATGAGATTATTGTATAAATTACAAAATATGGAACAACCTAGAAATTAGAAACAAATTATTGAGAAACTTTTTTCAGTACTTATTTAGTTTATATGACTTTATTTTTTATTGAATAATGTTAAGTACGTGATGCAGTATCAAAATTCATCAATATCTCCGAATTTGACTTTTTGTGGGTTGACACATTATTGCTTATCAGCATCCAATTTTTCATAAGATAAGAATTGCTTTGTATTTGTAATTAAGTATTTCAAGATAAAATGAATTGTTGATGTTTTACCGCTATAAAACAGCAACTGATAAATATCTATGTGCATACATAAATATATAATATTCTAGTATAAGTATAACTTATAATAAGAATTAAATAATTTTCAATTTATTAATTATGGACATTAACGCACCCACATACACTTACAAATATTTTTAAACCCTGGTCGGGTTATTTAGTGCAACATTAAAGTAATATGTTAATTATTATGTGTATGTTATCGTTATACCCACAATTATGTCTTTATTATTAAAATAAATGACAAAATACATAATTAATAATGAACAATTTAATTATTAAAAAAGTTGTAAAATGATATTATAAGCAATAATCTTACCTTGTATAGACATGACTTTCTAAATTAAAATCTTTAAATAAATCTAAATTAATATGTCCGTAGTGTCCTACAACACGAAACGTTGATAATAGCGAGCTTTAGTACCAAGCTACCAATCATGATAAAACGTAATATTATTCTTATTATCACTAAAATACTAAGTGAAGATACCAACACACACATAAAAAATTATATAGTGATGTTACCCAATAGTTGATTTCTCATATTTTCAATAGATCGATTCTTTCGATAGTACCAACAGACCAAAATCTTATACATGTATACAAATTATATAAAGCATAATTGAATATTTTAGCATAATAGTATATTTAATATTTTTTTACTGCATAACTTTTAATACATTAATTTATTAAGTAATATTAATAGTGTTATGATACGACGAATTAACTGTAGTAATAATAATTAATTGCCAAAACTAGACCTATATTGTTAATATAAATATGTAGTACAAGACTAATAATCTTACTGATGCTATGGATGCTCTAGCAACGAATTATATCAGATATTATCACAAAAAATTGTAGTAGATATATTTGAATTTGCTCATCGATAAATCGAAACTATCGTTAGTTAAATCGATATACTTAATGTATATCACAAAATTTATTTTATCGTTTGCAGTTCCTAGTTCCTAACTGAAGATATCGTAACAAACATTATTTAAGTCGTTAAAAAATAAAGTCACATATTTCGTCATTTCATACTAGATATTTGGTAATAAATAAAATGGAAAGAATTTGCATCACGAATACTTACCACTTTGTACGAAGTTGCCTAGCAACTAGCTATCGACTAAGTAGGACAAGCGGGAGTATCTCTGGGGTAACAAGTCAATTGACGAACTTGTCAAAGCAAAACATGGATATAGGTTAATAAAATTAAATAGTATGAACGTAACATATTTATTATTATAAAATATCATCGGTTACCCGTACAAGTATAGCATAGAAAAGTAACTGTCAATTTATCATAGTGACAATTGACAACGTCAAATTAATAAAGTCAACGTGTATTCCTGTCTTGCGTGGAATGAATGTAGAATTTATGTACACGAAGATAAAGCTGTGGTTTTAAAATGTGCAAAATTTATTAACTCATATAGTTAAATCTTTTAACACGGCAACCAAATTCCTAATGAAAAAGTAAATTTTAAGTTTGCAAAATTTATAATCATGGTCTTGTTAGGAAATGATGAGGTAAATTTTGAGTAGTTTAGAAATTGTTAAATATATGATATTTCTCACGTTAACATTTTATTTTTTATCATTCCAGTTTTTGATCGAGCTATCAAAATTATTTCAAAAAGCTAGAGCATCTGGATCAGTTACAATGACAATGAAACGATGTAAGTTCTAAATTTATATTAATGTAATTGAAATATTTGAATAAGATTTTATATTAATGTAATTTTTCTGAATATATTTTATACGATAAAATTCTTTCTACATGATAATATTTTTAATTATTAGTATAATGAATAAATATTTGCAGATGATGGTAGAACAAAACCAGAGCCACGGGATGGAACTCCAGTTGTTAAAAATCCAGAGTTTAAGTGTCTAGTAAGAGCGCAATCAAGGAGCAAGAAAATATCAACAGTTATTGAGCAGCGGGATGTTGAAAAGTTTACCACTGCCTACTCAAATCTGTTAAAAACTAGTGTCAATGGGTTAAAACGTTTAAAGAAACCGAAGAAAAAAGCAATGGCAGCGCAGTAAAATGTATAAAAGTGTCAAGAGACTGAAGCAATATAATTTATAGTGATGTGTAAATGAACTTTGTGGATGTGCCACTGTAATGCCAGGCATGTTGGATGAGGTCCATTGAAGTGTGCTTTTCTCTCTGTGAGATGAAGAGTTGGAGTCTTGCCTGTATGGCTGGTGACTGTGGTGCTGAGTCACTGACCATCTGTCCATTCTCCTGATTTATATATTAAAGTTTTTAACATTTATGAAATAAATACTGCTGGTTCTCAATTTTTGTGTTATTTTGAAAAGTATTGCTGAGTAAAATGTATTAATATTTTTAAGTTGCAAATAATATTATTCAATGAATGTTGGTGATAATATAAAATATGAAAGATATTTATTTAAAATGCAAAATATATTTGTCTGTTTTGTGTTGTGTTGTAGGATTTTTTTTGTTAAAGCTTTAGTATGTAAAAAAAAAACAATACTAAACACTTATTAATTAGGTTTTAACTTAAATGATAGTATAAATATACTTTATGCTAAGAATAAATAATTTGAGCCAGGTTTTTAACTTAAAATGAAGAAGAATCACTTATGGTTATTTTTATTTGTCACCTTATTACATTTTATATCACAATATGAGACCAATACATAAAGATAAAATACAGTGTAATATTTAATTAAATAATATACTGACGACATTTAATTGCTTTCTCAACTCTTCTAGACACCTTTTGCGTTAGCTTGTTTAAAACATATTTTATTAAAAAAATATATTTAGCAAATCATTTTAATTACATACTTTACTGAATTTAATTATGTATAGTACAAAAGTAGTCAACAATGTTTAATAGTCAATAACAATTCTTAAAAAAACAGGTTATAAATTACAAAGGTTACGAACACACATTGATAACATTTTATATTGTTCTTTAATTAAAATTAATTTCATGTTTAGAAAATTGGTAAGACCTAATCAATTAGAAGCTACAATATACAGATTAAAAAATTATCACATCCCAATAGAGAATTGCACCTAGTGACTAACTTCATGTTCTAACAGTCTGCCATAATTATAATTCTAAATATTGGTAAACATTGATTCCATTTCATTATTAAATACTAAAGGTCTAATAAATATCAGAGTATATATTTATTATTTGGTTATTAAAACATTCTACTTATAACATATTTTTAGGCATTGCTATAATAACAGGTTTTTAGATGTAAGCCTCTTCAGGCAAGCATTTCGCACCTGGTCGTTACCCAGTCGTTCGGCTTCTTGCAACACTCGGCGTAGGTCGTTAGTACGGTCGTGTTTCGCGGCCAGAATGTAAGCACTACTTACATTTCGACACACAAGATAACATGAGATCTGTTGGCAATATTATATATAAATATTAATATTTTAAATCCAGAACAGGAATTTATTAAATAAGGCTGTTTAATGTTATACCTGGATGCACTATATGAAATAGCTTACATTCGAAAAGTTTGTGTAATTTATGAAAATCATATTCGAAAGCTTGCTTGATTTATTGAAAGTTGCATGAATTATAGAGTTGCAAGGTTATATAATTTAAATAGATTCTTTAGTAGCTTCGCCCTGTAATATATATTTTTTTATAACATATGGCCATCTAGAATAATGTACTTTTCGAACGGTACCATAATTTTTAAAATAAGTTTAGTGGTACCGGAGTTTATTCCGTACATACGAAGTTCACTCTCATCTTAGTATATGACTATAGATTAATACCTCACATAAACAGTTTTACAATGACACCCTGTGACTAAAATCACATAATAAAAATTAACTGAACAGAATTGAGTACCTACGCCTTTTTGTACTCAATCAAGAACGCACGGCCTAACTCACTTTGACAGCGACGCTGGCGATGTCTGCGATGAGCAGTTCCGCCTGCTCGTCGTGCAGCTGCCCGCGCGCCTCGCAGCGCGCCACCACCGCGCCCGCGCCCGCCTCCAGCACCTGGTCGCTCATCAGGCTGAGGACACGGGTACAATTTTTTAAAATTTATTTAACGGCCCTAGATACAAGTCTGATGCAGCGGACAGGGATGTAATAAGTTAAGTTGTCAGGGATAGTAGGACATATAAACGCCCAGATATACAAAATTATCGAAATCATTTTATTATATTATAATTAAAAAATAGATGTATATCTGACAACCTGTAGCTAAACAGCATGGTGACTAAACCGCCTAAACCTTATTTATCTAGGCCTTTGCCCAGTTGTGGATCATTTACAGGGCGTTATATTTAATATAATCCTGTTTAAAATTAATAATTTTTATGAAAATTATTTTATTAATGAAATTTGTATAAGATGTTAAATAAAAAGGATTAAAAATTATATTCACAATAAAATTATTAAGGAATATTTAAAATAAAATAAATAATAAAATAAAATAATAAATAAGGAATTTATGAAATACGTCAATTAATAAATAATATTGTATTTGCTACTTAAAATTTTGTATAACATTTAAATTTTCAAAATATTCCACATACTTGGCCGCAGTTTCTTTCGATGTTCGAATGCATTTGGCCAACGTTTTCACCTCCATAAACCTGTCCGCGTTCACCAAATACTTCGCCACATGTGTGTATATGTTCATAGAGTCCAACTTGTGTTCGCATATAATCCTAAAAAATAAAAACTTATTTTTAGAAATTGATAATAATTATAAAATCCAACAGCACTTTATTTTTTTAACAATATATTTTTTATTTAGTTTTTTTTTTTTACATTTACAATAATTAACCTATTATATTTTATAACAATATAGATGTTAACTTTATATTTTGATTGATTTGACGTTCAAAGTTTGCTATTACCAACTTTGACAACTGGGTCTTCAACTAGGCAACTACTGTTTTCCCTTCTTTCAAAAGTGGAAGACATTTTCGCTGCCTAAATTCACGCGCTAATAAGGTATATGGATGCTGATATGTATTAATGTGTCAACCCACAAAAAGTTGAGTTCGGAGATATTAATGTATTTTGATAATGCGTCATGTACTTAACATTATTCAAAAACATTTCTGAGTCATCTAAACTAAATGAGTACGGAAAAGTTTCTTTATTTATTAGTTCGAGTCAATACTCGAAGTGTGCTCAATATTTTGCAATGTGCAATAATCTAATGTATATGAAAACCTTATTATTAGATAAAACTTCTATAATAACAAACTGCTTTTAATTCATTATACCCTTAATCAAAATAAAAAAGAAAAGATGGATATATACATCTTCAAATTTGTTAAGAATAAGCACGCCATTTTCTCAAAATAAAGTCCGTGTGGACTATATATACATAGTATTGTTTAACAGCGTCGATATATAGTCAGAGTATTATTGAACTTACTTAAAAGCCAAATCGAACCCTCCCTCTATGGTCTGCCCAGTGGCCAGCACTACAGCAACGATTCTTATCTTATCTGTATTCGAACCGAACAGAGTCAACGGCCTCAGATCGTTCTCGTCCTTCCGTGTACTATGAACTGGTATGACGTCATTGACTAATTTTTCTGTCAACCTGCCATCTGCTTCACTTGCGGCTAAGTATTTAGCTAATTCTATTTGACGAGACATTGTCGTCATTAGATTGTCTATGGTCGTTTTATCAAGGTGGAATTGGATCGATCGTGGATCATTTATTTCTGTAGAACAAAAAAAAATTATATCGATTGCATTAACACCGTCGTTCGTTAAGGAATTCTTATTAGACATTTGTCAAAATGGGAGTCAAAATAATTCAGTACTCTAATTTTTCGAAGTCAGTAAGTGGCTGTGACTATGTCAAATAGTATGAATTACTATTAGTAACTGATACACACTGGCTCAGATGATGCAGTACCGCACCGGTAAGTCATCATTTATGATCCCGTTTACTTACCCCAAAGTATCGGTGGATACTAAGGGAAATAATCGGAATCGCATGTCCGTTGACTTGGATAGACAAAATTTTATTCTGGTTGCTCTAATGATTTTCACCCCAGGGTAAATTAAGGTATTCAATATATTTTATAGACTATATTAGAATTTTACAAAATTATAATAACGCAAATATTAAACGGGCTTAAACAAAAATCATATTGCACAAATTGAAATAAAATTAAATTAATCGTGATATTGACTGGGACATACTGGGATATCGAGTGGGATATACTGAGGAAAATAAACATACAAATTTTATTTAATAACGTTAAGAATACCCCTTTATGGGGGATATTTTATAGTGGATAAACGGAATTATCCGTCACTATGTCTTAGGACGTTAAAAAAAGTATTACTTTTACGACTTACTATTGGTAATACACACTAGGTCAGATGATGTAGCACCACGGTAGTAAGTCACTTCTTACTATGTCAAAAACTATTGCTTTTATGACTTACTATTGGTGACCGGTGCACACTAGCTTAGATGGTGTAGCACCATGGCAGGAAATCACTACGACTTACTATATCAAAAACGATTGCTTTTATGACTTACTGTTGGTGACCGGTACACACTAGTTTAGATGGTGTAGCACATTGGCGGTAAGTCACTACGACTTACTATATCAAAAACGATTGCTTTTATGACTTACTATTGGTGACCGGAACACACTGGCTCAGATGGTGCAGCGCCGCCGTGAGATGGTGCTGCCGCGCTTGCAGCACGCTGAAGGGCGGGCTGCCGGGCGGCACGGGCCGGGAGTACAGCAGCGCGCAGGAAGCCGACGCCCGGGCGTGCTGGCCCGTGCCGCACTGCAGGGCGTACAGGGCGTCCAGTTTCTTTGTCACTTCTAACGTTCGACATATGTGCATTATGTATTCCTGGGAGACAGATATTAGGAATGATTTAAGATATAATAATAATAGAATTTATTTCATTTAGAAGTTTCATACGCATTTCCCTAGACTAAGAAACACAGATAAATTGCAAATATAATAAAAGGAAAAGGATCATCGGTACCTTTGCTAGGCTCAGAGGATAATAATAAAGTATGGATACAGATGGGAGTATTTTCATAAGTGTCATTTTGATTGGTTTCATTTAAACAAAATAGAACAAGGAGAAAACGGTAATAAATATCACATACTCAATGGTATGTAACAAACATAGGATCCTCGAATCGTCGGATTCAAAAATAAAAAGAGCACAACCAAGTTCACGATGAGAACCCCTAGGGTATATTGCAGTATTTACTTTGAGTGGAAGTCAATCCTGTGACTACCCAGATATATGTTAATAAAATGTACTTACCGACCACATTTCAAGTGTACTGTCCATATCAGTCATTGCCTTTAAGAGATCATTCACTTTATCCTTTTTCAAGCATTCCATATACACTGATTCTGTAAATGTCTCTTTATCAACCAAATTATCATAACAATATCTAATAACTTCATTCATATTGCTATGTTTCATATAGAACATTATATTAGAGACGTGTGAGCCATAGTTGCTGAGATAGTAAACGCATTCTCTATAAAAGAATGGATCAAGTTTTTTGTTCTGATGATCCACTTTTGGTTCATGATGGTTATTGTTTCTGCGTAAAAGACCTTGTGCCAAAGATTTTTTTGGTTGAACAGTAGCAGTTTGAAAGTCGCTGTAGTCCCCTTGTTTAATCTTTTTAACGCTAGCTAGAGTGTGCATTATATTTAATGCCGGTTCTGTTAGAGAGATTTTCTTCTTGCTTGTGTTCATGGTCGACAATTTTTCATTTGTAGTCTGCAAAATGTTTAAAACATAACAATAAAGGCAATTAAACAAACATATTTTAAAAGTGTTCATAATCTTACCTTTATATTCTCTGCCTTGTCTAATAATTGCTGGTTGACTGGATAGTTCATATCTTCCAACATGGATATTATTTCATTTAACAACGGGTTGCTCCGAGATCGATTCTCTGACTGAACACTTGACACAGAAATAGATCTTTCTGATCTCATTTGTAATTTTCTATTAACAAAATGAGATTCTGATGCTTCCTTGCCATATTCTAATTCTTCTTGTACATCAACACAGACATTTGGCACGTTTTTGAAGCAAAGAGCGAACTTTCTGCGTGCTTCTTTGAAACATCCAGCCTTGAGACAGGCTTTTCCCCACGCAGCGAGTACACTGTTGCGAGCAAGACCTGATTTGGTTGCTATCTCTAAAGCAAGCTCCCATTTTTCCGCTTCAAGCAGAGAGCGGACAATTTGACCTAAGAAAAATGGAAAATATTAACTCAAAAGTTCATTTAACATGGTGTCAAAAATCGTTTTACTGTTCCACTTAAAATATAAATAATAATATGATAATAACAATACAAATTGACAAAAAAAGAGAAAAAGATAAAATTAAAGACAACCTGATAATTTACTCATTGAGACCATTTTAACCAGCCCCAACATAATACTTCTGTTGTAAGTTGGTGTATCCTGCTGATTCCAGATAACGCTGCAGCATTAGTTCAAGGTAATGCAACTATGTTATTTTAATATTATTCATAATATAAGAAAATTTTGAGACGATTAGACCAAAAATTAGAAAAGAGTTTATAAATAACCTTCAAACATCTGAACAGATCTTCATAAATTATAGCTAAAAGACATCTCGGGATTTTTTTTGTTTGAAAGCTGATATTGCATTAGCTTTCCAATAAAATTGTCCAATTTATTAGGGAGGTATGAAGCCACAGACAGTCAAACTAATACACACGTCAACTTATCATACATATATATGTATATCCCCCTCTTTTTGGGTTAAGGGTTCAAAATAATATCCAAAACAAGTCCGGCGAACTCACTGGGATGCGCGCCTTGGTGCGGCACGAGGTGGTGCACCTGGTGCTTGACGAGCGTGGCCATGGCGTCCGCGTGCGCCAGGCAGCGCGCCGCGTGCGCCGCGCCCGTCTCCGCCACGCGCGCGCCCGCACTGACCACACCGATCATAAAGTAATTCATTTAAAAAATCATAACTCGCCTGCGTAACAAGACCATCTGCAGTCTGTTTAAAAGCCTATAATCGAGAATCGTCAGTAACCAACTTTAAATCGTTATAGATACATCGTTATATCGTTATAGACAAACCTAAAAGATTTTTTAATACCTATTCAATGATATTCCACTTGACATAATTCTTCAATTTCAATTTTATTTAATTTTCACATTATGACGTCCAAAATTTATGGCTATTTTGATTTTTCCAAATTTTAAGCTTTCTATGACATTTCATGACAAATCAAACGAGGTGTCATTTATCGAAATCACCTCAGAGTTTAGGCTAAATAGGCTGATAAACATAATACACTTCTTTGCGTCGCGCAGTTGGGTAATAATAATATACACTTCCCACTCAATAGCTCCCATTAGGATCTCACGATCCTGTGTCGGGGGTCCAGAAACCACAACACAAACACCCAGACCACGACAAACATCCCTACGGTCAATATGGATGTTAGCTGTTATCGGGGATCAAACCCGCCACTGCTAGCGCTTTAATCAGTTGCAGTAACTTCTATCTTCTTATATTCTGTTTATTTTTTTATTACACTGCCAACAGATGTTTTTCTAGAGTATGTATGTTGTTTACCTAATTCTTGTTTGACAAATTTCAACGCTTGTAGTATCATTAAATTCGTACGCGCGTGTCCGTATGTAAGTGCGTATTTGTGCGTTAAATTAAAATCTTGTAGCCATAATTAAATCGTAGTTTTATCAGAAAAATATTTAATAATATTTTTTATTTGTAACAAATTTTTTGGACAGTCGGGTTTTTAATTTTTTTATATTAATTAGACCTTGTTTTATAATAGTAACGGGCTCCGCCACTCATGAACATTTACACGAGCGTCAAACCACACAGGCGTTGCTAAGAAGTTAAATAAGAATAAGGGATGAAGTGGAATAAGAGAAAGGAGAATCCAATCTCTCGAAATACTAGCTCAATAATTACGAGTTGAATATTAAATATAACTGAGTTTAATAGACTAATTAAAAATGTCTTGAACATAAAATTCTTTAATAAAAAAAATGTTTTGTACTGACACAAAAATAACTTACGATTTTTCATTCGGAGCTCGAGAGTAAAGTTCAGCAGCTGCTAAGAGCAGGGAACGTCTGGCTCGTACCAATAGTCTGGAGTCGCCTCCGTTCGCGAGTTCTCGCGCCACCTCATCGCTTCGATCTAGAAGAAACCTGGTGAAATGAAGTAATTATTTTTATTTAAGAATGGTAGATTTTGAAATATCTTTTTACATAAAAAATGGAGAAAGTTTGTGAAATCGTATCATTTATATACGGAATAGTCTTTGGTAAATCTATGTTATATCACCTTTGTAATTTTTTTATAGTTAGAATTTATTTGAGTAAACTACTGACCTCGGATAGTCCAAGTTAATCGTGTGCATTTTCATAATCGATAAACAAAGGGTAACATTAGGAGTAAACTCGTAGCTGAACTCGGCTCTAACAGCTTCGTTTTTCTTCGTGTTCGTAGAAAGGCACCAATCCATGCAAGTGGTGGCACTTCCTGAATCCGAGTTGCTACTCAGCATCATATTATCTCGTTCTGAATTAGATTTCATGTTCATGGTTTGCGTGAAACAATCGTCACAGACACGAAATTTGACGCCGCTGGGATATGTAGGTACCTTCAGATAAATAAAAATAAATTATATCAACTAATTTTTTGCTCAGAAAAAACCTACTCAGGAAATTTCCGCTCATTATTGTAATCTTTTCATCATTGTAATATTTATCATATTTTACCTGCATCTTATTCCTCGAACATCCATGACACACTACTCTCCCGCAACGTCTACAGTGATGTCTGCGTATAATCATTGAGAATATAGATATTTTGCACAACATGCACCTGTCCGTTGTATAATCCTCTACCCACTGTTCTTTTGTAGGCACATGTTCCGGCATCACGAAGGGTTTCGAGGTAGCCTCTATATTAATAGAGTCTATGGACTGCAATAATGAATCGTCCCACGGTTTGGGGGGTGTAGGACAAGTGTGTCTCGGATTTTTCATATCTAACGCTTTCTCTGCGTAATATCTCAATAGAGCATCAACTGAATTTCGAGATATCAATAAGGTTTCAATGGATTTGATATTATAATAAAGGTTGTCACCACTTATATCATTTTTAAGAGTAGGCGCAATTTTATTGATTATTTGAACCAGCATTTCTAGCTTTGCGTTCATCAAAAGTTGTTCAATCATTATTAATGGCTTCTCTATTAGATCCCAAAATAAATGTCTCGCATTCGCTTCAATTTCAAGCATAATTTGGAAACCCATTCTTATATTTTCAAACGTCCTCCAAACTGCTGTATTTGCAGAAATAAAATCAATACAGACTTGCAAGATTTCTATGTTCCTGATTTTTGATATTTCTTCTGAAACTAAGTCCATTGCTTGATTTGGTGGTAATCTTTCAAGTAATTCATGGATTAACGAAGGTGTCGCCTGATTTGTGTATTCAAATAATTGACGCAAAAGATTTACTACTATAAGGTTTTTCATATAATCAGATACGTCATGTACATCAGCCCATTCTAAACATAATTTAAACTGAAAAAAAAAAACAATACAAAATATTTAGTGGGGTTCAACTTTATACACAGGATATACATTTTCATGTAATTATACCTGTTGGCTATCCATAAGAACTTCAATTATATTTTCAGGATTTTCCAGTGACTTTTCGTAAATTGTGTACCAGTGGTTAGTACCCATTATAGAGGATATCTGTAAACGAAATCTTTAATAAGTTCTAAATATCACTAACATTTTATATTTTAATAAATTATGAATCTATGATTTACCTGTTCGTATAGTGGTATCTTTACAACCCAATCTGTACATTTTTCATATAAATTTTCTTCGATCACGGTATGATCTAATATAAATCGTAAATAATTTATAGCTTCAAGGGCACCCTCTGCGGGCCATGCTGACAAGTTGTTAAGTATAAGATCTAACTTCAACTCGGGACATTTAAGATATTGGCAATATTTCCAATTATTTTGGACTTTCGTGTTAGTGGCAATTTTAAACAAAATCAAGTCCCGTATGTTCATCAAATTTGCGCTACACATAAGTTGTCGTTCAGATAGCGCATCCAATATTTTGAGGCATTGCAATATCTTTCCAGACTCCAACAACTGTGGCAAGTATAAAAACAATTTGTCCAAATCTATTATTGTATGAAGTGATGCCAAACATTTGTTCCCTCCGAAAAGAACCTTCGTACAATCAAATCTTTCCAAATCCATATATTTATTAAGGTGTTTAGTGCGTGCGTCAATATTTTGCTGCGTACTGCTTTCGCTTAAAGATGGATGAATTTTTCTAATAATATGGGCTAATACCCAATTATGTAAGACAATGTATGTAAGACATTGAGGATCAGGCGTCCGCGGTAAAGGAGCAAAATCAGCTGTAGGTTCAACAAACAATTTTTCTTCCGAATTCTTCAAATCGTATACGACCTGTAGGAGATTATTAAAATTTTCTTCACTAGCTTCTCTCAATGGCCCCGCTAAAGTTATTGACGGACAAAAGTTGAGAATTAGTTTAGGAATTAAATTCACATTTAATTTCTTGCATATTGGTTCCAAATATGTGATGGGTAATTCTTTGTTGTTTATCATATTTCCAAATATATCATGCAATTGTTTTTCTAAAACCGAAAAATAAGGGGCGTCAATCGAATTCTCGTTAACCTTATCCTCCTGTTCCAATTGTGATACAGATTTCGCATACATGTAACATTTCCTTAAGTAATGCACTCTTGCTTTTTTAGTACCGTGACGTGAAACTTCGCTTATATTACATAGATCTTTATCGGAGGCAGCAACGACATTCATGTATATTTGATGATATTTTTGTAGCGAATGTTCGTCCAATTCATTTGATTTACTCGGAGTCACAATATCAGCTAAGTCCAAGCAACATTGCCTGAGTTCTTTGGAAAGTTGGTTTAATTTACAAAATTCTTTATGTTTGATAGGAATACGACAGTCTGTTATTAATTCACAAATGTTGTCAACGAAATCAAATGACTTATCTGTGTTACCGAAAATTTCGAAAGTGACGCTAGCTATGTCTTCGACGAATCGAATATAATTAGTTTTCTTGACTGCCATGACGTCTGTACTACATCTTACTTCAGCCAGTTTCCTTTCGACTACATTTATTAATCCATACGTAATTTCTCTATTAAGTCCACTACTGAGAAGTATGTCGACAGCATTGATAAATGGTGCATTTTGGTGGCTATACAGTTGCAAATGTGGATGACGAGCACCTAATTCGATGATGTCGAATGAATTCGGGGCTCTGTTCGACGCCAAAAATCCCTCTACGAGGCCCATGACCTCGGTAGATACTACAGAAAGTGCAGACAATTCTTTAGTTGGATAACGGGAACAATCTCTATAACATATGATATTCTTTATTTTTGCAATCAAGTGCCTCAATTGCTCTGTGAATGTAACTTCTGTAGCAATCTCCGAGTCGGATAGATCGAACATCTGAAAATTAGGGATTTTATATTTGAATACATAGGTAAGTAAGCATAATAGTCTTTTTTGTGTTAGTTGTATGTTATTACTATATACTACTTTGTAATCTATTTAGTCAATGTCAAAATGTCTAATAGACACAATAACGGAAATATGCAAGATACTCGTATATTCCAAACCACTATATTTTCAGTTTGCTTTCATCAAATTATACTATTTTGTTATTTAAAAGAAAATATTGTAATCGCAGGCAGATTAATTGCTAATCCTTATCATTTATTAACTAAGGAAGAAAAGTATATTGATAATGAAAGAACGAATGAGAATAACGAGGTATTCGTTGTTGCATACGTAATAATAACATATATCAAAGATTTATCCCCCAAAAAATATATATATTACGTACTGTTTTTCTGGAGATATTAGTGTAAGCAACATTGTAATATCATGAATTGCTTGTATCGTCCTATTATATAAACAATAACCACATTCTATATCAGGAATCAACGGTCGTTTTAGTTCTTATCATGTTGTGTTACACCAATGTTATAATCAGTAGACAATATTTATTGTATACATATTTATCTTTAAACGAATGCATCACCTCATCAACATATTCAATTACTTAAAGCTTATTTAGTAGCAACTGCCTTCACGTTTGATATTGTGCACTTTTGTATTGAACATTCATTTAAATTATTTTTACAATAATTGTGAATTCAATTATTATCAATATATGAACAGTTGTTATGCTTTCACAGAGAGGGCAATGACTTAGCGATAAACATTATTGAGAAATTGCGGAAATTGATTTGACTTTTGACTTCGTTGCTTATTTTTTAAAGTTTAAAACATATTACGTAAATAATATTGTGTACATGTTATTTGTAAAAATATTTTGTGTTTTAATATTATTATAAAATTTACAAAGGACATCTAAAAAATCCTTACCAAACTTTAAATACATCTTTATTTTAAGCGATTGAAAGAATTGAGTATGGTCTACAAGGACACAGACCATTTTATACAAAACGATACTCTTTATAATTATTACAATAATATTCTCAGTAATTATTATTTAGAAAACACTGCGCTAAAATTAAATAGTATGGACAATCAAAAGCTAAATGGTAAATATTATTATTAAAGGATAAAAAACTTCTCTGATGTTTTAGAGGTCTTAGGAGTACTAGTATTTTTAATACTTATTGTGTTATATTTGCATTGTTAAAAACAAAACAACAGGAAGTTATCATTCAAGTAAAGAAAATGATATAAGAATACATAGACAGGCTACTAAATTGAAAATAAATCGTTTATTCTATCTGATGAAGATTTGGTTCCTCGTGTACTTAGCTGTAGCAATCCCTTTGTGGTGTACTAAAGGTAATTGCAATTTATATAACGTAAATATACGTATAAAAGATATATATTTTATATATATATGTAAGTTTAAAACCCTAATTTAGTATACATAACCAGACTTGGACATATAAACATTGTCATACTTTTATTGTTATGATTAATGGTATGTGCACATCGCGAACGGCAGAGTAAAGTATTTTTTTTAACTAAAAGGAAATGAAGACCCAAAGCAAAAAGCAAGTTAGTAGTAGTAACAAGCCTAACAAGATTTAGAAGTTTAGAAAGCGAACTTACGTCATCAAACGCTAAATGTTCGTTCTCTAAAACAAAGAACCTTCATACCACTAAGCAATTGCATATGAGTTTACGTTGGATAAAGATATATATTTTGCCCTGCCGTCCTCGGTGTATGGCCTTCATACACCATACATTATTTACGAATAATTACATGTAGTAGTAATAGTGCGAATGAAACATACTATTTTATTTGTGTGTATTTTTCAAAATGTTTAAACATTTAACGTAATTGATCTGGCAATATTTTTTTCAAAAAGGTATCTGTTCCTAGGATGGTGTTGCTGTTGTTTATTGTGTAAATGTTTCAAACCGAACAAAATTATTGAGGAAGCTAAAACGTTTTTGATATCAAATCCGCCAGGCGTCCTCCAACATAGAGGACGAGTGATTTATTACGAGCCCAGTGAGAATGAAAAAGATTGTTACGAGAAACTTGGACATCTGATAAGAACAATTTAAACAGGATTATAGGCACTACTATTTATTTCATATATGTATATACAAATAGTTTTAAGAAAATAATAAATAAATAAAATGGAAATTTAGTTTATCCACAAGTAATCACAATTTTATAAACACATACAACAAATTCAATAATTCATCGCAGTTTCTTTGTGTATATTAGTTGGGTAAAAAACGAATATTATAAACGGGAAAATGACCATGTTTTGTTTGTTTTTTACGTTTTCACGTCTAAACCATTGAACCAATGCTGATGAATTTTGATAGAGAGAAAGATTGGATATTGGCGAAAGACATGAGCTACTTTGTTTAGCGAAAAGATGCCGTGAAGGGGGTGAATTGCAGGATGAAACTTTTTACACAGACAAAGTTGCTGGGACAATGTCGTATAAAATAAATGCCTCAAACATACCTCTAAGATTTGATTTGCTTTAGAGAAGTCATTTTGGTACAACGCCAGAGCTACAAGACAGTTCGGTTTCGCCAGCATGATTGAGATGAAATCGATAGTGTTCTTTTTCAGAGAACATGCTGAAATTTACAATAATTATAATTTTTATATGACTATTTTATAATCGAACACTAATGCGCTGCGCAAGTGGAGACACTTTTATGTCGTGTTTTTGATACAATATAATTAAAAATAATAAAAATAATTAAAATTTTATTTTTATATAATCAATAGTAAATTAATCACTCCCTGCGCAGACATAACCATTGTGTCCAGTTGCATTCACTTGACAAACGAATAGACGATAAAGTGTTCTGCGTAGGAAACAAAGTGTTTACGTTTGCGCAGCTCCTAATAACTTACAGTCTTCAGATGCCGAAATAGTGGAAGTAAGCATAGCATGTTCAACTTCGGGTTTGGGATTCGTATGCCGTCGTCTCATTTTTGGTTTCTTTCTGACAATTTTCTGATCAAATTCACGATCTTCATCTTCACTGCTATCGTCAACTTCCACGTAATCTAGACACAGCTTCAGATGTACTGGACTGGTGTCAGGAGAAAGTGTCGACACTAGTTGCATTTTCCAAATTGAGTGGTTGATCACGTTTGATAGCCTTTTCAATCGCGCGGACGTATTTTGGTCGTCTATTTTAATGTTATTAACGTCTCCCTTTTCCCATAATGTTTCTAGACATAATTTAAGAGTGTTCAAAATAATTTGCGTTGTAAAAGAGTTACACAGGAAACCTGTACTCGAACTATTTATACTCGAAGGATTCTTGTTCTGTTTTTTAGAATAAAAATATGAACATTCTGAATGTGTGCCACAAGGATAGTCCTGAGTATGTTCATAGCATGAGAAATATTCATATCTCAAAAATAAACAAGAGAATATAGTTTCTACAGCTTCAATACAATATTGCAAAGGTTGAATTGATAAGACAAGACGTTTGATATCATCAAGTGATGTACTCATTTCTTGTGTGTTTTCAATACCTTCAGATGTATTTAATATTGTATCTATAACCTTTGTTATTGCACAGTAACTGTTATAAGTAGAAATATCCCAGTTTGAACAGATTTGGTTGTATTTTTCTGGGTTACTCTTGTTGCTGAGAGACAATAATTCAGTGATGAACTCATTATTCGTGTTTAGTAGTCTAGAAACTTTGTACCTATCTACTTTAGAAAGTCTGCAAACTTGAGATATAACTGTTAAAGCGCTCTGGCATAAAACTTGACTAAATATTGATGTGCTCATTATTTTACAATTATTTTCGAGACAAAACTTTATTACTGTCAGCTCTCTCTTAATTTCAGTCATATAAAATTGCAACTGACGATCTGTAGTTGTGTAGGTGTCAAGAATTGAAAATATATTTGACAATTGATTTACTAAAGAAGGCAAATCATAAGTTTCCGGGCAGTTTGTCAGATCAATTAACACCATTATTAGGATCTGTTTGGTAAAATTATTTATTTCAAATGTAACATTTTTCATATCATTGAGTTGTTGCTTATAAATCTGTGCAGCTTTCAAAAGCCAATGTGTCTTTTCCTGGTAACAAAGTTCTATCATATATTCGGCGGTTAATTTAAAATGTTTCTGTGATTCATTTCTGTGCATGAGATCTGAGGCTATATTTATAAGCTCTGGTTTACCATGCGTCACTAGACTGATAAGAATTTGCTTTCTATGCTGCCTGAATATATCGTCAGAGAAATGTGTAAATATCTCATTAATGAATTGTGATTGCAACTTATCATCCCATCTTGCTAATGATAGAATTGTAATCACTCTATCAGGGCAATTGTTTGATAATTCCGATTTTAATACCTCTAAATATAATAATTGTATTTTATACAAAATTGTTTTGTCACATATATAGACTTGTAAAAAATTTAGAATTGTTGAAGTTGTCACTGGATTGCTTGTTAAATTTTTTTTTAGAAATTCCAATGTTTCGCTGGATACTTTATTTATAGATTTAGATTCTTCCGCATCATAGTGAACTTGTAAGATTTCCTGTAAAAGGGTATTAAGTATTAACTGTATTAAATGCAAAGAATTACTAGGTTAATGTTGATGTAACTGAGCAAAGAACATTTAATTAAATGAAAAATAATAAAGTAAAAGATATAAATAATGGAAAGAGCTTACTCACTTAATTATTTACTTAAGCTTATAATAGTAAGTATATTCAATCTTCAACTTTACCTCAAACACTTCTTCTGTTAAATCATCTAATAATCGAAGGGTATATTTTAACTCGTCTTCCTTCATTTTGATTGTTAATAAATCTAGAAGTGTAGTATAATAAATGTAAATATTTGTAAAAACATATAAGTTACAAAAATATTTTTACATGTTCATTATACAAATATATGGTATATTCTTATGACAACAGATTATACATTATACATTTTCTATTAGGATTATCGTTAATAAATTTATTTATGATCTTTATGCATTATAACATAATAATATACAATTTTTATTACAAATACAAAAAAAAGTGAATGTACGTAATTCAATATCAAATTATTTATTAGCGTATTTCTATGAAAGATATTGAACTGAAACAATTATATATACTTACCTCACATTAATAACATAACATTTAACACCAAATAAAACTCTCACATAAACAACGAAGGTATATATCTTATTTCTCGAACTAGAATCGTATAGTTCTTTATTTTGTAAATCACTTTGCAATTCTACAATTCCCAAACAATAAAATATAATACAAATAAATACGCTGTCAATTTATTACACTTCTTTTTTGACATTGAAGTGTAATAAGTGCTGCCAAGGTGAATTTTTTGTAATTCCCATTTCTAATTAAAATTAGAATGACAAGATTATAAGAAAATTGGGATTAGGCTTAATTAAAATAAGCTATATGATTAATGGTCTAAGGCATTTAGCAATGATATTATATAACTATAAATATGTTATACGCTTATGGCCTTTGGGTATCCACGATTACTTTGGACGACGTTGCATAGCAATCCGCTAGCAGCTAAGTAAGACAAACAAAAGTATCTTTAAACAGCAGGGCCTAGTCGGGAGGAGGAAGCATTGCAGGCCTAAAATACCATATCTTAAAAATTCGCACCAATTAAAATAATATGTTATGTAAAAAAATATACATATAATTAAAAGTAAATGACTACTAACCTGGTGGCATGTTTAAAATTCAGAATAAACCGCGGTTAGTTCCATTTATTTCTATCTGGCACATTGATTTAGTAGTTATCGACCTGGTAAGTTCTTATTCAAAAGTTCAGGATTTTCAAAATATGATTGTTTTTGTTAGTTTTATTTACACACCTACTGTGCAATATGAAGAGTATGGCTTAAGAAAAACTGTATAGAGACTGAGATTGAGCAAATATAAAGCTTAGTATAAGAGTATTTAAGAATTACGTTCTTATGTTAATTGATAAAAATCCCATACCTAATAATATATTGGCATATCTAACAAAAATGTCAAATTCAGTTAATATATATAGCTCGTTTTACATAAGTGTGTTGGTTTGAAATATGTGCATAACGCTGCCTAGAATACTAATTTAAGCATCGGGATAGTCGTTTAGACACTTCCTTAATGCTTATTATTAAATGCTTCTTATATATTTACCTTAGCTGTGCCCTGCGTTTATTTGAGAAAAAATTATATTTATATAATAAAAATAGTAACCTTCCCTATTTGAATCGGATATCGTTCACTATTTCATTGCTTACAATTTTATTTTTGCGTAATTTTTTTTTAAATATTCTTTTTTATTTATTAATTAAGATAAATATTTTTTTAATAAAAGAAGCTTAATTTCTTCCTTATAACATTTGCTATTACTGTTATATATATTTAATAAGTTAAGTAAAAAAAGTAAAGTAACAGCCTGTACATATCCCACTGCTGGGCAAGGGCCTCCTGTCCTATTAAGGAGAAGGTTTAGAGCTTAATCCACCACGCTGCTCCACTGCGGGTTGGCGGATATACATGTGTCAGAATTTCTCCCGGCACATACAGGTTTCCTCACGATGATTTCCTTTACCGCAGAGCTCGAGATGAGTTCAGACACAAATTTAGTACTTGAAAAATCTGTGGTGCTAGCCAGGGTTTGAACTCGCAATCATCGGTTGTGATCGAAGTGTTCTAATCACTATATAGACCATCTCGGCTCCATAAATCCCGTGAATAAAAATCCTTTTAAAATTGGTCCAGCCTTTTAAGAGATTTGCCAGAATAAACAGACAGACAGACAATTTTTTATTTATTGTGCTTTTGATGTACGGCACTTACATGTGCGCTTAGTTTTTTATACCCTTTGTGAGTACCCCTGCGATAGCCTTTCTCAGCACGAAAATGGAAAGACCGCAAGATCGCTATCTTTAAGCTGTTAAGAATATTCTATTATTTTATAACAATATCATATACATTTAATATTTTAACTCTAGGCGATTTAATACTAGGTGCGGTCCGAAGAGGGCGAACGGGTCACTGAAGACATGCAACGTTCCCTCTCCCCCCCTCCAAATCTTACTCGCTAAGTCTTCTTTCTGTCACTAAATCTTCTAAAAAATTAAAAAATAATAAGAAAAAATCAATTTTCTGGACAAGCCTATACGGGTTGCGATGTCAGAGATCAATTTCATTGATTATTTTCTTCGCTACGGTGTGTAAAACTTGGTTAAGAGAAACACTAATCTAAGTCTAATTCGCTGTTTATATTTTATTTTCATCCTATTTAAGTACTATTAATTCCCCTTAGACCAAGGAGTTAAGTACGAAAATATTAATAGAGTCGTTCGGATGAATACAATTTTTACTTTCGCCTTATTTGTGATTACTGTTAACCTTAAACTCAACTTTAGCTAGGGCCCTGTCTTTAGGTATTATAGTATTACAAAACTACGGACATGTGATGTTTTTACGTGAAAGTTAAAAATCTGTACCCATTACCAATTTTGACAAGCACGTAAATTAACTAATATCCAGTCGATCGCTGGTTGCTAGGCAACGTCATCCAAAGTCGTTCGCATTTTGAATGCCGAAATCCATAAGCTTATTCCGTATTTATACTTTTATAATATCATTAATTTTTGTTCCAGTTGTAACAAACTCGTCAATTAACTTGTTGGCTTCAATTATTTGCGCGGATTCGTAAAAAAAAATTGAAATATTTAGTTTTATTTTATGTACATATTTTATAGAAAGTTTTCTTTGTTGCCTGTTGCACCAGTTACTAAATTCTAATAAGTATAGACTGTCAAAGACATGGCTTTATGCCTTACAATTTAATTGAATATGAATAAAAATTACAAAAGACTTGGCTGTACGGTGGAATACCTTTGCCTTTTTCTTCTAAGGAAAGAAAAAAGCGAAAAAAAAATATAGACTGTCAATGTCAAATGTCAGCTGGTCATAAAACATTTGTCTTGTAAATAGTTAAAAATAATATTTAACAAAAACTCTTATTTAAATAGCGCCAAAATTGTGTAGTTAATTTCTATATTAATAGTTTTGTAAAAATGAGGTTTAAAACAATGGCTTTTATCAAACAAATTCACGCACTGTGTTGTAACTCTAAAAGCCGACACTTTAGTACACTTACAATTCAAACTATTTGTACAAAGCGACGAATTTACATAAATCCCTTAAAACCTTCATCGCTAGTATGTGTATATTCCTCAGACAGCAAAAAACATTTATTAGAAATAGAAAAGAAAGCGGAATCTTTAAAAGATGCATTAGAACAAAAAAAGGTACAAATAAAAGACACCGAACAGAGAATTCGACAGAAAGGTGTTGAAATTGTTCGAGACCTAAAGCAACAAAAAGAAATTACAGGTCATAAGTTGAAAGTTAAGAAAGAGCATTTAGTTAAGGATATTTTAGAAACAAAGGCTAAAGTTAGAGAAAAAATCGAGGAAGTTGTGGAGGTTCACAACAAGTTGTTTTTAATTAATTGTTTATACTTAGTTCATGACAACAAAAAAAACAGCTAATCTTATATTTTATTTCAGAAAGAAAATGTTTTTACTGTACCTAACATACTATGCATGACTAGAATAGTTATGTCTCCCTATCTAGGTTATGTCATTCTGCAAGATAACTACAATTTGGCTTTAGGCTTATTAGTATTTGCAGGTGTTACTGATGTAGTGAGTAATATTAATACTACTTATATATACTTCCATAATTACCTGTTATGAAAAGAAAATACTAATTATGCATATTACAGCTAGATGGATGGATAGCTCGTAATTGGGAAGGTCAGTCATCAAAAATGGGATCATTTTTGGATCCAATGGCTGATAAGGTCCTTATAGCCACTCTGTTTATAAGCCTTACATGGCAAGATTTGATACCACTTCCTTTAACTTTGCTTATTGTGGCTCGAGATGCTGCATTAGTGGCAGCGGGATTTGTAATTAGATATATCAGCCTACCACCACCTGTAAGTATTTGTCTCTTTGAACATTTTTTATTTCATTGCATCCTTATTTGTTTTACTGAATAAATCTTTTTAAATGTGACTTAAATAATAATATATTACCTGTGTTATTTTGGGTGTTAAAGAAAAACAAATACATTAATCTTTATAAATGAACACACATAGTTCTTAAAATATATCTCATATGGGGCCAATGGTGAAGATTATTATAATTTTGCATTTTTATTTTATTAAGTTATATTATTTGAAATTTTAAAAATAGCTGTGTTAATGATATTAACATATATTTATAATATTTTATTAATAAAAATAAATAATTCCATTGTTTACATAACAATATGTATGCAACCTATCTGGAATAAGATAGACTTACGTTATATTGTTTCCTGTTTTGTTTGCAGAAAACATTGAGTAGGTATTTTGATGTGACTCACGCCACAGCTCAACTCGCACCTACATTTATTAGTAAAATGAATACAGCAGTTCAACTACTTCTGGTAAGGTTCCATTTTTCAATAAACTTCTAAGTTATCATAACAAGAGATTATTATTAAATTTTTTATACACTTTGTCAGGGGCAGAAAAGGATGTAGAGTACTATTCATCCTAACAAAAAGTCTATCTAATAAAACAAAATCTACACTAATATGAAGCTGTGAGCAAAAGCAGATAGACTGAATTCAAATATGTATTCATTTTCTTCTGTGACCCTTGACCATGTACAGTTAAACATCTTAACAATCAATCAGAATCGTTTAATTAACAAATAATTACTCCCAGGGCAGATGCTTTGGAGTGGATTAGTGGAATCATCATCTTTGTAATTTTTTCCTAATTTTCAGGTAGGAACAACCTTAGCTTCGCCAGTATTCGGTTATGTTGATCATCCAGCACTGAAAGCTCTATGTGTACTAACTGCAGCATCTACTGTTGTTTCAGCACTTAGTTATGTAATAAGCAAGGATACCTATAAAGTTTTAAAGAAAAAATTATGAGTAACACAATATAAAAATTATGTGTCGTCTTCCAGTCATTCATCTGTATTTAATTTGTGTATACAAATTTGGAATAAAATGTTTTTTTACTATTTTCCATAAAATGTATTTATTATTGGTAAGCTTGTAAAGTAGTGTTAAAAGAATTTTCGCGATTATTATTCATTGAAATAAAACAATTTTAAACAGATTTAAATCGTGTATATTAATTAATATATATTATATAATAGTTTAAAATAGTTTTATTTCCTTGTTAAAAGAATCTTATATGGTTAAAATAAACATCTGATATGTATAAAATAGGGATAGTTTTATTAAATCATTCTATTCACATGAATAAACTGCACATAATGCACAAAATACTCATATATTATAAAAAAATGACAAAAGTACAAAATTATACTTATACTAATTGAATGAAACAAGAATTAAATAAAGAATTTTGAGAAACATATAAAAAACAGGCATAACTATTGATTACAAAAAAAAACTGTCAAAAATAATGGAGGTGTCAGGTAATAAAAACAGAGTCAAAAAATTTGAGTTTCCGTAAAATGTTTTACAAAAATAATATGTGGAATGTTGACAGTTGTTAAAAGGAATATTTTGTTATTGTTATTTAGCCAATGGTTAATACAAAAAATAATTTAAATGATAATAATATTTAAGAAAAATTATATATACTTAAGCATTAACTGAATACTATCTAGACATTCCACCATAGTATATAGAATGTCAGGATATTACAAACCTTAATACTTTTGCATCATCAATAAAAACTTGTAATATTACTAACCACATCTTGGACACTACTGTTACTATACATACCTAATAGTCTTAATTTTACCAATTTTGAGTAATTATGTAACAAACTTTTGTTTTATTACATTGGACTGAATGGATGGTGAGAAAATTTTCATAAAGGCACACTCACTGTACAACCAAATAGCTTTTAATAAAAAAATTATTAATTTTGTTTTGTTAAGCAATAATTTTTACTTCAATATACATAGACTCGTGGAGATATTGGAATAGGAACAAAATTTTAGAATATATTTTCTAATTTAGGCCTATATGAAAGGGCTGTGGTGAAGTGGGTGAGAATGGTAAAGCAGCATTAAATTCTAAATTCACTAAATATTTTTAAACATTAATATTAGATTATTTAAGACATTAATAATCTCTTGAAAGCATAATAATAGACTGTTTAGAAAATTAATTAATTATTTTTTTAAGACTAGATCAATTAAACAAGCAAACAAATTTAGAGCCTGGTTAAAGTATTACTGACTTAATATTTAATATCATAAAAACTTAAAATGATTATAACACAAAATAGTAATAATGTTAATAGTTGGAAAGCACAAAAATAACAAACTAATCTTATTTATATTACAAATTTATATTATATAATATAATTTTATCAATCACTTATGGCAGCAAGGGTTTTAAAAATATCAATTGTTTTTTATTTGCAACAAAATCAGAGTTATGTAACTTGTAGATATGAAATATTACATTTAACACTTATATTTCTTTATACTTTACAAAAAGATAAAACAAATTTACAATTCCAAAACCAGCTGAAATTTGCACCATTAACAGGCATTCATAGCCAACATTCTTCAAAAAATCTTTGGCTAATATGCAATATATTGTCACATATATGAAAAAAAACAATCACTATTTTTATAGATTACTAATACCTTTTTTTTTAAATAAATAACCTGAATATGTTAAGCAAGCAGTAAAAGGCTAGTTTCATTTTGCAAAGCACCAAGTGAATTAAATCTTCAAGTAAAAAGATATAACACAATTCACAAAGTATACAAAAATAAAAATGTCATAAAATAAAAAATTAATACTATATGATATTTTAAATAATTGTACAATAATATAACTGACACTTGATTGCACATATAATTTTAAAATATACATTAAATATAATGTAGTTGTTTATGAAATGGTAACAGCACTTGCTTGCTTTAAGTATTTTGTTATAATGATATTCATTAGAGTGACTGTAAATGATTATTAGTGTACTCTAATGCAATCTTTTATAATCTAAATGTTAGTTGATTAAATGAAAATGATTAAGAGTGTAGTCAATGCATATTGACATATTAACCCACTTTATTTATTAACTCATCACAGATGGCTGTGAGTTCCTCATTATCTTTAATTTTCTGAGCCAAAGACTCTTGTAGGGAGGAAGCATGCACCTCACTCTTTTTAAGCATGGCATTCAATTTCAAAATTTCAGCTTGATGAGCTTTCTTTACAGAATCTAATTCTGCATTAGCCTTATTCAACTGCTGCATAGCATGTTGTCTTAATGTTTCATATCTGGCCTCCAATTTCTGTATAGCATCATTATTTTCTTCCACAGTTCTCTTTAAAGTTTCTTCATTACTCTTATACCCTTGTATGATTACTTTACACCTTTCATACTTAGTATGGACATCATTAAACGCATGTTCCATAGATGCTAAGTGAGCTGCGGCCTCATCACGCTCCCTTAGGAGAGTAGCTCTCTCTTCAGTCCATCTCTTAGCTTCTGTTTCTCTTTCCCCTATAAGTGATGATATTGTACGTTCATACTCTTCCATCACTACACTCATCTGTTTATTGTTTCTCACCTTTTCTGCAACACGTTGGGATAGAGCTTTCTCCTTCTCAGCATATTCTTCATTCTGCTCTGTTAATTTTTTTATTTTAGTTTCACAGTCCTCTAAACGCTCACGTAAATCTCTATTAAGATCTCGCAAGCTTTGAGCTTCTTCTTCCTGAGCTGTGAGCATTTCTTTAACAGCTCGAAGCTGTTCCAATGTGTGTGGATCCATGTCTGATTGTCTTGTTATTACTGGAGGAGGAGGTGGGATACTAGCACCCAAATTTAAAAGTCTATCAATAGTAGCAATGGCAGGAGAAATTGTATTAGACTTCACTGGCGTAACTTTGGCTGCAGCAAGTTGACTCCTGTTCACGGCGGGTGTGACTACTTGAGTAGGTTTCTCCGTATGGCCACTATTACTTGGTTGCACAGATAATTGTTGCATTGAGTTTGCAATATTTTGCTCTGTACCTGACATGGTACTTTACAAAATCTGCACTAATAATTTAACGGCACTATTTCTAATGTATAGAATTTCGGATTCTTTCTCCTGACATATTCCCTAAAACCATATAAAGTATTACATTTCCAAGGACAATGACATTGCTGACTAATAACAAATCCAACTACAATATCCTTTAATATTTATGGAAATTGTATATGAAATTAAATATACTTTAACTAAGCTCACCTGGTGCTCGTAGTTGTAATATAATTACAAAAATTTTGTAAACATCCCACGCATAGAATTAAGAATTTATAATATCAACACGTTATTTGATCCATGTATTCTTTAACCCATTAGGAATTATTATTAAAAACTATTTTATAAAAGAATTCACAATTGCTCACTTATTTAAACCGTTTCACTATTTTTACTTTATTTGGTAAAAAATTACGATTTTTCGCTAAATGGTCGACGGATGGATGACATCAGAATTCAGAATATTTCACAGATAATATAAACGTAAAGTTAGTTCTATAGATTATATAAAACAATAAGGCTTATAAGCATTGTCAAAAAACGCACAACTCCCCGTGTCAAAGTAATAAAATCGATGAAATTCAATCAAATTGTCATGGTTTTATGTATCTCATACGATTCCTTAATTGTTACAGATTTTTTTTTTAAAAATCTGATTTTTTTTCGATTTTGACTCCGATTGTTTTTGTTTTTTTAATGTGAACATGACCTTAATTCGAATAAATCGTGATCTAAGTCAAGAATTAGATTTGTAAGTTTTACTCTTGTAAGTGATATGAAACAATTCTGTAACCTGGCAGTTGTTACCTAGAAAACCTTACAAATGCTGTCAAAAATAAGGCAATGACAGTATATTCATTCAGATCAGAGCAAAATGTATAAGTATAATTATCACCTTGTAACTTACGATGAATCTGTTACTAGGTTACATTGGTGCTTTATATGGCTCTCGAGAATACAATTTTTAAATGGTATTCTAGCCTCAGTAGACCTTTATCGATATAAAGGTGAATTTTATTAGACGTGTTAAATGTAATCATCAATAATGTACGATACATTAAAATTATAGCAAACGAGAGGAGCATTTTGACGCAGGCTATAAAAAAACTTTTTTAAGACAACTGGACTTGATTATTGTACCCACCCGCATCATGTTGATCTAATTACAAAATTTCGCTTGAAATCTAAGGAAAATTGATTTTTCAAGAAAACTGCTTCATCCGTTTTAGTTTCCATAAAAATCTGCCCCGATTCCTGTTAATGTGTGAAATATAAATTTGAAATAAATAAAATAAAGAAAAAAGTGAAATAATATTAAAAGAGCAAGATTCTCTTATCTATACTAATAATAAAATTCTAGCGGGTCGCTGTCTGTACATGGAAGATATATGAAAAAAAATCTTACTGGGGGCCTTTACCAACGCAATAGAACCCAAAACAAAGATTTTTAGAATTCTTATCTGTTTGTTTGTTTGTCTGTTTATCTGTGCGTTTGTGCACGCTAATCTCAGAAACGGCTTATCCGATTTAGATGCGGTTTTCACTAATATATTGTGGTAAGCTTCACTTAACATTTAGGGTTTGTGTCATGTCAATCGGTTCATAAATAAAAAAGTTATGTCAATTTAAGGCTTCACGTCGAACATTATTTAGTACTTTTCACTAAATGCATGAAAGTATATACAGTACTTATATCAAAAAATACATTTTTAAATTTTTGTCTGTCAGTCTGTCTGTCTATCTGTTTGTTCCCACTAATCTTTAAAACGGCTGAACCAATTTCGATGGTACTTTTACTTGCAGTTGGCAAATGTTATAAGGAGTGACTTAGGCTGACTTCTATTTTAGATATTTTTAATCGATACGTACAAAAAAAATCTAACCGGTCGCTGTCTGCACATGACAGATAAATAAAAAAATATATATTTTTGGGGGTCTTTACCTACGCAATAGAACCCAAAACAATAATTTGTTAGATATTTGTCTGTTTATCTGTGAGTTTGTGTCCGCTAATCTCAGAAACGGCTTATCCGATTTAGATGTGGTTTTCATTAATATATTGCAGTAAGCTTCACTTAACATTTAGTGATTGTTTCATTTCAATCGGTTCATAAATAAAAACGTTATGTAAATTTAAGAGTTCACATCGAACATTATTTTGTATTTTCACTAAATGCATGAAAGTATATACAGTACTTACATCAAAAAATCCAATTTTTTAATTTTTTGTCTGTCAGTCCGTTTCCTAAAACTAATCTCTGAAACAGCTGAATCAAATTTGATGGGACTTTCACTTGCAGTTAGGGGATGTCCATTAATCACGTGAGGCCCAGGGGAGGGAGAGGGGATGGAAGAAAAAAAAATTACGAAATATCACAAAGTCTAAAAAGTTCTTAAAAACATTACTTGATTAATGAACAGCCCCTATACCTAGCTAATATTATAAGGATTAACTTAGGCTACTTTTATTAAAAAAAATACATTTATTTTAATGAATAAGTAAAAAAGAGATAATTCTCTTAATATTTTGTTATTGCGTAATCGCGATAACAAAATATTGTAGAACCCAATAAAATAGTGAACAATTTCTGATTTAAAAAGGGAAGGTTATACATCTATACGTATAATTAATGTAATAGATGTGTCCGTTTGTAATTTTAAATAAATGCATATGAAAGTATACACGGTACTGACAACTAAAATTAATAACTTTAAAATTTTTGTCCCTCTATCTGTCACTCAGTTTGTTACGGCTAATATCTAAAACAGCTGGACCTATTTTGACGAAACTTTCACTGAACAGAAAGCTAATGTAATAAGGAACAAAATTGAAACCAATGAAATAGTGAACAACATTTAATTCAAATAGGGAAGATATATGTATATTATATAAATATAATAATTTGGAAAATAATATATTTACTGGGTAATTTTTTTACTGGATATGATAGATCAAATCCGAAACTATAAGCAATAGCGAAAAATAATTAAAGGAGTAACAGAGCCGATTTTAATAAAAACTAAAACTATATCATTAGTTTTTTGAAAAATAAGTTCTCCTAGCCAGAAACGAACACGTTGGTTTTGAGAAAAATTAACATTCTATCTGATTGCATCATCTGATACTATCACATATTATAAGAATCAACTTCAGAGAGGTATTAGTATATAGTTAACTGCAACAAAACGATAGGGCAAATTTTTTACAAAATTCTATCAAATTCATACATTAATTAAATCTTTTGTAATTCTTCAAAAAAAACGATCATACCTAAAAGTGAAATTTTAAAATTATAACGGGATGTTGTAACGCTAATAGCGGGTGAGTACAAAGCCGAGTCCAGTGAAATGTAGAATTTCAATAAATTGATTCATCTTTTTAGGAATTATCTAAACCTACTTAGGTAACTGAGTAGGTGACGGGGACCAAAACAAACGTCACATTCTATCAACTTTGTGTAGCTCACATAGAAAAAATAGACAAACATAAAAGAAGTTACTGTGAGTTATTCATTTTATAAGTATATTTTTTATTGTATTCTATACACTCTTCCTTACTTTAGTAGGTGACTAGCAATTTGATGCAAAAAAACAAATCGTTCGAAGTAATGCAGACTTTTTTTATAAACTTACCGGGAGTCATGATTTAACCCACATATTTGATTATGTATATTTGATATACATATATAGAATCGATTACTTAACTTCTAATTCATGTATAGATTTAATGTTATTTTGTTAAAAAATAAATCTTTTCCTTTAATTTGTCTCTTACTATTACTTTCCAAAAGTTGATTCTTACAAGTGACACTATTAGGTGGTGCAATAATACAGAATGTATTTTTTTTGTTATTAGTGGGTTCAATTCCTGGTCAGGAGAATCATGAAATCAAAAAAAACTTATGATGCAGTTTTAGATTTCTCAAAATCGGACACAAGACTCCTTTAAGTATTTTTCGCGATTCCTTAAAGTTCCGGATATGGCCTATCAAGCCCAGTTAAAAAAGTCACCCGATATATAATACAAGGAGAACCTCGGCGGGAATATACTGTTATACAGTCGAAATTTTAAAGACTAGCACAAACCACTTTTCTTCAACATTTATAGTGAAAACCGTGGAGGAATACCGTATCTGAATTAAAGTCTGCTTATAAATACAACCAGAAAGTTCCCAAATCCAAAGTAAGAAGCTCCTTTCTTGAGCAGCACCGCAGACTATTATAACCTTGCTTTGCACGAGACATGCCAAGCATTCTGTAATCCACGCGAACGAAGTCGCGGGCACAGCTAGTTAACGCTAAAAGTGAAGTCAACAACGTAACATAGCAACCAACAATATTAAAAAGAAATTAAAATATTAACATAAGACTTGCACAAAGGTTTAATATGAATTATTAACTAAATAATTCTAACAATTCCTGAGACTCGAGTATTTTTGCTATTCCCTATAATTTTGGATTTGGCTATCTTACTTAAATAATGTATACGAGAAGCTAGTATTTTTTGTAAGACAGGAAAAGGTAGGAGTTGTGTGTATTAATAAAAATAATAGATTAATTATTATTATTTATTATTATATCTATACTCCAACTATGTATCTGTCTGTCTTGTACATTTCATACGCAAAATCTTCATCGTGCGTTGGATCATACTCTAGACCTGGAAATTAGAATCAAAATAAAATAATCTACATATAGACAGGTGAAATTTGAATGACAGGTGATATATATATATATATATATATATATATATATATATATATATATATATATATATATATATATATATATATATATATATATATATATATATATATATATATATATATATATATATATATATATATATATATATATATATATATAAAAGGTTTTTTCTTGAAAAATAATTTTGAAGGATGGAATTATTGGGGAGACCCCCCACTCCCCATCCAATCATGTGAGTCATTCTATATATTTTATTATTAGTGAACCCCCTTGAAATGATACCTAAATTTTTTAATTACTTTTAGTGGTTCGCACTTATAAAATTCGCTGTCACATATAAGCATACATAAAAATATTTACCAATGTATTCGATTTCAAGATTAAAGACGCCATTGATTTTGTCGCCACAAGATATACCAAAATGCGTCACTCTGTCTAATCGCATTCTTGTTTGTTTATCTTGTATTCTGCCCTTTGATCCCAATATGAATTTTGAAAATGGTATCTGGAAAACGTTAAATAGGTTTAGCACGAGGTCTATACCCTAGTTGCTGGAAAAACCCCACTTTTCTCTAGCTTTAAAACAATGCAAACATTGGCAGGTAACTTTATGACTCGAAATTGCTTTAAAAATCCTATTTGAATAAAGTGTATTTTGAATTTGAAAATACTATTAAATGTATGAAACTTTGATCCAACACAACCCTCCACTGCGGAACAATTGTGTTAGATGTACACGATGTAATAAACAAAACAATACTCATGACTTTTTTCTTTACCGCTAACCACAAGACGAATTTTAACATAAACACCCGAAAACTCAATCTAGCGCGAATGTGACTGGTGCACCTCTATCGTCACTTGAAATAAGGCATATCGTATTCACTGAACCAGATTGTTTACAATTAATATATAAGTTCACAGCGATTTATTCGGATGGGTCAGTAGGAAAGTAATTTGAAACTAAGAGAGCTAGGAAAATGAAAAGAACCATGTTACAGATATTCAAGTTCAAAAATGCATTCAAAAATTTCTTGATAAACTTAGTATGACTCAGGAATCGAACCTTTTTATTTTGTTACTTTTAATTGCAGAAATAAATGGAATTTATTATGGCCTACGCTCAGTCAGCTCGTGACCACGACGAATGCAACTTCGTCGAAACGTCGGGCAATAAAAAGGTATTACTATCATTAGTTATCGCGATAAGACCCGTTACACTAAATATGAACTGTTACCAGGTTAGAGAGTCGTTTTATATCAATTTCTTACGAAAGTAAAACTAATTAATAACAAATGTAATTATCGTCTTAGATTACCTAGTTACTTACGAAGACTTACCTTAGCAATTTGCCAATATGGACCTCCTCTTGTATATAGGGCATAATGATAAATATCGTTCCACGTGATATCATAATACCCCTCGCAAGATATATTTAACAAATATGAACGTCCGTCACCTCTTACTTTGAGAACGATTGTGTTATATAAATTCCAATTATAAGTTGATTCGCGTTTAAACGATTTCTGTAAAGATATTTAAAAATAATTCAATATTATGCTCATATGATGCTGGTCCGGATGGAGGCACTCATTGACCTCCCCTCCCTTTAAGGTAAGCGTTAGTATAGATAAGAAATTTGCAAAGAGTAAGAACACTTTGATCATTTTTAACTATTTATATTGTATTTTTATTTACATATTTAACTAGATTAATTTAGTTTCTTTTTGTTTAAGAAGAATAAATACGAAGAGAACATTGAAAATACGTATAATCATCTAAAAGCACCTGTAAAGTTCAAAAAGAAAATAATTCCACCGCAATATCTTTATTTCATTTAAATTAAATATAAATTACTCACCCTTATCCGCTTGGAGCGAAAAGCGCAATAACCTGCCTTTTTTACCCGTCCATCTTTTGGTACCCTTGTGTCGAGATATCCATGAAACAGAGCTCGTCCCGCGGGACTAACATCAAAACCACAAGAACTATACCCCTCATTGTGATCACTATCACAAGTGGTAACAAACTTATCCAGGACGCTGGCTTCATTGAAACACCATATTAGATCTGTTTCACCTGGAAGTACTTTTAAGATTAGGATGTCTACTAATGCCATCAATTAAAATATTATATTTCCTTTGAATTGATTTCTTTTTTTTTCATATTAAAATTGTATGTGTTATGTATATTTGTGTTAAACATTAGGGTATGAACCTATTTACAATTAACATATTAACGATTACATATAATCATTGATTTAATTGTAGATCTTTGGTAAAATGAATAATAACTGTTTCGATAGAGAAGATTAGTTTGTTTTGTGAACTTGTCTAGTTGGACTATAAAATATCCTTGTACTTAACATAAATAAAACAAATTATTATTATTACATAATTATATATTTATGTCACAATAGTTACCAAATTAAATGTCATGAAAGAGTTACTAATACAAAGAAATAAATTTAAAATTAAAATATTTTCTTAACAAAATGTATGAGATTCAATAAGGCAAAACATACAATTAATGAACAAAACAATTTCTAACAATACTTTATAAAATTAAAGCACCACCAAAATATTTTTAATAAAACCAAGACATATACATTTTTTGTTAATACTATAACAGTCTTAAACATGTTAAGTAAATAAGACAATTTCATCATAATATCAGAAATCACAATAACTATTTTCACATACCACATAATACTACAGAAGTAATTTTGACCCACTAAGAATACAAATAGAAAATATTGTTACTAAGCAAGCATTGTCTTGCAAGGAACTAAGTGTAGACAATGAAAAAGTTTAACATATTAATTAAAAAGAGTACACAAGAAAATTTAATCAATTTAAAATTCAAACCAAGCCAAGCAGATACTAGCGAACTTCATTGATAAGTTGGTCACATATTCTGGTCAGTTCTTCATTATCTCTTGTCTTCTGTGTCAATGATTCTTGGAGTGAAGATATTGTAATTTCATGTTTTTTAATAATGGCGTTTAATTTCGTGATTTCTACATTATGAGCTTTTTTGATATTATCTATAGTCTCATTTGCCTTATTTAAATTATCATCTGTAATTTTCTTAAGATTGTTGTATAGTATTTTAAATTTCTCCAATCCTGCTTCATATTCAACTGTCTTCAGATTAAGGACACTTTCCCTCTCTTTACATTCCAAAATGACAGTCTTGCACTTTTCATACTTAGCCAACAGGTCATTGAAGGAGCTTTCCATATTTGAAAGGTGTTTTAGTGCTTGATCTCTTTCTGACGTTAATTTTTCCATTTTCTCCTGTGACACAATTTTTTCTCTCTGTTGCTCACCAATTATAGATGAAATAGTTTTTTCATATTCCTCCATTACAATACACATTTGTTTATTACTTAAAGTTTTGTCATTTACTTGTTGAATCAGTTTACTTTCTCGTTCTATCAAAACATCTTTTTCTTCAATTAATTTTTTTATTTTACATTCTAAATCTTCTTTTGTTCTGGATAATTGGTGTTCAATGTCTTGTAAAGAAGATTTTAATTCTCTGTTCTCTTGTCTCAATTGCAAGACCTCATGATCTTGATTTTGCAAAATAATTCTTAATGATTGGAGGCGATCAACTTCTTGTTCTGCATATTGCGGTCGACGAGGGCTTCTAGGAGCAGCAGTTGGTGGAGTGCTGCCAGCAATGTTTATTAACCTATCTGTTGCTACTTGACTGGGTGTAAGGATGGCAGAAACACTGCGTACTAAAGCTGGGATAGGTTTTGTCTGTGTTGTAGTAGGTTTAGGGAGGTCACTACTCACAACAGGTGGAACAACTTGAGTTGGTTTATCTTTTCCATTTTTAGAAATAACTGATCCTGTCGACAGTGTGTGTTTAGGAGTCGTAACATTTTCTGTAAGCACTGATGTTGTGCTACTAGTCTCATAACCAACATCACATTCTGAAGAATTCGCCTGTGTGTTCTTAATTGTTTCAGATATTTGCAACATCTGTTTAGCATACAATGGGTCAAATTTCACAAATAAACTTTCTTTTCCTCTATCTATTAAGGTATGATTTCTATTAGATTCTGCGCATTTTACAAGATAGTCTAAGCTGTGGGCGTCCATGAACATATCATCACATGTTGGAACTTCTTGCATGGTGATATCACAAATACTGTCAAATTCGCTGCCCGTGAGTAAATCACTCGTAACATCATTTTGATCAGAGAGTTCCCTTAAGTTTTTCGGAGACAAAGTCATGAGATCGCCTACAGACGACACAGGAGTTATAAAGCTTTCATCAGAGGCAACAGTACTACCCCTTGACGACTGCATATTTGCGGTTGATCTTTTACTGTCTTCAACTTTACGATTTAATAAATTATAATAATTCTTGTGTATATTATTTATTCCACTTTTTTCATTTTTAAAATAAGACGAACCAATAGTAAAAATGTTATTAAGCATTCGTTTATTGATTTCCGTGGTATATTCTTATTTCAATATAAACTTCATAAAAATGTCAATGTACTAACGTAGTGGAGAATGATTTAAAGTTCACAGTAACTATTTATACACACTGAAACAAGAAGAAGGACCGTAGCGATGAAGAAATCAAGAGTTATTAATATTCCAGCCGTTGTAAAGAAATAACGGAAAGTTTAAAACTGACGTACAGATTATCGTCAAAATTTTATATATTTTTAAATTGACAGTTGTGACAACATAAACGTCAAATTTAACAAATTAAAATATTATACTCCTTGGTCAAATTAAAAATAAAAATTAGAAATGCTTAATTATTGAACTCTTATATCAAATAATATAAAGCAAAAAAAATATTCTTCATTATTTATAATCGCAATTAACTCAGTAGCAAAGAGTAATTTAATCACTACGTTTTACTCGGTAGTATCAGTATAAAGTAGTTAAAAGTATATAAATAGACAAAATTGTTTATCTTTCCAATTAAATTCAATTCTGTGGTTACTGATCGTTTATCTTTTAAGGAAATAGTTTTAATTATGTTGTAGCCGAATGATCAGATTATATTGATTCAATTTGATACTTGTTTTTTATTGTCACTCGTGTTAAAAAGAAACCTTTATTCAAGAAAAATCTTTCAAATGATCTAGTGCAGTGGTTACCCATTGGTGTTTTTTTTTATACATATTTAATGCCGCTTAGTGTTTAATATACTATATATGGACACACATGTTGTGCCGGCGGCAGTGAATATGTTAAGAAAGACCTCAAACTCACATACCCTTTCTCGCAGGAAAGATAAAATAGCATGCCTTTTCTCGCTTAATTTACTAAGATAATAGAGTAACGAGCACATCATAACTTTAATGTAAACATAGTCGTCTAAACTTTGTGCCCGTAATGTTCGATCAAATGAGGTTGCTCAAATTTAAAGAAACTGGTCAAGTACGAATAGGCTCCTATGATGAAGGGTTCATTTCATCCCCTAACCCAAAAAAGGGGTGTTATAAGTTTGGTGTGTCTATTTGTGTTTCCGTTTGTCTAATTGTGGCTTTGTATCTTTCTGTCAAATGGACCAATTTTTATGTGTTTTTTTTTGTTCGAAGGGAGATACATACAAAACGGTATTAAGCATTATTTTTTGAAGATTGTTCAGATGATTTTAGTTCTTTTTCTTGTTGTTAGTCTAATTGACTCAAAATACTTGATGTAAATGATATTAAAATAATATAATTGGGTATCATTGACCTGATACTGCAGCATCATCTGAAATCAGCAGGATATACAACTCCTCACCAACTTACAGCAGAAGAATGGTATAGAGGTTTGTTAAAATTATCTCAGTGCGACCATGAACAAGATAGGGGCTATAACCATATGCAATATAAAACCCTTCACATGCGAGTATGACTCGCATATGAACGACTTTTATGTGTGTGTGTGTGTCTCTCTACCCGTTACTGTTCATGAGATACAGCCTGCTAACACACAGAGAGGTGGCTTAGTAATAAGGCCCCTTACCAAATTTTAATTTTGACAGTAATTTATTATTTGACTTATTATTTTTATGTTAATATAATAGCCATTTGGAAATCATAAATTATGCTTTAGCTTATATTTTGTGGAAACCGCCCATAAGTTATTCTACATAGATTTGCCATCTTCTGATATTAAGTTATTATAAATATATGTATTTAAAATTTTACTTACCGGGCCTTGCAATGAGTAAAGGATCTGCTGCTATAAACTCTTTTATTTCTTGGCCTAACAATTTAAATTCCCCTTTCAATTCTTTGAATCCATCTTTAATCAACTGAATTTTACTAATATTTTCTTTAGTGTTATAGCCGCCTTTTCTATCTCTTTCCCAGAATAGTTGTCGATGTGGGATTATATTTATAAAAGGTGGAATTTTGAATAAATTTGAATCGAAGGTTTTGCATAAGGCAATGGAAAGGCGACATTTTTGTAGTGTATTTAACTTAAATGTTTTATATAATGCCATATTTACATAAATCAGTTTTAATTCAATTCAATTCTTTGATTCATGGGAATATTAATTCATCTTTATGAATATAAATATAACCTCCTTAAATGTTTACAACAAAAATGTAATTTTAACATCAATGTCACTTGAAACAGCTGATATTAAGGTACTGTCACAATTTAAGAAAATATTCTAGACTGAAGGAATTAATCTCAAATTCGAATTTAATTATATCTAAATATATGCACAATGACATTTAAGTTAATTGAAATGAAATTGTGTTTTTTTTTTCTTTAATTTAAAATGTAAAAAATACTGATTATTAAATTTATCTTAATGTCAAGTAGAATAGAGAACAATTTTTTTTTACTTGCTAAATTTCTATTTAGTCTGTGACAGATTGAATTGCATCCGTTTTGATTTTGATATGCAAAAACTTCGCTTGCAAAATAGTTAAAGTAAAATTTTAGGATAAACGATTGATATTTGAAATACTGTAATTTAATTAAGCAGTTATGTCATATCAACTGTATAGAAATACGACAATTGGTAACACATTACAAGAAAGCCTTGAGGAATTGATTCAGGTATTAAATTTTTATTATATGTCAATTAGTATTTGCTTTAACAAAATTACGACGTTTAATTCTTAATTTTTTCCAGTATGGACAAATAACTCACTCGTTGGCTTTGAAAGTGATGTTACAATTTGATAGATCTATAAATCAAGCCTTATCTAACAGAGTAAAATCTAGGCTAACTTTTAAAGCAGGCAAATTAAACACTTATAGGTATGTTTCATGGGTCTTTATATTTTTGATAGAAATAAGCATACATTCAACTCATACCAAAAACACTTTTACAGGTTTTGTGATAATGTGTGGACGTTCATGTTAAATGATGTAGAGTTTAGAGAAGTTCAGGAAGTTGCCAAAGTGGATAAAGTAAAAATTGTAGCCTGTGATGGTAAAAGTGAGTATTTACAATGTGTATACTAACCCACCTCCCATATTTTTTGTTTTAATAATGTGTGTACAAGTGTTATACTGAGCATATATTTTTCATATTTCCAGATGTAGACGATCGAAGGTAATGGTGTAATGAAGAGTGTTAGTTTTAATTATTTTCTAAAAATACTATTTGCTGTTTCCTAAATTAATAACAGTTGTATACAAAAATGTTTTGTTAAATGATTTTTTTTATGATATATTTTTCCACTTATAGAATTAAACAGGAAAGTGTTGATGTTTTTTTTTCAATTGAAAACAATTGCTTTTTTTAAACCTGTAACATACTTCATAAGCAACTTTATATGGCACATTTCTTTAGTTTTTAGTATCTATTATTTTAATCAGTTAGAAAAACACTTGTAAGTTTTACTTTCATGACTGATATAAAACATGTGTAAATTGCCATTAGTAGTTACCTAGTTAACCTCACAAAAGTTTGTCATCAAAAATATGGCACCGACAGTAAATACTCTGAGATAAAAGCAATGATAAACAATTTGTGAAAATCTGTCGGCAAAATTTACAAGTGTTATTATTGGCTTATACAAAATGTTATCTGGTGTAATATCTGTGTAGTAATAAAAAGATACAAACCTGTATAGATATGTCAAGGTCTGAATTCTTATTTAAATCAATTATCTAATAATTGTTGTAAAAATGATTATTTTGCAGTTGGTTCTTTACTTTTGAATTTATATGTATGAAAAAAGTAAGATTTATTGTTTCATAATTTAGATTATTTTAAGAATTATAAAGGTAATCTATAATCTGGTTTGTTTGTTAATTTAAAATCAGAGCAAACCTTTGGTAATTTATTATCATTCTAACTTTGCCTTAAAACTTTTCATAACTATATATAGATACTTAAGCTGGAATTGGTTGCCGTTTTAGTTACAAACAAATAATAAACTTTTTCTATGGGTTCTTGCAATTTCCACTGAATCATTGTTTAAAATATTCTACCAAAAATAATGATACTTAATTAACTCTTTGAATAAAAAACATTTGAAAATTATAATGTATTTTATTATTATATTAGTTCCCTAGAAATGTTTATATAATAATATACAGTTTTTACAAAATAACACCCATGTGACAACAGATCTATTAAAAATAAAAACACTAATAAACAAAATTCAAAATCAAACAAGATGTTAGCTGAATTTTATTTATTTTAAGCAATCATCAATAATAATTGAATAAGTATTTAATGTAAATATTTCCATTGAAACAAATGCATAAAAATATATATGTCCAAACACTCAAATGCTACTTAATTTTAGATATTTATGGCAACATAAAATTTAAGTAGATTTTAAGTATTTAGGTGTAAGTGTCATTTAAATGAATATAAAATCACAAACCATAACATTACAAATGAGGTACTTGCAAAACCTTCCACCACCAAGAGCAAAACGAAATTACAATATTTCTGAAAGTTTTTCATATAAATGTAATTTAAACGGTAAGTTGTGGTTCAACCTTTGCTCTTTCTGACGCCATATCCATTATTGCCATTACCATGAAGTCCACCGTTGAGAAGCCCATTGTTGATAGATCATACCCATGTCTTAAACAAAATCTATACAATAAAATATCCACATAATTTAAAAATATTCCTGAACCTTTGTTGGAATACTAGAAAATAAGATCCCTCTCCTCAATAAAGTTTGTGTGTGTAAAACATATTTATTAACAAAAAACTGGTATACCTTATAGCTAATTAATAAAAGGTATATTTATTCAAATTTTATCGAAATAACAATTCTATGGAAGATTAGAATTGGTCGGATCAAGTGTCGTCACTTAAACGTCATTAACGTGTGAAGGAATATGCAGAATTTATTATTATTTATTTATTAAAAATTTAAGTATTAAGAATTATGCGGTTAATTGTAGTAATTGTAAATATGTCACACATAGTTTCAATTTGTTATGCCATAACAGAGATAATACAAAACATTCTAAGTATAATATGGCATCCACTATTTACGCGCAATATGACGGCGGTGACGTCAAGTCTGCTAAGAGATCCAATTCTTCCTCTGTAAGTTGTTCTCTATGTTTGGGCCAGTCATCTTGATGTGTTCTTCGAAAGTCTGCTAAAGCGGTCCTTATAGTCGCCGGTACTGGATCCGGAGCACTCGTATGTCTCGCTAACTCTGCCAAGACATCGCCAAGCCTCGGGCCTAAGCTGTAAGGCCGAGAAGCTAAATATGCACAAAGACCTAACACTCCGCAGTGTCGTTCGACCAGCTCCTTAGAACGGCAGCTTTTCATTAGAGATTTAAGTGTCTTTTCTTCGTTTGGTAATGCACGACAATGCATCAGACCAGTTAGCAGTTTTGCCGCAGATTGTCGTACCTGACAGGAAAAAGCAATCCATTACACTCTGCAATATTTAGTATTTAGATTAAAATAATATGACATAGGAATAGTAGAATAAAATAAAGCAATTGCAACACTAACCTCAACTCTAGAATCCCTCATAAGTTTCAACGCGAATCTCTCTGCTCGTACCGCTCTCTCTGGTTCGTCGCATAACATCGGCAGCCCATAGAAGAGCAACGGCTGAGCGAAGTCGAGGCACGCCAGCCGCGCCCACCAGGACCTGCCTTCTGCGAGGGATTCCAATACTTCCAAGGCTTTGTCGAAGGCTGAATGAGAGTGGTTAGCTAGCGCCAGGCTGGCGAGGAAGCCCCCAGCAGCTCGAGGCAGCTCCTCGTGCGGTTGCGGAGGTCCTCTAGATGCGAGCGCACACGCTGTACTGACGAGCTCGTACTGCGTTTCTGTGTTGCCGTACACTCCGCGAACTATCACACCCATGCAGCCACGAAGAACTACGAATATAAGTAGGATCATATTTATTTTCACACATATTATTACGGTAACATATATTATTACTACAGTAAATTATTTTGACTACTGAATTTATAAAAATAGCATGGCACGATAATGAGTTCTACTGAACCAGCGGCGTGCGGTTTGTAAAGACAAAAAGGCATTGACACTCCTTACTAACTCTGATGTATGTTTATCATATTATTTTATTTTGATGTCTATTTTACTAATAGCGCCACCTTTCGTTATCCAGTGACACTATGATGCGTCATTGATTATATATTTTTGTGTTCGTTTCTCCGTAACGGGAAAGACACAAAATATTGATGTCCTATTGCGTACATGTGTGCATATATATCTATTACTCGTATAAGTGCAAATATATCTATTTTTTGCGTTCCTATACAGGTTAATTTTTTTACAGGATTTGGTAGGCTAAATTTGAAACTCTTATAGTTTACTTTGAATAGCGACAAAATACTTAAAGAAGTCTCTTAAATCAATTAAAATAGTAATCTTAAATTAATAGTAAAAAAATGCTTAAATTACTGTCTTGATATCTAATTTAGGGCTCTGCGCATCTTGAGCATAATTTAGACCACCACAGATATACGTCAATTCGCTGCGCATAACATACAGACATTTCTTTAATTTTATTTATTTATTTTCTTCTTATATAATATATATGTAAAAATATTTTTAAAATCATTAATAATTGTTTTTTTAGCAGTATTTAGTTCAATTAATACCAAATGTGTTTTTCCAATAAATGAAAATTTAATACTGAACCAGTGCAATCGTTCGAATAGTCGTGATTTTTGTCCCGGAACGTGTTTATTTGTGTGCATCGTATACCAGGTATACCTGTAGTGAGCAGGTTGACGGCGCGCGCGTGGTGCTGCTGCGCGGGCGCCGCGTCGCCGGACAGGCGCAGCGCGCTGGTGAGGCGCTCCGCCAGCTGCTTGTCGACCTCCGGCTCCACGCACTCCGCCTGCGCCGGCGCGCCGCCCTCGCCCTGCATAAGCTATGCTTTGGTTTTCTAGCATAACGGCCCCGTATTATGCCCATTTTTGTTGCGCTGACCCTGACACTCGAATTTTTGACGTGTCATCCCGTTATAACCTAAGAGGTCATTTTTTAGTGAGGTATATCAAAACACTGAATTTTAAAAATAAAATATATATAAAAAAGTCACTTCGTAGAGCACCATAAATATCATCATAGATAACTATTAGCGATTTACAACGAGTCAAAACATTATAAGGATGAGGGGGCTAAAAATTCATAAAATTCCTCATTATGCGTGAAAATAAATATTTATATTGAAACGAAAATTAAGCGCCTTAATTTCAATAAACAAAATACAACGCTACCTCGTAGATTATAATTATTTGTGAGATGTATAGCTGAACGTAAACGGGTAATAATTCAGGGCCGTAATCTTAGGAACCCACAGCATGACACAGTTCATACTAGAGAAGATTTTTCTGCTGACCACACCTCGTATAGGGAGTCTATCGAGGCAGTACTGCAGTACCTCACGAGGTCGGCGTGTCGCGCGGGAGAGCTGAAAGCCTAACTTCAATCCTCTCCTTACTTCCTTTTTCCTATTTTATTCCTTTTTAAGTTTGCAACGCATTTGTAGCTTCTCTGGTGCAACAAATGTTTATGACCAGCGATCATCACTTACCATGGTGTCCCGCCGTCGTTTCCCAGTTATTATGAAAAAAAGAGAATGTTACGATCTACATTTGTGTCCATAAATGCTGGTATATGCATGCATGGATATGCATATACGATCACTCCAGACTGATATCACGGCTATCAAATAATTATTTCAATGCATTCATGACTACCCAAAACTTTCGTCCTTATAAAAGAAATGTCTGAAACAGATTCTCCTGTTCTCCCAACAATTTCGAGGCACCTGATGCGTGTGCGCGGCGCGCGAGCTGTCGGAGACGAGGCGCGCGAGGCGCGGGCCGCCGGCCAGCACGCCGAGCGCCAGCGCGGCCGCGGGCGCCTCGGGCCGGTCGGGCGCCACGCGCGTCTCGCGCGCGCCGCACTGCCCGCCCATCGACACCGCCGTCTTCACCACTGCGGTCGAACACGTTATTTTATGGATGAAGGTGATAACAGCCAAATCGCTTGCTTGATATTTAAAAACAGTCATTACTCATTAGCTCACTCGCCAAGTCTTATTATTTGCGAAGGAAGTTGCACCACTCTAGTGATATGTCGCAAGTTTTGAGAAAATCGATTTTAATATTATGCTTAAATATTTAAACACACATAAGATCTTCATCAAGTTATGCATTTCTTACATAGTTTCAAATTCACAAATATAACACTTTTATATGTGCATATATCAGCGAAAAATCCACAATGCGACTAATCACCTTTTTCCACTCGTGTCTTCAATTGCATTTTGCATTCGCAAGCACCGTTGAGTGAAAATAATTATAAGCTTCGTCAGCGATTTCGCTCACGCCAAATTTAATTTTTCCATACAAATAAAAATAAATCTTATCCAATTATCAGCTTTTGCATTTATTATAATATAGATAGATTAATACTAACTAAAATTCTTCTAAACATTATGTGTATTGTATGCTATGTACTTACGAGTTTATGGCTGTGTAAAATGTGTGAATAGAACAACAAACGCATACCGATATCTCCATTTTCGTCGTACAGAGCAGCGAGCCTAGGTTTAACTGTGGCTAGGAAGTCCTTTAGACGGGGCGCGCCGCCGGTGTCGCCGCCCGGGAACACAAGTTCGGTGTCGAATATCGTCATAAGTATACTGCGAATATTTTATGGTATTTGATGATTAAAGCGGCATTATTAGGCGAGAATAACACTTATACGTATACTTTTACAAAGACTTATCACTTCAAAAGAATTTATTATCAGTTCAATTTTTAACAGCCACAGATTTTTTAAAATTATCTAGGTAACTATTACCGAAAGATGTTTTATATCAATTAGGAGATTAAAACTTATTAATGTACATCTCGCCTCATACTATAAATAATTTCTCATTAGAATCAGTGTATTCAAATATGCCTATGAAATTTTAATTTCTTAATTTCTAACACGCTTTTGTAAAACCTAATGATAACGATTTAATTTTATCATTATTTGTTTGAAATTGTTAAATAATAATAATAAAACAATTATATCATTACCTGCCCACGGATTCCCTCACATTCTGGTAGGGATGGTTGATAAAGTTTGCAGATTCCAGTCGTTTGAGCAACTCAGCAGCTAAGGGCGCAGTCCGCCATGTCAAAGATCCGAGGGCACCCTGTATAGGTTTAAAATACTATATTTTTAATATATTTTTTGATTTTATATATTTGTATCTTGTTTGAAGACTGGACAGGTGTAGGTAGCAATTTCCCCAGATAAACTAGCTCAATATTTACTATCAAATTTTTATGCCAATTTGTATGAAAAAAATATATAAATAAATGTTTGCTTGTGATGTGTGTGCTGTTGTTTATATGTGCGTTAATTTTTAATAAAATGGGGTGTTTGTAATTAAATGGGCTGTTTAGTCATTAATACTAGAAAACATAACCCGTCTTTGAATGAGGGTTATGTTTTCTAGTGTATGCGTAGAAATTTTTGTATATCTACTTCTTTGCCACGCTCAATAGTCTAATAAACTGAGTATTTCAGTGTTTCATATTTTGTAATAAGCAATATTTTCAAATATTTGAAAATCTTATTACTAGATAAAAGTTTTTATTTTGCCTTTCTGCTTTTAACTAATTATATCTTTTATCAAAAAAGAAGACAAAAGATGGATATATGTTTCTTCAAAATAAATGATTAAGAATAGGCTTGACGTCTTAAGACGCCATTTTCTCAAAATGAAGTCCGTGTGGCTACACAAAGTATTGCTTGTCAGCGTCCACGTGTGAACGTCAGTGACCTGCAGCGCGTAGAGGCGCGCGCACAGCACGAAGGAGGCGGCGCGGTCGGGCGCGGCGCGCGGGCGCGGCGGCGCGCACAGCGCCAGCAGCTCGCGCAGCGCGCCCGCGCCGCGCGCCGGGTCCAGCTTCTCCACGCCCGTCGCCACGCACGTGCCCCACTCCTCCAGCGTCTCCGCCGTCACGGCCGTCAGCCCTGCCGCCACACGACACGTCACTACTGTCTGCACGGTATGCTGCCCGCACTAGGACCGTCGAATCGTTCGCACTCGATACGCAACATACATATTTTCAATTAACTTTTTACAATTGTTAGGCAACATCATAGGAATATTTAATGTATATTATCGCTAAACTTATAAATTTTTAAATAACGATGTTAAAGTTATACATCAATATATTGGGAGAAGATGTATTAACATAAGACTTCGTCCATCTAAGTAGTATTAATTAGACTTAGAAGGGAACACATAATGGTGGGCTAGCAATTTATCTCAGAAGGATATAAAAATCCAATTCAAATGAATGAAACGCGAAAAAAGTACACTAGCCTAATTAAAACAAAAGAAGCAGCTCATACCCGCTTTGATAACATCCATGGCCTTCTGCTGCAGGGCCTGCGCGCGCTCGCGCGGCCAGTAGCGCGGCGCGCGCAGCGCAGCAGCGGCCAGCTCCGCCGCGAAGCGCTGCGGCGCCTCCTGCGCCTCGCCCGCGCAGCGCAGCGCGTGCGCCAGCAACCGATCCGCCACGCGCTCGCCGAATTGAGCGAACGCCATCTGGCGGCGATAGAGCATGATATTTTCCAAACTTTTACTGTGATAGAGCTTAGTTGTAATCTAATTATAGCTCTTACACGGGCCGACTCGAACGGGAAATTACCTTATGAGCATAGAATATTAGCGTGAACTAGCGGCGTTTCATACAGTCGATGAGACAGCCGGAAGCCTAACTCCTGTACCATTACTTTCTATTAATCCCTCATGTCTTTTTAAGTAGACTATTAATCTGTGGTTCCTTTGGAACTGCAAATTTTCATAAGCAACAATAATCACTTAACATCTAATGACTCACCTGCTCGTTTCTACACTATTTTCATAAAAAATGTGAGTATCCAGTGACTTTAAAAAAAAAGAAAGTTAATTTCAACCGAATAAACTGAACCAAAGTACGCTCGAAAGCAACAGACGTCATTAATATAAACAAAAATGTAAAAAATATTACAAAAATCTCACCCTGAACATCGCAAAACGAATTCCATTGAATTTGTCCTTCCCCTTCTTCTCCTCGACGGTGAGGAACGCCACGAGGCGTTCAATGTTTGCTTCGTCGCTGAAGAACTCGTACAAGTAGCGCTCGCCTTCTTCCATATCTTCGGGATCTCTATCTATTGAATATGTTTGTTCACTGATTGGTGCTGCCACCTAGCGATATAATACCATTAGTTGATTATTATTAATTTAATTTAAAAATATTACTATATTTTTTTGGCTTCTTCATAAATATTATTTTATTAATTATCACCTTAATTTTTTTCGGCCAAGCGTAGAAGCCGTAGCAATAATCACGTAACCATGGCTTGTCCCATTCTTCATCGGTTGTAATCTCCTTATCTTCGGCCCACATCGCCCATTCGAGATCCTTTCTGTAACCTGAAATTTTAAAACCACATTCGTAATGACATAAATATTAAAAAACATTATGTATAAATTACATATTAGCATATATTTGAAAAAAAAAAAGTATATATTAGCAGTTTAATTTATAACCTGGTATATGTTTTTCTGGCTTAGGCACGCCGGCCACTTCGTACGGATCGACTTCTATTTTTTTCAGCTTATGCTTCCGTTGTTTTAACGAGAAGTGTGTCAGTTTTTGCGCAGTTCTTCGCACGATGATATCGTCGTGTAGAAGCGATCGCACAATGAGACGGACGGCGCGTGGCGGGTACGGGGTTTGCACTAGAGGGCAGTAGGTTAGCATCTGCATTGCTAACTCTAGACGACGCCATTGGCTAAAATAAAATAGTTATGAGTTAAGGCTATTATTTAAGCAATTCTTAAAACTATGTATCACTTCTGAATGGCTGCACTTATTTGGTTAATACTTTTTTCTTTGTACTTTATAATTGTTATTTGTAAGGCTTGTATGACAATCTCTATTTAAAAAAGTTAATAATTTTTAATTTTTTTTTGTACACCCGCACTGAGCTGGGGAGAGAAGAAGTCTGCTAGTAAGAAAACATGCTAAATGCGAATATTAATCCGAATTTTCATAATTATTGTGAGAGATATATTCTTTTAAGTAAAGTATAGCTCATTAGGGCTGATTTGAGATTTATTCGATGGTGAAATAGAAGATTTTAAGTATACTAATTATAAAACTAATTTAAATTATATAAATGATAAATTTGAATGTTCAAACGATGTCATTTTGGAGTTTTTATTAAAAAGCACAGAGTACTATAAAAATATAATTTAGAAGGTTTATCTGTCAAATAAAAAAAATCATTTTCCGATTAAATTAAAATATTTTCTTTAATATCTTCTACTACTTTAATAACTAATAAACCAATATTCCGAACTTCTAGTATACATTTAACAATCTCATTGTCTTCATGTCTCACAAATCTGTATTCTTACTGATATCAAACCTAGTACCTCTTGTCATATCTGTTCTATAGCGAATTAGTACTTACCCATTAGAATTTTCCGCTATATCAACTAACTCGTCCACTAGCTGTATATACACTTTCTCTGCCTTATCAGATGTCGCTGTTTCTCTTTCTTCAGCTTTACTTAATTGCTCCACGAATTCCGGATCATTTAGCTGTTCCTCAGTCAGAAGGCATTTAGCTATGTCGATCGCACCTTGAGCCATCGTTAGGCGCGTATTCACTGCTGGGAAATGGCGATGCAGTGTTTCGCTAAAGGCGTGTTCTAACCTAGTAAAGAAACAATTTATTAAGTTGTTACTATTGTGATGTCAAATACGGATATAGCTTCTAGAGTGAAAGAAAATTTTCAATCTGCTCTTTCCCTTCGTTTTAATAATAAATGTTAAACGTTTGCAAGAATATGACGGGTTAGTAATCTTATAGTCGAATTATTTACTGTTGAGGGCATCAAATAAATGTCATTAAAAATATCGATCGTTTTAAACTTTTTAGATATAGAACGTTTGACTATTTTATCATTCATTATATATTGCATCGTTTCCGCGTTTCAAAGTAAAATACCAGGCTATCAAAAAAAATGATTACGTAAAATTATACACATTTATTAATAACTAGCTTTTGCCTGCGACTTCGTCCGCGTTTTCGTCGTTTTTCGAAAAAAAAGTAGCGTATTTCCTTCCTCAGGGTTCAGTGGTTTTGATGTGACAGACAGATTAACTATCGTAATTTAATAGGGAAATATAATATGTCAATCCACAATACTTGATTTCTATGATTTTTTTTAATAGGTAATAATGTTAACTTTTTTAAATAAGAGAATGAGAGTATTATAAACGTAAGAGTAAACAAATATAATCAGAATTCTTCGAACTGCTAACCTATCAGGAGTTACACGTGTTATTGTGAGTCAACCATAAAAGATAGACATATGCTGTTGCGGGATATTTTTTAGAAAATTTTATGTAGAATATTTCCGTCATACATGATTTCTATGTAATTTTAACCATTAAGGCTGCATACGCGACGGAAGCTTATAAATTGGAGTAACGACTCCCGTTTTCCCAAAATTTCCCTATATAACTCTGCTCCTATTGATTGTAACGTGATGAAAAGTATACTATAACCTGCCCAGGAGTATGAAGAATAATTGTACTAAGTTTCGTTAAAATCCGTCGAGTAGTTTTTGTTTCTATAAGGAACATACATACACACAGACAGACAGACAGACAGACAAAAATTTTACTGATTGCATTTTTGGCATCAGTGTCGATCACTAATCACCCCTGATAGTTATTTTGAAAATATATTTCATGTACAGAATTGACCTCTCTACAGATTTATTATAAGTATAGATATTCATAAATAAATGTGTATAATGTTACGTAATCATTAGGTAAAATAAGGACCTAATGAAACCAGCTTGAATTTAAACCGGTCCATGACAGAAAAAGTTTGGGAAACACTGGTATAACGCATATAAATAATAAAAACCTAAGAGATATTCATTCACATACCGGTGTATAGTGGGCTTTTCGCTGAGCGGCGCCTTCAGTATGGCCGGCCACAGCGCGCGCACCACCTCCCAGTCCTGCTTGGCCACCAGCGGGCCGGCCTTGGGGCCCAGCATCATGAACAGCGCGCCCTTGTGCCGCGCGTGCCACTCGTCGCCCTCGCCGCCCGCCGCCAGCAGCGCCACCAGCCGCGGCACCAGCGCGCGGTACGAGTACGGGTAGTGGCTCAGCATCCAGTACAGCCGGATCTGCGCCAGGATGCGCACCTGCCGAGAGCGAGTTGGTCTTGTATTAGTACTCGCGATATACAGTTCATGATAAACTATGTCAATTTTTACTTTAGCATTTGTAACTATACAGGCGATAAAAAAAATTGAGGTCAGTTTCTTTATTTTTAGATATTTAGTTGACATTCTGTATAGTTGCACAAGTAATGTTTTTTATCATTGTATAGCGGTTTACAGTAAGACCAATTTACGTTACTGTCGTGTGTGACCATAAACAAATTAAATTATACTAACAAAATAAAAACTAAATGCATAAATAATATACCGCTTAGACGGGATATGGATGGCGAATGTTAGTTAATCAAAATACTATTAATATAAAATTCATCACTTGCAACAGAATCCTGTATACAGCGGCTACAGTTCACTCACCGAGCTATACGTATTAATGGCAAGGTCATACAGCGCATGCAACGCTTGCAGCGCGGACGGGGTGATCCCGGCGTCGCACACCAAGTCCAGCCGCGACTCGTCCTGCAGGCGCGCCGCGTCGGCCGCGAGCATGCGCAGTCGCGCCGGCGCCGCGGGCCCGCCCTTCGTCCTGTCCCCGCCGCGGCCGTCCAGTGCCCGTTCTAGAGCACTGTACGAGCGCATCCGAGCCTCTAGACCCGGACCCGTACGGAGACCCTTCATGACGACCACGCGTTCCCAAACCTAGTAAGTTAAGATAATTAAGATAAGTTAACCCAGTAAGTTAAGATAGTTTTTAACCGACTTCCAAAAAAGAAGGTTCACCGATTACTCGAAAACGGTTGGACGGATTTGGTTAATTTTAAACTAATACTTAAATATGTATTCTTCTAGATTGGTCCCACTCAATTTTCATTAAAATTAATTCTGTAGTTTAGTTTTAAAATCAAAAGAACTGGTAAAAGTATATCATTGAAGTAAACGAAATTGTATCGGTATTTCGCTGTTTTCAAAGTCTTTCTGTTACTGAAGCTTTTACTAATATAATAAACGCAAAAATTTGTGAGGATAGATGGATGGATGAACGTTAAAGTTTAGGTAAAAACTACTGAATAGATTTTAATGAAACTTTACAGTAATATAGTTTATACGTCAAAATAACACGTTAGTTAAAATTTATATCGTGTAATTTTGCCTAAATATAACGATAATAGTCAAATCCAAAAAATACACAGACGAGATCAGTGAGGACTGTTATTATTGATATATAAATATCAAAATTGGTATTATAGAAACTAGTGAAAAAGATTAATATACATAATTTGGATTTCTGTTAGAATGATAGAACTGTATAATTGTATACATTTTATTCCTAATATTAGAGAGCTGCTTATAGAGACACGAAAAATGAAATATAGAAACCTGAAGAAGCATTTCCAATCCACGAGTATCATCAGTCTTGTCTGCGAGCATTTTTGCTTGAACTTCGAGTAAGAGGCGAGTTAAAGCGACTCGCATGTTTTCACCGTCCAGTGTCACAGTATATGGAACACCATTACTGAACGGCATACTGGTGGCTGGTACTTGTGATTCTAGCCTAGAAGATATTTAAGTTTTCCATTAATAATCTCTATTTAATATACAATTTTTCTTAAAGTTAAGTCATTAAACTTACAGCGAAACGGGATCTTCGTCTGGCTGTGGCAGAAATGTACTGCAGGACATTACAGCATTAATAATATGGAAGCTCCTTAATCTTCGCTCGCGAGACATTGATCTCTCACCGCTTAACCACTGCTTGAGTCTTGTAACCTCGTGCTTTAAATATCTATCAGAAATCATTTGTGCGCATTCCGCTTCTTCAGCGTTTGGTATGTGCCATTTAAAATTTATATCTTTCAAAGAACATCCTCGGCCCCATTCGCGTATTGGTAACCATTTCTCAGGGGCGCTACCAAAATCTTTAGGCGAACTCTTCCATTCTTTCAAATCGACATAAGACATCGAGTTTAAGATGCGGCTTAAAACTTCACATGCACGTGTCAATGCATATTTCGCGTGTAATTTTAATATCCTATCCAATACGGGCAGTATTTGCGGGATATATTTAAGCAAGACGGTACCATCACATTCTACAACATGCATTAAGAGAACTAATCTGTAAACGAGATCTCTTGGCGGATTTTCCTCGCGTAAAGCTTCATCACTAGATATGAGTTCTTCTAGCTCTTCTAGAAGTTTTGGCAAAAAAGCAGCTAAAGTAGATTCAGAATCTATTCGAGCAAAGACGTGTAAGAGTACACCAACCATGCTCCCCGAAACGTTCGTTTCAAACGTAGTTTCAGTAGCAAACGACTTGAACTTCCTTAACGCTTCTTTGAATATTTTGGGTGAACACTGTGTCAATACAGCTGTTGCGGCAGAAGATATAGCAGTTTCCATTACGGCATCAGTTTTGCTTCGAACCCAATCAGAATCTTTAGTGTCAAGGCGAGCATGCTCTAGGACACTCGATTCGATAATTACAAAGAGTCTATCCATAAAGATCAAGACGAAGTCTTCAAATTGAGCTGTCGATTCACAGACTAGTAACTCTTCTTCTGTAAGATCTGGCCAGTATTCGTGAGCTGAACTGCAGTCGATGTACGGTACCATAGTACTAAAAATGAGTATAAAATGTAATGTGACTAATGTCTTTTTAATATCGTTTGGATCGAGACCCGGAAGTACGGCCATAAGGAAAGGAACTACGTGGGTAGGACCTTCTGGATAATCTGCGTCTGCTCCTCGAAGCATAGGTCGAGCTACGGCTGCGACTGCCGACATTGCCGCTGTTACTCGGTGAGGTTCAGTTAGAGATGTTAATGAAGTTCTTAATTTTTCGAGTAAAGGAGGTATTACAATTGCAGGTCGAAGAGTGGCTAAGTTTTGTAAGGCGATGGAAATGTCTAGGGAGCCGCTTCTGCTGTACACGGCCTGAAATGTTGGCTCGAGAACGATATTCACAAATTCCGTAATATCTTCATCTCGGAGTCGGTATGATTCAGGTGTTAAATTTTCCCAAGTTTTTTGCAATCTCTTCTCGCGTTCACGACGTACTCTAAAAATGTATTATTTATAAAATGATTAAGTATAACTAAATTAACAATCTGTTAAAACTTGATACTATGTAAGAAACATTATACCTATTAAGAAATTCTCGCGCCAATTTTCTCAGAAGGTCACGCAGTTTGAAGGACCATCGACCGGCGTTAGCGCTATGTAAATAGCTTTCGATTCCGGCGAGGAACGACCTTAGATGTTTTAACACAACACCGTCTGGATTTATCGTCCAAACAATCCATGTAGCTACATTTTTCATATCTAAAAAAAATAAAAGGCCAAATATACAATTAATTACTCAATGTGTAAAAGATATACTTTACAAATTTTAATGTAACTCACCCAGGGAATGGTTACGAGAGTACTGCATATCCTTATAACTAACAGGTAAGTTCAGGGCGTGAAGGAACCGCATGAAAAGTTTCGGTACATGCGGCGTCCAATCTATTGCACCTGGATTTTTTTTAGCCAAGCCAGCGAAAAGTATCATTACATCCTAAAATATTTAAAATGTTTGCAATTAACCGAAATATTTTTTTAACGCCTAATCGTCAATAATATTAATAGATAAAAAAGTCTTACAGAAATTCCACATTGGAAATTATAACATGAGTCCCATAATGTCATCAGTTGGTCGAACCACAGTTCGTGGCCTTGTTTTGCATACCGAGGGTGCAGTCCTACTGGCAAAAAGGTCGTGAGTGGACCCATCATTTGGGAGTTCGATGACCAGGGACAAATTAGTGGAAGTAATTCTTCTAATATCTCCTTTGTTGCACCTACTTCAAAATACCTAAAACGGGAAAGTATCAAAAAGCAAAAATAAAATAAAATTTGAGACCTGATGGAGTGATGCTGGTTTTTTAGAAGTGTTTGTTAGAAGACCTTTCTAAGGTCGCTCGTATAGGATGCCACCTACGTTGATGCTTTTGCTGTATTGGTATTTTTAGCAATTTTTTTTTTGTATAAAGATTGTACATACTATAGTAAAAGTTTCACATAGTTAAAATGTCAGTAGTTCTTTTAGCGTGTAATATATAATAATTAAATTATTTGAAAACTTACGGTCTCGCGCACTTCACCATTGTCATGTATGACCCCTCCAATGACCTGAAAATTATAATTATTCGTGAAATAATAATATATTTCAATTAAATAGTATTACACCGTCCATGCACAACCTGCTACCTAGCTTTTTGATGGTGCTAACTTGTGAAATACATGAATTACCATTAGGTTCAAATAATCCCTAAATCTAAACACATTTAAAAAATTTTCACGCTATGAACACGTATACGACTTGTATATGACTATGATTCTCATGTGACCCAATGAATAGTGAACCCATCTCCACTGCCACCAAAATATTTAAGCGCCCAAATATATTATGGTTTACGTGGGGAGATCATTTTCATTCTGTCCGGCAAGTCCAAATAATTCGAGCGCGTCATCTAAACCGTATCCTGACAGAAACTTCCGAATCATCTCAACCATACCAACTTCTTGATTTTCAGAAGATTTGCGCCTAAACAAACAATATTTAAGTGCTTTATTTTTTATTAAGTGTAATATCACTTTGACGCTGATATTTGAAAAGTTTTTAGGATGTCTTTGTATATTTACTAAATATGATTTAGCCAGCAGTCACATTTTAAACCTACTCTTAATATAGTATAAAAAACATATAATAGTAGAACCCAATTTCTTCTCTGTGTATGTAATCATATGACCATCATTTTGATTTGTTTTATATTATTTATAGAAGTGTGTGTTGTAAATGTGTATTTTATTCAAACCTGACATACGTTAAGTAGTGGTACATTCCAATACTTGTAGAACTCTTATCAAAAATCTTTATACCAACTTCATACAGAGGTCGCCACGGGAGTGTAAGGTCTTCTGGAGTTAAAAGATACCTTTTCCTGCAAAGAAAATAAATAAATTGTTGAATATATCAAAATTAATAGTTAAAATATTGTTTAAGTGCTACTTACTTTGTTAACATAAGAAACATTGTTGCAAACTTATGAACTTTGCATGGTTCCAAGTCAGGTATAAGTACAAGTTCATAGGCCAATTTTATTAATGCAATGTGATCTTCTTTTCCAAATTTTAAGCCATAAATACGAATATATCTAAAAAATTGAAAAAAAAAAATTAATAAACAACAATTAATAAATACTGGTGATGTAGTATGTAATAAAAATATTTGTAATTAGACATACTTCATCACTAATTATAATCTAGTCTTAAATGATAAGTTCAAAAAAAGTACATTTTCTCAAACATGCTTGAAAATTTGAGCAATATTTTGACAACCTTCCTTAAGATAAACCGAACTTGCTGTACTTGTAAAGCAGCGGCCGGCAATAGTGGTGTCAAAATTCTTATCTATCGTGTTTAGCGGCCCAATAAAATCATATTTGTCATGTAAAAGTATATAATATATTGTAACCACCCACATTCAGTGTTAAAAGATCATGTTATAATTTCAAATATTGCCCATTCATTTTTAACATTTTTTTGAACAACAGACTAATTAAGATTTAACTAATGTACACTTTAGTTAAATACTTTAGTGTACTTTATTAGCATCTTATGAAAAATTGGTCTTTTCTTTTAATTAGCTGTATTTCACTGCTTCCTAGGAGTTGATCCTTGTTTAATATCAGATGGCACATTAATACAGTTCTAGTATTCATGTATCAAAGTTAGCACCAAGGCTCCTTTAAACATCTTTCACTAATCCCTATAGCTTCAGGTTTGGCTCTCCGCACCCAGTTAATTTATACATAGTTTATGCAATTTAAAAAAAGGGCAGCAATTATTACAAAATTATTGTTTCATTGGTTTGAAATTTAAAATATAATATTTAAAAACAAATATTATGTTTTTTTATTGTATGCTCTTTATGCCATTGGCAGAGTTGTGTTTGAGTATTGTCATTTGTTTCTTATAATTTTAGTCATTTTCTTCTTCAAAATAATTATTTTAGGAGGTAGAACCAAAATAAAAAAAGAACAATTTAAATTGTTTTAAAATTGGAAAATGTGAGTGATAAACATATTATCATAGTTTAGTAATAAGTATTACAGCGATGCACTATTGCAATCAAATGTTACTAATAGGTGTATTGCATATGCATTAAAAAAAGTTTTCAAAATAAAAAAGGGAAAATAAAGCAACTGATAAGGTAATTAAAAGTGTACCAATGCCAAGTGTCTTGGTCATAGAGTTCTGGGTTACAGCCAGATATTTTAGTTACAAGTGACATTGCCAAAGGTTAGTTAAAATGAAGCCAAAACAATTGTGTTCAATGATTTTAACAAATTAATCAGTTAAGGAGTTTGAAACATTAATTTGAAGTTTTATCTTATTCAAATTTGACATTGATTTGAGTTTAATTTATAAAAATTTGAAAAATATATCCGCAGCAACTTAATTTAAATATATATTATTGTACTATTTATTAATATTATTTGTACTATTTCTTGTATCACATATAATCAAAAAGTAAGATTAAGTAATGTTTTAATTTATATTATGAATACGAAACAACAAAAAAAAAGATTTTTTAAAATGACTTAAGTATGATAAATATATTTACTTCATCAGTCTTGAGGACCAGACCCCACATGCTGGTTTCATTTCTCGTAACATGACTGCTTTTGCCAAATTTGTCTTCACCTGTTCAAGAAATCTTTTTGATTCTTCGTCCAGTTTATCAGCATAGGGCAACAAGTGATTTGTCAATATTTCTTTTTGCGGCTTGGACCCCAGAGCTTGTATCCGCTCTGGAGTTGAAACGTAGGCCTCATATTCGTCGTCTTGGAACATCTTGATAGAATTTTTAAATTCACATCAAAGTATTAGAAAATTTACACTTTAAGATAGGAAGTCACTGTAACACATGTTAGTATACACACACTATTAACATCACTTCTGAACAGTCATCAACAAATGATATTAACATTGAATTTACACAAGTCATCGATATAATTCAGCAAGAAATGAAATCCAAAAATATGTAAGATTTATACGTTCCATTTCACGAGTTTTACATTTCGATTGACGTACGTTTTGCTTAATGTTAGTTGCGAGTTTGCGACGTCATGCTGACATTAATGTCATTCCAAATGAGAGAAGGGGCCTCGGCCGTTGAAAGGGTCAAGTTCTTACGATCTATCATGTTATGGTTATAGACATAGAGGAGTGGACTGAACCTTCCTGTCAAAATTAATTGGTAGACAATATACGTAAGAGACTATACTTCAATTCACGTAGCTGTGATGGTCTGAACTATGCGCATTACGCTGCGTAGAACACAATTTAGACACCAGGATAGTTGTTAGACATTTCTTTTAATTCAATTATTTAATATATCTTATATAATTATATATGTCAAATTAATGTGTTTAAATTTTTAATAACAGTTTTTTTTAATATTGTTCAAAAATGTCTTATAACGGCTGAGAATATTCAATAAGTTTAAAATATTATCATGCAATCCAAGATTTAAACCACCAAAATGTTTTTAATGGTTTAAATCTTACCATCAGAATGTTTTAAATCTTGTTTTCTCGACGCTACCATTCCTCGTATTCAGACAGTGGTCTGTATGTGTATCGAAACATACCAATTACCAAAAAGGTTGTGAATCGTGATATGATTATTCTGTTTGAATAGTAATAAAATTAGCTTCTTAATACAATTCTTTTAAAATTGTGATTGGTCATGCCACGAGTGTCCCTACCAATCTTAGGCTTGCAGAAAAAAGATAGATATTGTGAAACTGCTTCATCTCTCTCTCAATTAATGACAGAGTCAATTTTTGGAGGCTTGTGTCTGTTCCAGTCCTCAATGTCTATGGTTATGGTTCATTTCACGCTAATATAACATTTGTAATTTCATATAATTCATTGAATTTTTATTTAAATGAAAGTATTTTTCTTTGTATAATTTTGTTTGTATCAAAACAATTAAACGATTTGATTTATGTATACTTCATATACTTTTGTTTTCGTCTTGCGATATAAAAAAACGATAAATTTTATTATTTTATTTTTATACTGTTTATGAGTAGACGACACCAACTTGATAAGACAAGTGTTCAGAATTTTATTTTATTATTTCCTAAGTGATGCAGTCCAAAATGATAAAAGTTTGTTTTCAATTTATTACTTCCTTCAAATCTTGTTTAATATTTTTATTTATTTTCTAAGGTTGCGTAATAAAAAATAAATATTTAAATAAACAATTATATTTCAGAATTATAGATGTTTCGTTTATAATATTTAACATTAAAAATCTGTACACATTTTCAAGTTTGTTAATAGACTTGTTGGCTCAAAGATACTCTCGTCTGTCATATTCATTAGCTAGCTAGTTACTAGGCAACGTCGTCTAAAATTGTCAACATTTTGGGTGCCAAAATACAGGAGTTTATAACATATCTATAGTTAAATGATATCATTTTAAATAAAAGTTCTATTCAATTTAATTCTTTGGTTAATAAGTTTTAGTTGTCTTAAATTATATTTAGGATTTATTGTATATAGCAATGTTTTCAAATGAAAGATCTTACTTTTAGTTGGAAATATTATATTTAAAAGAAATAACTGGTTGGTTTATCATTGTTTGACTGCACTTAATTTTATTAGGGTTATTTTTAAATTTATAAATGCAATACTTTTATAATATAACAGTCTCTCGTTGTGTTGTGTACAAGCTGGCAGCAAAGACAATGTCTCTTTTAATGGCAGTAGAAGCTTCCATCATTTTAGCTTGCAGTTTTGGGTCTCCTATTGCTACGGCTGCATCTTTTACGTCGACCAAAAGCTGTAAACGATAATTTCGTTTTTAAAAAGGTGTACAATAATGTTAAAAATTTATATGTTAACATCTAAATACAATCCAAGTTATGTTTTTCGAGCGAATGTATGTATTTCCAAATGGCCCGCCCTAGAGCCTAAATGGCTAGATAGAATTCAATAATTGAGGTGTCATTATAATCGTCTTAATTATGGGAATGAAACAGTGTATATTATTCCCTTGAATTTCCATTGAAGATATGAGGATGCGGAGAAAACTGATCTCCAATACCACTTATCCGATTCAAACCTTTGTCACCAATGAAAAGTTATTTAATATATAATATATATAATATTTGTAAAATTTTCTTTGAGCAGTCGGGTTTTTATTTCTGTGTATTATTTAAGTCTTGTTTTTAGATGATTACCTCGTGCAATTGTTGGATGCATCGCACAATTATGCCTTCTTGTACATCAGTGAGGTCTATTATCTCTGCAAACGGTTTCTCCAGTGCCCACTCATAGACGACACGAACTAATCCAAAGTTTAACCGCTCAGCTTGACCTTCAAATTGACCCACCTGTAATAATAAAACCTATTAACAAATATAATATAGATAATAATCATAATTAAAAAAAAAAACCGTTTATTGGTTATGGCACTAAACAAAGAACCATAAAGATTTGTTACAGTTGTCTAAAAAAAAAATTATAAATGTTTTAACTAATAATTAAAAAAAAAAGAAATGTACCAAATATTTAGACTCAATAGACGACAACTCTTCGTCAATTTTTTCAATAGCTTTTACACCAGCAGACAATTGTTCAGTTAGAACCGGGTCCACTCTCGTTTTTGCTTGGAACACGAAACAACTGAGCAACGCGGCTATTTCCGCTGGATTCTTATCCGTGAACACATTTCTGAACACCAGCTCTGATATGATCAGTTCATTTGTTCCCATACAGCAAGCAACTCGCCCTTTAAGTATCACGTTATCTTGGTCATCGATGTAGTTCAATTCACGTAAGACCATGAGACGTCGTTGGTAGTCCGGGTAGAGAGCTAAGTTTTCGAAGGAGAGCAGACGTTTGTATTTGTCACGTTTCCTTTCTGCTTGTTTCCGCTCATAAACTATAGCGAATTCGTTTTTGAAGTTCGCTATATCTGTTGCCTTTTTCTGTACGTCTAGTGCAGCCTGAAAAGTATAATAATAGTTGCAAATTTTTAATGATTAATGAAAGCTTTAGATAAATTGTTCATTATTGCTTTTACATGTGAAAGAATTTATTGTCAGTTCCTAATTTTCGAACCTTATCTTATTTAATGTAATATTTCAAATAATTTGATATAATTACATAAACTAATGATTTAAATTAAAGAAATGTCTAAGCGACTGTCCTACACAATTTTATGTTTTGCGCAGCATAATGCGTATAGTTCAGACCATTAGACGTAGTGCTCTGTTAACCGATTTAATAAACGAAGTTCCTAATTTTTTAACGTTTACATATATGTAGTTTTTAATGTTTGTTTATTTGTTACATATAACTCCATCATTTCTTAACTGATTTTGCATATTATTTTTTTGTTTGATACTTTCAGATCTGAATGAAAATGGAGAAATTGCGTATTTTACTTTTGAAGTCGGTCTTTTTAAAATCTTAGTTATAAAGAGTCATCGAGGGCAGTGAAGTAAGGGGAGTGGGGTGCTGACCCGGAGGCGGTTCATGTTGTCGAGCGCGTGCAGGATCTCGCCGGTGCTGACGGCGAGCGACTGCGTGAGGCTGAGCAGCTGCGGCGCGGCGCTGCGCGTGCGCATCGCGTGGGAGGCGCGCGCCAGCTCCTGCACCGCCTGCGCGCAGCTCGAGCCCACCGGCGCGTCCTTGAACCTGCATATAGGGTGTGTTTCATACTTAATGCCCCAATTAGAATCTCATGATCCTGTGTCGGGAGTCTGGAAACAAACATCTCAAACACAAACACCCAGACCACGACAAACACCAGTTGAAAATCAACACTAATATTATGAAGAGGTTAGGTTAGTTGGTTAGCCCGGTTATTAATAAAGTATAACCTTTAGCCTATATTACATCCCTCATAGGAGCGAAGCAGTAACCATAAGCGCGAGTGAAACTGCGAGGGTCGGCTAGTAATTTATATAAATGCAAAGCACATAAAGTATACAAAATTATAACCGAAACAAAAAAATATCAAAAACACGACTGTAGTAAGTAGTAGACGTAACAAGACTATAGAGAATTATTACTAACCAACTTTAAATTGTTATACATACATTGTAAACGGCAATTCTAATTTAAAAATGATATAAGAAACCTAAAAATGATTTTTAAATACCCCACTTAAAACAGTTCGTCGATTTTAATTCTTTTTCACATTATCGCGTCCAAACCCGGCTATTTTGATTTTTGCAAATGTTTATATTTACTATGAAATTCGCACCGTTATGATAAGACAAACGACATGTCATATATCAACATCGACCCATATGTTTAGTCTAAATAGTGGCACAAAGGTACAAACCCACATACATAGACTGATAAATACATACCCCTTCATCGCACAGTCGGGTAAAAATGGAATATGAAATGGAATAGAACATGTACCTTTGCATTTGTCTCTTCTCCCAATCCTGTATAATTATATTTGCATCGATTTTGAGATTCATTTTGGTCACAGCATTTATATTCTTTGGTGCTATGCAGAGTATGGTATGATCCGAAGTGTTTTCTTCTGTGCCTGTAGAATATAGTTTAATTGTTAGACTTTCTGATAAATATTGATCGTGAATAAAAATTAACTATTAATTAAAAGTGCAACTGAATGAATTTTACCTATATAGTCGTACAGTGCAGAAAAACTGAGCATTCGATACCAGTTATCGTCCACATCAAAGTTGTACCTCGTAGTGTCCTGTTCGGCCGTGTTGAGTACTAACACTTTGTAAGGCGTTTGTCTGGGACCTGGATTTTATATTTGATAATAAGTATAAATTTTATAAAGCATTCATGATTTATGTGATTTAATTTCAGAATCATGCACATATACAAAGCAAGCTTAATTTTTTTTAGGTATTATATTAAATAATAAATAAATTTAAAGTCGCAATCATTATCATCTAAAGTATTAACTGTTCATAAAACTAGTGCAGAACAGCAATAACTATGTGGAAATTAATTTGGCTTATTTTTTTTTAAATTATTAAAAAAAAAATATAGCTTACCGCTACCATTCAAATAAATGCCCAACTGGTTGATATAAGGCCCAGCGGATAAAATAAGCACTTTTCCTGGCACTAACTCCTTTACAGCTTTGGATTGATTCAGCAATATCGGCATGATATCGTTCAAAACGTCGATGTACGCGGCGGCTGTATCGTAGAAAGTAGCGAGGGGAGCCAGGTGCGAAGGAAGGGGGGTGCTGCATTTCTCCGAATATTCCTTTTCAGCGATTTCCAACTGTTTGCGGTAGTTGTCCGCCTGGCATATCTGGTGGAACTCGCGGAAGGAACGCTGCATCATGCCCTCTACAGACACGGTTGCTACCCTAAAATTGTATTATTTACATGTTTACTTCTAAGCTTTGTACAAAGATTACTACATTTATATATCTATAGTATTCATATTTTAAATAACGGGTCTTGTCGCGATTACTAAAATATATTAAATATTATTATAAAAATGTTATGAAAGTAGCTAGTACTACAATATACATATATTTGGCCCGGGAGTTTACTGACGTCGAATACGATTTTTTACACTTTTTACCACTATAAGGGTTAAATTTTCAAGAATCCTTTCCAATTGGGTGACTTTCACATAATAACCACCTCAGTGCCCAATTTTAACTTTATCCGTTTAGCGGCTTAACCTGTGTGTTGATATTGTTGTGATGTTACACACATACATTATTATATTTTTAATTATTGAACCAGATTAAAAATTATTTTTCCTAATACACTTCGTTTGAATGATTATAATACAAATAAGCCTACATAAAATATTCCATTTTCTATCATATTACTAAAATATCTTATGTAAAAATAATGTTACCTTAACAAACTCAGAATCATGGCATACGTCAGCCGGAACTGCGAGGACAGTTTGTGCGGCGTGCCCAGCATCATGCCCTTCAGAGTCACTTGGTCCGGCACTCCTTCTTTACACAGGATTATGACTGTGCCGGTATCATCCAGACCTATTAATGACATTAATTTTAAGTTATTAAATCGAAGAAAGAATATAGTATTTTATTAAAAAATATGTTATTTTAATATATACATTGCGTTAAATATGATGATGGATGCCAAGACTGAAATAATCGAGAAAATTACAAAAAAACGGAATTTTGAATTCATTGTCGGGGCGAATAAATAAATATTACTATTTATAAATCAAAATATAACTTTTTATTACAATTAAAATAATGTAAAAAAATTACTTTTTAAAGACTTTTAAGATGTATCTCGTATCTTTTACGTTTTATTTTGTTAAAAACTTTAATAGACGCTATTAAAGTTTATTGAGAGTAGAGCCTAGCTGTAGCCTAATGACTACAGCTCATATATGGACTGATTGGTACGGGGCAGTACCTCAATTTCACAGAAGATTGGTGTGAAGTAATTCATTCGTACGGTGAGTGAGAGAGTCGGAAACTAACCCCCTCCCCCTATTCCTTTACTTCCCATTCCCTTTTACCTCTTATTCCGTAGCTAGCAACACTCGTGACTCCTCTGGGTTGCAAATGTCCATGGACGGTAAGCACTTAACAAATCAGCCCCGCCTGAAAGATCCATAGGAATTCTCTGAGTCCGTATACCTCTCCGGCCGGCGCGGCCCGCCATCTGTATGTACTCAGCGGGCGCGAGGCTGCGCGACTGCATGCCGTCGAACTTCGTGATGTCGTCGAACACGACCGTGCGCGCCGGCATGTTCACGCCCATCGCGAACGTCTCCGTCGCGAACAGGATCTTCACCTGCGGAACACAAATACAAATATGCTTTATTGTACACTAAACAACAAATATATACAAAAACAAACAAAGAAGAACGGTGAAAGAAGAATGTACAAAAGGCGGTCTTATCACTAAAACAGCGATCTCTTCCAGACAACCTTTGAGCAAAGAACATGAAATTGAATTAAGTGGTTAGGAAGTGTACAGAACGGTTAGGAACACATGTCCCATGTTTCTAGTGCGTGTTCAACCGACTTCAAAATAGAAGTTTATTTATTAGTATGTCGTTTCACGTAGGTTACGCTTGGTACAGTCGAGTAAAGGACCTAATGGTCTAAGGTGAATAAGACCTAAAACATTGAATGTATATGATATTGTTATAAACTGAAGTGAATATTCTCAGTCGTTAAAAGATATTTATAATTATAATTATTTAATTACGCAACGAAAATCACGAATTTTCGTTCAGTATAAAATATTTTCAACTATTTTGATTGAACTAAAAACTGCTATCAATTAATGATTTAAACACATTAATTTGACATGTACAATTATCTAAGAAGCACTTAATCATTAACATTATAGAAATGTCTTAACGACTGCGTTAAGACATTTCCTGGTTTCGGTTTAGTGTTCTGCGCAGCGTAACGTACATAGTTCAGACAGACACATTTACGTGAAACGAGGCATATCTACCGATATGTTATAGATCCCACTATCGCTGGGTGATGCTGTTGTTACACACATAGCTAAATAAATATGCTTAACTATTTTTTTATATTTATTTTTCTGTAATTTTCTTTTCAAATTATCTTATAAAAAAAGGTTTTTATAGTGTACTCACATGTCCTGTTTGGAATAACATTTCAACGATTTCTTTAAGCAGTGGTAAAATTCCACTGTGATGTACGCCAATACCATTCTCTAATACTCTTTGAAGCCGAATAACCTGAAAAAAAGGGAGTAATCATACTAAACGATAAGAATAATTCTTTATTTAATCAGTTATAGCAGATTGAATAGTATTATAAAACTAGCTAGGCATCGCGATTGCACCCGCGTTAGCTAGATTTATAAAATGTTTACTCTACCTTCTTGAATTGAATATTGTTCACTACTTCATTGGTTTCAATTTTATTTTTGCGTAACCATCCTAATATTTATTAAAATAAAAGTAACGTGGGTTACGTTACTTCATATATTAGCTATCTGTGAGTGAAAGTTCCGTTAAATCGATCCAGTTATTTCAGAGATTAGCCGGAACAAACAGACAAAAATTAAAAAAAATTGTTTTGAGTAAGTTGATGTAAGAACCACGGTACTTACATATGCATTTAGTTAAAAGCTGTTGATTTGAAATTACAAACAGACACTTCAATTTTATCTATTTGTGTAGATAAATACTCGTAATTAATTGTCATTTTTTAATAAGTTTAGATTTTTTATCGAAAGTTTTAAGTTTTGAACTTATTTATAGTTCAAATGAAATAGCTATTACTATTTTCTAGAGGTTTGAAAAGATATTACTTCATAACCATTTGTTACAGCAATTTCAATGTTACTTTTTACTTACTTGAGGTAATTTTCTATCTGGTTCCTTTAAGCGCTGAAGGCACCTTGCAAAGAATGATCGTATGTAACCTTTTTCCTTTGCTGTAGTTAAATCGACCGACATCAAATTTTCTGCATTTTGGTCACATCTATAAAACAAAACATTTAATAAATGACTTTAATGTCATACTTATTCCAATTCTGATTTGAAAACCAAGCGATTTTGATAAAAATTCTAAGATAAATAAAATAAATAAAAATTAACCAAATTGATCAAGCAGTTTTCGAGTAATCGGCGAACGTACATAAGAAAAATCCCCGACTAAATCAGAAACTCGTCTTTTTTTGGTAATCGGTTAATAAGTAAACAGCACTCGAGAATGGGTGATGCATGAGCACTACACAAATGTTATCACATGCAACGAAGATCTAATGCACTCCAAACTGTATAATCTTGTATTAAAAACTACAGACTTTTATGAAATTTGATATGCATATATGTATGAGTGTTTTTTGGGGGCGATAATTCGATCTACCTAGTTTTTATTTTTAGAAAACGTCGTTTACCAAAAAAAAAATACCGAGAAATGCTGCAGATACTTATAAATCTCACGGTATTCTTCAAGACACAAAACAGAGATAGCACGAGTTTTAATGGAAAGTTAAAAGTAGGTAGTGGCTGTGTATTTGGTGAATAGGTAAATACTCGCCTATTCCGCGACAAAGTGAAAGCCACAACAGGTAACTTGTCAGATTTTCTCAAATGGTCTATGAAAGCCACCCACATTGTTTGTTCTGCTTTTGGATTTCCGAATTGTTTACCACCTGTGACATAAACAAAAAAAAAATTACAAGATTATTTGAAGATCAAATAGTGCCTATATTAAAAATGTTTTGCATTTCCTTTCTATTTCCTTGATTTGAAGACGTCATTTTAGTCCATATACTATGCCATTCGCATTATAAGGACCAATATAATGATATCTAAGATCTTAAAACTTATTTAGGTCACACGGTGGAATTAAGTACATATATACTGCTATTACCTATTATGATTACATATGTATGTACATTCACACATGACAATACTATGACCCTCCTTCTGGTGAAGTACGTCAAAAAGACATAAAAAACATTGTGATGTGAAAACTACTTCTATATGGTGTCAAAAATAAACCTTTTGGCCCGAAACTCTTCTTGTATTCATTTTCACGAGATTTCTTAGCAGCTACAGCTTCGTTGTATCCGCGTAGTTGGAAATTTCCTTCTTGATCGATAACAAGGAACCTTTCATTTTTAGATTTACCGCCAGATCCTGTAAAATAATATAATCTTAATGATAATTATTTAATACAAAAGTACATGTTGTGTTTAAAGTTTGAGAATTTTAGGGTTTCATTAAACTTCCAATTATCATCACTAAAATTATCCCAAAGACAACAACGATTTTAATAACATTCCTCTGGTTTTATTCGCCTTAATAGTGCGATTGTTAAAAAAAAAAGAAAATCGAGAAAAATCCAAACATAAAAGCTGAAAAAAAAATAGTAATTGAAAGTGGTACAAAGTTTAGGTTATTAAGTAGAGTATGTACTCTGCTACTAAATATAACTTTAAAAGTATTTTTACCTGTATATAGATAGTGACATAGCGGTACAGGCCTCTTCGGAGTGGAGACGACAAACACCTTTCGTTTCTTAGTCCGACCCACCCAGTCTGCGAATTGCAGCGTGTTGGGTACTGTAGCACTTAGCATCACTATACTGACGTGTGCTGGCAGCAATATCAATACCTCTTCCCATACGTAGCCACGCTGAAACGATCTTATATTGAAAGAATCGGTCGAGTGCGAGTCGTAAGCGCAAACGAAGGGTTTTATACCATAGGACAAGGCATAATACGTATAGTATTATGCCTTGTCCTATCTTTTAAATACGTTTGTATAAGAAATTAATTCGCGTTGCGGCTATTTTGTAATTGATGATTTTGGAGTATTTATTATTGCAGCAGCAATAGAAAATCAAAAAATCAAAATCAAAATATGCTTTATTCAAGTAGGCTTTCATAAGCACTTTTGAATCGTCAATACAAAAACAAAAGAAAACAAAACACTAATTAATTAATTCATTTACCACCGGTTCGGAATGTAGATTCTACCGAGAAGCACCGGCAAGAAACTAGATAGTTAGTCTTTTTAAAAGTTTTACGATGGGTACACACATTTATGAGTTACAAATATATTAAATACCCTGTGTGAATCCAGCTTATACTAAATTCAAGCATCTTTATCATCTATATAATCTTGAACAGAATAATATGCTTTAGCTACTAAGGATTCTTTAATATGTGCTTTACATACACACTATGAACATTACAACCTATTATGGTTTATGAGATACAGATTCAATCTCATAAACTGTAATAGGAGACAGCTGACAGACAAATGAACGGACAGCCAAGGCATAGTAATATATTTCCATTGGCAGCCTTCAGATATAGAATCTATTCAAGCCATTACCTACGATTTCTTATGCCCCAGATTTATTATCTGTTACCCTATTAGAGGTACATTTTCGAAAAACCTTTCTTAAGGATCATGCAAAGATTACACCGAGAAAGTATTATACGAGCTATTGATCAGTTTTCATCCCTTTAGTAGTTTTGAGAATTCGTCCGACAGTAAATGAGTTGTTTTGTTTTATGTATACAGATGTGAATATTTTCAAACTGATTATAAGTATCTGTTGAAAAATTAAGAAAAAAAATTGATGGGGCAAAAACGAAACAAAACAAAAATAATGACTTATTATAGAGTTTTCATTTTCCATCCTTCAATTCTTTCGTTTTCAATCTTTTAAATAGTGTGTCAGAATAACTCTTAAGGCATTTTATTTTTTGTTGGAAAAAAAAGACTACATTTTATATTGTTACAATAAAGTTCTAACAAGCATATATTTATGAATTTTCAGTAACAAGTTATACAAAGTTTTATTTATTTAAAGCAGATTAGCATCTTAATAGCATGTATTACCTCTGCATTATTTATATAGTGGACTTCGTCAAAGATAACAAATTCCAGATCTCTCGTGACGTCAGATCCACAATACAACATGGAGCGTAAAATTTCAGTGGTCATGACGAGACAGGAGGCTGTAGCATTTATCTGAAGATCTCCTGTCAATAGACCTACTTCACCAAACATTTTGTTGAAGTCATTGTACTTTTGATTCGAGAGGGCCTTGATAGGAGATGTGTAAATTGCTCTTAAAATAAATAAAAGAAATTAAAGTAGAAGATAATATAGATAAATAAAAAAAAAATTGCTTTAGTGAAGTTAAATTGAGTAACAGAATGTAAGTGTATAATTTAGTGTTGTTACCACTTTTTGTTTACAAACCTGGTACAATTCCTTCTCGACATTGCGATGGCATATTCGGCCACCACAGTTTTACCAGCTGACGTGTGAGCTGCTACAAAAACGTGATGACCTTCTTCTAATTTTAATATGGCCTTTAACAAAATTTTTTATGTAATTAACTTGAGATAATAAGAGTATGGAATAATATTATATAATTATAAATGTTATGAGTCATGGATTTTAGCATCTAGAATGCCAATCACTTTGGATGATGTTGTCTAGCAACTAGCTGTCTGAGTATGACGGATCAGGTTATCTTTGGGCTTATAAGTCAATTAAAGAACTTATCAAAGTTGAAAATACATACATATTTCTGACATCAAAACATTCATAGTTTTTTTGTTATAAAGCATCTGTATCAACAAAAAACAAATAAAATATGAAGTAAATTAATTCATATTACCTGTTTCTGGAATGTATCCAATTCAAATGGATATGAATGTGCCATATCTTTTATTTTCTCTTTAAAATCAGGTACAGGTAGCGACACATCAATCATTTCTGCCCACTCGGTAGATGTTACTCCAAGTTTAGCTGCAGCGCTAGTAATATTGAGTATTGGTATGGCAGGGAGTTCTACAGGAGGCCTTATCACAGTGCTTTCTAGGAAATTATCATCAGCAGTCTCATTTTCTATTTGTAGTTCTACTTTTTTTACAGGTTTCGGTTTTTGTTTCTGTTCCTGAGATTCATCATCGTCTTGCCAAAGTCCTGAATGTTGTTATATAAAAGTATTGTAATTGTATATTTTATCTTATAAAATAATATTGTATTTTATTCATAAGCAAAAAGTATATTTCAGGAAAATTTTCGAATTATTTGTATAATACTTAAGAATTAAATTAATGTAAATATATTTTTATTATTATATTACCTATTAAATGTGAAGTAGTATCAACCACTTCCTCTAAGTTAATATTGATTTCTATATCTATTTCTTCATTTTTTTCGTTCTGTGAACCATCTTTGATTTCTTGTTCCAGTAGTGTCATTCCATCCTCAGAAAAGACAACTTTTTCATCTGAACCCGGTAGAGTTGTTAATAATTCTGCAATTAAAATTTAAATGAATATTGTTATATTGTAGAAAAATATGTTGTCTATGTACATAAAAATCTATGTATAGATGTATATTCCTTATGGACTCCAAAACAGGTGAAGCAATTTTTAGATTAGCCCAGTAGTGATCTTGTGGAGTTTTGTAACAATTGAATTAACATTTTTCTTGGCAATTAAGCAAGTAGATAGCTAGTTAATAAAATTATTTAAAAAATATTCTATCCCACTTAGTAAAGTAAAGTCAATAATTAATGAAATCAACCTTCTCCTAAAAATTTTCCTGGTTCATCATCTTCTAAGTTGATTGTGATCTCTCCACGTTTTGCAGCTTCGTCCAGCATTTTCTGAAGTTCTTCCTCAAAGCCAGCTGGAAGGAATGGATTTTGAGTGGTGGTGCCTCTGGTGGCCAGACTGGGAGGTAGTGGTGCTCTGGACATGGAAAGATTTTCCTCATCATCATCAACTGGTATACTGACTTCTTCTAGACCTACTATTTCTCCAGTTATTGGATCTCGAACAACCTCAAATAGGAGTAATATGAATAAATAAAAAATATACACTAATTTAATAATTTACACATGCGTAGAATTAAAAAAAAAATTGTTTTAATATTATTTTGTACTCACTTCGAGTGTCGTATCAAGCTCTAGATCAATTTCATTTTTTTTGAACAAATTGTCAATATCCGTTGTTCTGTGCCAATGTGACTCAGACCTTTCCCATTTATGGATCGATAAACGTTCTGGTTTTAACAAATACTCCTTTACTTTTTCGGCCAAATCTTCGAAAATCGGCGGCGACTAAAACGTAGGTAAAAATTAATATTTGCTTTAAGTATAGTATGAGGAAATTTAAATATTTTACCTTAAAATCTGAAAAGAATTCATCTTCCTGTTCAGCAGACATATCATGGATATATTAAATAAGTTTTTATTTTACTCTGCTAATAAAACCGAGATTGAGACAGATTTGATAATCGTAAAATTGACAATTTTGACAATTCATAATGAGTTTTTAATGTCATTTAACAGCTGTTGGGTTATATTGTATGACCAGCTAAAAAATATATTTTAAGACAAAGTTAAAGGACATAGTCAATTATTTTTTACGAGCCTGTTTTCTTAAGAAAATTTGAATAAATCGTACATTTCTAACATTGATATTGAAGTTCCTAATATTAACGGCTGAAGATTTGGTCCTGAGATTGTAAACTAAGGGAATAACGACAAAGACTTTCGTCTTAAAAATCACCTTAAACACATCACTGAAAAAGCTAAGCTGAACTAAAAAATATCTCAATATCTAAAAATCTCACTTTTGGCTAAAATCGTTCTTCAATCAAGCTAAAAACCGCCGTCGACACGTCGATGGATATTGATTATATTATGATAGTATGGATTAATTAGTAACTTTGGCGAAATGGTTTTATATAATGCATTATAATGATAAATACGTAATAATTGTTGATATTAAATAGGCATTGATGAAATTTTCTATTACTTATTTATATCATAACAAGGTGTGCCCCACGGTTACACTCGTGTATTAATTAAAATATATATTTTTAAATAAAATGGGACTAAGTTACTCCTTATAATATTAGCTATCTATGAGTGAAAGTCCCGTCAAAATCCGTCAAGCCGTTTCAGACTTTAGCCGGGACAAACACCGGACAAAAATTTTTAAAATTGTGTTTATGATGTAAATAGCGTACTTTTAAAGCTATTAATTTGAAATTACAAACAGAAACTTCAATTTTATTTATTTGTATAGACAATATGTTTGAATAAATTTTGTTGCAATGAAAAATTTTATAGACATTTCGAACTTTATTTAAGTACTAACTGCCATAAATAAGTATATGTGTTAGTTCCGGATATATGGACCTATGTATATAATTTTCATTCTGAATATGAGTCATCACAGGGTTAAAAGGTAACAAACATACACACTTTCAAACTTTATTGCACATTTTATAACAAGTATTACTTCAGGTTTATTAATTGACATTTATAGATCTAAAATTAAGTCAATGAGCCCGTCTATACAAGGCAGAGTACTGTTAAATTAAATTTAATGGTTATGCTTTCTAGACAGAATAAACATATTACCCTGAATTGTTCTTTGTTAAATCTAATAAACGAGAAGTATATGTATTCTTATTTAAAACACCCGCATAGTGAATTGTCATCATTGTTTTAATTAACATATTACATACATAGGTAAATGTAATTTAAGTTTTAAAAAACTTTTTTTAATATTTGTAGACTAGACTATAAGCGTTTGTATAAATATTTATGTCTTATGTTTTGGAATGGCTATTGTAGATAATTATAAAATTATATGTTCTGATTAGATAGACTTTTATATAAATGATTATAAGTATATACATACATAGACGTGCAAAATAAACATAGTCCTAACGTTGCGAATATATATAAACTTTAACTTAAACAAAATATACTATTTACAAATCTGAATTCGTCTAATACTAGCGTCCTAAAATCATAGCGTTATTTCCAAAAAGTAAAACAATCTGTTGTTATAAAATTGTTCACTGCTAAACTTCACAGAATAGCTCGCTGAACTAATCTGAAGGTTGCCTTAAAATTTAATCAAAATCGCTCCAGCTGTTTTGTGGCCCATAGGAAACATACATAGGTACATCGATTTTAGGCTACGATTTAGGGTAGGGATTAAAAAAAACTTTCGATGATATTTAGATAGTATAAATTCCAAGTAGGTTAATATGTTTGTACGTTTTTAAGTTAATGACGTAAGTAACAATTACTTTCGGAGAAGAAGACTGTGTGAAATTTTACGATTGCGTCTGCACGAAATTACTTCCTGTTCACTCATTCAATGATATAACGACACCAAGATAAGATAGACAAAAATATATCCTACTTTTATCTTGCAATAATAGAAAGAAGAAGAAGAAGTTTTTATTGTGTTAAAATCATTGAGTTTGACCAGGCGTTTTTAGTTTTTATCAAAAATTGACCTTTACGTATTTTCAGCTATTCTATAGTTTTAGATTTGCCCATCCACAGTCAGTAAATAAATTAATTCTATACAGAATGATTTATTCAGATTGGTCAACAGGGAGAAATCTGGAAATATTAAAGCTACAGAAATTGTCTGACCCAACACATGTGGTCGATTTTAAAGTTAATAAAAACTGCATTTAAAGATTTGCGTAAAAACTCTACTCGGTTGCATTAATTTTGAACATACCTCAAAAGTTCATCGTTTTCTTTTGATTTTAGATTAAATATCAGGTTCGATTCCGGACCCGAGTAGAGTTTTTTGCACATATTTGAATGCAATTTTTCTTTACTTCAAAATTCGGTCACACGGTTCTTTCCAATAAATTTAATTAGCTCTCGTAGGTATAGATTTCTCCTCACTGACCTATCTGAATGAATCACTCTATTTTTATATTAACATTTCCAATAAATTTCAAAAAATTATTTGAAACAGTTTTTTATGATGTGATAAGAACATTAATTAATGTTTAGGAAGTTAAGGGTTGTACCTCCGGTAATATATATTATCTACTACAACTTATCATAATAAAAAGCAAGAAAAAAAAAGAATAAAACATATTATTAGATACTTATCTGCACTTAGTTGAATTTAACTTATGTACATTAATAATTACCGTTCTTGTTATTTTTAAGTAGCTCTATCTGTACAAATTCTAAGTATAAGGTATTTGTTCTTTTTATGTCTATTATATTAGTAGGTATCTTCTAAAAGCAGATGTCTACATTAAATTGAAAATTAATATGATACACCTACGCTATATTTATATTTAAAATATAGTTTCAATCAATTAGTTCCATTAATACAAACGCATTTCTCGTCAAATTGTACACAAAAATAGAAACAAATAATTATTTGTACAATTATCTATAAAGAGGCAAATTAAATGTAGAATGTTTATTGCCGCGATAAGTGTTTACAGGTTAATTAATGTTGAGTGTTTATCTTTTTTTGTTAACTTTAAGAACAGCGGCAGGTATGTGAGTCAATGAGCCTTGACTGCCAAGGTTGGCTGGACCCCCATTCAGCCCTCACTTGGAGGCAGAACCTCATTCGCTGTTCGATCGCTCGACCAGCACAGACTTACGCGACTCCATTCACTAAAAAACTTCGATGCAGTTGACGTGAATGACTAAATACAGTGGAGAGTGTTACTTAAATTAAATAACGATGTATTTTATAAGTAGTTTGTATTTATACATAGTTTTATTTTTGTGTTTATATAGTTACAGTATCGGAAGCACCGCACTCTCATTGGTAAGATTATTTTTAATATTACTTTCTAATTCTAAAAAAAATATTTTAGGACAATTCAACAGTCATATCATAGGATATATTGGTTGAAAAAATGTAAATAAAAAAAATTTGCTATTTTTTAAATTTTTAAATTAAAAGTGGTTTATTATTATACCAACTGAAAAATAACGAGCTTTTTTTTTTAAAAAAAGCTACCAACTTCACAAGCTGACATACTAATTCCAGTTATTTAAAAATCAAACCACTAAACCGATTTCGATGAAAATTTTACGAGATCAATAAGATATATAAAACATAACGAATACTTACACACACTACAAATTAAGAATCTTCTCTTTTTTTAAAAAGAAATACTTCCTTATTGATTTGTCACAGTTTTAACTAAAATATTTAATTTAGCCTTTCTTATGTAACGAGCCGTTATTTTATTCAAATATGAAGTACTAATTGCGTTTGGTTTCTCTGTTGGTAATTTATTTGCGTTATCATAAAATCTGCGTAATAACAATCTTGGTTCGGATTAAAGGTAATTTTATAAAATAAAGATCTTAGCTTGTATTTAACTACTTATGAATGGTACAAATAAAATGTTATGTAATATATTAACCGGTTTATTACAGAATTGTATGTAGGAATTCAAAGACACGCTCTATTCGATGTTTTTGTTTTTAATGAAATCTATTTGAATGTTTTTGTACTTTGTTTTGTTTATGTATTGGTAAAGTGACATATAAATATTATTTTGATTGTATTTTCAAAACCAAAAGTCATCAACATTTTAATAATGATCGTTGTTAACAACATATTTTGGAAAACTCTTTTAAATAAAATAATATTATTTAATTTTCTTTTTAATGTTACTGTAGCACTCACGTGCTAAAATGTATTTTGCATAGGAGTGGTATTGTTTTATGTTTTCACAATAAAAATAAAGTAATCTAACCTATCTTTAACATCAGAGGATATTTTCTATAAGAGTCTTTCGTAAAGCTAAGCCGCTGAAACGATTTATAATTTTTATAATATTTCATATAGAGATCGAAAGCTTAAATTCATTTTTAAAATACTTGAGCGTAAAACCGTATAATATGAATCAAGTTATTTTAAATACTACTGCATTTCCTTACCGGAGTAACCAAAACCCACCCACAAGGTTGCGGGTTCGTTTTTGAAGAATATTTATATGTTTATTTATCAAATATATAAAGTATATAATATATATCAAATATATAAAGATAAATAGTTTACATTATATAAATCACTGAGGTTTATATTTAATGCTAAAAATTTTATATAAGTAAGTGAATTAAAAAGTAAATAAGGTGATTCACGCGAGTACAATTTAAATAATTAGTTGTTAATTTTGTTTGTCTACTATACTGTATGTTTAATTTTAATTTTTACTATTTTACTTTTATACTTTTGTTTTGATTACATTATCTGTTCTCAGGTAAAAAAATACTAATTCGATGATATAACTGTAACCGGTTAAGTACTTATTTCTAGAGCATTGACCGCTTAACAGTTCCTCTACTTAATATTTTTGTACACTAAATTACACGTTAAAAAAGTTTTTTTTTTATTATCATTAAATCTATTTTGTTATAACTGTAATATTTTTTTATAAATATTCATAATTGTATTAATAGTTTTTTGGTAGAGCAATATTTGTCATTATAATTTAAAATAGGATGGGAAATTAGGTAGTCGCATTTGATTTAAATGAATATTTTTAAAATAAAGTATGACTAATGCCAGAAATTATTATTTTATATATCTCATGTATAATATATATAAGTAATAGATAAATAATTATAAATCAAAATATTTACTATATTAAACAAGAATATAATAACATATGACCTCTGTGTGAAGACAAAACTCTTGTTGCTGGCATTCGACAAAGTCGATGTCGATGCATTGCCAAGGCTTTATCGAATGCCAACAAAGTTGCGTAGGTAAGCATCTTCATTTGAATTATTATTTTTTATTTATTAATTATAATTATTATTCTTAGTAATAAACTGATGTTAATAAGTATATCATTTATTGATAAATATAACAGAATATTAAATTAAAAAATTTACTTTAATTTCTATACGCAGCGAATATACTATGACGTTCTCAATTTTTGGTAGTCTGTTTAAATTTAAAAATCGTTTTTGTAAATTATGTAGGTATTTACATTGTAATGTATAAAATATGCTGGTGAATTTTGCAAAAATATGTATGCTTGTATAAAAATAAAATGACGTTTGTTAGTCTCACTAAAACACGAGAACGGCTAGATCGATTTGGGTAATTTTGGTTTTGAAATATTTGTAAAAGTCAAAGAAAAGTATAAAAGGTGAGAATATATGAAAAAATTGCAAAATAGTATAAACTACAGTTTTATTATCCCATGAAGATTTTTCGTATTTATCAAATAGCATTCCGAAATTAAATAATACGGAGGTAACAAGATTGATAGATTCCAATGCGGTACGAATTTAGCCTGGCTATAAGCTAGTTGTAATATACACAAAATCATATAAAGTAACTACGAAAAATGTAAAACTGTGTGTCAGATTGCGTGCGGCTATGTATTATAAAAATAGGACATTGAACTATTCGTATACAAATACTTTTACTTCAACAATTCTAATGATAATTTCAGAAAGAAGTCTGACAGTAGTTTTAAGATGCAAAAGTAATGACAAATATTTAATGTAACTCTGAGGAAAATCCGTGAGCAAAACTAATAAGTGCAGTTCTCGCTTTAGAGCAATTTGTAAACGTCAAAACTCGAAAGGATTTCTGAGAATTGAGGAGCACTTAAAATTTTTTGGGCCTGAATTTAAAACTTGTATTTAATTATTTACATTCTAAATATTCAAGTTCATGTTCAAATAAAATAACGTGTGTATTTTTCAAGGGTTTTTTGAACATTGCAATTTATTTAAATTAAGTAATAATGTTTTAATTAGTAAAAGATTATGATTACTTTATAGCCATTGGAACTTAGAAAAACTTGAGTTCTCATTATCGACCAAGATATCCAATAGGCTTTCATCGTTATTTTATTAAAAAACTTTCGTCGCTTTTTTAAATAATTCACTACTCGATTATGTTACAATAATTACGGATAATATAATTTTTGTAACATTTGTAAGGTTCTACCATTAGTGTTCAAGATAATTTTACCTGCTGCATATTTTCGACATATCATCTTTCCCGATGAATTGCAATTAAAATTGTAAATACTAACTAGACATTTTAAAATATAGTTTTATTACATATTCAAAAAATAATGTATGCGTCAATATGGTCGTTCTTGTGGTGTGCACCCGTAGAACGCCATGCACACAAAGCGCTGCAACTTGCTCAAGGCGAAACGGGAAGCGTTTCGCAACCGGCTCACATAATATCTCTCCATGTTTGTGAACACATATCTTATATTGCCTCATCTCGAAACTACACAGAAAAAAATATATTCAAATTTTGGAAAATATCTCAGATACGTTTGCTTATATTTTTTTTCCTTCTGAGGAAAAATTATATACCTATGTATAAAATAAATAAACGTTATTATTTTTAAAATAATAAATAATATAATCGTACAAATTGTAAAACATCTAGTCTCAATTTATATGTTTTCTAACTATGCCCCGCGGATTCAGCCGCGTTAATTTGAGGAAAAAATATATAATATTTATATAATATTAACCTTCCCTGCTTGAATCGGTTATTGTTCAATACCACGTGAAGGCGATAAAACGCAGGTGAAATCAATACTACATAACCATTATTGTATTGATTTTAACATATTCCTTGGGTGAAACAGCGAGGTATGGCTAAGCAAAAAAAAAAACAATTTAACATAAAAACTATTTACAAAATGAAGTTTATGCAAATGAAACTTTCGATATTAAAAATTGTATATTTTGAACAAATAAATTCTTTTGACCTTTACAAAAAAATAATTTAGTTTCACTTTGAAATAACCCCATTACCCTTTTTATATTATTTTACGTGATACCTACCACCTACGTCTTTTAGTCCGATGACGTAAACGTGTAATAGAATGTTAGTTATTTTATTTAACAATCACAATTTCAATCATTAAGCCTTTGATTTTATTAGCACTATAATTACGGAACATTATTGCATAGTACTGCGAAGAATTTATGTTCATATTACATACATGACTATATGAAATCATTTATATTTCTGATTATGTGTGAACATAAAAAATGACATGTAACTCATATATATAATTTATTTTCCATCATTCATTATATAGCCGGACGGTAAACAACATTGAATCTTCACTGAGCAATGGTGTCATGGGCAGAAAAATGATGCCTCACGCAGCATGGTATATGCATATCGCATTTATGGGATATCGCTGGCTAATTTTGGTCGTTTAAAGTGTCACGCCAACTTGAAATCCTTGACAGAAAATGCAAATGCACATTCGCGATTTTATTATCGACACGAATGTTTTGCATACAACATTATAATCAAAGACCTTCGGTAGTGGTAATAGATTGCTTAAATATCATTCTTTTTATTGTGTCCCGTTCTAATCTTTACAAATGGTGCATAAGATAAATAAATTGGATTTTCTCAGTTTTCTTCAATACTGGTAATATTGTTGATTGTATGTATGTAAAGAGTATATAATAACTACGTAGTGGGTCCTTTTAAGTGTGTTGGTGTAGTCGTGACTTCGAGAGCAACGGGTTGTGGATGTCATAAGAGGGAGCATGGCTATATATTACTACAAAAGTTTAAAAATAAAGACGTAGATCTAATCTTATTATTATTCAATTCTGGTCTTTTTAATGATACTCACTTTTTAGCTTATAGATGTTGTGGGCTATATGTGTCATTATAATAGAGGTTTGCCTTAATTTTGTGAGTGCCATAAATTATTAATATTTATAATTTCTTAGACAATCTATTTTTTATTTGATTCCCTTAAAATCAAATACAAAGAAGATGTGCGTAGATGTTTTAATAATAATATAAATATTGTATCAGTTTAAACTACATATTTTCAAGAATATTTATATACAAAACAATTGCTCTTGCACGTGACTATATAATTTACATATTAATACGAAACAAATTGTTACATGCTCGGACGAAATGTAACTGTAATGCAAGTAATGCATCAGGAAGTGTCTAAATAAGGATATTGCAATTATGATTCATATTCCTCTAACTACAAAGGCTATAATCCATAGCTTTATATTATTATAGCATTATTTTATTTATTGCTGCTTTTATTCTAAACACATACGAATTAGAAACTGAGTTCTTGAGTAACTCATTTATTATTCAACCCGCACAGTTTTCAGTCATATTATGATGACGCTAAATATCGTTTTACTTACGATTACTAAATCCATACTACATCTATCCATCTGTTGCGTTATGTACGAATCAACATTTACAATCTGACAAAGTAATTAGGCTAGTTATGAGAAATAAATAATCTTTAAACTTCGAAATTTTGTAATGTAAATATTTATTAATATTTAAATCTAAATATATATAACTCAAAGATAACTGACTGACATAGTGATCAATCAACGCACAGCTCAAACCACTGGACGAATCGGGTTGGAATTTGGCATGCAGGTGGATATTATTTCGTAGGCATCCGCTAATAAAGGGTTTTGATAAATCTACCCCCAAGGAGGTAAAATAGGGGATAAAAGTTTGTATGAAACTTTGTCAATTTTTAACCGATTGGGCTGAGACTTTGCATGCATAACCCTACTATATGTACGTAGGATCACAGACATCGCAGACGAAGTTGCGAGCACCAGCTAGTATAATTTTTTTTTAAAACAAGCTTTTTTACTTGTTAATAATCGCACTAAAAGTTAAAAATAATTTAATTCTAGTAAGAAAAATACCATTTTTTAGATATACCTCACCTATATCCCATTTAAAAAATCCAAGTGTGTTACGCCTTAATCCTTTATTTATACCTAATCTTTTATTATTCAAGATTGTGTATTTTCTTAATACTAAATAATAAATTCGATTTGATAGTTCGGTCGTAAGAAATATTATACCCGAAGATACCTTGATTTTTGATGCTATAAAAAATTTTATTTTCGCATATTCGTGGAATCAATATATTAAGTCGATGACATTGAGAAAGTCGCGTTTGTGTTTTATCTTTACTTTTGAGTTTGGCGATCAAATTGTCTTTAAGAAATACTTGTAAAAAATCTACTCAATGTTAAATGTTTTTGTAAAATATCTGTAATTTTCTATAGTTTTGTTTTGTATGTTAGTCCTCTATGCATTCTGAATCCATTGATCAAATTGTTATGAAACTTTTGTTCGGTATGGTCAGCTAGTAATGCATTAAATTGTATCGATAATGAATTGGTTCGAAAGTATTAGTAAAGTAAATAATATACTCAATGGGAAAATGTTAAGTATTATATATACTTCCATTTTATTTGACAAGCAGTCAAGTAACGTTATCGTCATAATTAATGGTTTTCGCTCTTAAACTCAGCTGGTTTTAACGATCTCGTATTAAGACATAATAGGTTAACGTATTTTGCTACGATATCAGTAGGTTAATTTGTTACTTAACCTACATTTGTTCTTCATTTAAAATGACTTAAAAATTACCGAATGCTGTACTACTTTATTTGCTATGTGATTTATTGATCTACGGTTTAAGATAAGTGATATAAAATACGAAAATCTATTAGTCGAAGTTTTTAGTTTCTTTTTTTTTGTTTCTACGTAATATATAGTGTAATTATGACATATTTTTAATTTTATTTATTCACATGAAATTTTGTTAAAGTTAAATGTTTTTTTTTTTTAATTTATAAATTTTTTTGAAAATAGAAATGTCCTAATTTTATTTTTAATTACTTTTTTATGCTAAAATTTCTCCAAATAATCATGCTCGCTTCTGGCTAAGGGTGTGGTTGTCCTATTTGTTTTGAGTTTAGTTGTAGTCCAACTAATAAGATATGTTTTCTACCTATACATACATGGAAAATTTATATCACCATTACGTGCTACGTTCTAGTACGTAATACATTACGCAATGGAAAGCGAGTTTGACAAGATGAGCATCGCATACAAACAGTCAGTTTCTGATCACATGATAGGAAATACCAATTTTGTTATGAAGGTTAATTAAAAATCAAAATCATCGTCTTTGCGGTTATTTTTTATGTAGGTACATATATAAATATTTATTTAATTAAACATCTTCCTTAATGGTATTTTTTATCACGCGACCTTCTTAGATAAATAGAAATGTAAAAAAAATATATATTGTCATCATTTGTTCTGTTATGTAAATAATTGCGGAAATTATAGCTTAATTAACATGCAATGGTGTTTATATAATATTGAAAATTAAATGAAATGTTTAATATCAGTCTTAAAAAAAACTATGAAACTATGTCAGTGATTGTTTTATATGTATTTAAGTTTATTGCAACATATTTTTAAATATATTTTTTTATATCCTAAACGTTCTAAAATAAAAAGTTTTTTAATTAAGATTTTTATGTATGCACTTAAACACCACTTCAAAACTTGTTAAGATGTAGCTATTGTCAGACTTTTTGTTGAAATCTTAAAATTGAATTTTAGTGAATAAGAAATATTTCCTTGATATATCATTTAACGTAAGAATATGATGACATTATATTTGTTTTTTCACATAGCAGAACGTAATTAATTATTTTCAGCCGGAGTTACACACATGTGTAGTTGGGGCAGGTTACTCCGGGCTAGCTGTCTCGCGTTATTTGAAGGAGTTAGGGGTTAACTTCACGGTATTTGAGGCGTCCAGACATGTGGGAGGTACCTGGAGATTCGATCCACACGTTGGCTTGGACGAAGATGGAATACCCGTCTTTACTAGCATGTATAAATATCTCAGGTAAATTATTTAATGCCTAATTAAAGTATTGATTTGAAATACTTTTCGTAAAACGAAAAGCTTAAATAAAGCTCATAACCGAAGTTTAATAATTTTACTATAATTTTTAAGTTGTTTGTGGACAAATATTATTGATTAAATTTTTACAATTCAAATCTCTATTCAATATAAAAATCGCCAAACATTCTTATGGTTTGATTAAGGTTACATATAGAAACAGTATTAATGAAAGTTTCATGAAAAAAAATATAATAATATAAAAAATGACCTATAAAATAAAGTCCTATTAAATTCATCACTGGTGAATTTTAAAATACTGCGTTAATTTGTTTTCTTAGTTTATCTTATTAACTTTGATTTCGTTTTAGGAATAAAGGTTTTCCAATGCAAAATTTCTTGTTTCTTGAAAAATTTTTTTACAATAATCTACTCTACCATTCGGAAATATTATTGTTTTTCACGTTGTATTTGTACGCATTGATAATTTTATTTTTGCATTTTGTTAATTTTCATATAAGTATAACTCGTATTTTTATTCGCAGATTTTAACATTAAGTTGAACAGTTTAGTAGAGTCGAAGGACGTGTAGTTTTACATAATGCTCGTGTTTGATTTTTTGTTAATAATATAAGTTATTGTTAAAAACTTAATTAAAACTCAAACATGTACAATGTGGGTACAATTTCGTATCGTTATTTCATTGTTCGGTTAAAATATTATAATTTTAATGAGTTTTTTTTTCAATTTACTTTATAAAATTTATATTGCTTTAATTTACCTGCTTAAATTTTTAAATTAAATTTTAAATAATGCTAACTTAATAGATTCATAAACGTATATACACTAAACCGTTCTATTTATTCATCTATCGTTAGTAAAATCTGTTTAAATTCCAGAACCAACACGCCTCGGCAGACAATGGAGTTTGGGGGCTTTCCCTTTCCGGCCAGCGCACCGTCTTACCCAACCGGGACTTGCTTCTACAAATACTTGAAATCTTTTGTCAAACATTTCGATTTAATGCCGAATATTCATGTAAGTAGGTATGTTAATGACTACATTCGTCGGTACTTACAACTATCTGATGTGGTTGCATTTAATAGACATCATTACATGTTTACTAACTCGACTCGTCTCGGTAATGGGAGATACATTGTATAAAATATGTCGAGTGTAGACTCTAACGATGGTATTCACTCAATTGATAGGCAAAATAACTATTTGTGCAGACATTTTTATGTACCTTTTTTATAAATTTTAAATATACTCCTACTTAAAACATACTTTATTCAAATAGGCTTTGACAAGCTCTTTCAAATAGTCAATTTATAAGTTAGTCATGTCAGTTCCACGTGAAGCTACCGCTGCGCTTGCGTCGGCCCTTCGGGTTTATTTAAAAAGATAGATGTTGTCACGGTTGCGTCAAAATACATTTACGTTAATATTTTATATATCTTTCAAAATAATGGTAGTTTTCTTAAGAACAGTGTCAGACACTGTGTAAACACTAGAAGAAAAAATAAATTTTAAACACCGAGGTTTCGTCTTCATAAAGTCTTGGTATTTGCATCTATAATAAAATCCGGCAAACAATTTTACATTTCCCACTTAATAAGTTTAAAGTCTATATTAAGAAATCTTTAATAGATAAAGCATATTATACTATACAAGAATATTTTGACGATAAAGTGGATTTGATACGCGTTGATACATTATGCAGAAATTATTTTAAAAGAGTTTCTATCGAGTTTCTTGCCAGTTCTTCACGGTAGAGACTACATTCAAAACCGGTGGTAGCTTTATAAAAATCTAAAAAAAAAATGACAGTCACTTGACGATTCGAAATTTGGTGATATATTTAAAAACGATCTTATTGTTAAATCACTAATAATACTATTGTTAGAGATCGAATGTGTTGTAACGGAAGGGCTAGCTCACTAGTTAACACGTGACATGAACGCGAACAACGTAAAGCAGATGTAAACTTTAGCCTGGCCCTACATTAAAAAAAATGCTAAAAATTTGCCGAATTGTTAGTAATTTTTTAGAGATTTTTATTTATAAGGTGAGCGATACCAAAGAAAGTTTTGTTCCTGGACTTATAGAGATTAAGATTTAGAGAAATAACTTATCGTTGATTTAACCTGAACGAACACTCGCGAAACTTAGTTACTTAAGTAGTAACTAAGTTTCTTGAGTAAAACTTACAAATGTAACGCCCATCTAAAAATGATAAAAGGCTCGTTTCCAAATTAAAAATCCAGGCGAATTGGGTGTTGGATCGCCTGATTTATCTGTCTGTCGCACCAGAGAAGTGCGCACATTGTAAATGTGTCTCATGGAAATTTCTTACAATGTACGCTCAGACTAAGACTATTGTATGAAAAGTGACAGTAATAAAAATACATTACTAGAAATAGCCTTGAAATTAAATAGGAATTTTAGTAGGTGTCATGTTTTAATAATACAAATCCTACGCTTTTAAATGCTTCGTTTTGTGTCTTTAAATTAAAATGAATACATAAAGGCCTGCGCAGAAGAGAAACTATATTTTAAATACTTTTTAACCTGTCGTAGTAACGCTTCGAACTAGATTGCATATGTAACGTATTATATGTTAACTGTGCGAGGGATTAAAATTATTTTACAAAGTCTATAGAAAAACGGTTTTATTTTGTAATACAAAAATTTTCCTCAGACCAATTCACCATCTGTCTTTAAATCTCTAATATTTATGTATGAAGCTATTATTGCTAAGTAAGCAAGCTATTTTACTTAGAATTATACAAAAATATTGGACATTTGAAACATTGCGATTTGTATTTCGTTTCTAGCTTCAGCATTCAAATAATACAAAGGATTGATATGACGTTGAACTTAGTTTATTCGATTTAATAATAATAATGATGATTGTGGTTTACTTTTGACATTTTTTGCATTTTTTTTAACAGGCGCAGTCATTAAAATACCTTGATAAATTGATATATCTTAATGATGTCATTAATACTTACACATCTAGATTGCATTTAATAAATATTATTATTGTTAATTCTTAACAGTAAATAAAGAAGAAATATTTTGAATGCGTCGATATTTTTGATAACTACTCGACTACGTCGCTTTAGTAATTCTTTTGTTGGGAGATGTATAAGATTTTACAACAGGATCCCAGAACACGTTCAAAATGCTTCTACAGCTGAGTTTAAAAAAATTGTAAATAAACGTTTGTGTGTTAAAGTTTATTATAATATTAAAGATTTCATAGATGATGACACACCTTGGATATAATGTGATCGCTTCCAGGCTGTTTTAATATATTTTATGTATTGTAACCAACGTTGTTAAAAAAAAAAATCCGCTGAATTTCTTTCGTGGTTTCTTCTCAGGCCTGAGGTTATACTTTTCCGAAACCGTGGTAGATTCATTTTCTTGACGTTCAAAAAGAGAATGTAAATTCCTATTTTGAATAAAAATATTTTGATTTTGATTAAGAAATTCCATGGTCACTTTTCAAGAATATCTAAAAATTTACAGAATATATCAATATGTTGAAATGAGTTTACTAAAAAAAGAAGTAGGTCCATTATTTTAATTATTTTATATCCTCTCATTTATTCGTTCTTTTCTACTTTTACAGCTGCGTAGCTTGGTGACGTCAGTAAAATGGATTGATCACCACTGGGAATTGACGTACACAAATACTGATGACAGAAACAACTACACAGTGCCTTGTGATTTTGTTGTCATAGCTAATGGCCAATATGTAAGACCAGTAGTACCCAAAATTCCTGGACAAGACATATTTAATGGTGGGTTTTCATCGGTAAAAACTTATTTATTGTTGGGATATGTAACAATATTATGGTTCTTAGTGGATAAGGAGCTTGATTATAAAAGCTTTTTTTTTTTAAAGTATGTTTTATATTCTAAATATATATAACTCAAAGGTGACTGACTGATTGACTTAGTGATCTATCAATCCACATCCTAAAACACTAGACGGATCGGGCTGAAATTTTGAATGCAGGAAGATATGATGTAGGCATCCGCTAAGAAAGAAGAAGAATTTGATCAATTGAATTTGATGAACATTTGTAGGAAAAAAAATACATACAGCCGAACATATAAACTGCACGTTTATCAAAGTCGTTTAAAAAAGTAGCTTTTTTACAAGCAGCAATTAGAAAATACTTTTCTAATCTAAAATTGAAAATTTAAAAATCTCTTACTATCTATTAATTGAGATCATTTCAATATGACACTTCTGCTGTAAGTTGGTGAGGAGTTGTGTATCCTGCTGATTGCAGATAATGCTGCAGCATCAAGTCAAGGACACGAATCTATGTTATTTTGGTACCATCCCGATTACATTAGCTTAAAAAAACTATATCAATATAAGTCCATTCGTTAGGGACCTACGATGTCACATACAGACACACAAATACACACATTAAACTTATAAAAGCCTTGTTTTTTTGTTTGGGGTTAAAAAGATAACTTTATTTTAAGGTCCTGCCTAGTGTCTATGTAACTTAAAACCTCAAAACCAAAAAAAAAAACAAAATTAAATTTGAAATATAAAATTTTCAACTCATGTTTTCATGATATTTCTTTACAGGAACAATGATTCACAGTCACGATTACAAGGAACCAGAGGTATATAAAGATCGGAATGTATTATTAGTTGGTGCTGGAGCTTCGGGGTTAGATCTCGCTGGTCACTTACATAACATAACGAATAAATTGGTACATAGCCATCATCTGGTCTACAACCAGCCTAAGTTCTCCGAACGTTATATTAAAAAGCCTGACATTAAGGCATTTACAGTAAATGGAGTTGTGTTCAAGGATGGTACTATGGAAGAAGTAGATGACGTCATTTTTTGCACAGGTATTGAAAATGAAATATTATTTATGAAAGTTTGAAAAGACATAGACACTAATTTGTTACATACATAAATTAATTTAATAGCAGTATAAACGAACCCTGACTGCCTAAAATATATAAATACGTTACTTCTATAATTAAAATAAATTTCAGTAGATATAATACAGTTGAAAACATATCCGGGAAATTAGGAAATAAGTAGTGAAATTCTTTGTTATTTTTATTTTATTTTGTAATTTTTATAGGTTATGAGTTTTTCCATCCATTCTTGGACGAGACCTGTGGTCTTACGGTATCTGGCAAGTTCATTTTACCGTTGCACCAAAACATTGTCAACATTAGACATCCCAGCATGAGCTTCATAGGAGTGGTGAACAAAGTTATCACTAGGGTGATGGACGCCCAGGTCAGATTTTATTCTTTCTTAAATGCCTTCGTTGGCCATAACTGTTTCTAATAATTATATAATTAGTTAAATGCTTGGTAAATCATACAAGTTGTATGTGTACACATTTTTTTCTTTTTTCATAACTTATTTATTTTCTAAGGTTAAAGTTTATTAAAAACTATTTATAGACAAAACCACTATTACATTTTACGAAATTATTTTAACGAACGGCTTGGAACAAATGTGTGTTGACTTATCTATATCAGAATATCAAAAGTATTTCTTTATTGAATTGTACATACAGACACATACTGAATTCATCTTAAAATTGATTTACATTTTTTTTTTCGGTTGAATTGTAGAAACAGAAACGACATTTTTATCGCTGGTCGCTCTTCATAGGAATAATAATATCATAAATGATATACATAAAATTATGATTTTCTGATTAGTATTAAGAAAATTATTTTCTTTTATCAAAGAATATAGAAAATTGTCCTTGTTTATAATAAAACTATATTATATATATTGCGTGCGTGTTATTATCAAAACCTGCTTTAGTTAAAATAGTAGTACGTAACACTTATAGTGTACTTTGCAGGCGGAGTACATAGCATCGCTAATTGCTGGTAAATTCAAGCTGCCTCCTCAGGATGAAATGCTTAAGATCTGGCTCTCGCATGTTTACAAGCTTCAGTACAAGCGCAAGAAGATTATTGATGTCAATACTGTTGGACCAGATATGGTAAAGACGCTAGTGTAATTTTATAATAATATATAATATTTAAACTATAGTAATGGGAAAAATATTTTTTTAATAGGTGATTTTGTAGATTTTTTAAAAAGTTTAATAGGTACAATGCTTTATCCGGATGAAATAAATTTGAAATTTTAAAAATTACACAAGTAGTAACAAAATATTACCAATTAATTTTTATTTAATTACAAAACAAAATAACATATATATTTGATATAATCAGTGCATAAAAAATCACAATTGATTTCACCGTGCACTGAGGATTCCTAACGGGATTCTTAAATTAAAAACTACAATTTAAATTTCAGGATCAATATTTTGGAAACCTCACAATGGAGGCGGGCATAAAAAGAGTTCCACCAGTTTTGTCTGACATTAGGGACTTCAATGCAGAGAACCGTCTCGAAGATCTTTTCAATTATAGAGACTATGATTACGAAATACTAGATACAAACAACTACAAGCGGTGGTACAATGGCGGGGGAAGTAGAGCTCAAGAGTGTCCTATCGAGTTATAAGCGGTATTTATACGACGAGAAATGCTTTTGTAAGTTTTACTCTCGTAATTTACATGAAACGACTCCGTAAGGTAACCTTACCAAAGCTGTGGCTGTCAAAATTAAGGCATTGGCAGTAAATTCTTTTAGGTGTAAACCAATGACAAATAATTTATGGAAGTCTTTATGAAGATCTGACAGCAAAGCTTATAAAAGTAATTCTCGCCTACGAGTATAGGTTGAATAGAGTAGTGTATAGTGCTAGAGTGGAGACTTCCAGTACTAGACTTATGTATGTAATAGGATTGTAAAAGGTAGTAAAATCGACTTGTTAGTTAAAGCGTGGGTGTAATTATTATATGATTAACAATTTTAATCTTTTACGGCCTCTCTGATAAAATTTAATGGACGACGTATAACGTGCAATTGCATATAATTGTCATAAATTTTATTAGTAAGGTCGTCAAAGGGTTACAATTCAACGAATAGAATAAATCGTTTACGTACAATACTATACTTAATAGTTTATAAGAAGTACAATAATGTAACCGAACAATAACGACATTTTTGTTAGAAGTTATTCCTTGGTATATTTCTTTTGATGTCGGTTAAATTTATTATTTTATTTAGAACTAGCTGTGCCCGCGACTTCGTTCGCGTGGATAACAGAATGCTTGGCATGTCTCCTGCAAAGCAAAGTTATAATAGCCTGCGGTCAAGAAAAGAGCCTTTTACTTTGGATTTGGAAACTTTCTGGTTGTATTTATAAGCAGACACTAACTCAGATACGGTATTCCTCCACGGTGTTCACAATAAATGTAGAAGAAAAGTGTTTTGTGCTAGTCTTTTTAAAATTTCGATTGTAAAACAGTATGTTCCCGCCACGGTTCTCCTTACATTATATATCGGGTGAATTTTTTAACTGAGCTTGATAGGCCAAATCCGGAACTATAAGGAATCGCGAAAAATACTTAAAGGAGTCTCGTGTCCGATTTTGAGAAATTTAAAACTGCATCATAACTTTTTTGATTTCATGATTTTCTTGGTTAGGAATAGAACCTACTAATTAAAAAAAAACATTATAGCACCACCTAATAGTGTCACCTGTAAGAATCAACTTTAGGAAAGTAAGCGAAAAATAAAAGGAAAAGATTTATTTTTATACAAAATAACATTAAATCTATACATGAATTAGAAGTTAAGTAATCGATTCTACACAGACATAATCAAATATGTGGGTTAAGTCATGGGTCCCGGTAAGTTTAGAAAAAAGTAAGCATTACTTCGAACGATTTGTTTATAGGTTGCATCAAAATGCTAGTCACCTACTAAAGTAAGGAAGGAGAGTGTGACAATCGAAAATATATAAAATGAATAACTCACAGTAACTTCTTTTATGTTATCTATTTATTCTATGTGAGCAATACAAATGATAGAATGTGACGTTTGCTTTGGTCCCCGTCACCTAGGTAGGTTTAGATAATTCTTAAAAAGGTTAATCAATTTATTGAAAATCTACATTTCAATTCACTCGGCTATTGTACTCACCCACTATTAACGTAACAACATCCCGTTATATTTTAATATTCGAAGAATTACTAAAGATTTAATTATTGTATGAATTTGATAGAATTTTGTAAAAAAATAGTCTTTTCTCTTTATTGCATTTAACTGTATACTATTACCTCACTACAGTTGATCCTTATAATATGTTACAGTATCAGGTGATGCAATAATACAGAATGTTAATTTTTGCAAAATCATCATGTTCGTTTCTGGCTAGGAAAACTTATTTTTCAAAAAATTAATGATATACTTTTAGTTTTTATCTAAATCGGCTCTGTGACTCCTTTAATTATTATTTTTTGCCATTGCTTATAGTTTCGGATTTGGTCTATCATATCCAGTAAAAAAATACCCAGTAAATATATTATATTTTAAAATTATTATATTAATATAATATATACATATCTTCCCTATTTGAATTAGATGTTGTTCACTACTTCATTGGTTTCAATTTTGTTCCTTATTACATTGGCTTTCTGCTAGTGAATAGTAGTCAGTTTCGTCAAAATCGGTCCAGCTGTTTCAGATATTAGCCGAAACAAGCTGAGTGACAAATAGACAAAAATTTTAAAATTGGTAATTTTGTTGTCAGTATACTTTCAGTATAGTATACTTTCATATGCATTAATTTAAAATTTCAAACAAACATATCAATTTCGGAATCGGAAATTGTTCGATATTTTATTGGTTTCTACAATATTTTGTTATCGCGCAATTCCCTGTTTTACTTATTCATTAAAATAAATACAATTTTTTTTAATAAAAGTAGCCTAAGTTAATCTTTATAATATTAGCTGTCCAATTAATACGTAATGTTTTAAAGAACTTTTTAGACTGTGATATTTCGTGATTTTTTTCTTTCATCTCCTCTTCCTCCTTTGGGCCTCATTAATATGGGTTTAAAATATGGGATTAATGGACATCCCCTAACTGCGATCGAAAGTCCCATCAAACTTGATTCAGTTGTTTCAGAGATTAGTCGTAAGAAACAGACTGATAGACAAAAATTTTAAAAATGGATTTTTTTATGTAAGTACTGTATATACATACCTTTATGCATTTCGTGAAAAGTCTAAAATAATGTTCGAGGTGAACCCTTAAATTGACAACTTTTTTATTTATGAACCGATTTAAATGAAACAAACACTAAATGTTAAGTGAAGCTTACTACATTATATTAATGACCACACACCTTAATCGGATAAGCCGTTTTTGATATATGGCACAGATAAACAAACTGACAAGATTCTAACAGTTATTGTTTTGGGTTCTATTGCGTAGGTAAAAGGCCCCCAATATTTTTTTTTCCTATTATATCTTTTATGTACAGACAGCGACCCGTTAGATTTTTTTATATGTATAGATTAAAAAATATCTATACTAATAATAATCTTAAATAAAAGTAAGCCTAAGTCACTCCTTATAACATTTGCTAAGTGCGAGTAAAAGTACCATCAAAATCGGCTCAGCCGTTTCAGAGATTAGTCGGAAATAACAGATAGACAGTAAGACTGACAGACAAAAAATTAAAAAATCTATTTTTCGATGTAAGTACTGTATATACTTTCATGCATTTAGTGATAAGCACTGAAAAATGTTCCGCGGGATTCCTTAAATTGACATAACTTTTTTATTTATGGACCGATTGACATGAAACAAAGCCTAAATGTTAAGTGAAGCTTACTACAATATATTAGCGAAAACCGCATCTAAATCGGATGAGCTGTTTCTGAGATTAGCTTGCACAAACGCACAGACAAACAGACAAACAGATAAGAATTCTAAAAATCATTGTTTTGGGTTCTACTGCGTTGATAAAGGCCCCCTTTAATATTTTTTTTCATATATCTTCCATGTACAGACAGCGACCCGCTAGAATTTTATTATTAGTATAGATTTCATTGGTTTCAATTTTGTTCCTTATAAAATTGGCTTTCTGCTATTGACAGTTTCATCAAAATCGGTCCAGCTGTTTCAGATATTAGTCGAAACAAACTGAGTGACAGATAGACAGACAAAAATTTTAAGATTGGTAATTTTGTTGTAAGTACCGTGTATACTTTCATATGCATTTATTTAAAATTACAAACAGACACATCAATTTTATTAATTTGTATAGATGTATGTATACCTACCCTTCTTAAATCGGAAAATGTTCACTATTTTATGGGTTTCTCCAATATTTTGTTATCGTGTAATTCTCTTTTTTACTTATTGATTACAATAAATATATTTTTTTAATATAAGTAGCCTAATTTAATCCTTATAATATTAGCTATAGGTGCTGCTGTAATGTTTTTAAGAACTTTTTATACTTTGTGATATTTTGTGATTGTTTTCTTCCATTCCCACTCCCTTCTCTGGGCCTCACGTGAATAATGGACATCCTCTAACTGCGAGTAAAAGTCCTATCAAATTTGATTTAGCTGTTTCAGAGATTAGTCGTAAGAAACAGACTGACAGTACTTGATGTAAGTACTTTCATGCATTTAGTGAAAATCACAAAATAATGTTCGACGTGACCCCATAAGTTGACATATCTTTTTTAGCGGGCACAAACGCACAGATAAACAGACAAACAGATAAAAATTCTAACAAATTTTGTTTTGGGTTCTATTGCGTAGGTAAAGGCCTCCAATATTTTTTTTCATATATCTCACATGTACAGACAGCGACGTTAGATTTTTTTTCATATATATAGATTTAAAAATATCTAAAATAGAAGTAACCTCAAGTCACTCCTTATAACATTTTCTAACTGCAAAAAGTACCATCAGAACCGGTTAAGTCGTTTCAGAGATTAGTCGGAACAAACAGATAGACAGACAGACTGACAGACAAAATTTTTAAAAATGTATTTTTTTATGTAAGTACTGTATATACTTTCATGTGTTTAGTTATAAACACAACAAAAATGTTCAACGTGATTCCTTAAATTGACATAACTTTTTTATTTATGGACCGATTGACATAAAACAAACCCTAAATGTTAAGTGAAGCTTACTACAATATATTAGTGAAAACAGCATCTAAATCGGATAAGCCGTTTCTGAGATTAGCGTGCACAAACGCACAGATAAACAGACAAACAGACAAACAGACAAACAGACAAACAGACAAACAGATAAGAATTCTAAAAATCATAGTTTTGGGTTCTATTGCGTTGGTATAGGCCCCCTATAATATTTTTTTTCATATATCTTCCATGTACAGACAGCGACCCGCTAGAATTTTATTATTAGTATAGATTAAGTATTTTTATGAATATTTTTATATCAATACTTATATATTCTTTTTACAATATTGAACACGTTGAACAAGACTGTTCCAAATTCTCTCTAGAAAGACTTTTATACGAAAAATTTTCTGTTTTAGTAAATGTAAATAGGAACTTGCGATATTGTGGAGTGCATTTTCTCTTATAACTAATACTTATATTTCGAAGTTCACTAGGAACTTATTACAACTATTAAGGTTACCTTTAAGTTATGATTATAAATTGTAAATAATAATCATCAACCCATCCCTTTACTGTGAATGTTGAACCTTTACAATAATGTAGGTTTATCAGAAAAATACAAAGGGTATTCTTTATTAACATACCACGCAGGCGAAGCCGCGGGCAATAGCTTTATTATTAATTATTAATAATTTTGCTGTACCTACTAGTATATTTTCACTTCCTATTTTAATCATTTTCTAATAATTAATTATATTTACAATTTTTTAATTGTAACTGTCTTCCATTCAATATTTAAGATTTAAGCATTGTTTTATTTGTAAAATATATTATGATGTTGCTCCAAATCAGCTGTTAACTTAAATAATAATTACGCATAAAATTGAAAATAAAATATACTTATCATTTCGTTTATTTGTTTTATTTATTAGTTTTGAAAGCATTTTAAAATAATGTTGTAAATTTTGTGCAATATGAATAATTACAAATAGTATATGGCTGGGTAAAAAGGTTCTTTCTAAATACAGTCGTTATCGTAAATGCAGGTTGGTTGTATAAGAGTAGTAGTATTACTCTAGTTTTAAAATATTTGCCTCAAAATTTTACAACCTATGTCTAGCACAAGTACTAACATAAAAACAATTATCAAAATATAGTTATATTTTACATTAGATTAAAAATATATAGATTAAAAATGCTATGATATAAATATTATTTAAAGCTTAAAATTATGGTAAATTGTATTTTAAACTTAACTTTCTCTTTAATAATAAAATTAAATATATATAATTAATTAAAATATATATGTATGGATATTTTGAGTAAGTATATAATTTTTTAAATTATATAAATCAAACATTTTACAATATTATCGTCTTGTTATAACTCTATATAAAAATATTGTTTGTTCACATTTATATATAAACGTAGTTCTATGTCGACTTACGCAGTTATCTATAATAGCTTGTAAATGTCCCAACACAACTGGACTAATGCGTCCTCTTCTACCTCACCTCTTTTAAGAGAGCTTTAAACAGAATTCACGCCCGAAATTTCCACTTAAATTGTGGTATTAATGTATCTACGAACGATCTGTTCTGTTCTCAGTTTTATTTTCAATACTCCGGATGAAGTTTTCATTATCTATAACCGTGTAAGCGTAGTTTCTAAACGTGTATAAGTCTTCCAGCTTCGCCTCAATATCCTTGGTGCGGATCTTAAACATGACCGGAGGTACTCTCTCTATACCGGATTCTTCTGTCAAACTAGCGTAATAGTCATCCTAAAAAATGATAATGTCTATAATGTAATGTATATAATGTCCTTTGTATGTTTGTTATTAGTTTATTCTTTAGTTTTTTAGCATGCGGGACAACTGATCACCGCCGACCATAGACAATTAGAGGAGTCAAATGCTATGCCAGTTTAAAAAGTATGGAAAGGAATGGTTGAAGGTTTCGGTTTCCATCTCTCTCACTAACCGTATGAAAAGCAGCTATATTAGCTATTCCACGACGGTGCGATTTTCTGTGAGAATGAGGTACTGCCCGGAACAAGCTAGCGCGTAAGCGTTCTGTAGCTACTGGTATATAAATAAGCAGTAAAGTAGTTTTCTATATTAATACTATAAATTTCACTAATTTAATTTTAAATCGATCGTTAATATGGTCTACTTACTTCTTTTTCTGCTAAAAAATGTATTTCAGAGAGTGGTCGCCCGTTCGCTTTGACGACATCAGCTCGCTGCTGCCATTCCTCCATCATTTTCTCCTTCGATGGTAACGTGAAATTACCTTTTACCAAAGCTGTTGCATATCTGGACTGTAATATAATTAGTTCGAAAATTATCGTAAATACACAATAGAAGTTAGTATTAAGATTTTCAATTTTGATAATTGAGGGTAGGAAGTAAAAAATACAACCAGTCGACTGAGAATCTAGGTTTCCGTATCATCATCAAAAATATTTGCAGTATGTATGATTTGTATATGTGTATAGTTTATAAGGATACTTTTGTAAAAAAATAAGGAAGCGTTAGCAACAAATATGAAAATTTTAAAGTCCAACTATCACTCGATCGATTTTTATGATTTATTGTTATAGCGGCAACAAATATGCACTCCATGAACATTTTAACATTGTAACTGTTACTGACGGACGAACAGACAGACGGACGGATAGCGCAGGCTAAGTAATAGGATTCCCTTGGCAAACTTCTGGTATGGAACAGGTTTTTACATAATATTTCAAACTCTAGACCATAGCTTTGTTATTTTATTATTATTAATTTACTTTTAAAGTTTGACAGACACGTCGGCGCAGGGGTCAGTGCAACTGACTGTAGACGCTAACGGACGCGGGTTCGATCCCCGCTCACGGCAAATATCTGTTTTGGCCATACGGATATTTGTCGTGGTGGTTGTGTTAGTGCTGTGTATGTTTCCGGACCCCCGACACAAGGTCACAAAATCTTAATGGGGGCCGTTGAGTGTGATGCGTTTATTTATTATTTATTTTTAAAGTTTTTTTTTTAATTTAGGAAATACTTTAAAAACAAAAGACTTTAAAATAATGTGTTGTCCATAAAAAAAATAGTTCGAAAAATACTTTTCCGAAAGGATGGTACGGCCGCTTTTTGGCTTTTTGGGAAAGGCACTGTCGTGCTCTCAGATGTATGTGAATATGTATGAATGTCGGTTTCATTTTGATAGCATTTTTTCATTTTTCCAGTAGCCTAAGCGGTGTGACTAATTTGGAAGTGTAAGGTGATATTAGATTCGTATTCCGTGTCGGAATTTCAAAGGCTATGCAACGTCAACATAAAATCAACATGGCGGGCATAAACTAACAAAATGGTATTGTGACGTCTTGTAACCTAAAAGTTTAACCGATTTTGAAGATCAAGTTGTTGTGTATCGGGTTTAATCTTGTAAATTACTTAAGCCTTGTCACCTGAGCGTCTATCGCGACAGCCAGACAAGCTCGTACGACCATTCCCAACATCATCATCGTGGGCTCACGAATATTAACTATGTACTTGTACAATGGGGTTACGCTGTGAGTATCTAAATTTAATCCGCAAGTCTCGTCCAAAAATGGATAATAGTATTGGAATCCTGAAATCAGAATAGGACTTTTGTAATGTTTGATTTTTTCATTGCTTATCATTTATTTAGTCCTTTTTAACCGACTTCAAAAAAGTGTAGGTTCTCTGGTCGTCGTGGACTTTTTGCTCGAAAATTACGTTTTCAAAATAATACTTTCTTATTGAATTAATAGAATTTTCGTAAAAATCGATTCAGTAGTTTGGTTCTTAACGCAAGTAACTGGAATAAGTATGCCATTATTGTAAACTAAATAATATTATTTATATTCTATTTAAGTATTTGCTTTATTTAAGTCTTGTAAATCTTCAGCGTATTTGTCTGTGCTGTGAAATATTACATCCGAAAACGGCTATTTAAATATAAACCTTTGAATTTAATTTATTTTTTATTTTCATTTAACATACAAAGATACAGAAGTTTAAAGACTAATTGGAAATATTTTTAGTCTAGGTAGACTATAATGAATATCATTATAATGTAACTTGTAAATTATTACGTAAATACTTTTTATTACGACAAATATAAGTGTTTCCAAAAATAAAAGACAAAAACTATCGACATCAAGTACTCAAAGTTAACTCCAACTTCTCGAGTGATTCTCATAAATACCTATGTTCAAGTTTCTGTACCCTATGTATAGAATAGATATTCAAGTTTCTATACATAGAGTATAGAAACTTGAACATAAGTAAAGGTGATTTTAAAAACTGACCTGTACAATATATTACATCGTCGATATCTTCATAGCTGTCATCTACAAATACAACACCAGTCTCATTGAACTCCTTGACATCTGGTTTTTTGATGTAATGCTTTGGGAAAACTGTTCGGAACATGATCTTCGAATGGTGGCTGTGAACGAGGGTTTTGGAGACTGCGGCCACATCCATGGTAATGTCCATGCCTGATGGACCGGCACCGACTACGAGTACTCGACGGTCTTTGTAATATTCTGGCTCTCTGTAATCGTGACTGTGGATAATTGAACCTGAAATAATTTGGATGTTGTAATAAAAGCTTTTGCTTTGATTTATCTATTGATTTGTTGTTAACATATTTATTAATCAACGAACGCAATCCCTACCCGAAAATTTTTCTTCGCCGGGAATATTTGGCATATGTGGTTTACTAAAATGTCCATTACCGACGAAAACAAAGTCATATTCGTCTTCGAACTCCTCACCAGTCAACACGTTTTGATATTTAACCTTCCAAATGTTGTTTTTTCTCGTAACTAATTTTACAATGTGTAGGAACTGTAAAAGTGTTTATAATATTTTTGAAATTATTTTTAATACATTTTATTATAGAATTGGATAAAGGTGTGAATTTTATAACATGTTATGTCGATAATTATTCATAATTTTAATATGAAATAAAAATTATTGATTCCTTGAAAGAAAGATCTTTTATAATTATTATTATGGTGAAAAAAGACATGAACGGTGCAGTGTGGCCATGCATATGTATATCCGATACTGAATAAATTTACCTTAATGTGTTTCTCTAAATCGAAATATCTAACATAATCCTTGATATAATCGTAGTAAACTTTCCATGTCGGGAACGAAATCATTTCATCTGGTATAGGAAAACCTCTAAGCTCCATAGTAGGTTTTGGAAGATTAGTTCTACAACATTTATAAAATGTAGTACGTAATAATAATATAAACTCTATACTTAATACTGTTTATATTTTTATTACGAATGCGTTATACTATTTATGTTTGTTTGTTTTATTGTTAATATTGTTTAGACTTCTATTTTTGTGTTTTATGATTGCTTTTTAGACATAATTCTATTTATTTATTGAAATTAAGACAACTGATTAACAGACAACTCACAGTCGAAAGTACTAGAAGTATGAAATTATTACAGGAGTTGAGTAAATAAATTTAAATTTAAATGTTTATGTATGATTATTTTAGTATAACTTTTCTATATCATATTCTTTGAATGAATAGTAGTGTTAAAAATGCTAAATCATTTGTAAACATTTTTGTCTTATCATTATTATTGATAAAGGTTGACTCCACGTTTCTTACTGCGTCTCATATAAGATAAGTAAGAAAATACATATCATCATAAATCATTGTATTTGTAATGTAATAAATAGTCTGTATAAATGAGATATAAGTATTTGTTGTTTTATATATTTATGATTATTTTTTTAGGTGATAACATAAAGTAGACTGAGGCGAGTATTGCATTTCACATAAAACATGTCGCTCTCGATAATAAAACTTGGTAACCTGGTAACAGCTACGACGGACGCTAGTTGTTACGAAGGCAGTGTATGTTAAAAATATGGTACTGACAGTAAAATCTTTCAAGTGTAAAGCAATAAGAAATAACTTATGTAAATATTTATGAAAATCTGAGAGCAAAACTTATAAGTGTAATTCTCGCCTTTGTTTATTATTTCTTTGACTTATTTATTAATTAACATCTTACATAAGGTTAAGTAGATAACTGTTAGGTACCAGGTTACAGAAATATTTTATATCAGTTTCTAGAGTAAAACTTATCAGTGTAATTATTAAAACAACTCTGAAAAGTAGTAAAATTTACCTGGATAACCTTACATAAGCTGCTGCTGTCAAAAATAATGATATTAGTAATAAATTTCTTCAGGTGTAAAGTAATGACAAACAGCTAAGTCTGAGAGAAAAAAAATATAAGTGTAGTTCTCGCCTTAGATATTTGACGTAACCTCGAGTCAAGTATTCTTATACATTTACTTTAGAATTGATTTAAAGTTTTTTACACTTATGTTGGTTTTGATATAAAAATAATTAAGCGTCGTTGTGGGATATAAATAATAACAGAATATAAATTGATCAAGGTGACGAAAAATACACAATTAAATGCATTATTAATTTAGACGTAGTAGCTATGAGAACGAAAGAGTATGGAATAAAAGATTTAGAATAAAAATATGTAGCATGGCTCATACATTTTGGTCATTTCACTTACCTCAAATTTTTATACATGCTGGTATGTAACGGCAAGCCGTTTTCATCAGTGCCCACTCTAGGGTCATACCGCCAGGTGCCGCCGACATACCGCGTCGACTCAAAAACATCAAATTGGATACCCTCGTCTTTTAAATATTTGGCTGAAGTCAGTCCCGCTAAACCAGCTCCGATTACACATACTCGAGGATTATAGGACTTTATCTATAAAAAAAATTGTTAATTATAATTATGTTTTATACTTTAAACAAAATAGGATTTGTAAACTGAGGCCAATGAATAAGATCGTTGTACCTTTACAATATACATATGTTGCAGCATATAAAGTTTTATAACATAAAAATGATAGGATGATTGATTTACTACAAAGAAATATTCTATATATTATTATATATTATCTTATTCTCTTTTTTAGAGCATTTAAATTTAAAAAATAGCTCGTTTTTTTAAATGCAACATTGTTGCATGGTCGATTGCCTGTTCATTGACTATACTCTAGTTTTTAAATAAGAAGCCCAATTTTCTAGTAATTTGACCCAACTCCTACTACTTGGACAGCAGCAAAAGTGCATTATTCAATTTATCATACACCTTAGAACAGGCTATCATTATTAATTTTGTACATAAAACTTTGCATCTTTGCTATTGACCTTTGAAAACTTCTTTGATTGGGAACCCTGGAAGCATTGGGAGAAAGTCCTGAACGAGGCAGCCACGTCACGTTATCGCTTAAAAAAGGTTTCCATAGCTTAATGCAAAATTTCGTGTCGGTTGTGTAGGATAAGACGAAGCTGTTCCAATATAGCTTATAAGATTCGAACTATTCTAACAAGATCAACAAAACAAGTTAAATTAAAGCTTCTAAAAAGATAAAAAGATAAAAACGTAATGTTAAATAATTGTCGATTAATATCGACAATAAAACAAGTAGTAAGACAATAAGACAAGTTAAATAATATTATAATAAGTTATAAACAATAAAATTATAATATTATTTAAGTATAGATATGTCATAACCTAATGGATTTGGGCGCTCAGTATCGTGAACTATGGACGACGTTACTTAACAACCAGCTACCGACCGAATATGACAAGCGACCATTGCGTCATATCATATTATAATTAAATATTAATCAATTGAGTTCTGTCAATCAAGTTTGTTAAAGTTGAAATTGAGTAGAGATTTTTAACGTCTAATAGTATAAGCCTACAACATATGTATAATTATATAGTAATAGAATAGCATTGTAATAAATATCATTTATTTTTTTATTATTGTAAATGGTAACCCATAGACATAATAATAAGGACTGGCTCCTAGTAGCGGTTAAAAAAATTGAAACAGTGCGTAAGAGACGGATAAATTCGATGCCAATAGTTGTATCTATAATAAATTCAATTCTTTAATTAGTGGATTTTAATTGTACAAATTGTATCTTTCCTGGATTTTGCTTGGTTTACGTTACCTCTGTGTACAAATTTTACTATAAAACTCCCTAAATAAATAAATAAAATTTCCTTTTCTTTTGTGTTTTAATATTATATATAACTATTATGTAGATTTTCAATCGAATATACGTTCTGTTTAAGAAATTGTAAAAACCTGACAAACTTGTCAACTCTTCTTAGTCCCAAACATTACATTTTCGTTCGCAATAATTTTTCAAAATTTTTCATAAATTATTTCCGAGTTTAACAGCTTCGATCAATGAATAATTATTTTCTCTTCTGGCAACACTGATGACTACGTCAATTGTCAATGTATTTTGAAGTTTGGATGTGACAATGTGTACAGTACGTAAAGCCAAACGTAAACACAGTATTTTATCGTTTGTAATGTAATGTGACCTAAATATTTAAAATTGTAGATATTATTATTACGATAACATTATCACGTACAAATTTAAAACAAGTGCCGATCAATCATGTTGTAAACAATGTCAATGTTGAGGTTATAAATTGTGATGAAACGATCAATACAATTTTACTCTTACCATTATGAACGATGAAATTTATGTGGATTAAAGCACTACAATGGATTTAATATAGTTTTAAAAATATAAACTAATCTTTTATAAAGTATTGTTTAAACGAAAATAAAACTACACTTATACCAATACAAACGTTTCAACACAATAAATTGTATTATAAAAACTGAGAATTTTTTGTTTAGTCATAAGAGATCACGTAACTTTGATAATACTATCACTAACATGTTAATATTCTGTCAGATAAATTTACGCAGCGGAGACACACTTTTGTTTTTCGAACAAACGCAACGCGAAGAGTCAATGACTAGTGTTTGCGGATATATTAAATGGATGCGTTCAAATGGTTCCGCCTTTCGACCTCAATATACCTATTTGGGGTTCGTCCATTAATCATATAATATTGTTAGCAACTTTTTAATTTCCTCATATGTGCCATAATTGTTCTTATATTATGTTGCAATATTATATTTTGTATCATTTTATGCATTTAACTGACTACGACCACTGTTTCAACCCTCCCCTCCCCTTGTATAAAATAAATCAGATTTTTTTAAATTGAATATATACACACCGAAAAAAGACTTCTTTTTTGTAGATAGAAACACGTTCTTTTATTTTACGGACAGTAATCATCATTCGTTTAATAAAATTCTATGAACGATATAAGTTTGTCGTTTTAACCGTACCCAGTTTACCCTATACATAGACAGGCGATGCTATTAGTTATTGAAGAGTTCCATAGTTCCGTATCTCAAAATATCTTCAAATTAGATCCTTTTGTGTTATATATACAAAATCATACCAAAAATATTCATATAAATATCGAAAACCCTATAGAAATCGGCCATACAAGTTGTATACATACATACGTAAATCCGTATGTATTTACATATATCCTTCATAAAATTAACCTTCATAAAAAAGCTAAGAACAATCTCGATTACATAAGCTTTTAAACAAAAAAAAATCGCATTGAAATTGGTCCATTCCTTAGGAAGCTTCAGTGTTACAGACAGACACACAGATATACACGTTAAACTTATAACACCCATCTTTTATGGTCAGGAATTCAAAATAGATGACCGACTTTGAAAAACAAAATACGCAATTTAGTTTATTTTGACTAATTATTTTGATTCAAAAAGCAAACTAGTGAACTGATTTTAATAAAAAGTATGTGGGGGGATCTTTTCTAATAAAAAATTATTTTCTCAATCAGTTTAGAAATGACTGATGTAACGATCAATAAAAACACTTTGAATTGAACACCTCCTTCTTCTTTAAAATCGATTGGAAATGACGCAAAACATGCAGAGTCAAGAGCGATTTTTTTACTTTAACGTATATTATTATTCATAGAGTCATAGACTCTATATGTTTCAACGTAAGGTCATTTTAATTATATTCATTGAATATGTTAACTTATCGTGACTCACATAATAAATTAGGATGTCCGTTTGTAGATATTTTTTTGCGAAGAACACTTGTGTAATAAAAGTTATACACTAAAAATTTGCAGCGTTTTAACAAAATATTTGTTGTAAATGTTAAAAAAGAATTCATCATACCTTTTTTAAGTCCACAGCAAAAGCTAAACTTATATTAAAACACAAAACACAAAGTGCAACATAAAATAAATTCATTTTGTGCATTATTACAACTATGTCACACAAGATTGATGATAATACTGGGTTCCTTGACGTTGTATCAATTATTATATGTGACCTCTATCGTATCGACCCCTAAAGGTATTGTTAACCGTGTGTGATGTCGCGCAATTTATGTAGAGAAAAATGTGCATACAACTTCTTCACATCGCTGTGCGCTGTTTCGCCAGATTTATCGGTAATTACAGATTTATTACCTTTTATAAATTGGTTGACGCAAATATATATTTTTTGTTAAAACAGCCTTCTGATATTGAAGCGTTCAAACGTTAAATTAATATAAAATATATTAGTGTAAAATGATTTTATTGTATGTTTTTATTACATGGTTTAAGTCAGAAAAAAAAATAGATTTTGTTGCATTGTGGATTTCTTTTGTAAGTAGGGACCTTTGTAAGTTTTATATCAAACCAAGAGAAATTTTCCATAAATTCAAAAAATAATGATATTGACTTTTGTATTTTTTTTAATTAAAGTTTTATTTTCCTCAGTTAGAAAAGAGCTAATAATCTTTAAACGTCTAAACGGATCTTTATAAATTATAGCTAAGAATCATCTTGATATTAGCTTTCAAACAGAACCATGCCGCATCAAAATCGGGTCATTCGTTAGGGAGCTACGACGCTACAGACAGACACACAGATACAGGGATACACACGTCAAACTTATAACATATTTTTGATTTTAAAAATATCTTAGTTTTTAAAATGTATCTTTATCTTTGTAGAAATAAATAAACTAAAACACATGCTTAAACTAATATTTAAATACTCTTTTTCGTTTTATGACTTTTAATTTACATTAAATAATATTTGTAGCAATGTTTATTTTTAAATAAAAGTATATATGTAATACATATTAAGTGTATCGAAAAATATATTGAACTCATTAAATTTAGTGTCGCAAGTACCAAAATGCGTGTATTGGTCAGGCTATGGAAGCGCAAATTAGATTCACAAGGGGCCATTCGCTCCGACAACTGTATTATATTCTAAATTGACCATGAAAAAGAATTTTAGCGGAGGCTGCCCCCAAATAGTCTATGGAAAAAATATCAATGATCTTAAAAATTTATATTGTACACATTGATAACATCACGACCAAGATTAGATCAAAAGTCTTATTGACTAATGTTTTATGATTTATTATATTATTTTTTTTCTTTTCAAGTGACTCGATCTTGCCAAAAAACTAGAAAAGAAATCTGTTGATCCGTTCACAACAGAAATGTTACAGGATCACCTGCTGGGCTGAAAATTGCCTAAAAATTTCATAAAATTCGCAATTTCGCCCTTAATTCGTGATAAAAATGAGCCTATGATTAATCTAATATAAAAATATAAAAGTCATATGGCTTTACAACACGAAAAAAATTCAAGCTATGTGCTTCATGCATTCATATTATAAGTTAGTTAATTTTTTTTATAAGAATATAATTATTCACGATAACTTTGCTCAGAACCAGATTGAAGATTGTATTGTATTGTAAAATTTTTTAATATAAATATTTTACACAAAGTTAATCTGTATATTTTGAGTATACACCATCTAACCCCCGTGTATATTAGCCAGACTATCTTGAGGGTTCTTCGAATCACCGCCCATTCACTGCGCGGATTTCAATTCGATTCATATTTTTAATATTCATAATTTTATATCATATAGCAAATATTTGTTTTTTACAAATTAGGTATAATAAAGTCCAAATTTAATGTATATTTTTAAAGATTTAATAAAAACGATTTTAGGTTTTATAAGATCTATAATAATTAGCGCAATGACCGCAATGCAGCGGAGTAGTGATAAAAACCGAAAAATGGACGCAGTTGCAAATAAAAACTTGGTTATACTTACATTTATTATCTTTCTTTAAAATGGGGAATTCTACGAGTCTAACACATCACATTCCGCTTAAAAACATATTTTTTTATTTAGTTATAAAATATCTAAATAATTGAGTATTGTAGCTGTCGCGGCTATCCACGGCGCGAGTCATACAAATTTTAGAGTCGACGTGTAGAATAAGCAGTTGCATTTTATATTCATACTGCCTTACTACAAAAAATTTAAACATACGTTAAACGCGTGTCTATAAAATCCTGTACTATAAATCCGTGTCTAAAGACAATTTCATTTTTAGGGTTCCGTAGTAAAAAACGGAACCCTTATAGTTTCGCCATGTCCGTCTGTCTGTCTGTCTGTCCGCGGCTTTGCTCCGAAACCCTTAATACCAGAAAGCTGCAATTCGGTATGAGTATACATATGAATTACGCCGAGAAAGTCGTACAATAAAATGTTAAAAATATTTTTTTTCAGGGTGTCTTCCCTATGTGTTAAGAGAGACCAAATTTTTTTTTCTCATTTATCCCATGTTGTGGGGTATCGTTAGATAGGTCTTTCAAAAATGTTATAGGTGTGGGAAAACCATTTTTCCGAACGACGAACTGTTTCCGAAATATTAAGCTTTGAAGTGTCAATTTTTCTTAGAGTCAAGTGTCCCCCACCTCTATCAACTAAACTGCTGCGTCTAAAAATATGAAAAAATTCACGGTAGTGGTACATATAATGAATTTAAAAGGAAAATTATCACGGCTATGTGGGTTCTTATGGTTATCGAGTTATAGATGATCTAAGTAAAAATAAATATTTCACTTTTTAAAGCATCACATTATGTAAACATTAATAATTTTAAATTAATATATGAATTTAAATGAATAAATAAATAAATATTTAATAAGTTTAAATTAAAATGAAATATAAAATAAGGTATAAAACAATGTCTCAATAAAACATGTCGCGAGTGATTCTGAATCGCGCTTATGAAGTTTTCAACCAAATCTCCATAGATTTCATAGGCGCTAATTAGGAAGGAAATTTATCGGCGCTAAGTATATTTTACAAGTGTTAGAATAATAAATAATCGACGAACATATAAAGTTCAAAATCGTTAGTATAATTCACATTCAAACATTCATTTTACATTAAAAATATTTTAGTCTCGAAATATAAAGAGAAATTAAAAATAATTTTATAATAATAAAAGGTTTAAAATTGTAAGTACGTATATTGTATAAACTGACTTAAAAAAGGAAATTCCCGGTTCGTCGTAAACTTTTTTACGAAAATAGGTACTCGAAGATTGCTTGACCGATCTTGACAATTCTGACAACTACGGAACCCTACATTGTGTGTGGCCCGACACGCACTTGGCTGATTTATTAACGTATGCTTAAAACTTATTTTAGCTGTCAAATACGACGTATACGATATGATATTTTATTTCTTTATAATTTTAGACGCAGTGTAGCAATTTTGACAACATTTTAAGCAATGTTTAATTTTTAATCATAGTTTAGCTAGATACGTGTTTAACATGGTTTTATTTCACCTTTTGTTGTAAAGCAGATCTTTAACTCTAATCTCAACGTATCACTTAATGAAACCTCCAAAAAACATAAACACGTTCTAGTGAACACACAAGTTCATATTCCGCAATGTGATGAGATGACCTATAGAACCCCCTATTTTAAGGATATTAATTAAAACTCGAACACTATGTATCATTGTTCTATTGCACACCAAGAAAAAACGTGTGTACCTCTTTTTAACCTCCGACCAAAAAAGAGGGGTGTTTAAGTAATAGGCGTGTATCTCTGTATGTCTGTCTGTGGCATCGTAGCTCCCTTATCGAATCGACAATTTTGATGTTTTGTTGTTTATCTTCTCAATAAACTATTCAACACAAAAAAATTTAATCGGATCAGTAATTTCAGAGGTTACATACAAAGTTACAAACAAACAAATAAATTACCTCTTTATAACATTACTATAGATATTTCGAGCATGGAGGAATATGAGGTTTGGTATATAATTTAAATATAGAAGGAATTCAAAGAGCTAGCTTAAATATATGGCGTGGTATAGTTTGTGTTCATGCTGAAAATGTCAAACAAAATAATTAATCAGCGAAACAAAATAAAAAATCGTTTTGACAGTTGATTCTTGTACTAAAATGAAATAAACAAAAAAAAATTAAATTGAAATGAAAACGAAATAAATTAACTGTCAAAATGCATTGCGATAGCGATTTGCAGATTTCACTTGTCATACTCTGTCGCTAATATCAATATCCTGGGTGACAAAATCCAAGAGCTTGAAGTCGGTTAAAAAAGCAGATGATCTCCGATTGTGTGACAATTTAAAAAAATATATTTATCAAAGTATAGGTATTCACACCCTGGTAAAAATGTTCTGTTTTGTTCCCTTGGTTAATAATATACAATTTTAACTCGTAAAATTTCAAAGTTTCGAATATTAGTAAAGTCACGCGCTACATTAATATACGTAATATTATTTCCCTGTTATTCATATGTATAGAGTAAATTCCAGTTTGATTAGGTGTTATGAAACTGGAATGTCGTCGACTCGTCGTCGCTCAATGGATGCTTGATGTATTAAATTTTCCGTTAATTGATAAATACTTGACCATCGATGTGTATAATCGAATGTTCATACACAGCTCGCGTTGGTTTCTCTAAAATGGAGTGTATTGTATGACAATAATGTTTAATTCTGGATAAGGGTTTGTTTCAGAGCTCCTTCAGGAGATGACCACTTCGATAGACTAATTTGGATGTTATTCGCGCATTTGATTCGAGGTTTTAGGTTATAAAAGATTATTTTATATTCATACGTTGGATTGCTCGTAAAATATTAGAAAAAAATGCAAAATAAAATGAAATACCTTTGGGACCGATGTACATGTACCATGAAGTAATGTCTGATGATGTTGATGACATGAGCGAGAGAGTGGCGATATGTTATAACAAAGTTATTACAGGAGATTGAAAATAAAGACCTGGACTATGTATCTAATGTCATATTATAATTCATTTATGGACTCTTCAAAACTAATTATTTTAGTTATTAATAACTACATAGAGTAAATATATCGTGCATAAATTAAATGGAATGAAATATGTATTCCTGGAAATAACTAACAATAAGTAAAGTTGCTTTTTGTTAGTAGTTCTTTTAATGGTCAAACAAATATGAAATTCATCTAAAGGATATGAACAATACGATCATTAAAATGATTATAGTCAAGCGTGTAAACTAAACTTCGGACGGAAACCGCGCAGTTACGGTTTCCTTTGTCCGGTGCACGCTGACCGCGTCGAAGAGTTTGCGGAACATCTCGTTTACACAGTTGGAAGTTCACACTCGAGTTACTAAAGTATATTTGAAGAGATCTTCAAGAGTACCGAATATCCCCCGTCTGTTATTATATTATTATTTTATCTCAACAAAATAATTTTTTAAAAATGTTTGTTAAAGAGCACAAAAAGATACATTACACATAGTACATTTTATATTTGGCGTTGTGTTGGTTCATTTTCAGCGCGAAATGTTTTTAGCATCTACAGATTCGGAGAACGCTTTCAGGTACCATTTCATTGATGACACTTCAGTGGAGTGTATAGTGCATGTCCAGTATAGTAGTTGGATGCTGATAAGCAATAATGTGTCAACCCAAAAAAGTCCAATTAGGAGATGTTGATGTATTTTGATACTGCGTTACCTCTTTAACATTATTCAAAACAATTTTAAGTCATCTAAACTAAATAAGTACGGAAAAAAAGTTTCTTAATTTAATTTAATCGATATATTTAATGATTTATCTGATAAGAAGTTTTTTTTTTTAATATTATACATTGTTGTATAAATTAAAAAATATGGAGCGCACCTTAAATTCGAAACATCAAATTAAAAAAAAAAACTTTTTTCCGTATGTTTTTTGTTTAGATGACTTGGAATTTTAAAAAAATGTTACAATAATAAAAAATTAGTGACGCAGTATCAAAATACCACTACATATCCGAATTTGACTTTTTGTGGGATGGCACATTATTGTTTATAAGTATCCAATTACGTATATTTGCACATTTATTAAATAAGTTTGTCCTATCATAAAGTTGTGAAGAAAATAAATAACAACCGTTCGATGGCAGCGTACATTATGGAAGCGGGGGCGCAATTTGTCGAGGTAATGGAAAAATTCCATGGAAATCGGTCGCGTCGTCGCCTGGGCTCACGGGAGTATATCAGAGTATATAGTATTCTATAAGTAAACTGTGATGGGAGAAAGTAAGGATTAGTACATTGATAATTTTTATTTGTTACTGGCTGACTACAACTAACTTATTAATCATAGAACAACACAAAGTAATTGACTAAAAAAATTGTTACAAAAAAATTATCCAACTACTACTAATCTTTATTTCGTCACAGCTTTCTTTATTTATACAATAACGTATGCAATAAGTATTTTGCGTCAGTACAGTGATTTAAAATAGGAACATTTTAAAACATTGACCAAGAATACAATGAATTAAGTGATTTTGAAGTTTCTTACGTTGCCCTTTAAATCGGAATTTATTCTTTTACGTGTACATTAAAAACATTTACTTTTGTCCTGATATAAATACTTATTTTAACTCTACGAAATAACAGTCCTCTTTCACAATTCCAACAATTAAGTAACGGTAGGTATTAAATAAGATAAACTTTATTTTTCTATTTCGTGAAAAAGGAATTCTTAGACATCTCGGACAAAGGTGTCTCCATTCGCGACAATGCGGGTATTAGACATGCCCTTACAAAGCCGGTTAAAGCCACCAGCCGGTCGCCGAATGAGTTCCGGACATCGTCGAGATTACCACACAAAGGCTGGCTTATTGGAATCTGCTATATTTATGGTGTGACTTTTAGTTTGATTGTTACTCTTATATGTTTCTGGTGAAGAAAAATGTCTAAAGATTTTATTTTCTACCTAGCTTATTTCCCGGGTTATTATTTTAGTCCGGATCTTGACGGAGCATTTTTTTATCTGAATGTTTATATTATTCATTATTAAATGATAAATTTGATTTACTCTAGAAACTTGTACGCACTTATACACATATACATAATCATGCGGTCATTGTTATATCTGTACCTTTAGATAAATAATCAAATCAATATTTGTATAAGCAATATATTATTGACCACAAATATGAGATAGCTGGCCTTGGCATTATAATGATATGTTGCTCTTAGTGAGAAACTTATTATTTTGGTACCCGTAAAAAAACTTCAATCACAGTTTGTAAAAAATGAGTTGGGTCGAACCACAGACAATAATAAAATAATTTGATTTTTTTTTATATTTTGTAAATATAATAGCTTACTTTAGTTTTTAGTCATGTATTCTTGATGATCAGAAGCTTATTTCGTTTTTTTAGTCAAAAATACATAGGACGAACCAAAAGAAATATTGAAACAATTATAAACACAAAATAACAAACAAAAATAATTAAAGCAAAGGAAATATTTATTCTAATATACCGGTCGTCGCATCTGAATACAAAGTTAAGGAGAGAGAGTTTCGCCATGTCCGTCTGTCTGTATGTCTGTCTGTCTGTCCGCGGCTTTGCTCCGAAACCCTTAATACCAGAAAGTTGTAATTCGATATGAGTATACATATGAATTACGCCGAGAAAGTCGTACAATAAAATCTTAAAAATATTTTTTTTTCAGGGTGTCTTCCCTATGTGTTAAGAGAGATCAAAATTTTTTTTTCTCATTTATCCCATGTTGTGGGGTATCGTTAGATAGGTCATTTAAAAATGTTATAGGTGTGGGAAAACCATTTTTTCGAACGACGAACTGTTTCCGAAATATTAAGCTTTGAAGTGTCAATTTTTCTTAGAGTCAAGTGTCCCCCCCCTCTACCCACTAAACTGCTAAAAATATGAAAAAAATCACGATGGTGGTACATATAATGAATTTAAAAGGAAAATTATCACGGCTATGTGGGTTCTTATGGTTATCGAGTTATAGATGATCTAAGTAAAAATAAATATTTCACTTTTTAAAGCATCACATTATGTAAATATTAATAATTTTAAATTAATATATGAATTTAAATGAATAAATAAATAAATATTTAATAAGTTTAATTTAAAATAAAATATAAAATAAGGTATAAAACAATGTCTCAATAAAACATGTCGCGAGTGATTCTGAATCGCGCTTATGAAGTTTTCAACCAAATCTCCATAGATTTCATAGGCGCTAATCAGGAAGGAAAATTATCGGCGCTAAGTATATTTTACAAGTGTTAGAATAATAAATAATCGACTAACATATAAAGTTCAAAATCGTTAGTATAATTCACATTCAAACATTCATTTTACATTAAAAATATTTTAGTCTCGAAATATAGGTACCTACCTAATTTAATCTCTTTATCATTACATAGATTTTAATATTGTAAGCACTTTAAGGATTAAATTGTTAATTAATTATATAAGGTAGGTAAGTGGTAAATAGGTATATCATTCTTAATTATTACCATTTGTTATTAATAAATTACCTAGTTTGATTTTGAAAAATAAGAATTATTCTCTTCTTAAAGAGAAATTAAAAATAATTTTATAATAATAAAAGGTTTAAAATTGTAAGTACGTATATTGTATAAACTGACTTAAAAAAGGAAATTCCCAGTTCGTCGTAAACATTTTTACGAAAATAGGTACTCAAAGATTGCTTGACCGATCTTGACAATTCTGACAACTACGGAACCCTACACTGTGCGTGGCCCGACACGCACTTGGCTGATTTATTTAATCTATACTAATAATAAAATTCTAGCGGGACGATGTCTGTACATGGAAGATATATGAAAAAAAATCTTACTGGGGGCCTTTACCAACGCAATAGAACCCAAAACTATGATTTTTAGAATTCTTATCTGTTTGTCTGTTTGTCTGTTTGTCTGTTTATCTGTGCGTTTGTGCACGCTAATCTCAGAAACGGCTTATCCGATTTAGATGCGGTTTTCACTAATATATTGTGGCAAGCTTCACTTAACATTTAGGGTTTGTTTCATGTCAATCGGTTCATAAATAAAAAAGTTATGTCAATTTAAAGGTTCACGTCGAACATTATTTTGTACTTTTCACTAAATGCATGAAAGTACATATATACAGTACTTATATCAAAAAATACATTTTTAAATTTTTGTCTGTCAGTCTGTCTGTCTATCTGTTTGTTCCGACTAATCTTTAAAACGGCTGAACCAATTTTGATGGTACTTTTACTTGCAGTTAGCAAATGTTATAAGGAGTGACTTAGGCTAACTTCTATTTTAGATATTTTTAATCGATACTTACAAAAAAAATCTAACGGGTCGCTGTCTGCACATGACAGATATATAAAAAAAATTTATTATTGGGGGTCTTTAACTAACCAAATAGAACCCAAAACAATCTTTTTTAGATATTTGTCTGTTTATCTGTGAGTTTGTGTCCGCTAATCTCAGAAACGGCTTATCCGATTTAGATGTGGTTTTCATTAATATATTGCAGTAAGCTTCACTTAATATTTAGTGATTGTTTCATTTCAATCGGTTCATAAATAAAAAATTTATCTAAATTTATGAGTTCACATCGAACATTATTTTGTATTTTTCACTGAATGCATGAAAGTATATTCAGTACTTTCATCAAAAAATCCAATTTTTTAATTTTTTGTCTGTCAGTCTATTTCCTACAACTAATCTGTGAAACAGCTGAATCAAATTTGATGGGACTTTCACTTGCAGTTAGGGGATGTCAATTAATCACGTGAGGCCCAGAGGAGGGAGAGGGGATGGAAGAAAAAAATTACGAAATATCACAAAGTCTAAAAAGTTCTTAAAAACATTACTTGATTAATGAACAGCCCCTATACCTAGCTAATATTATAAGGGTTAACTTAGGCTACTTTTATTAAAAAAATATATTTATTTAAATGATAAGTAAAAAGAGATAATTCTCTTAATATTTTGTTATTGTGTAATCGCGATAACAAAATATTGTAGAACCCATTAAAATAGTGAAAAATTTCTGATTTAAAAAGGGAAGGTTATACATCTATACATATAAATGGATGCTAATAAGCAATAATGTGTCAACCCACAAAAAGTCAAATTTAAGATATTGATGTATTTTGATACTACGTCACCTATTTAACATTATCCAAACAAATTTCAAGTCATCTAAACTAAATAAGTATGGAAAAAAGTTTCTTAACTCAATGTTTCATATTTCAGGTGCGTTCCATATTTTGCAATTTATAAAATAATCTCAAATATTTAAAAACTTATTATTATACTAGCTTTTGCCTGCGACTTTGTCTGCTTTTTTGTCGTTTTTCGAAAAAAAGTAGCGTATGTCCTTCGTCCCTGACGAAGGACATACGCTACAGTGGTTTTGATGTGACAGACAGATTAACTATCGTAATTTAATAGGGAAATATAATATGTCATTCCACAATACTTGATTTCTATGATTTTTTTTATTAAATAGGTAATAATGTTAACTTTTTTAAATTAGGGATGAGTGAGAGTATTATAAACGTAAGAGTGAACAAATATAATCAGAATTCTCCGAACTGCTAACCTATCAGGAGTTACACGTGTTATTGTGAGTCAACCATAAAAGATAGACATATGCTGTTGCGGGATATTTTTTAGGAAATTTTATGTAGACTATTTCCGTCATACATGATTTCTATGTAACTTTAACCATTAAGGCTGCATACGCGACGGAAGCTTAAAAATTGGAGTAACGTCTCCCGTTTTCCCTTTATTACTCTGCTCCTATTGATTGTAACGTGATGAAAAGTATACTATAACCTGCTCAGGAGTATGAAGAATAATTGTACTAAGTTTCGTTAAAATCCGTCGAGTAGTTTTTGTTTCTATAAGGAACATACATACAGACAGACAGATAAACAGACAAAAATTTTACTGATTGCAGTTTTGGCCTCAATATCGATCACTAATCACCCCTGATAGTTATTTTGAAAATGTATTTCATGTACAGAATTGACCTCTCTACAGATTTATTATAAGTATAGATAACATCTATACTAATAATAAAATTCTAGCGGGTCGATGTCTGTACATGGAAGATATATGAAAAAAATATTAAATAAATCTATCTGCTTTTGATTCAATATACATTTTATCAAAATAGAAAAAAAAGATGAATATATACGTCTTCAAACTAATTTATTAGGAATAATAGGTTTGACATCTTTAGACGCCATTTTCTCAAGACGAAGTCCGAGTGGATTGACACAGTATTACTTATCAGCGTCCAAATATAATTGATGTGTCCGTTTGTAATTTTAAATAAATGCATACGAAAGTATACATGGTACTGACAACAAAATTAATAACTTTAAAATTTTTGTCCGTCTCTCTGTCACTCAGTTTGTTACGGCTAAAATCTAAAACAGCTGGACCTATTTTGACGAAACTTTCACTGAACAGAAAGCTAATGTAATAAGGAACAAAATTGAAACCAATGAAATAGTGAACAACATCTAATTCAAATAGGGAAGATATATGTATATTATATAAATATAATAATTTGGAAAATAATATATTTACTGGGTAATTTTTTTACTGGATATGATAGATCAAATCCGAAACTATAAGCAATAGCGAAAAATAATTAAAGGAGTAACAGAGCCGATTTTAATAAAAACTAAAACTATATCATTAGTTTTTTGAAAAATAAGTTCTCCTAGCCAGAAACGAACACGTTGATTTTGAGAAAAATTAACATTCTATATGATTGCATCATCTGATACTGTCACATATTATAAGAATCAACTTCAGAGAGGTATTAGTATATAGTTAACTGCAACAAAAAGATAGGGCAAATTTTTTACAAAATTCTATCAAATTCATACATTAATTAAATCTTTTGTAATTCTTCAAAAAAAACGATCATACCTAAAAGTGAAATTTTATAATTATAACGGGATGTTGTAACGCTAATAGCGGGTGAGTACAATAGCCGAGTCCAGTGAAATGTAGATTTTCAATAAATTGATTCATCTTTTAAGGAATTATCTAAATCTACCTAGGTAACGGAGTCGGTGACGGGGACCAAAACAAACGTCACATTCTATCAACTTTGTATAGCTCACATAGAAAAAATAGACAAACATAAAAGAAGTTACTATTTCATATATTTTTGATTGTATTCTTTACACTCTTCTTTACTTTAGTAGGTGACTAGCATTTTGATGCAAATAAACAAATCGTTCGAAGTAATGCAGACTTTTTTTCTAAACTTACCGGGAGCCATGATTTAACCCCACATATTTGATTATGTATATTTAATATATATATAAATCGATTACTTAACTTCTAATTCATGTATAGATTTAATGTTATTTTGTTAAAAAATAAATATTTTCCTTTAATTTGTCTCTTACTATTACTTTTCAAAAGTTGATTCTTACAAGTGACACTATTAGGTAGGTGGTGCAATAATACAGAATGTATTTTTTTTAATTAGTGGGTTCAATTCCTGGTCAGGAGAATCATGAAGTCAAATAAACTTATAATGCAGTTTTAGATTTCTCAAAATCGGACACGAGACTCCTTTAAGTATTTTTCGCGATTCCTTATAGTTCCGGATATGGCCTATCAAGCCCAGTTAAAAAAGTCACCCGATATATAATACAAGGAGAACCTCGGTGGGAATATACTGTTACACAATTGAAATTTTAAAGACTAGCACAAAACTTTTCTTTAACATTTATATTGAAAACCGTGGAGGAATACCGTATCTGAATTAGAGTCTGCTTATAAATACAACCAGAAAGTTCCCAAATCCAAAGTAAGAAGCTCCTTTCTTGAGCAGCACCGCAGACTATTATAACCTTGCTTTGCAGGAGACATGCCAAGCATTCTGTAATCCACGCGAACGAAGTCGCGGGCACAGCTAGTCTTTACTATGTCACAAGTCTCAAGGGACTCTGCTCTTGGTATAAATTCTCAAAGAATATAATTCATACTTTTCTTTTGACATACTAACATGTATGTACCTCAGCGTAATCGAAACTTTTTTTAAATTTTACTGTATGTTATACATATTGTTTTGGTACTTCGATGTTCAAACAAATCTTTTCCTTTTACACGTTGAATATTTGTTACTTGATAAAATATATTATATTTATTTTTCAACGTAAAGCTTCTATATGCGCAATATAAAACATGTTTCCTATAATCTCCTGTAATCCTTAATAGAATCAAACAGGTGATCGCCGTAATATTGTTGCAACATTTTTGCTTCTCAAAGTTCTATCGGCTGTATAAATAAAGTTACTCTAATATATGTAATTGTAAATGATTTTTTGCGAGATGGCTTAAGATACCTCATTTCCAAAAACTAAAACTTATATTTATTTTAATAAAGCAATATATGTTCAAAATTAATTATATTTAATGATATAATATCGTTTCATCTTGACGTATATAAATATTACACGAATATTGAATCGTGAAATTTAATTCTTTAGAAGTTTACAGTGTATACAGCAACAAATAATAACAGTAATACCTGCAATAGTGCCACACTGTGTCGCAATCAGTAACGATCACCTTATCAACAATAAGATATTTCCTTTTAGATTACGACATTTTTTTTATCTTTAGGAATTTTTTTTTAGGTGATCATCAAACTTTGAGTATCGCAAACATAATCGCCTAATACTCGTAGCCCATTATCATTGGGCACATTATGATATAGACTCCGACCGCGTCTAATACGCGATATCGAATGATTCGATCGCATTATTCACTAATACGAACTGATGCCTTCAAAGGTTCCCTTCGAAGGGAAAAACGATGAATAGAGCTTATGGAATCTAATAAAGTGGGACATTTTTCGCACGGCTCGCAGCGTCTCGGTTAATTTTACTTTGCTCTTTGATTCATGTTCGATCTTCAAAGTTCAAATATATGTTTTATTCGATAACCTCTTATATCGCTTCCGAGAAATATTCAAAAACCGAATTTATTATGATTTGAAGAATCGGTTCGTATACTATGTTGTGTTAATTTTTTATGAAAAATGTATAGGAAATTATATGTACATATGCAATTAATTCGTTTTTAAGACTCTGTACCACAAACCAGAGTTATTGTAAATTAGCGGGTTTTTCTTTTTATAAAAAAAAATTGAAACATTTATTTGAATTCTAATTATCTAAATATGTATAATTCAAAGGTGACTGGCTGACTGACTGAAATTTGGCATGCATGTAGATGTTATGACATAGGTACCCGTTAAGCAAGGATTCTGATTAATTCTACCCCTAAGGGGATAAAATGGGGATGAAAGTTTGTATGAAACTTTGTCAATATTAAACCAATTGGGCTGAGGCTTTGTATGCATAAAGATACTAAGACGTAGGTATTACAGACATCGCAGACGAAGTCGCGAGCACCAGCTTCTACACTTAACGGTAAGTAAGTATCTATCTCCTCTTTATCTTTATATTATTTGACCATCTTTTGTAAGAAACTATCGTACCTAAATTCTTCTAACGTTTTTAAGGATCTCAATACAATTTACATAATATTAGCACTTAGATATGATTTATATTACCATACAGTTGCATATAAGTAATGTTATCGCGTACTCAAATATTCTTTATTTACTTTCAGCTACGGTACATAGCAGGAGGCACGATACATATTAGCAACAAAGGGAGTGGCAGCATTTAGCGGCGCCACAATCGGCTTACGGCCGGGCATTAAGCACTAAGCAGGCATCAAATATGCATGTGCCACTCCGCATGCACATCCCTAGCACGCGGAGACGATAACGCCGGCTTGTTGCTGAAAATCGATTTATTATTATTATTATTTTTAAAACATGCGGTTCAATCTTTATACGTGGCCAGTGATTTTTAATGAATATTTTTTTAAATACTCTAATGCTCTCTGGGGGAAGTTATAGCTTTATTAATTAACTATTTTTATAATGTAACAAACACGTTTTATTGATTTATAGGTTAAATAATTTTAATATTTTGAAATTTTATTTTAAAGCATATATAAGGGCTTATGAATTATGGAGACGATAATTATATTTAGTAAATATACCTAAAGTATAAAATAAATGATAGTCCGATGAAGTTTGCCTTTTGTTTCATATATTTTATACCATTTCACATATTTTATTTGTAAATGTAATTTGCAAAAGTGGCGTATAAAAATAATTATTTTTACCCTCGATCAAAAAAAGGGGTGTTATATATTCGATGTATGTGTCTATGACATCGTCTCTTCAATCATCGTCGACTCCTTAACAAATGGACCAATTTTGATGTTTTTTTTTGTTTGGAAACTGATGAAATCGGGGTGGTTCTAAGCCGAAGTTCTTAGTTCTTATTGATAACTGGACAGATGTCCAGACGTTTGAAGGTTATCAGAGCTTTACTAGTTGTTTAAAGGAATTGAGCAAGAACTACTGGATAAATCGAAATGAGTCGATTCTATACTGTTGTACTAAAAGAACATAATCTTATAACCTTGACTTGATGCTTCAGAATTATCTTAAATTAGCGGGATATGACACTCCTCATTCTTCTTTTTTCAATTTTCGTGTCAAAACTCGTTGAAATTGTCTGCATGGGCAGATTGTCGGAGGTATTTTTTTTTAAATTATATATTATTAATTATTATTTTTAGTTTTTAGATTTTTAGTTCCTTTATTTTAACATTAAATGACTTCGTTAAATTTAGCCTTTTTTTTAAAAGTTTCATATTTAAATATAGGTACTGGCGCGGATACATTTTTTTGCTAGTTTTTATTAATTATTTATAAATATTTAAGTTTCGCTGTTTTGTAAATACTATACGGTAATTCTAATATATATAAATGTTTTTATACGTATTGAAATTCCAAGTCCACGTATCGTTGCTGACTGTACGCTGGCGATGGGCGGGGGCGGATCCAGCACGATCCTCCACTCGGAGATTATGTGGGCGGACTGTGAATACTTTATTACGGAGCCTTTGACGGCTAGTAATGGGTGACCTTATAAGCTTCAACATTTTCGGAGGTATAGCTACGAGTATTGATACGAATTTCGTTGATGTTTAAGTGAAAATGTGGACGCGAATGCTGATTTTTTAAATAAAAAATACTGAAGCAAAAATATAATAACTTTTGAAACTAACCTTATAAATATATTATAAATTATATTTATATAAATTATATTTAACATGTTTACTTATGTAATAAAAAAGATAATGACCTTAAAACATTTTAATCTTCTTACTCTTATTGATTTCAAGGGTTACCGTAATAGTTTTATAAATTGTATGTTTAGCGCATAATCTACAATACAAATTCAAGAATTGACGGTAACCGCAAATAAAAGTATGTCCTGTAAAGCATAAACAATTGAACGAAAATTATTGTTTTAGCTACTTACATATGGATGCTGATAAGCAATAATGCGTCAAGCCACACGGACTTCATTTTAAGAAAATGGCGTTTAAAGATGTCAAACTTGTTCTTAACAAATTTGTTTGAAAACGTATATATCCATGTTTTCTTTTTTATTTTGATAAAATGTATAATGATTTAAAAACAGATTGGTCTAATGAAAAGTTTTATCAAATAATAAGTTTTTTTAATACATGAGATTATTTTATGTTGCAAAATATGGCACACACTTCAATATTCGAAACATTTAATTAAAGAACTTTTTTTCGTATTTATTTACTTTAAGTGAGTTGAATTTTTTTGAATAATGTTAAATACATGATGCACTATAAGAATACATTAATATCTTAGAATTCAACATTTGTGGGTTGATACATTATTGCTTATTAGCATCCATATATCTAAACATCAATAATTTTAAACAAACTATTTACGATTATGATACGGTTCACTTTTATTGCTTACTAGCTTTTGCCTTAAAATAATACGCCGATCTGTATATAATATATCACCATCAAGAATAATGTACCTTTCAAAATGTAGTTCGCACATACACACATAAAATTTGCATTATCTTTAATATCAACATATAAATATAGATAAAATTCTTACATATATTGTTTTATCAATAATAACATTTTTTCTGTAAGAAAATATTCTTATTATACAATACAATACAATACAATACAAATATACTTTATTGTACACCAAAATAAAAACACAAGTAACAACACAACAGAATGAAAAAAAAAACAAACATGGTACACAAAAGGCGGTCTTATCGCTAAAAAAGCATCAATCTCAAGCAAGGAATCTCTTCCAGACAACCTTTGGATAGAGGATATTTAATACTAAACCAGGGTTTGGAGGTAATAATATATATATAAAAAATAAAAATATGTAAAAAAATATTATAGTGAATCATTTACCTAAAAGTTCTGTAAAATATTATTTATGCGAAAGATCAACTAATAAAAGTACGACTAAACAGTGTAGTTAGATAAACATCGCAACCCTCGCCTTATTAGCATAACAAGCGGCGTCACAAACAGCTTTAAAATAAAAACGTAATGGCTTTATAAATACGTTCGGAAAGTATTTTTCTATTAAATAAACTTCCATTTGACGTGGAGCGCTCGTATGAATAAATCATATCAAATAACTATCAGGGGAACACGGAGGCATTCTTTTTTCACTTACCTTATTACGTTTACTAGAATAATCAGTTTTTTGCGATGAGTTGGTTTATCTATAATACTATCGTATAAATAAAACCCGAACCGTATTGTTTAAAAAAAGCTAGTGCAAATATGTGTCGTATTGTAAATATGTGTCATATTTACACTACGTTTTTTTTAAATATTTTGGTAAAAGCAGAAGAGGAGCTATTAAAATAAATAATAATTATTTCTTAAAGTCGAACTCTGTCATATTTTCTATGGCGTTTAAACTAAAGACATTTTTTTTATAATTTTTTATTATAATTTTTCATTTATAAATTTTTCTTTCTGTTGATACTTAATGGGAAAATATTCAAAAACAGGATGTGGGTAGTTTTACAAAAGCATCATTCATCGATTTGAATGAAAAAAATAAATGTCTGAAATGCAGATAGCGTTGATAAATGACTCCCTTAATAGTGAATTGAAATTAATGTGTGATGCGCCATTTGCAGATCATATTTCGTTCTAATATCAATAATGAAGAAAATATTTCAAAATTGATTGTTTCATTAAAAATTACAGTTAAAAATTATTAAAACTAATTACTAAGGATGCGAAGTATTCTCACAGGTCACGTCAGTATATTTAATTATTTTTAGGGTTCCGTACCTTAAAAGGAAAAACGGAACCCTTATAGGATCACTTTGTTGTCCGTCTGTCTGTCTGTCTGTCTGTCTGTCTGTCTGTCTGTCTGTCTGTCTGTCTGTCTGTCTGTCTGTCTGTCGGGATGTCAACCCTTTTTTCTCAGAAACGCATAGACGTATTATGTTGAAATTAATATCATATACTCAAGTCTACGATAACATGCGGCCGTGAAAATATTAAAGTTCTAAGTCAACGCAATCAAAAGATAATGGAAAATATGTCGTATATTTTGACCATTTTAGCGTTTTCGCAAGGGAATCAAAACCTATAGGGTACTTCCCATTAACCTAGCACGATGAAATTTGGCAAGAAGTAAGATCTTATGGTACAAATAAAGGAAAAAATCTGAAAACTGTAAATTTTTGTATGTATGTTTGTCTGTTTGTAAGTTTGTCTTTCAACCTTTTTCTCAGAAACGCGTGAAGGTAACAAATTTTTATCAACGTCAAGTACTCAGAGTTATAATTACTAAGAGCTGTGAAAAAATCAAACTTCTAAGTTAACGCAATCAAAAGATACGGTCATTTATATCACATATTTTAAGTATGATAGCGTTTTTAACGTTTTCGCAAGGGAATCAAAACCTATAGGGTACTTCCCATTGACCAAGCATTATGAAATTTGGCCAGGAGCAAGGTCCTTTAGTATACATAAAGGAAAAAATCCGAAAACTGTAAATTTCTGTTCGTGTGTCTGTCAGTCTGTACGTCTGTCTTTCAAACTTTTTCTCCGGAACGCGTAAATGTATCAAGTTGTAAATTGATCAAGCGGAAAATATATTAATCTTATAATTAAAATTATATGTACTTGTAACAAATTAACATAGAAGTTGACCATGGTCAAAAAAAACAATTTTACAAACACTGAGAAGAAATTTGTATCAATACAAAAACATTAAAAAGCAGCAAACCTTTATAAACAACGCAATGCAATCTATATATCGCAGCTAACAAAATGATAGCGCGATGCAGCGTACAGCTAATGCCATCTATTACAACATTATGACATTAACTGTGATATAATTCTGCTCGATTAATAAAATTTTTTATTTTAATTATTATTTAAACGCGCTAAAAATAATAAAATAAACTTTTCATTTAAAAGTTTTATCGTCGATTTATAACGTCATTACGTAATTAACATTCAATATAAGAGCTTCACGCGATTTGATTTAAGTACTCGTATTGACTTAGTACGAAAATTTTAAAATTAAATTCAAACAGATCGAGTTATTTAATTTACTTATTTATCTACACATATAAGTCTTCTGGTTATTAGTAATATAATTAGTTATTTATAAATAAACAATTAGTTTTGTTTGAATTAAGGACTAATTATTTTCGTTTTGGCAACACTAATATATATTTCGATATTTTGATTGATAATGTAAATCTAAATATTTTACGAACGTAGTGCAGGGGTAGTGGAGTGTAGTAGAATATAAATAAAAATAAAACGAGAATAAAATATAATATAATTATGTTGTTAATGTCAAAGTCAACGAGTTAGTTCATTGAAATTGTCAAGAGATGGCGCTGAGTGTATCCTGAATCGCGCTATAACTTTGCTTTTTTGAAAGTATAAGGTGTATTAGTACTTAAAATAAAATTTTGTTTCCATGGATTGCATCCATGATTGTGTTTTAATTTAAAGTGCTCCTAAGTAGTTTCAAAATAGTTTTTGGGACGTGATCCATATTTACATAATATTTGATTATATTTAAGCGACTTCTAAAAAGGAGTGTTTTCAATTCGACCTTGTATTTAATTTTTTTTTATGTTTGTTCGCCGATTACGCCGCCATTTGTGTACCGATTTTCAAAATTTTTTTTTTGTTTGAAAAGGTATACTTCCAAGGTGGTCCCATTGTCTTCAGGTCAGGATCAGATGATGGGATCCTGGAGAAATTGAGGGAACTCCTCAAATATTATAGGCAAGCGTATACCGATTTAGGTATTTTATATAGTAACTTATGTTGGAACTGATGATGAAGACCACAAATGGCGTAGATGGGTTAGTCTTATATAGATTTCTATAAGTTTGTACGGAACCCTCGGTGCGCGAGTCCTACTCGCACTTGACCAGTTTTTTTTATTCTAAAACACAACGTATCATGTAGGAATCCATCACGACAATCCTTTTACGTGCGAAATGTTGTAATAACCTGAGTAGAACATTTTCAAGGCTTTACATCACATTCGGTCGTTTCAATGTTCGCAATACATTGGATTTTTCAGCGAACGTTGAAAGGAAGGATTCCCTGAGGATGTCTGAGTGAACTTACGATTTAAGCCGCTATACTTTGCCGTGATTGACTGGAGACAACGTGGAGCCGGAAACGTGAAATTTTAATATAGTTATGGCAGAAAGCGTTGAAAAATTTTTAAGCACTTAGCTTAAAGATAACGACAAAAAAAAACGAAGAATACGAGAATTTTATTGCTACTTAATGAATTTAAAGTCACACAATGGTGACAATTGAAAATATTTTTTTAATAATGCAGATTAATATATCAGAATCGCATATAAAACTTAAAAACAAAGTAGCCACTATTGCATAAAAAGTATTTGAAAGTTAAATTAAAACTTTTTATTTAAAAGTTTAAATTAAAACTTTTTATTTAAAAGTTTTAATTTCCTTAACCATTTTAAATCAAAATCCTTAATACGTAAATAAAAACTGTAACTTCTTTCTTAACATCGTAAAGTGCTACATTCTTTCTTAACACCGTCGATCGTCAATTTAAACCGTTTCTTCTAACAATCCTCTCAATATGTTATCATCAAAATTACTTTTACATTATTAAAAAAATAGCACCTGAGTAGATAAAAGAAAGTGTCCTACAAATATTGATGAAATAGGCGGAGTCGTCGGAGAAATACAAGCGTGCGTCTGACGCTGCGCCTCATTGTTGACGTCGGCAGACTCTCTAATTATTGCACTGCGCCTGACATCCCAACACGATCGATAATCCTGCGACTTAAATTTTATATTTTATAAATACACTTGCTACCCGTCGTGGATTCGCCCGTGTGGTACGTTGATAAAAATAATCTCCCTTTGGACACTGATAAGCAATACTGTGTCAAGCCACACGGACCTTATTTTGAGAAAATGGCGTCTAAAGATGTCAAATATAAACTTCTTTTTTCTTTTTTGATATAGGTATTGAGAATTGAAAGCAAATTGTTATAATAAGAAGTTTTATCCAAAAACTACTTTTTTTTTTTAGCCAGGAATCGAACTCGCTGATTATGAAAAAAAAACACATCCTATATTATTGCGCCATCTGATAATGACACTTATAAGGATCAACTTCTATGAACTAATAGTATTCGGGAAACCAAAGGAAAACTCTTATTTTTTTACAAAATTCTATTAATTTCTTACATAAACTAAACCTTAAGTAGTAAATTCCTTTACATTTAAAGTTTACATTTTTTATATATTTAACACCAAACTAAAAACGTAATGCCAAAAATATTTATGTATATACAATAAATACATTAGCACATGTTAATTTTTATTGAAATTAAAAATTTCAACTAAAATCACATTTTTTAAAGTAAACTTCTAAATTGTAACGAATCATGTTAACGACACGCTAGAGAGGGTGGGACTTAGAACCTCTTTGGACGCAGGGAGACTAGGAGAGCTTCATGAATATTTTAAGTAATGCATTTTATGACAGATTGACTTCATCGCGGATAGGAAAGTAGAATGGTTGGGAAAAAACTGTTTGTACTCTTATAACTGTAAACTTATACTAGTTATACTCATAATAAATATATACATTATATTCCTTTATTTGTCTTATTCAGCAGACTAAAATATTTCTAATCACACTGAAGAGTTAGATAAGACATTGTCGATTGAATGATTGAAATGCATCATTTTTATAATGTAAAACTATAATAATAAAATAAAATAATAAGACTAATGAATTAAATATCAAGAATTACTCATATTAACTTAAAAAAAAAATTATTACAATTGTCGATATTTCTTAAATTTGTCTATTGTATCCTAATTATGTACTAAACATAAACTAAAACTTTAAGAATACGGAAAAATAGTACGGAAGGATAATAATGGCTTGATGATTGATTTTCGATGATGTTTTTAAATGAATGAAAGTCATATATTGCCAATTTATCGCCAACCTATTTTAAATATGTCTTGTATCAGCAATGTTTTTGTCAATGCTAACACAACTTAAAGCCATTAGAACAATGGTATCCTTCAACTATAGATATGTTACGTTCATATTATTTGACGTTAACAATATGTGCCCACCTACAATGCCAAGCTCGTCAATTGACTCTATGCCCCAAAATATACCAACTATTGCATGTTAAACTCAATTGCTAGCTGGTTGCTCGACAACGTCGTCCAAAGTGCCAAAATTTATGAGTTTATAATATAAAAAAAAAGAAATGTTTAATATATAAAAAAATCATTGCAATAAATTAAAAATTTTATTTATTTAACGCTAAAATATAAAAGCATTGAAATAATATTTGATGTGAAATATTTTATAAAAATATGTAGTGTCGATTTGTTGAAGTAACACTCGATTTCCCGCCGCCCCGGGCCTCTAATCTTGTTGGTGCCCTCGCTACTCAGTTAAAATCGCAAGGCTAATAAAATATTTTGACCCTTTTACTAGATGAATACGCCCACTGTGTGGTACACTCGCGAACTGAACACTGTGAATGTAAAATACGTGTAAGTACCTATAATAGTTATTTTTAATGCCATCTTTGCATGGAATATGTATATCATTTTTTAAATATTTTATGCATAAAATAATAACGGCACTTTTAAATACGTATAATTTTAAACAATTTTATTTTTTACAATTTTTTATTTAACTTGCAACGTATGTAACTATGTTTTTTCGAGTGGAATCTTGTAACTCAATTTAGAAGCAGATTTCTTAAATCGATTGTTGAAATTTTGTATACATATGTACATATATTGGTTTGGATGGAAATACATGGTTAGGTGTGTGATGCTGATGTCAAGGTTTTATCTATATAAATAAATAAACTTAAAGTGTCTGTTGGTAATATCAAATTAACAGCTTTTAACTAAATGCATATAAAAGTATATACGGTACTTACATTAAAACACAATTTTTTAAATTTTCCTATCATTTCTAGTAAATAAAACGTAAAACGTATTACTTTTCACCGACTTTGAATGTCTTACTTGGCACCGATTTGACTTGATCGACGAAAATGTAGTAGAAAATATTTATTTTTAGTTCATTTGTATCTATTAATTTCATTTTTGAAGTCGGTTAATTAAAAAAAAAATTAGTAGTCAAGTGCGAAACCGTTTATTATTAAAAAAAAAAAACTCTTTTATTCGAAAAGCTTTTAACCGTGCATGTATCAGAAGTCCCCACGTAACTATTCGGATGCGACAATAATTGAAATTTGTGCCCGGAGGCATTCATGGCAAATAACTTTATTCAGCATTTAGCTTCCAATTTGCAGGGCGTGTGTTTTCTGACGCAAGGACTCACTGAGGGTGTCAACCTGATTGTTTTTAAAAGAAAAATACTGACTTCTTAATACTACGAACGTTTGTATTGTATATTGTACTAGCTTCTACCCGCGACTTCGTCCGCGTGGAATAGTTACATTGGGCTAATAATGCATTATTTTAGAACAAATTTGGTAAGCATAAAAAAGGTTATAGCGAGCTAACCTTAAAAGATACACAAATACTTTTTTTAGAAATTTTAAAGGGGAACAACTCCGTCATACATGATCTTTACGAAAACTTAACCGTTTACGTAGCGCAGCGCTAGCTCTCATAATAGGAAAATATCCCCCGATTTTGAAACATTCTTCATTGTTGTTCCGCTCCTTTTGGTCTTAGGGTGATAATATATAGCCTATAGCTATCTAACACTAAAATAATTTTTCAAATCGGACCAGTAGTTCCTGAGATAAGCGCGTTCAAGCAAACAATCAAATAAAAACAAACAAATAAACAAACTCTTCAGCTTTATAATATTAGTATAGATTTGTATTTCCACTATTTATTTCACTACCTTCACATGCAGTAAAATTCTGTAGATAAGAACGGTGTTTTAAAGTTTTTATCAATTTTTAGTCTTCGCCAAAATAGATGTTTTTTGGCGTTATTACCAAATTAGTAATATGTTTATCGATTTCAATGACTTTTGTTATAGACATTAAATGATTTTTAGTCATGTTGGATGAAAACTATTCAGTTGTTCAGTACTTTTCAAAGTATCATAAGCTATTTTCCTATTTGGTATAATAATGTAGGAATTGAGCATACTCGTACAATATTCATTTTTGTCAACAAACCATGCGGGCGAAGCCGCAAACGTTAGCTAGTCGGTTTGTAAATGACGGAGTTATGAGGTAACAAATATTAAAAAAAACATAAACTACATATTGACTGCCTCCTTATTTTTCGAAGTATAGAAAGTTTACGCAGGAATATAGATTACGACAACATAGCATGCATGTTCATACATTTAAATCAAATGAGTTGACGTGGTCAGTCTACATTGCTAAGTTCACAGCAAATTGCACCAGGTGGCGTGAGTGTCCCCACATGGAAATATTTCGTGACCAACTCTCCATTGGTTATTTCATAAAACTTGTATTGCAGTTTTAAATTATTTACTTAACTTAATAAAATAATTGTTTTTTCGTAATTGTACACAAGAAAAAATCAAAAGTTATTTTAACTACCATTTAATGATATGGTTAATAAAAAAAAGTTATAGATAGTATAAAACTTATAATACTAAAATATTCATAACCCTAACTAAAATATAAAAAATAAAATATTTACAAAATATACATTTTATGACATAACTAATAATGAAACAACAAAAACCTTCCTATTTCAATTTAAATTATCTCAATGGTCCCCGTACAAAATGCCGGAGTTAATTGTCCCGTGTATATTGGTTCCGCGTAATTGGCTCGATTATGACGCCCGCCCGGTGGTTCGCGACGAATATAATTACTGACTTCAAACTCGAATATTACCACCTTGTTGGAAAAAAATGTGCAGTTACTTTGAGATATCGATGAAATATTTTATATTTTTAATAACTCCCGACCAAAACAGAAAGGTTATAATTCGTCAAACTCTTATTGTTGTGTGCATCAGTATCATTTTTGAAGACCTGTTCACACGTTTGAAGGTTATCAGCGCTTTTATGGTTGTTGAAAGGATTTGACCAACTTCCACTGCTCTAGTCGAATCTAAATTTAGTATACTGTGACTTTAATGATAATAAAATCATCAGTATCATCTGGAATCAGCAGAAAACACAACTCCTCACCAAAGTACAGCAGAAGCATTGTATTGGGGCTCGTTGAAATGGTCTCAATAAATAAAATTTCGAGATTTTTTAAATATTAAAATTTTGCCGTATTTACATAGAATAGCACACGCAATCGCTTAATAGCACGTGGTTTTGTTCGTGAGTCCATATGACTATCGTTTCATGCATAAACATTTGGTGTTTAATTTTAATAAAATTCAATCTCTAATGCGGTCACCACTTCTTCACTTATAAAAAATCTAATATATAACCCACAGTTTTGTGAGTTAAAAAAACTATAAAATTGTATTCTTTTTATTTATATTTTTATCGATAACCTCACGGATCTTCTTTAAAGAAACCGACCTTCGAAAAATATAAAACAAGAAGACGTCAAAGAAGCTCGCGTAATTAAATTATGCGCGCCTCTTAATAATAATAAAGCTTGCAAAGCGCCAAAAACATCAATTACTTGGAAGATACAAGACACGGTTTTAATTTATTATCTTTATTGAATTTTTTTTATATTTCTAATGAATTAAAATGTATATGAAAATAATATACCTACATAAAATTAGCTTAAATTTTTCTCAACAAAATGTATTATGTCTATTTTTATATTTAGAAATAAATAGTCATATAAAATTGTAATTAATGGGATTTTTAACCGACTTAAAAAAAAGAGGTTCTGTTTTCGATCTATAAGTATGTACGTACGTAATTCTGGTTAGCCGCGAATTTATTTAATAACAATTTTTTTTAGTAATTTACAATTGGCGCCTAAAGAAAAATTGGAATAAACTATGTTATGATCTATATTGAAATGTATATATGTATATATGAATATGATGTCAAATAAGATAACGGCCATATACGTCTAATATGGCCGTGATATATACAAATAGATAAAGATGTCTGTTTGTAATATTAAATTAACAGCTTTTAACTTAAAGCATACGATAGGATGTTACCTATATTAAAAATCTTTTTTTTTTTTAATTTTTGTCTGCCCGTCTGTCTATTTGTTCCGGCTAATCTCTGAAACGGTTAGACATTTAAGCAAAAACAAAGTAGAAACCAATGAAATAGTGAATAATGTTCGATTCAAGTAGGGAAGTTATATAAATATACTTTTTCCTCAAATGAATGCAGGTGACACCGCAGGGCAAAGCTAGTATTAAAGTAAAATGCATCCGTATGCGTGCGAGCCCGCGGCTCCTGCTCTAATTGTACGTAACGTAACACTATAATGTGCGCCCCGAGCGGGTGCCTTGATGCTGCCCTCTGATATCATTTGTGAACTGATTTCAAAATACAGATTTTTTAAATGAAACCTTTGCATACTCTTTGTACAGAATATGATTTATTTTTTATTTAAATATGATAAATTTCAAAAATATAATGTGATAATGTTAATAAATAAAATGTTTAAGAACATTTGTAAAGTTTTTTACAATATATTAATAATTTCTAGACTTTGGAAAGATTCAAACGAAATAATAGTTAAATACTGATTTACATAGATTTTAAATATTATTTAAGTAATTTTCTCCTGTTATATTTTTTGGTATTCTATTTTTATTTAGTAACTTATCGATACGAAAAGTTATGTCATCTTAGACAGATGATAAGAAAATGAATCGTGCAATCTAATCTATTCAATACATTGTTGTATGTAATTTTGTGTTTTAAATATGCAGAGTTGTATAATAAAGTACATATATACGTACATATTACTTAAAGTTACCGAAACGTCTGTATGAAACGAGTTAGAAATTAAAATTAAAATTCGTATCAACTTCGTTAAAAAAACTGTTGAATCATCATTATATGTCAATTAATTGTGTCCATATAAATTGCTAAATTCGCCGTGTAAAAGTTTTTTGCGTTTAGGGTACAAAAATGTGAATTTTTGAATTCGCTGACATTAATATTAAACATGCGATGTGTCGTATTAACAATGTAGGGTTCCGTAGTTGTCAGAATTGTCAAGATCGGTCAAGCAATCTTCGAGTAGGTACCTATTTTCGTAAAAAAGTTTACGACGAACTGGAAATTTCCTTTTTTAAGTCAGTTTATACAATATACGTACTTACAACTTTAAACCTTTTATTATTATAAAATTATTTTTAATTTCTCTTTAAGAAGAGAATAATTCTTATTTTTCAAAATCAAACTAGGGAATTTATTAATAACAAATGGTAATAATTTAGAATGATATACCTATTTACTACTTACCTACCTTATATAATTAATTAACAATTTAATCCTTAAAGTGTTTACAATATTAAAATCTATGTAATGATAAAGAGACTAAATTAGGTAGGTACCTATATTTCGAGACTAAAATATTTTTAATGTAAAATGGATGTTTGAATGTGAATTATACTAACGATTTTGAACTTTATATGTTCGTCGATTATTTATTATTCTAACACTTGTAAAATATACTTGGCGCCGATAATTTTCCTTCCTGATTAGCGACTATGAAATCTATGGAGATTTGGTTGAAAATTTCACAAGCGCGATTCAGAATCACTCGCGATATGTTTTATTGAGACATTGTTTTATACCTTATTTTATATTTTATTTTAATTTAAACTTATTCAAAATTTATTTATTTATTCATTTAAATTCATATATTAAGTTAAAATTATTAATATTCAAATAATGTGATGCTTTAAAAAGTGAAATATTTATTTTTACTTAGATCATCTATAACTCGATAACCATAAGAACCCACATAGCCGTGATAATTTTCCTTTTAAATTCATTATATGTACCACTATCGTGAAATTTTTTCATATTTTTAGACGCAGCAGTTTAGTGGGTAGAGGGGGGGGGGGGGGACACTTGACTCTAAGAAAAATTGACACTTCAAAGCTTAATATTTCTGAAACAGTTCGTCGTTCGGAAAAATGGTTTTCCCACACCTATAACATTTTTAAAAGACCTATCTAACGATACCTCACAACATGGGATAAATGAGAAAAAAAATTTTTGGTCTCTCTTAACACATAGGGAAGACACCCTGAAAAAAAAATATTTTTAAGATTTTATTGTACGACTTTCTCGGCGTAATTCATATGTATATTCATACCGAATTACAGCTTTCTGGTATTAAGGGTTTCGGAGCAAAGCCGCGGACAGACAGACAGACAGACAGACAGACAGACGGACATGGCGAAACTATAAGGGTTCCGTTTTTTACTACGGAACCCTAAAAAGTATATTAGTAAGATGTCGGTAAATAAAGTTAGATAATCTAGTCATACGTAGATTTAAGCTCCGCATTAATACAATCTAAATACATTAATAATTAAATATAATACAATATTACATTTGAATGTAATATTTCATATGCTATCAAAATGCGACATCGATCAATGTAAACAAAATAACTTCAACGGAACTTTACTTAAAATGCTGACATCATATTGATGGGCACATGTTATAAGGCTAACTTTGCCTACCAAAACCGATACGACGATCTTATCTCACTTATTATAAAGTCTATTTTGCTACGGATGTTATTTTACCGAATGTAAGTGAAAGTTTGCGGGGTACGTTGCGGGCTTCCGTATAGCTCTCCGTGCATTACGCTTTGTTTGAGGGCGGAGGGCACTTTGCAGCTTTGCTTCCGGCGTGTGTGAACTGTTACCTCGCTGTTTGTTTGTTTCTATGGATATAAACGTTTTGTAACGATTTACGTTAGTACATATTTTTTAAGGGTATGTAATATGTGATAATTATCTGATGTGTAAAATGTATTTTTTTTACAGATGATCAACGGTTAAGTAGTTAAACTAATAAAATATATAATAACGCAAATGGATCCTCGCTAGAAAAAAAATGGTTTTTACATGAACACGCACAATATTTTAAAGGACCTATCAAATGAGACTCACACCAGAGGATAGATGAGCTGAAAGTATTTCATCCGTGAGGAATCTGGATGAAATATTTTTTTACTAGTATATTCGTATGTGTTCAAAAGATCAAAATTATTACGTACATATCTTATTTTACTACTTTATATATATATATATAAAGTATATATATATAATTGTACGTGGCGTGATTAATATGTATACCCATGCCGAATTACAGTAAGTTTCTTGTACCAGACGGACATGGCAAAACTATAACATAACTACGAAACTCTAAATATCATAAATAAAACTTACATAATAAATAATTACTATACACTTTACCTATTTAATTAAAAGTACTGTCTCTTTTTTCGAGTATATTAGATTATTATAAATCCTATTTCCTGTTTTGTCTGCGGTCTTGAGAGCTATTAGAAAATAAGAAAGGCACTACACGTGCTTGTTTCGATGCATGTTGCCGTGAATAGTGACGGTGTCTGCGATTCTTATAGTTTACGGATATTAGAATAACACGGGAAAATATTTCGTTGATGTATTTAATATATTTTTGTAAGTACCTATACATTAAGTAAAAACTAAAAATGAGAATGCTTTTTCATTTACCTTTTTTAATCCGTTCATATTTAAAATGATGCGACCTCTACTCTCGGTCCCAGGGGCTTTGAGACTAATAGTTACTCCGGTCGGCGGTCCAGCTTACAGGATACTCGGGCATTTTGACCCTTGATGTGAACTTTATTACGAAGTAATAAAATCTTTACATTGATTTAAATCTATGTTTGTGAAGCTTCATCCATTCTGCTGTTGACAGTCCTTTTATCTTTGAACTGAAATATATTTGTTTTAAAGATGCCTCTTTGTGGTCCGAAGTATGTACCTATGTGTTCATAAATCTACAACATAGTATGCGCTATACGAGTACTTTTTTTTAATATTACTTTTTTATTATGGTAAGTAGTTATTTTTATTGCAATAACTATTTTATATTATGGTTATAGATTTTTATTTATTTTGTTTTTATAAAGAAATAAAAGTTTAAAATATGATTTGAACTGATCATGATTCCTTAATTGTGAAATTCATACAAAGGTAGGTTAGGTTTGTTTGTTGTAAAACGTTCCTTTATTACAGAGGTATATATTTCAAAAAAACATATTTTGTGCTCTTCATTGAATTCCAACAAATAATTTATCCATTGATTATATTGATAGCAGATGTTTCAAGTTCAGTTGAGTGGTAATCATGAGTTAATTCATCGACTTTTTTGTGGTTAATTTATAATTGATTTTAAAATTAAAGAACATAACAAAGATTAGAATGATATTTGGTTTTGCACGTGTTTAATTACTGTTTGGTAATAGCCCTACATACAAAGATAATATTGATTTGTAATGATGAGTAAATTATTTGTAACCTTGAAAAAAAGGAGAAGGTTCTCAGTTTGCCGGTATTTCTATTTTATGTATGTTCCTCGAATGCGTGAAAACGGCTTTACCGAATTATTATTAATTTTTGACTTAATCTTAATACTTTTCAATTGGTCTTATAGAATTTTCATCCCAATCAGTTCAGAAGCTTACTTTAATAATTGGAAAAAGTATGTCATCTCTAAGTAAATGATCTTACGTATTCTTTCTCTTGAAGTTAATTCCTTTTTGAAAAAGGTCTTGTTAAGTTGAATTAATAAAACATGACTGACAATATTTTACCTATGATCAAGTTTAAACTTAGGCTAATACCAAGAAGTTTTCAAGTACTGTTTTTATATGTACATACGAGTACATACATTGTGACGGCCAACGTACAAAAACATTAAAGAAAGACAGTGTGTCGAGAGAAATTTTATTACAGGTATGTCCGCAAATCTTCAGTAAATATGTTTTGAATCCTATATTGAATCCTACTCTATAATGGAAGAAGATATCTTTTTGCTCAGTAGCATGATATTTATATAGTGCTACTTTTCTATAAAAAAAACAACGTTTAAATATGTAACTCTACTTACATTTATTCTCCACATAATAATTATTTTGAATAGTTCATTCCCTTGAGAAATTATGACACACACTTTCAATCCCTATTTTCCTTTAAAAATGTTTTACAGAAAAATTATTTCAGTTGTGTGAAAACGTAACAAAAAAGACATTTATAAAATTAAAGAACTGTTGAAAAGACGCCTTCTAATATAAAATCGCTTTCGTGATATATCACTACATGAAAATAAACAAGCGTTCGCACGATAGCAATTACGTGAAATGTCGCATATGAAATATGCTGGCGGGTAATGAGTGTGGAATGCCGGGCATATTAGCACGTGCTCCGTCCGGACCGGCCCGAATACCGAGCTTCATTTGCTTTCACTCTATTAGAGATAATTACTGTCGCCCCTACTATGCTTTGTGGTCGGAAAATTAAAATCAAAGTTGTTATTTTAGAATGTACGGTTGAAGTAATTATATCAATGTTTGATGTAATGATAGCTTATTGTGAATTATGATAGAAAATTTCTATCATAAATAGAATACAGTAGACAATTGCTTGGTTTTTATTATTACGTACGTTTTTAATAAATAATGCTAACATTAAATTATATCTTTAAAAAAATGTTAAAATTAAATATTTTGAATTTTTTTTATTTGAATATTAAGTTCAAAATTTCAATGCTTTCTTTTTCTTATTTAAAATATTTTTTTTCGCGTTTAAAGTTTAAAAATGACGTATTGTACAAAAACGCCTTTTAACGTCCCACTGCTGAACAAAGTCCTCGTGTATTACAGAAAAGGTTCTGAAATATATTTGTTACATTGGTTTAATGTAATTTGTGGATAAAAGGAAAGGTTTTGGTTGTTATGTTAGATAGAAAGAATATAATAAATTCTCGCATTACAATATGGATGCTGATAACCAATAATGTGTCAACCCACAATAAGTCAAATTCGGAGATATTGATGTATTCTGATACTGCGTCATGTATTTAATGAAATTAAAAAAAAATCAAGTCATCTGAATTAAGTAAGCACGAAAAAAAATCTTAATTTAATGTTTAGAATATTGAAGTGTGTTCTAAACTTTGCAATAAGCAATATTCTCGAATATTTGAAAAACTTATTATTAAATAACACTTTTCATTATACGAATTTGCTTTTAATTTCTTATACATTTTATCAATATAGAAAAGAAATTATGGATATATTATATACTTCTTCAAACAAATTTCGTAAGAATACGTTTGACATCTTTAGATGCCAATTTCTCAACATGAAGTTCACGTAGCTTGACACAGTATAGCTTATGAGCGTCTAATTATGATATGAAAAGTAATTGAAAATTAACTAGTATCTTGTATACGACACACGATTCAAAAGTGTCTCCATGTGTCTAACTTTCAAACACCAACAGTGCCTCAGGACACATTTAAAACATTACTAATCCTCAATGTAATATATAAAAATTAACATAAAACGAGCATAAATACTCAAACACAGAGTCATATTTATTTAAACTCCATTCGTACCACTTTCCACGGTGATTCCACATAGTATTGCTTATCCGCGTAATCTAGGATGAAGATATCTAATGGCTATATATTATTTTCTTTAATAGTGACTACAATAAAATAGCTCTAAAAGAATAAATGCTAATTCGACCAAAAACTATTGTATAATGTCTAATTAGTATTATTACTGTCAGCGGACATAAGGCGGTGACCACGCGAGCGGTACGGCACGCGCGCGCGCAGATTTATCAGCGTATAATTAAAAAGCGGTACATTAGTTCGCGGCGAGCGGGTGCGCAGCGGAGCTATGCAGCTGTCGCCGTACGTGTACTGGGAACGATCGCCTTGAGCATATTTATACTAACATAAAAAAGAATAGAAAAATGTTATATATGATTTAAAAAAAACAGCGGATTTTTTCATAATATTTCATTACACTGATTTGTGTAAATAAAGTCAAATCTTTAATGAAATTATATATTTATCAATTAAATTAAATACATTTTGAAGAAAAGTAACTTTGAATAGAAGTTAAGAAAGTCATAGTGATTTGAGTATTGCGTTTTTATTCCTAGATATTTCATAATTTTAAATTGAATATTAAATATTATAAATTATTAAAATTAAAAATTATTCAATAAAAAAAAGCTAGCACTATAATTCATATAATTCAAGCAGTGAATAACTAAATTCTTAATGTTTTCATATTTTTTTACATATGTATAGTTTTTTAGCATTATTAAAAATTCTATACAAAAATTTCACATATGTGTAAGACTATTAAATTTATCTAAATAATAAAATAAAAGTATCAAAACGATACACGTCCAGTTTTAAATCGCGTGACGTATCGTGATTGTCTAAGCCCTGACAGATGTGTGGCGGAATGTAATTGTTTGCTAGTAACTTTACATTTTATATCAGTCGGTACGCACCCTAATGTTAAGGATTCATTCACCTCGTCAGATGTTCAATGGGCCGAATTCGGGGGTCGGAAGTAGGTTTTTTGCAGAGAAAGTACAGCTTTTTCAAATTTGATTTAGACCAGTAACGGTGTAGCAAATGTTAATAATAGCTGTGAAGTTTATGGCCTATATCTTATATTATTTTATTAATTATTTTTTTATACATTTCAATATAAAAAAACATAAGATTTGAGAATTAAAACATAATCTGATTTCGAAAAAGTGTGTAACAAACCTTTTACGCGCTCAGCCACTTTCATGATTAAGACGAATCTTACGACGCACCAAAAGTTAAAATTCATAAAAACATTTAATCTAATAAACCCATAAAAATAGAACATAACCCTTTTTAATAGCAATCGGGTAAAAGATTTTTAATTTGACTTTTATAATAAAATTACTAAGGAAGAAGAATTTTTTAATATAGTATTGTTCAACCCCATCAAATATTCATTATTCTTGTACGTTTTAATAACAATTACCGTTCGGAGTTCATTAGGGTTTCGTCCGAGAAGTCCTTCAAAGTTTGAGATCTGTTTCACTTCTCGCCCGACTTATAAACTGCTTCTATTTTTAGATATTAAATTAGTGTTAATTAAACGGTTTTGTATCGCCCTATTTAAAATAAATTATCTTTATATCCAACCGAATGATGTAAGTATACATTTTTTGCAAGATTGGTAAAGTCGATGATTTTTAATTAATGTTAAAAACGCCATATTAACTATTCCTGTCTGTCTGTTAGTAACCTTTTCTCGCCTAATCCGCTGAATCAATATCGATGAATTTTGGTAAAGTAGATGAGGCCTTGGAGGAGGACAAAGGCTGCTTTGTGTCGCGAAAAAGCCTAAGGATTCATATGTATTGAAAGAAATGACGTATTTCGTGCCGAAGCGGATTGCAGGGTAATTAAGTTAAGTTATCGCTATCACAAAATGCTCAATTGTGACATTTCTGATTTTAGTACTGAAACGCCTCGTTAACCATCAGAATGCAGTATATTTTGATAGCTATAGTTTATCATAATTGGCCCCCTGGGTAGGATGTTAAGAATATTTCTAGAAATGTTGCCAAATGTCTTAATTAATATTAAAAGTATAGTTAATAAAATGCTACTAATCTGATAACATCGGAATATAGTATAGTAATTGTACACGGCACAACTACTTAATTTCTAAAAGGGTGACCGATTGACACATGCCGTCCAAATTATTTAGAAACACTTCCAAAGTATAGTTACTTTTTGTTAGTATTGGTAGATTTAATATGATATAATTATTATGTAATATAAAATATATATTTATATTTCTTTATTCATCGTGTGTCTATTGTTACCTATTGTTCATTTGATTGCAACAAAACTTTGTCAAAAACAATGAACTACCAAAAAGTTTCTCGCATGTCGTAACGGCCAGACAGAAAACTAAGTTTTATACTTTAGTTCGACATGACAAAATTTACAGTACCGCGAGCAAAAGCTTAAAAGTTATCTATAGAATATTTGAAAAACAATTTATTTTATTATTCTACATCTATTTATCAACTGCTACATAAACATTAATAAATCAATCTTAAAACAATGCTTTCAAATATGATAATATCTCTTATAAATCATTTAACACAATTCAAGCATTTCATTCATTCATTCACAGTCATTCAGTAGCAAGTGTAAGTCATGTGATATCGCACCCTTAAAGAAACGGGGAAACAGGTCAAGGCGTCACCTGTTGCACCCTCCTTATTACAACCTTAGGGTAAGAAATTAGGATACGCGTTTAAGATTAATTTTACAGGTGACTTGCTTGTCGATTACAAATGAGGGAGGTTATTTATTAATTTATTCCACTATTCTATGACTTGGTTTTTTTTATAATATTATTTCTTAATTTTGGTATTAAAATAAAAAAAATGTCTTTATTATTTTTAATATAAAATAATGAAAGTTTTTAATTTCATCATAAAATTATTATACTTTATGTTGTAGCTTATTTTATAAATTATAATAGGTTAACAAACTATTGGAGTTCAGATCAAAACTTTTTAGGTTTCAAAAAAAGAAAACTTTACATAAAACCACTTTAATTGAATGTAGATAACATTCGATTTTTAAATAAATATTGAGATATAAAGATTTACAAAAAAAAAAATTAGGTTCTCTTAATATAGAAGAAAAGGTTTACCGTATGTCTTTTATTAGTATATAGTTCTCAATAAATAATAGTTAAACTTCATTTATACTCATTAGCTCTTATTTCAAATCGAATATACATTTCAAATAAAATTAAACTTTAAAACAACTAACTAAAGAACATAATTGTTAAATTTCGACATTGCCACTGTCTAGCTTTATTCAGGTAGGAATAATAAGAAAACAAAAAAGTCTTTAGGCTATTACTATAGGTATTCCATACTGATAAGTGTGCTCGTATGTTCATTAAAACGAGTGGAATGCGGGTACTTAGTATTATTCTTTGCTATTCAATTCGTACTTGTGTTTAAAACGAAAGAGCTCTTGTAATGAAATACGTTGCGATGCTATTTTGTAAAACTGTGCGATAGGGGAAGCGGTAGACTTTATTGAAATGTAGCTTGTTGTACCGTGCAACATTATCAAAAGCAGACAAGTTTTATTATTATGAAGTGACAAAGTGTTTACAAAACGCTGTTTATACGAGTTTTTATTTAACTCACTTTATTGTGAGTCAAATACTGCAAGATAAATTAGTACCACTTTCTCCTATCCAATGTAGTTGAGACTTTGAAATGACTTATAATACATTCTATAAAAAGTTTTGGAGAACGAAATCAATATTTATACCTACTCTACAATATCTTTTAATATATCAAATTAAAAATTTGGTTTTAAGGCATTCATTTCTGGGATTAGATTTCCAATTAAAAACACAAGTATTTTTACATTAGTTAGACGTTGTTACGTTTTTAAGGAAGGTTAATACACTACTTTAACGTAGTTAAAACCGCGTGAATTAACTTGTATTTTAATATGAGTATGTGCATATACGTACATACACGTGTACTGTATACACATAGAGTACCATTTAATCCATCCGCCATATGCTGAAGCTTTGACAAGTATTCCGTTGACGAAACATAATACTGCTGTGGTGCATCCCCTTCTACCATTAAATCCATCCGATTGTGTTATCAGATTGCGGTATTGACAATCATTATGAAACAAAGCTATGCATTTTATACTGCTCTTGATTATTTGTGAAGTTAACACGTTTAAAAAAACTTAATGGTGAACTAAAACTTAATTTGTGTCATAAAGTCATTTCGAACAACATATATTTTGTATTGTTTTAAACAAGTATTTTTAGAAAGATACTATCATGGTATAAATATATTTATTAATTTATGATGAATAAAGATGCACATGCAATTTAGAAAATCGTTACTGTTTTTAAGACATGTTATTTATTTTCATATTTGCGAAAAATGCAAAGATCCAAAATATTACCGATTTCACCTTGATTATCTGGACGCTGGTATGCAATACTGTGTCAAGCCACACGAAATTCATCTTGTCAACATTAAGTTTGAAATATTTAAAAATTAATAGTGGTGTACAAAACAAAAAGTATAAATCCCAAAAAATAAAATGTCAAAAGCATCCCTAAGCTCACGAACAAGGCTTGGCACCCACAGCCGCGCACACACCTGCCCGTATCACGGCGCGCGCGCAGCTGCCGCGCTATCTGCAACCCGTTTATACGGGCGCGCAGATACGCTTCATTACGAGATAATGCACCCGGGGTTTACAGAGTTAAGTACCTATTTGCATATACTTGATGAAAAATTGTTAAGAAATCTTATTAAGAGAAAAAAGTCACGCAAATAAATTGAATTGATGATGATAAGAAATAATGTGCTTAAGCGAAAGTAAATGATGAGAATGAGATGGTGACGTATGGAAACAAATTTAAGATTGTTAAGACAATCTTAAATTCTTAAAGATATCTTGTAATATTAAATCTTCAGTATATCTTTGAGCTATGTAATTGCATTCTGAATTTGATTTTCCATTTTACAAATCTGCTGTGAAGGTTACTACCAGGGAAGACTTAATTAAGTTTTAAAATGTAAAATATCTAGTCAATTTCTTAGTTATTATTTCTACAGACACAACAGAAAAATATTAAAGAGTCAGATTTTTTTTTAATCATAGAATTGTAAATATCGTATATCTTTATAAAAATTAAATTATTGTATAATCTGAAAGAAAAAACTGGCTTCAAAAATATTATGAACAGCTTCTAAATTCCTTTAATCTTTTGTTGTAATTTCATTTTTATTCGGTTTCAGGACAAAACATTTAGTTGAGATTTCGATGTTTTATATTAAAACTTTAATTTAAGTAAAACTATTATCGAGAGTTATCTTTAAAGGTTTTAAGAAGAATAAAACCTTTGCTGTGCGTATTATATATTTAAATACAAAAATCTCAAAATAACGGTCGGTGGATTATAAGGGCACACACACACACACACACACACGTCCCCTTGAAGCGTGCGCCGAAAAACACAATAAAATAATCCAATGCTTTGTACCAAATTTTTAGAGCAGTAACGTCAACATTATATTTATATATATATTTATTAAAGATATGTTTTTTAAGATTTAGCAATTTAAATAAAAGCTGTTATTTAAATTTGAATATAAAATAAACTATTTTTACATGCGCATTATTACAATTTTAACGAATTCGTGTGTGAAACAGTTATACAATAATTGTATAATGTCTCATTATTTTTTTATAAGAAGAATTCGACAGATTTATAACATATTTAACTAATTAAATCTATTAATTATTATAAAACGACATGAATAAAACAATAATTATTTACTACTTTAATGGAAATGTTATAATATTTTTTTGTCGACCGTAGCAAGGTGCATAGCAGGAGACGCGTGCGGCGCGTGGCAGGCGCGTGCGCTGCTCGCAGTTCTGCACTGTCATGGCCGACGTTTTCAGGTGCTCTTTATTTTTTTTATTTCATTTTCTACGATCAATCGACTATGAATTCTCTAAACTGCATCACTATTATGCCTCACCGAGGGGACCTATGAAAGAATTCGTTCATGTTTACATGAAATATTTGTACGGCTTGCGTAGGGTCGTTGTTAGATTATTGTTAGAGCAGTATTATTAGCAGACTTAATTGTTAAAATAATTGCTTTTAATTTCTATCATAAATATATGATTGATAAACGAATATAAAAAAACTAACTGTCCCTTGCGGTTCACTTCCGTTTCGGGTTACTGCTTCGCTGCTATGAGTCGTAACGTGATGTAATATAGCCTATAGCCTTCCTTAATGTATAAATTATCTAACATAAAAAAGAATTAATCAATTCGAACCAGTAGTTCCTGAGATTAGCGCGTTCAAACAAACAAACAAAAAAACTTTTCAGCTTATAATATTAGTATAGATATACGAATATAATAAAATATTAGTCACTTATTATAGCATTTACAATATTAAGTATTGATTTTACTCTTTATTTATCAGTATAAAATTACTGTCGGCATTTACTAGATATAAACGCAAGCACAAACATTTTTAAATATATATAAAGATGCTTCAATATATGTATATTGTATATAATTTGTTAACAACATTCGTTAATTGGGCAACATTGTAGTACCGACAATACGCGCGTCGCGTTCCTCTGATGCAATGGGGGTGCCTGTCAGTTGCAATCAGTTGATAAAATCCCAACACACCTGCAGGATGGACGAAGGGTGCGTCGTCACGGTAACACCATTGATAAACAATTTTTAACGTAATTTCGATGACCCCTGTTAAAAGATGTACTTTCTAAATTAATTATTTTATTTTTTATATAAGAACATAAAACATTAATATGTATATTTCATACATTATTTAAATTTCAATTTTTATATCAACCATTATTTATATATAGAAATAAATCATATATTTAAAGTAAAAAATAAAGATTTGTACCGATTACATCCATAAGAGAGATTCCTGCTATGACCATATCGTCGCTCTTTATGTGATATCTCGTAAATAACAATTTTGGTAAAAATGGATTCTCAGTGAAAACGGTATTCAAATAATTTTACTTTTATGATAATAATATCTCTTACAGTATCTTAAGTCTAAGTAAGTAAGTGCCTGTAAATGTCCCACTGCTGGGCAAAGGTTCTTCAAGGTTTAGAGCTTAATGCATCACGCTGCTCCACTGCGGGTTGGCGGATATACATATGTCAGAATTTCTTCCGGCACATGCAGGTTTGCTCACGATGTTTTCCTACACCGGCGAGCTAACACAAATTTAGAACTTAAAAACACAGCGGTTTGAACCCGTGATCATCGGGTGAGATCGACATTCTAACCACGAGGCCATTTCGGTATCTTAAGTCAAAACATATTCATTACAGTTACCTTTAAGATATTTATTTTTATCTGTTCTAAAGTTCGGCAATTTGCATGTACAAGCTATCACAAATAGACCGACGATATTGCTATTTTAGGTATGATATATTCTTCAATAACAACGTAAACGTGGAATGGTTTGTGAAAATAACTATGTAATGAGACTAGGTATTAAAATAGTGATAAAAAAGCTGCTAATATATCCCAATTGGCCAACGCGTTAGTGATACCATAACTGTAGTTTAGCTGTAGTTAAAAAAAGAAGCAATAATTTTCGACAAATGGCTTTTCACATCTTCATCGCATTATAAAAGGGACATTGTAGCACGGGAAAAGAGTAACGACCATCGATATTTCACCTTTTTTTACCATCCAACTCACATGTTAGCTCTCACGGCCACCCTAGCTTTTATCCCGGACAAAGGCCTCGAGTACAATAGTTGCGCACGCGCATCTGTCACATGCGGCCTCGTGATTGGTCGTCGGTGTAACGCACCCTCGCCACTGATTTCCACGATGCACTCTAATCGATACCGAATTTCGATGTAACAGCGAAATCTATAATGTAGAGACTCTGCTGAGAATACTGAGTGCAATTTTATTCACAGCGTTTCATCGGATGTACCGTGTTTTCAGTTAAAATCGACGAAAATTCTGTTAACTTAGTCGTCTTTGATATCGTAATGAATGTTACTACTATTTTTGCGTAATTATCTATCTTAATTATTAATAACATAAATTCAGCTTAAAATCAAGCATTAAAGTTATTGACAGTTGAAATTGCCTTAAGTTCTTGACTATCATAAGCATCCTATTATTTTGATTCGCCTTAATATAATCATTATTTTATCTAGCTATATATGATTTTAGTCAAATTTATTTTCCTTTCTGAATACATGGAAAAACACAATATGTAGGAAGTCATAGATTTGTCGTCAATATTCGGCCGTTACCCATCGCACTAAGCGACCACCAATCATTATGTGGTAATTAAGTACCACGCCAGTGCTTGAACGTGTCAATAGCACACATCCTTCCGACCGGTCGAGTTCCCACGACCAACAGCGAATGACACGTGGGAGTTCCGTATCTAGTTATGAATTGTTTGTTTTACTGAGGATATAATACATTTGATTTACCTGATTATATTATAGTGTTAGTACACGCACTGTTTTGATAACATGTTAAATGCGAGAAAGGTTCAGTCAATGATTTTTTTTTGTTTATTCCGTCAAAAACCGAAATCCAACAGATAGTACATCAACAATATTTTATAATATATTTGGGAAATGAAAAAAAAACAAGCAGTACCTACTTATAATAATGAAATTCAGCCTTTGTTCATAAATTGGTTACATTTATTGCATGAAGTAAAATAATGAAGTAGGATATACTCAAAACTGGAGCCAGCTCGGAAAAATAATGACCCGGGTGCAAAGCTTTATAATATCTATCAATTATAAATGTTAAATTAAAATGCATTAATTAAGTATACAACTTACATACGAGTAGCTGACTTGTGTCTTTTAAATAAATTAATATAAGTATATTGTGATTCAATTTACGCTAATTGTCCAATAAGACACTATAACTTTTCCAAGGTAGTATGAAGATGCCTTGATGATTTCCAAATCCTGATAAGAGATAACATTTCGAGGGAAAATATTGTTTAAATTGTCTTAAGAGGTAACGATATCTGCTATAGTCTGTAAAGATTAATTTACTTTTGAACTGTCTCACTTAAATTACGATCAAGTAACGGTAGAAAAGGAAACATATTTTCTGGATTGTTATACCTCAAATGCTTTTATAACATATCGTACTCTAAATCGATAAAATTTATAATAATAACAGTCAACTCAAAACAATATTCAGGTTTTCATTTAATTGATTTCGTTAACTCTTTTAAAAGATCAGTCTGACCTTTTGAGAGACATCAAAAGATATAGAAATTAAACGAGGAAAAAAATGCAAACTTTTAATATGAGTTTTGTTTAAATTAAACTTCTCTTTCTTATTGCACGCGTGGCATATGCATCTACTTTTTTCTTTGTCAAACTACTGAAATAAATCTATATATGTATATAAAATCACTTGTCCTGACTGATTCATCAACGCAGAGCCTAAAACGTTGGAGCTACGGACTTGAAATTTTGACAGTATGTGGCTTTTAGGTTGCAGGCATCCACTAAGAAATGGTTTTTTGATTATTCACCTCTAAAATGGTGAAAAGAGGTACAAACGTTTGTATCCAAAATCATATTTCGTGGTCGTATTAACTTAAAACTTAATGCACATACTTCTGGGTGATAGTAATAAAATATAAAATAGAAAACGGGGTACTATTATTCCACACTGAGGTGCAAGAGGGTAATAAAGTTTGTATGGAGAAAATATATTTTTTTGGCCGATTATCCTCAAATTCAGTACAAATATTTTCAAGGGAAAATAATTAAATATATTTATCCCAGAATTTCAAAATCATCCCTAAAAATGACGCTTGGGGGTTATAAAATCCTGGAACGGTCACAATTTCGCTGGTAGATTTATTCAGCTTAAATCCAAAATATACGCGGACGTAGCCGCGAGCAATTGCTAGTATTTAATAAAGCTATGAAAATAGCATTTTACGCATTTGCATATGCAAGCAAGAAAATGCATATAATGTGATATCAAGTTATTAGACAAATGTCATATCAGGTATTTTATGTTTTCTCCTAGAAAGTAATAATAGTGTATGAACTGTTTACTTCTTTTTTCATTTCACATTATTTCCTGTTTCGTCAACTCTGATACTGTGATGAGAACCTACCTATAATCCACTACAGCACTTTTATAGAAAATCGGTGAAGTAGCAGTATGAATACAGCCGTCATTACTACGGTGAGTGAGAGAGCTCGAAGCGTAATCCTCTCCTTTATTCCTTTCCTCACTTCCTATTCCCCTTTATCTCGAATTCAGTTTTAAGCAACGCATTTGTGGTTGCTGTTGTGCTACAAATGTCCACGGGTGGTGATTATTTTACATCAGGTGACCGCCTGCTCGTTTGTCAGTTTTTTGGTACGAAAATATTTTGGTATCTAATTTGAACTATGACTATCCACTTATACCGATCCCTCGGCGTAACGATTTCTCTTTTGGTTCCCACGAGTTTAGCATTCATGGAGTAAGTAAGATACGTGAAGTCGGTAAAATCATATATTCTGATATTTTTTTTTTACACATCTTAATGTCCTCCAAACTACTTTCCCCGTGATATTTTTTAAATGTTTGTAAGATATAGGGATAAGTGAAATAATTTTTACTGTTTAAACCTACTAGACAGATAAATAGTACTATTATTTTGTTAGGGTTCATGTATGTTTTTGAGTGAGTTTACATTGCTTATTATAACTTCTAAACTCCTCAAGCTGCTTAGAAATTAGTTAAAATATGATTATTTATTTTATGTGCACTTACATTTTATTATTTTTATACTTATTTGTAGTTTTAAAGAGGACTTTTAAAACATATTGATGCAGTTACATTATAGCACTACGGTTCGGATTCACCGGTAGGTATTGTAACCGATACAAAGCAAGTACTTCAATTACTTGCACTTACCGGTAAGTGACACCGGAGTAGGATGCGCAGGCGCAGAGCTTCCGGCGCGTGCGCGAGTGGGGCTTCCCTGTTCCGTCGCGCATGCGCCGCGGTGATACGATACGGGGCTTAAGGAAAGGTGGAAATGGTTTAATGTTATAAAGTCGAATAGTACCCATACTAAATATTTTAGTAGCCGATAAATACTAAAAGATTTAAAATTTCATTGTGTTCTGGTAGTAAAATTTAACGTGAGATATATTCCTAGCGTTTTAAGCATATTAATGGAATTATTCGTTTATGACATTATCATTTTTATAAGTATGAGGTCATTGACAACTTTCAATTGATAGACCGTATACATTATTACTACAGCGCTGAAAATACTTAACAGTGAAAATTTCCGAATTTGGGCATTACGTAAAAAAATCACTGCAGGCATTATGTAATAATTTTATATAATTATATGTACTTTCGTATGTAGTCTTATTAATTTATTAATAAATTATTTACTTATATCCTGTTTCAGCCAACTGAAATGTTTAACTACGTTATATCCGTTATCGTATTTAATTATTAGTAACATCATCTAATTTATTTAAAATGATTCGACATTTTAATAGTTAAGTTCAAAAAAGATTTTTTTGTATTCATACTTAAAGGATTAAATTAATCTCCTCTTTAAGTTAATTTGTTGATATTATTGATTTCGCTCGATGCGCCTATTAATAAGTTATGGCAAACATTCAAAGACGAGAATTACACTTATAAGTCCTTTTTTTCAGTTTCATAACGATTTACATAAAATTTTTCTCTTTCTTTTACACCTGAAAAATTTTACTATCAGTCCCTTATTTTTGATATTCACAGCTTTCGTAACTACTTATGACATATGTATATGTTACAGAGTTATTTTATAGCGCTTTCGAGTGTAAATCTTACAAATGTAGTTCTCGTCTTATTCTACTTTGCGTTATCATCTAAAAAATAAACATAAATACATATACTAATCATGAATGTAATTCCCGCCTAAAACAATAAATTATGTAATTTACACTCAACTTACCTTAGCTACATTGATGAGACACTTTCCTCCTTCTCATATTGTTATTTACATAAACTTATAGCATATAAAACTGCAAAGTATACTTATATATATTATACATATACCTTTATGTTCTTCAGAGCGAATTCGTATGAATAGATCGCTGGTGTAAATATTTAGCGGAGCAGCCGGCGCTACGGCGTTCATTCTAACAATCGCAGCAATTAGGCGAGTCGGATAATTGAATACAGAGATGATTCGATTACATTCAATTATTTTGTCTGTAGGCGGGCGGTGGGCGGGGCGAGGGCTGGGCGGCGCCAGGGCGGGACGATCCGCCCAAGCTGTATCTCGGGTCTTTTTGTTTTAAATTTTGATGTTCCACGCAATAATCATATTTTAAAATATATTTTATTTAATTTTGTTGAATTATTTTTTATTTATTACATTATGCGTATTCAGTAAGCATTCACTAATAAGATTTATAAAGTCTTTATTTAATAAAATATGTACCTAATAATTGTTTTATTATTTACGTTATCAATTAAGTATACACTTTAATTGATACTGATTAAACCTGTAAATTAATGTGTGATATAGAATTATTTACATAAAAAAACCTTGAATTTAGTCAAGTTCATGATAAATAACTCTTTCATTAGTTCGTCTCACCTGCTCTGGTACCTGCGAATAGAGACAGGCTATGCTAAACGTTTTGTTAACAAGTAGGTGATGTAAGATGCGGGTGTTATCTTATGTGAGGTGGTTAAAAAACTTAGTAAACACGCCGAATTCATGAGGGTTCACACATTGTTGGATCGTGCGATACGGCCCGCCTCAGCCGACTCTACAGGATGACGCGCGTCGTCTCCGAAACTACAGGAATTAGTAACAAAATATTTTATTACTAGACGGTAGCCTAATGTCAATAATAATTTAATTTACTCAAATATAATTGTGGAATAAATATTTAATAAAATCTTGTTAGTACATTTTAGAATAATTAAATACAAGAATAATTAAATACAGCATTTTTTATCTTCAAGTAATTTTTTAAAAATATAAATATTATTAATACCTGTATAGAAATGGTTGAAATAAAATTGTAAATTTTCAACATAATAAAATCTCCCCACTATTGGTATCAGCCTGTAAGAGGGTTGGAAGCGGCCGTGGCACGCGCCAGGGTACGCACCCCGGCTGTAGCCAGTCCTGTCCCGACCGCCCTGCCGAGCGGACCGCGCACCCCTAGCCACGACAAACTTTAAAACTATCATTCCAAATTCAAACCGCCGTCAAACAGTTTCCTTTTTTAATTTTTTATTTCACATATCCAGCCAGTTCTGAGGTGTTCCCAGGGGTGTCGCCGGCTGAGTCAGCAGGAGCTCAGGTATGACTCATATGTTCTTTCGCCATAGTAACACCCTAAACTTAATTCGCAAATGTATACAAAGGTGAAATGTCCAGCGTTAAAAAAATTCAGTGTTCATTTTTTTGCGTTCGAAATTTATTTATTTATTTTCGACTATGGAAATATAATTTTATTTATTTAATTTAATTGAACTATTCCAATTTTTCTTAATTGTTTTTTATATTCCAAATTAATCATAAACGAATACATTTTAGTTTTTAATTTAATTTAATAAAAACTGCTTCGTATTTAAGTTCAATCTAAGTGTGATGTAACTTTAATAGTAAAACTTATGTTACGCTCATAACTTTTCATAGCACTAGATCTAGTTCTTGTAGACAACTGTGTTACTACTACTAGTATTAACTTTAACTTCTATATAAATAAATTCAACATTATTCATATAAAAAATATACTATTCACAGCAATTATAATTATTATGATATGTGTTTAAACTCATTTTGTGATTGAGGGTGAAATAGGATGTGAAGTATATATGTATATGTCCGCCAATCCGCAATGGAGCGGCGTGGTGGTTTAAGGTCCTTTCTCTTTTATAGTAGATGAGTATTTTGAGGAGTTAAATATTTACTATTACTATTTATTATTATAAAAATTGAAATATATACTATATAAAAATAATCTTCAGTTGTGTGAATAGTTTTATTTTATAGGACTTCGTAGCGTGATTTTTTTAATTTTTATTTAATTAATAAATTTATAAAACAAAAATTTGTATAAATAGGGTTTACGCGTTTCTCTTGTATTTAATTATTTTCTAGATATTACTAAGCTCTGATTATTTTAAATGTTGTAAGCTGTTATAGACATTGAGTAACATTTAAAAGTATTGTTTATGAAATTATAGTTCAAAAATAGTACAAAGTATATTACATAATTATGATAGCAGAACGTGTTCGGTTAAACATATCAGTTTTCCAGTAGTCATATGGTTCTTGTGAACAATTTGCTAGCCGAAGTTCCCGTGAAGCCTTTATAAGGCTGAAACTGTATATCCTATCAGTTTCCGAGATAACAGCTAGTTCAAACTTATGAAAGGAAGTTGCTCTTGCAGATTATTGCGCGTGCATTTTATATATATCAACGAATAAATTAAATAAAACTTGTTTTTACATTTCTGTTTTTGCGATATTATTTTGTTTGTGTCTATTAATACAATTTGCAGTTATTTGCTATTTTTTTTACTTTTTAATGTATTTTATTTTTTTTTAATATTACGGTTTAATTAGATTCTATAAACGTGTAAAATAAATGATCTGTTATAATAGAATAATGCTTCATTAGAACGAAAAAAAAATCTTATTAATAAAAAAAAACAGATTGCAAACTTAATGCGTCAATTGTTTAGCATCTCATTTCAATTACGTTTAACGATGAACCTAATAATAATTACTGAATAATATATAATGCTAAAAAAGTAACTTTACTGAACTCGTTGTCATATGTACCTATATTTTAGAAAATCCTCTAAAGCTCCTTATAACGTTACGATGTAGTTTCGTAATGTGCAATTACGTAGATACTATTAAATAATGACATCAATTTTGATGTACTGATATAAATTGACATCAAAATATGCAAATTTTTAAATTCTTATACGAAATAAGAAAAGGTTAAACGGAAACATATTTTGAACTAATTTCAGCAAAACTTCACGCGCGCTATATATGACGACATATATCTTATCTTATATAAAAAAAAAAACAATTGCCGAATTTATGTGAACGTATCATTCATAACGCACCTATTGGACAATTTTTTTTCTTGTTGCATTTGTAATTGTCAGCATAACATTTGTATGAAAGAGAATGTTTGAAAACTCGTACAGAACCGTGAACGATTTGTGTTGAAAAAATTGAACAAGTCTTAAGTAGTAGGAGCAACTTTTCAAAGTCCAGCGGATAAATAGGAGTTAATGTGTAACATCTTATTATGAATCTCTCTTTTTGATAGACGAAAGAAGTTTTGGGTGACCGTAATACGTCTTCCTTGTGGCGTCTTCATAAGATTTATTTAAGTAGACATTAAAAAGACGCGTAAAAATGTTTATATCGGACTGTCCGTATTAAATAGGTCTATTTCACCCCTTTCATTACTCGCGTTACTGTTGACCATTTAATGAAGGGTTGGTTTATTTAAAAATAAACGCAAACCCTAGTCCAAGTATCGCTGGGCAGGAATGTCGCGTGCCAGTTGATTATCGTCTCATCAACAGAGATAATGAAATATTACTTAATTTGGTAAACATATAATTAAAACGAACTCGGCTCCGTGACTCCGTTTGGTTAGGCGTTGGTTAAGAATTTTGTTGTCTGATTTTTTATTTTATCTATACTAATAATAAAATTCTAGCGGGTCGATGTCTGTACATGGAAGATAAATGAAAAAAAATCTTACTGGGGGCCTTTACCAACGCAATAGAACCCAAAACAATGATTTTTAGAATTCTTATCTGTTTGTCTGTTTGTCTGTTTGTCTGTTTGTCTGTTTGTCTGTTTATCTGTGCGTTTGTGCACGCTAATCTCAGAAACAGCTTATCCGATTTAGATGCGGTTTTCACTAATATATTGTAGTAAGCTTCACTTAACATTTAGGGTTTGTTTCATGTCAATCGGTCCATAAATAAAAAAGTTATGTCATTTTAAGGAATCACGTTGAACATTTTTTTTGTATTTATAACTAAATACATGAAAGTATATACAGTACTTACATAAAAAAATACATTTTTAAAAATTTTGTCTGTCAGTCTGTCTGTCTATCTGTTTGTTCCGACTAATCTCTGAAACGACTTAACCGGTTCTGATGGTACTTTTTGCAGTTAGCAAATGTTATAAGGAGTGACTTGGGGTTACTTCTATTTTAGATATTTTAAAATCTATACATATAATAAAATTCTAACGGGTCGCATGGAAGATATATGAAAAAAAAATATTATTGAGGGACTTTACCAACGTAATAGAACCCAAAACAATAATTGTTAGAATTTTTGTCTGTTTGTCAGTTTATCTGTGCGTTTGTGCTCGCTAAAAAGATATGTCAATTTAAGGGGTCACGTCAAACATTATTTTGTGCTTTTCATTAAATGCTTGAAAGTATATACGGTACTTACATCAAAAAACCATTTTTTAATTTTTTATCTGACAGTCTGTTTCTTACGACTAATCTCTGAAACGGCTAAATCGAATTTGATGGGACTTTCACTCGCAATTAGGGGCTCGGGGCTGTAGAGGGGGGAGAGGGGATCAAAAAAAAATCACAAAATATGAAAAAGTCTAAAAAGATCTTTAAAACATTACGTGATTAATGGACAGCCCCTATAGTTAATATTATAAGGATTAATTTAGGCTACTTTTACTAGAAAAAATATTTATTTTAATGAATAAGTGAAAAGGGGAATTACGCGAAAACAAAATATTGTAGAAACCAATAAAATAGTGAACAATTTCCGATTCAAGAAGAGGGGGTACTTACATCAAAAATACCATTTTTAATATGTTTGTCTATCTGTCAGTCAGTTTGTTCCGGCTAATATCTGAAACGTCTGGACCGATTTTGACGAAACCTTCACTAGCAGAAAGCCAATGTTATAAGGAGTAACTTAGGCTACATTTTATTTTAAATCATTTTAAATTAATAAATTAAAAAAGCGTTACGCGTATACAAAATTGAAACTAATGAAATAGTGAAGAATAGCTGATTTAAACAGGGAAGGTATAAATTATATAAATATAATAATTTAAAATATATATGTACCCATTTACTGGGTGTTTTTTTTTACTGGATATGATAGACCAAATCCGAAACTATAAGGAATAGCGAAAAATAACTAAAGGAGTCTCAGAGCCGATTTTGATAAAAACTATCTATATATATATACTAATAATAAAATTCTAGCGGGTCGCTGTCTGTACATGGAAGATAAATGAAAAAAAATCTTACTGGGGGCCTTTACCAACGCAATAGAACCCAAAACTATGATTTTTAGAATTCTTATCTGTTTGTCTGTTTGTCTGTTTATCTGTGCGTTTGTGCACGCTAATCTCAGAAACGGCTTATCCGATTTAGATGCGGTTTTCCCTAATATATTGTGGTAAGCTTCACTTAACATTTAGGGTTTGTTTCATGTCAATCGGTTCATAAATAAAAAAGTTATGTCAATTTAAGGGTTCACGTCGAACATTATTTTGTACTTTTCACTAAATGCATGAAAGTATATACAGTACTTATATCAAAAAATACATTTTTAAATTTTTGTCTGTCAGTCTGTCTGTCTATCTGTTTGTTCCGACTAATCTTTAAAACGGCTGAACCAATTTTGATGGTACTTTTACTTGCAGTTAGCAAATGTTATAAGGAGTGACTTAGGTTGACTTCTATTTTAGATATTTTTAATCGATATTTACAAAAAAAATCTAACGGGTCGCTGTCTGCACATGACAGATATATAAAAAAATATATATTATTGGAGGTCTTTACCTACGCAATAGAACCCAAAACAATAATTTGTTAGATATTTGTCTGTTTATCTGTGAGTTTGTGTCCGCTAATCTCAGAAACGGTTTATCCGATTTAGATGTGGTTTTCATTAATATATTGCAGTAAGCTTCACTTAACATTTAGTGATTGTTTCATTTCAATCGGTTCATAAATAAAAAAGTTATGTACATTTATGAGTTCACATCGAACATTATTTTGTATTTTTCACTAAATGCATGAAAGTATATACAGTACTTACATCAAAAATACAATTTTTTAATTTTTTGTCTGTCAGTCTGTTTCCTACAACTAATCTCTGAAACAGCTGAATCGAATTGGATGGGACTTTCACTTGCAGTTAGGGGATGTCCATTAATCACGTGAGGCCCAGAGGAGGGAGAGGGGATGAAAGAAAAAAATTACGAAATATCACAAAATTTAAGAAGTTCTTAAAAACATTACTTGATTAATGAACAGCCCCTATACCTAGCTAATATTATAAGGATTAACTTAGGCTACTTTTATTAAAAAAATATATTTATTTTAATAAATAAGTAAAAAAGAGATAATTCTCTTATTATAGAACCCAATAAAATAGTGAACAATTTCTGATTTAAAAAGGGAAGGTTATACATCTATACATATAAATGGATGCTGATAAGCAATACTGTGTCAACCCACAAAAAGTCAAATTTTAAGATATTGATGTATTTTGATACTACGTCACCTATTTAACATTATCCAATCAAATTTCAAGTCATCTAAACTAAATAAGTATGGAAAAAAGTTTCTTAACTCAATGTTTCGTATTTCAGGTGCGTTCCATATTTTGCAATTTATAAAATAGTCTCAAATATTTAAAAACTTATCATTATATAACACATTAAATAAATCTATCTCCTTTTATTTCAATATACATTTTATCAAAATAGAAAAAAAAGATGAATATATATCTACGTCTTCAAACTAATTTATTAAGAATAGGTTTGACATCTTTAGACGCCATTTTCTCAAAACGAAGTCCGTGTGGCTTGACACAGTATTGCTTATCAGCGTCCAAATATAATTGATGTGTCCGTTTGTAATTTTAAATAAAAGCATATAAAAGTATACATGGTACTGACAACAAAATTAATAACTTTAAAATTTTTGTCCGTCTCTCTGTCACTCAGTTTGTTACGGCTAATATCTAAAACAGCTGGACCTATTTTGACGAAACTTTCACTGAACAGAAAGCTAATGTAATAAAGAACAAAATTGAAACCAATGAAATAGTGAACAACATCAACTACTAATAGCGCGCGAATATACTGTTATACAGTCGAAATTTTAAAGACTAGCACAAAACATTTATAGTGAAAACCGTGGAGGAATACCGTATCTGAATTAGAGTCTGCTTATAAATACAACCAGAAAGTTCCCAAATCCAAAGTAAGAAGCTTCTTTCTTGAGCAGCACCGCAGACTATTATAACCTTGCTTTGCAGGAGACGTGCCAAGCATTCTGTACTCCACGCGAACGAAGTCGCGGGCACAGCTAGTTTCTAATAAATTCGTAAAATTTAAGTATTCTTGCACTATATTTGCTTCAGAGTTATGAGAACGTTAAGTTTTATTAATTTTCAAGTAAGTTTTAGCATTATGGGGATAAAAACTCAGAAATTATAGTTTTTAAATATATACTTTTTATTTCTTTGAATGTTTACTTTTTTTTGAGTGTGTAATAAAGTTTTTATCTGTAAAAAGAACATTTGCAACTTTACTCGGATCAATTGAAATGGATACAAAAAGAAAAAGACACAGAAGTATTCCACAAATGAAACGTGTAATCTTTTATTTAACATCTTATTATTTTTAAGTTGTCTTTGCTAGGGCTTCAATTACCTCTATATTATATATATTAAATCGTTTTAGTTTTTTTTCTGTGAATAAATGATATTTAACGTCGTAAATAGAGGTATATATTTTATCTATATATCTATCTTATAGTAAGTAAAAAAATACAGGTCAAATTTGGTCGTAATTTTATTTAACATAGCCATTTCACGCCAATTTTCCATAAAAGTGAGGAACAGCCTTGGTCTAGCCAGCCCATATACGAGCCGTAGTCAGTAGGTGATGACTGGTCTCTGTTTTAATAAATCGTGATGTGATTTTGAGAAAAATATTTCGCCAATGTTTTTACAATGCGCGGTTGAAGCCGAAAGATACCAGTTTTTTATACGGAATACTAGCTATAATTTAAATAATGTGGGGATATTCAAGTATCCTGGCCTCACCTGCCTAGGGTGGCTAGATATTAAATACATTAGTAAAAAAGTATTTAAAAAGAAGAGATTGGTTTAGTTTGGAACGATGGGGATGACATGGTCACTGCTGGCAAAACCCTCTTTTATATAAAGATAATGAAAAAAAAAACATGGAAATATGATTTTTCCTTTAGTCATAACGACGTCACAACGTGTGTATGAATGTCCGTACATCATCATACTGATTAAGAACCCGATTACGCTATCAGACCATAAAAAGGCTGCAGTTTGCGGGGGTTGAAAAGCTTAGGATTTCACGGTCAGACGGCCTGAATACTTATTATGCGGTTAAGGGTTAAAGTTTTAGTCAAACAAACCTATATTCTTTTATATGTTGATAATTTATGTTTTATACAATACGAAAATGGGAAATTTTAACTCTACTATTTATATTGCGAGTAAAAAAAAATATTTAAAAAAAAATATAAAACATTATAGTCATTATAGTCAGTCAATCGATGTAAGTAGTGCCATTTAGGTGCTTTTTTAAACATTGTAATTAGATCACATTGCATATAACGATTAATTAAATTGTACATCATGTACATTCATTAAACACGCCCAACGTGTGCGACGCAAGAGAGTTTAATACAATAGTTCTTGCGACTCGCAACTTCGCCCGTGGGATATAAACTTATGTGCTACTTCAGGATATGAACTACCTTCATCCCGAATTTCACTAAAAACTATCTAGTTCTGTTACAGCTATCTGTTCCAGTGAGAAGTTTGTCACTAACAAACTAACATTCATATATTTTTGCATTTTGAGTTAGATGAACATTATAGTTGACTAAATTTAGACTGAAAAGAGAGAGAGAGATGGAGGTTCTTAATCCGTATTAATATTATAAGAGCTAGAAATATTTTTTTAAAGACACTGTCAGTCAACACTATGAGAATGTCAATATTTTTTCCATATAACATACGTACTCCAACTGAATTCCAAAAAAATCGTATTTTACTTACTTTTGCTTTTTAATTACAAGTATAATGAATGCGAGATTTACGTTTGAAAGTTTTACTTAGTCAGTTCTGTTTCGTTCCAAGTCGGTTCTTTTTTCAAAAGTACTAGTTAATAAAAAACCTTTAATAAATATTTGTATAGTTAAATGTACTAATTATATTATATAATAGACTAACAAAAAACTAGACTATAGAATGAAATTAATATAATAAATTTTTACTCTAAATTCCCAAAGCGGTACTCAGTTTGCTTTTATGTGTTTTTCATTACATTGAAGACTGGCTGATGTTAGCCGCTTCGGTCAAATTATATTTCACTTGTCTAGTTGTCTGAAAATTTTAGTTGAAAAGAACAATCTAGGTTTCATTACTTTTATTAGGTTTTATTTATCTGTTTGCATAAGGCTCTTCGAAATCGGTTTACTGTTTCGAAATTTAACTCGGACAATCAAACGTGCAAAATTTCATAAAGATTGATTAAGTTCTATCGGTGTTTTTAGCCAATGACTAACATATATTTTATATAGATATATTATAAGGAAAAACCTAGACTTGTAGATTTTGTTCTCTTTATTTATATAAAACATCTCCGTACAATAACCCTGTATTTCTGTAAGTCTGTAACAATTATGTAGGTGACCTTACGATAGCTATAAGTGTAAAAAGCCACTGACAATTAATTCTTCAGGTGTAAAAGCAATGATAAGAAATTGATGTAAATCTTATTAAATTATTTAACTAAAAAGTGTAATATTCCCCTAAGATATGAGGTTAAAAATTAAATTATTAACGAATTGTCAAAGATATTTTCGTTTAAATTTAACATGTTGATGATGAAATATGTTTCTAATAAGTTCATTTTCACTTTATTTAATAAATAAATACAAATCCGTTATTAGAATGAAACGTTTCAATCAGGGTATATATTAACACCTTATGTATGATAATTATAGTGTAGGGTCAGTCTAACGCCTCCAATATTAATTGTCTGTTACGGACATACGTTATATATTTATCCAAGGCGTTACGGACAATGTCTTTTTGTCTTTACGCCACGCCACAGTGCACGATAATAGATTTTACTTATTATAAGAAAATCTATTAAAGAAAAATATATTGTCATTAAAGACTGAAATATATTAAATTTTTGGTATAAGAAGGTTTATAGCTTATTAAATCTGAATATGTGTTTAAAAAAATTAACAATGATAATTACAAATTATCATTATATTTACCTAAAAAATATATAAAAATGATTTTTCTTAATCTACCAATTTAATAACAGCTTCGTAGTACTAAGAATCTCTGAGTTAAGTCGCAAACAGACAAACAGACAGACGGATATGACAAGAATATAGTTTACCGCGGTTGATTTGGTGTCTTTTATGTAATAATAATTTTTATACCTATAATATCAATTTTTATTATAATTACTTATTAAATCCCCGACCAAAAGAAAGGTAATAAGTTACAGGTTTGTCGTGTGTACGAGTAACTCGTAACAGTGTATGTGTGTTCGTTTATCTGTGTGTCTGTCTGTGGCATCGTAGCACTCTAACTGCTGGAACAATTTTAATGTGGTTCATAGTTTTATAAGCTGACGTAATCGGGATGGTTCTTACTTGAAATTTATAAAGATCTGTTCAGATGTTTCAAGATTATTAGCTCTATTCTAGTTGTTGAAAGGATCTAAGCAATATCTAGTTTTGAATTTTTATATTAAAATAATATAATTGCGTAACCTTGAGTGCTGCAGCTATCAGCAAGACACACTCCTCGCTAACTTACAGCAGAAGTTCCGAGTTGGGGCTCGTTAAAAAGTGTTAATGATTAATATATTGTCGGTTTTTTTTATTTTCAATATCAATCAATAATTATAATAGATTAAATTTAGTAATAGGAGTATTTTATCCAAAAATTCAATTTTATGATAAATAATTAATAAACTTCATCTGCAAAAAATTAAAATAAAGAAAATTTCTAAAAAAGGAGCATAAGTTACACCTTGTGACATTACCTATCTGCTAGTCCTAGTCCCATCAAAATCAGTTCAGCCGTTTCAAAGATTAGCCGGAACAAGCAGACAAACAGAAAAAAAATTTTTTTATGTGAGTACCGTATATACTTTCATATGCATGAAAGACTGTTAATTTGAAATTATAAACGGATAGTTCAATTTTATTCTCGAGTATGGATGTACGTCATTTCTCGAGAACAACAACAGAACACAGAGATGTATAAAATATTACATAAAACAAAATAGACATAACAGGATAAGAAAGATTAAGCCCCGCCCTCTAACGATGGCCGCCCTCTGCTTAAATATAATACTGGAACACGCCCAGTACAAGTCGTTTTTTATTTATTCGACCAAGAATTATCTCATGAATATTCGACTGATTGTATAAGACTAGAACTCATGTATTTTTACGTGCATAATTAAAACATCCATTCGCCTGCAGACAATCAGTTGCTAAAACAGCCACCACGCACCACGCTCGACCACCACGCACTTTTGCTTCTGCGTTCTTTTAAATATCTCGTCACGTCTCTGAAACTACTGTCCTAAATAACGAAGTAGTACCTGGATGACTACTTTGCCGGGTTTTTCTTTTCGTAAATCGTGTTTTTTTGAAAATTATATTTAGTTTACCTTGTTATTCTAATTATATTGTAGCAAATTTTTCATTCCCTAAAATACGGATAAAAAGACGTTTTCTAAAAATTTAACGTACATACCTAGATCGATTTATCTTGCCCCCCACGGCATACTAAATTTCATGAAAATCGTTGGAGCCATTTCCGAAATTCATATTATATTTATACATATCTACAAGTATTGCTCGTTTAAAAGTATACGATAAACGATAGTTTATATCTACAGAAAAATGATACCTACCTGTTGAACCTACAAAGAAAACTTCGCTAAAATAATTCATAGTACATATTTATTTTTAAATTAAAATTGTTTAAAGTCAACATATGGAAGGTTTCGTATTTTTTATTGCTGGTCAAAATAAAAAAAAAAATTTAGAGACAGATTATTTTGTATAATTGTTAACTAGCGTCACCCTCAAAACAAATACCTACTGCATACTATTTGCATTTAAAATAATTGCGCTATCAAACCTAACCATAATACCGCCATTAAGGCATAACTTATTCATGGTATTTGCTTTAAGTCAAAATACACAAAAAAATATTAAGCAAAAAAGGGGTCCTGTACTTCGTTCTAGTCCGCTTTGGTCCCGGGAGGGTAGAACACAATGGGGTGAGCGTGGGAGCCATCTCGGCGACAGTAATTAGACAACATGGTTTAACTAGCCCCATTCCACCCTACTCTATCAATATTCGAAGCTTGCCAAATGTAATCTCCGAAAAATAATTGTTTTGGATATCATTAATTTGTTTTATTAATTTTTGACAATTATATTTGACAAAATTATTAAACGAAATGATTATAGTTTTTGGTAAAAAGATCTGTATCTAATAATATTTTATGATTATTTCTATTTTTATAAGACAATAAACAACAATTATTATTATCGATAACATAATCAAAGCTCGAAGGTAAACCTTTTCATCAGTAGCAAAAAAAAATAAAGAAGCTATATGAAATTAATTATTATTATCCACAAGAAAGCCGGAGCCTTTGTGCGAAATATCTATTTGAAGAAAAGAGCAATTTCGTTAGGTGAAGCACGTTGTTACAATCAAGAAAATGGACACTCTTGACACAATCGAGACGAGATGTTGAACTTTTTTTCGCCTTATTTTTACTCTATAGTACATTTAGGTTACACTTTAATTATATTTTGAAATATTTAATAGTAAATGTACTTATTTTTTCTTTTTCTTTGTTTCAGATAAATTCAAAACAATCACTACTAAAAATATGAAAAAATGATTTACCCTTTTCATAAAAACTTGTCCCTTATCTGCATGTAAATATGGAAGCAGCACTACCACATTTTCATCGCCTTGCAACTTCCCGATTCTATCAGCAGTATGCAGCACCACCCGTTCGCATTTCTAGCAATTATCTTCACGACTTAATTCCTCAACAACACCCGACGCTCCTTCAGCAATATTTGGCATACTATAATGAACCTTTAGTACCTCTCGATCTGTCACTCAAGTCCACTACTCCAATCACACCTCCTTGCACGCCACCTCCCGCGCATAAAAGAAAATCACCCGACGAAAATAAAAATGAAAAACCGATAAAGATATTTCGACACTTTGAAGAAACAGATATAAGTGTCAATGACGAATCGCAGGAAAAAATACACAAGAGAAAATCTGATGACGAAATTTCAAACGACAGCGATAGTCCCGAGGCTAAAAAACTTAAATTCACAAAACAGTTCTTCGAGGAACTTCGAAGTTGTCTGCCTAATAAAGGAGATGGTGAAAGTGAAAGGAGTTCTCCTGATGTAGTTGAAATAAAAGATATTGAAGAGCGACCAAAAAAGTCACCGAAACCGCAACAACCACTGAAGAAGAGTAAAGTTGTTAGACGTCTAATGTTCGATGAAGATAAAACGTCACCGGTGTCTGGAACCATCATACGTGATCTTGCAGAAGATGAAACTCTTGTGGTTCGTAAGGTAAGAATTTTTCGTCTATTATGATTGGCTAAAAACTTAAAAACATTCTTTCATAACAAAACTTCACATTTATTCGTATTAAAATAAGTGGAAAAGGTGCACTTAACTGTTAATTAAACGTTCTAACCATAGCATTACTATAGGCTGCGGGTGACTTTCCTTATCGCTTCGGCAATTAAACGCTATGAAATCGCTTACTGTGTTATGTTTTTGTGCTAATAACAGTTCTAAGGGCGAGCTACGACGTTTAGAAGGGGTGGGTCATAAGGACATTAGAAATGAAATAAATCTTATATTAGCAATATTAACGTAATATTTTTCCTCGGCTTCGAGTAGCAGTTTTAGTTTTTATTTGAACGAAATTAATAAAATATAACTGAAAAGCTTTTCTTTTTCACTCATTTTGTCACCTCGTATTTATTATTACGTTAGTTAAAAATTATTTTTCTTTTAGGGCGACATAGACCCAGCTTTTAATGTGGTAGAAGTAACCGAAGAAGCTAAAGCCTTAATTGCAACGATTGAAAATAGACTGGGAAAGTACATCTGTCGCCTTTGTCGAAGACTTTACAGCGATGCGTTTGCGCTCGCACAACATCGATGTTCTAGAATTGTACATATTGAATACCGCTGCCCAGAATGCGATAAGGTAATTTTTATCATTTATTAAATTTACTAACATTCAAATTCGTCACATAATTTTTATTTATCATTTATAACCAGAGTTCATGAGATCCCAATCGATAAGTTAATTGTAACGTAACAAATTATCAAATAGAAACATCTCGTTACATCTATTATTGATTAATTATGGTCCGTTTCGATTATTTTTATGATACTCATTGAAAACTATTCGTGTTGTGTGGGAACTGGGAATGAATTACAGGAGGGTGGCGACGGTAAACACTTGGCACATTTCCATGGGAATCATCGCTCTAACGCTAGCAAAATGTTTGTGCACCTTAATTGATACTTCACGTGGTGCGTGACGGTAGATTGTTAGCATTTATCTCGATGATGGAGCAACGATTAATTATATAAACAATAACAAAGAACTCAATTGTGTACGCTATAGAATAGAGCTCTCGAGAATGAATAAAATTGACCCCGATACCGATGCAACTGTGTAGACATTGTAGCTGTGTAATTTTTAATTAATTAGATTTGATATAGAAATTTTTAAGGTTATACAATATACGTATTTTTGTTTTAATAAAAATGATTCGAAATAACAAAGTAAAAAATGAAAAAAAAAGTACTTAGAACCTTCAAAAATAATAACGATTGGTGTAATTATTTTATCCATTATCAATCTATCTTCTTAGTTATTTTAAGGATTGTTTTTTCATAAAAATATTTTTGCTAGGTCTTCAATTGTCCAGCAAATTTGGCCTCCCATCGTCGCTGGCACAAACCCCGCGTACCAGGAGGGACCAAACGACGCGAACCCTCCACTTCTGACGCTGGTCGTTTTCCGTGTCAAAAGTGTGGCAAATTGTTCAGGAGACAAGCTTACTTGAGAAAACACCTCCTCGCACACGACCAGCCTGACAATGAATCCGAGAAAGAACCCTCAGCCTTCCGACAAGTCCAGGTTGACTATTCCTCTTACCAATCGGTACGTTTACTTAATAATGTTATACTTTTTTTATCAAAAAATTTTGTATATTTAGTTTAACTACATAAGACTTTTTGTTCGTTTTTTATTCTAAGTATCGTTTGTCCCTTAGCAGGAACCAATACGTGACAGCAATTTCAATACGTTTTGGAACAAAATACCACAAGTGGAACCAAATTGGGAGGAGGCTCGGAATAGATGCCCATCCAATTGTTCCTCTGAAGATTCTCGCAGCTTGGACGTCACGGGATCAGAGGATGAAGGCGGAGGAGTTCGAGAAGGTAGGGACGGGTGACGTCATGTCCTGCGGCCGGTGCCGCGTTTCCCATATACTATTTCAAACATGTATCCATATTCATCATATGGACATGACAGTACCGTATACTTCTCATAGATGCGGTCAATACATTCTTTGTTGCATTTCGTTGAAATTAATAGAGACGTTAAATTAAATTAATTATTATTTAATATTTTAGATACTTGTAAGTGTGTGTGTTTTACTTTATAACTAAGTTTTAAGATATCATTAAAATAAACTATGTATTGTAAAATTTTATTAGCTTTTAATAGTAGAATAGTTGCAATGCAAACATTGTATATATGAAGGATCTCCTACAGCGACATTCCAAAATTTTATCACTTATGGATGTAAAACATCTCCCGTGATTATTTATAGTTTAGATTTATTTCAGTGCTAATAATTGTATATAAATAGTAATAGTATAATTCATAACTAATTATTATATCAGTCACAGATCAGTAAACATAGTCAATAGGTAAAAATGCACATTTTAAATCTTAATAGTAAAATAAATAAAAAATTAACTACTGTTTCATTAACTCAAATACTTAAAAGCTCTTTAATTATTGTTGTGCATATGTATTTAATAATTTAATTGAATTCGTATATTTTGAATTAAAGTAAAAATTGTTCTTTAAATCAGATATTTTCCTTGGCATATTAATTAAAATTGAAAGTTTAACGTTTTACTGAGCTACCCGTAACTAAATGTTGAAATAAAATTTGACATATTTGTTTGGCCAATTTCACGTGTTTATCAAATACTTTACAAAATTACGCGTGTTTTTCAAACACACACAAAACGTGTGTAACTGCATAAACCTGTTTAAGAGATGTTTAATAAAATTTATCAAAACGTCCGCTTCGAAAGCAGAATTTAGGTTAAAATTAACGTATAATTCTAGTGAACGAATAATTAAACGGCATTGGTTTTCTTGGAGACAATTTTCCAACCATATTGCATTTCGATCGGCGAGTCACGAAGGGTCATTGCAATCGATCGTCGGTTTGAGCATATTTTTAGATGCACCGACCCGCTATCTCATAATTTTTTCACCACTAGTCGTACATCGGAATTGAGTCAGGTCGCTGTAAGTAGGCTGTTACTATGAATACGACACACACATATTTAGGTACTTGATTCAATTTACATAGAGATCTAAAACTTAAAACATCTATAGATTCATTTTTAATATAACGGATCTTATCGCTATAACTAATGGTAGTAATACCTTTTTATTGCCCTATTGAAGTTACATTCATCGTGGTCACGAGCTGACTGAGTCAGCTGACTGACTGACTGACTGATATTAAATATGAATAGTATAAATCGCGAAAGTTTAAAATATATAATTACGTATACACAATAACTACCATAGTTACAATTACAATACATATAATGATATTATTTACGTTTTGATTTTTATTTTAATGTCTCTAATAACACATTAAAAGTCGAAACGTCAATTTTAATTTTTTTTTAATATATACAAATGATTTATTTACAAAAGTGAAGATTTAATAAATATTTTATTTGAGGTAAAATTAATTCTAGTCATTTATAAATTTTATTACTATTGGAAAACTTTACATTTCTAGTCATTTTTAAACTTATTTTTTATATTCGAGATAGTTTCAGAGTGGAAAACTCTGTAAATGTGGATCACATAATTTTAAGTTGTATTCGTAATTTGCTCATCTTTATATCTAGTCATTTCTTAAAACTTAATATTAATGAAAAGATCTCATTCTATTTTTCTAGTCAATATTTTTTTATGTATTAATATGTAGTTTAGGTATTTTAAATCTAGTCAAAATTAACTGCTAGTCGATTCTAGTCAAGTATAATCTTTAAAAATTTTCTGAGAGTCACGTTCTAGTCATTATTTATATATATTTATATGCATTTCTAGTCATGTAATCGATCTCAAAGTATAAAACTAGTCATAATAAAAATAAAAAAAATAGTCGAAGAAAGATCTCAAAGAATTTTCTAGTCATTATTCATTAATTTTAAGAATAATAAAGATAAGGTTTCAGAGTCAATTTTAATTAAATAATATCATTATGAATAGCCGTTAACATTCTACAGGCGGAAATAACTTACAGCGACCTATGACTTCTTTATTATATTTTTAAATAAATAGTAAATTTATGTAAATTTGCTATTTATTTAAAAATATTTTTTTTTCGGATTGGATTATATTTTTTTTACATTATTAAAAACATTTTTAATAATGTAAAAAAATATAATCCTAGACGTAATGAAAAGTTTATATGCCAAGGAAAATATAACACAAAATACATATAATTTCAAACTGGACACATAAAATTAATTATAAATTAATCTATGTACGTAAGTATATATATTATTCTAGAACTTTTAATGTAATATATAACAATTAGAATATAAAGTAGAGATAATATAATGTTCTTTAAAGAAATATCGAGTGGAATCTAGTCAGTGTGTTCTTAGCAACGCGTTCCAAAGATGTATATAAAAAAACGCAAAGATAATTTATATATTAAGAGTTTTCATATTTAAATCATAGATATATTTTAATAATTTTTTCTTCTATAATTTCCTTAAAAAGCAAAATATAATTTATTTTTATTTATCAATTAATACATTTTTTATAACAAAATGATTTATTTTCAGAAAACAGAATATATTGTTTTATTTACTGTGTACTTAGCTGAATGAAATCAAGCCTAGTAATTTTTAAGATTTTTTAATAATATAGAAACCATTTATAAACATTAAATTGATAGGAACAGATATTTTGTTTTGTATGCGTTTCATAAATGTGCAAAAAATGGGAAAATATCAATTTCTTCATCAATACGTCAAATAAATAAAAATCTCAGTACCTATTTGAACTAGCAATTAGTCCGATTTATCTTAATTAACTCAATAAAATAAAAAATAATATAAAAAGTGATAGCATGACAGGGCGGATCAGGCCGGATTGAAGGTATAGGGCCCCGCGGCAACTAAGACGGCCTCTAATTATCCGAAAAAAATATCAATTTTGTTTTTAGTCACATTCTTAAAAAAATATTTAAAAACAATTTTTATTAACAAATATTTGTAAATATAGTCAAATATATAAAAATCCATTTTATTTTTAATCTCAATAAAAATACTCTTCCCTATATTCAGTCGGTGAGACGTTTCCATGTACTCGACCACGTATTACATACTGTTTTATTTTTTTTTAATGATAATCTTATAAATATTTCGCATCAAAAATACTGGTTATTAATAAAAGCAGCAGAATCCATTGCAAATTCACATGCACTAAACAAACTGTATTATCTAAATCTGTCTTTATTTCAACTTTTATAAAATCGAAAAATGACCTTCATGGGTATGATAAAAAATAAATAATGAATCCAAACATTTTCGCTATATTTACTTTTTACAATTTTTATCTAATTATTTACTTTGTAAGGTTTTACATTTAATTTTAAGTTTAAAATAAATATATTGTAATTGTCTTAGACAAGTTACTGATGTATGGCGGGAATTACACCTCTAAGTTTTACTCTTTTTTTTGATATTAAACATCTCTGTAACCTGGTAATAGTTACTTTACATAAGGCGACAGTCAATAAATATGTCACTGACAGTTAAGTGAATTATGTCAATCTTATAAACGTCTGTACAAAACTTCCAGGTGCAATTCTTGCCTAAGGTGTAGTGTAATTTATAATAATTAAGATAATAATATGTTTTAATCTGTATCAAATTATCTTATTGTATTAAATGCAATTACGTTTAAATCACGATGTTGTAGAATTAAAATAATGTAGTAACATAGTGTGCACTTATTTATTAAAAATTGTAAGTAGAATTTAATAATTGTGAATGTAGTTTACTGTATATATTTATTAGTAAATGTATGAATTATTAAAATATTAAAAATATAATGGTTTTATATTTGAGATTAATCTCACCAACAATTTACCTCTTTTTGTGTCTTTTTAATCGACTTTCAAAAAAGAATGAGCCTCTCAATTGGTCGGGGACTCTTATTAATTCTTTTGAAAAGATGCCATATAGATTTTTTATTCAAGGCTTAGTAGTTTTGTTTTAAAATCAAAATAACTGGAACAAGTGTGTTATTTAACTTAACAAAATCACTTGTTTTTAACCCCGACCCATAAAAAGCGGTATGATAAAGCGTATATGTGTATCTGCCGGTGATATCTTACCTCCTTTACGAATGGACCAATTTTGTTGCGGTTTTTTATTTAATGCTGATGTAATCGAGATGATTCTGATTTAATTTATGCAAATCTGTCCAGACATTTAAAGGATTTCAGATCTTTTCTAGCTATTAACAGGATATGAACAACTTCTATTGGTATAATAGACTCGAAATTTACTATACTGTGACTGTTATCAAAATCATGTAGCGCCAGAATTATCGTGTTGGAGCTCGTTGAAATGGTCTCAATAAAAAGATTGGCAGCATTTTTTTTTTCAACTTTATCTTGTGCTTTTCAAGTTCCCCGTTCTAAAAAAAAATCTTGTTAAATAAACATGTAGATAAATAGTATTTCAATTAAAACGCATCCTTAGTAAATCAGTGTCTGGTTGGTACATTCAAGCTGGTTCATATAGGTTTCTTTTGTTACTAAGTTATATTTTTGAGAACAAAACGCAAAAAACATTTTATTGAGAATTCATTTATTAAGAGTTTAATGTTATTTATCATTGATTGTGAACAACAGAATTAAATAAAACTAAATTTTATTTACTTGCTCAGTTCGTTTCTCACAAATTTTGAATTCGGTTACTGTAATACTAAGCGTGCGTTTATCCCCGTGTCGTATTCACTTTGTCTTTATTGTAAACTAGCGCTCCCTCGCGGTTTCACTCGCGCAAAGGTTATTTAGGCCTTACATAGGTCTTTCATACAAACTTCCAAACCCCCTTTTACTCCCTTAGGAGTCAAATTTTTAGTGAGCACCTACGTCCTAAAAAGTATCCGCATCCAAAATTTAAAACTCCTAGCATTTTTAGCTTCTGAGATTTCATGACGAGTGAGTGAGAGGCCTTTTGCTTTAATATACGTATAAATTTGATTAATTTAATGACAAAAGATTACCAAAGTCTTTTAAAATGATTACCAAAGTCTTTGCATTGCATAATAACGAGTCCAGTTAATTCATTACTTAAAAACTGTCTATCAGAAAACCATCTATATCAATTCTTTGTATCATAGATATTTATTATAATCAGAGTAATAATGGGTTTGTATTTTGAACACCATCTGTTTTGTGACGGCTGAATCTTACAACAGAACGAGGGGTGGGTATCAAAACGTTTAGGGTGGAAAATTAAACGAAGAAGTTACCGAAGTTTTCAATAGATGGCTCTCATCCACTATTTCGATAACTTAAAAAAATATGATGATAATACGCTAATTATAGCGTATTTTCTCTTTTGATATTCGCATAAAACGCGCTTACATGCACATTTCATTACAAGAGAATGCACATCTATGTCCCTAGTGCTCCATATTCAACCAAACTAACTTTATCTCAGTCAGTTGCAAACTAGATTTTAAATACATGCTTCTAAAGCATCTTTTTGTGCACACGAGTACGAGTACACGAGCAAATACCCTAGTAAATAACCGTGCTTAATATTTTTGTTTATCAATTACCAAAATTAAAAAGTATGAGTTCAAGTTAATGTCAATTCTATTTATTTCTAGCTTCTGCATTTCTCATGTGTATGAAAATTTTGTAAAACCAACAATTGTTACTCATTTTAATACTACAAGTTAATAATGCCTACAATTAAACATTACAATAGATATGTTAATTGCCGATGTTTCCTAAGATTGCTTGACTCAATCATGCAATTTTTTTTCCTGTTTATAATGAAAGATCTTCTCAGTGAACTTTAGTTTACTAACGAACCGTTCACGAAAGAACACCATGAAATATAACATTATAACTATCATTGTGTTATTAAATATAGTTTTTACAAGATGCCATGTGACCTCTTCAGCGAAGCATGGAGACCTAACCACGAGTATGCCTTTAGAAAATCAAGCGCACAATGTATCGGATAGGAAATCTGATGAAAAGAAAAAAGATTTTGTGAAAACATTTAATTCGAATGATGTCCGTAGCCCAGTGTATCTTGATGATGTGTTATTTGCGCTGAAGAACCAAAATTGGACGGAAGAGGAACAACCCTGTTTACACACGACATTGTTGCTCTTACAGAATCTTCAGAATTTCACATTATGGGCTGTGTGGAGTAAGTTTTCGTTTAGTTATTATTTCTGTAATTTAAAATAATAAATAAAATATATGAGCTATCTTTATTATTAATAGAAAATTTAGCTTGTTTTTTTATGACTCTTACAGATTCAGATATTACATTTCACATTAAGAAAGAACAATAAGTACCAATAGATAATGTTTGAATAATATATCTCTTTAAAAAATATACATTATAATTTCAACAAAATGTATTTGGCATTTTTAAAATAGTAATTTCTGTAATAATTTTTCCTATACACTATGTGTTTGATAATATAAAATTGTTTTAATCAAAACAAATGTTTGATTAACATAACATAAACATTTAAATAAAACGAATAAAATCTCGTGTAGATTGGGACGCTATATCATCAGAACCTCAAGGTCTACTTTTTGGAAATAAATTCCAATTGGGCAATTTCGACGAGTGTATGAACGCTCCTTGGTACAAAAAACAACCTGAACTAAGGACTCAGTACTGCTTAGCTGATATTGTTTTGGAAAGAACTGATAATCCTGTGAAGAACCGAATCTCTGATCCCTTTGATCCGTACCAATCGGCTTTGAATCTTATTGAAGTGAGTACTTGTATCAGCTAATGCAAACATTTTCGTTTTTATGTGTATTTATTTATGAAGGCGTAGGTATATTTTTTTCTCAATATATATCATGTAGATATATTGAAAGACACGTTGACGCATTGGTCACTACAACAAACTTGGCGTTGAGGGCGTCTTTTTTCGTCGTACAGATGTTTGTCGTGGTTTGGGTGTTTGTGTTTGTACTGTGTGTTTCCGGACCTCCGACACAGGGGCGTGAGATCTTGGTGAGGGCCGTTGAGTGTGATGCGTTTATTTATTTTAAAAAAATATGTACACCGCTGTATTAAAAGCAACCTATAATATTCCAGAACGTATAAGTAATTTCAATTATGATTTTTAATAACATCCATTATAAGGATTAGGTATAAATAACGAACTTTCACACTTATGTGAAATATTGGCAATTTTAATATCAGTTTGTTAGTGTAAGTTAGTTTTCTCCTATGAATAATAACTATGAACAATAATAATTATTATTCATAGGAGAAAATCAGCACTCAAGTTGAAGATTCATATTTACTAGCGCATTTCTGTGTACTCTATGCCATTTATTTGTCTTGTAATATTTTCCATCGAATTGTATTAAACGAAAATACGAATGTATTGTTATGTGTACCTGATTAATATAAACATAATAGGTGCAATAATTTATGTACAACGTTATGTTATCATGGATTTTATTTTCAGTATCAATCCGTTTTCCGTCGGAAGTTAAACGAGCTGACATGGGGTATGTGTGTCCCAGTAGTGTGCCAACCCAAATCTGTAGAACGGTTAACAGGCATTCTCCTCGCGCACAGCCACCTTGGCACGGCGGGGTTGCGCGCGCGCATCTCGGTTAACGAACCGTGCCAGAAAGTTGATGAACCTCTACCGTTTGATGGGTTGTTCTACGCTTTTGTGTGTGTATTTTAAATATATTGTGAATTTATCTATTAGAAACAATATGTACATAAATGTTCAAATATATTTTTTTCATATTTTAGTGGTGTAATGGGATCGTTTACAATTCTTACGTTGATATGTACGTATATAAAATCAAAAAAGAAGGAGTTGAATTATAACAAAATTCGTAAGTTATCTATATTTTAAAGCTATAATTTTATTTTTTTCCAATAAATCTTGTATCAGTGTTAGTCAGAAGTATTTGAGACATTGATTGATTCATTTTATTTATTTAATACAATTTCATAAACATCATTTTAATAATTTGACCTGTAACTTATGTAACTATGGAATAAGTAATTATGTAAACAATAATAGTATCTTATGATTCAATTTCACCCACTTTCAAACGTCCATTTAATTTTGAATTTACCACGCGTATTAAAATCGAAGATAATACAAAAATACACATTGTTTAACTAGAACTCTGATCGACAAAAAAATTTTATTTGAAAATAATTCGTATATCTAATAAAGTGTTTAAAACAATATACTTTTTTTAATTTTTAGAAGACAACGTTATCGTTGCGTTTGATATTAAAACAAATGCGAACAATTTATTGAAAAAATCTGGCGGGGAACTCGAAGTGCTTTATGGTATAAGATTTTTGACGATTTGTGTCACCGTCTCAGCTCACCAATACGGCATATTTAACGGAGGGCCCGTGAGCAACGGCTCAAAGTTGGACGAGGTAAAGTGTTCTTGACAATTTAAATCCCCTACAGGCTTCAGAGAGATTTGGCTGAATAGTTTAGTGAAATATCAACTGAGTCGGCCGATTATCACTAGATCGTCGATCGTGCAGCCTATGGAACTTATTTATTGGACGGATCAATTCATAATGTCATTATTATAATTAAGAATCCGTCTTAATTATCCGTCTTAATTGCGACTGCGGGTTTTCTGAGGAGTAAATTACACTTGTAAGTTTTACTTTTGTAACTGATGTAAAACAACCTAGTAACCGTTACATAGGTAACAATACGTAAGCTGTCAGTTTCAATAAATAAGTCCATAGCATTAAGTTCTTTCTGGCGTAAAAGCAATGTTTAACAATTTATGTAAATCTATTATTTAAAAAAAAACGGCCGAAAAAAAATGGCCTTGTGCTTGGAACACGTCGATCTCAACCGCGATCGCGGGTTAAAACCCCGGCTAGTACCGTTGAATTTTCAAGTCCTAAATTTGTGTTTAAATTCACCTCGACCTCGGCGGTGAAGGAAAACATCGTAAGGAATTCTGCGTGTACCGGGAGAAATACTAACACATGTATATCCGCCAACAAACAATTGCGTAATTTTAGAATTTCATAATTAAAAGATTAACTGAATATGAAAACTATCAAATATTCAAACAAAGGAGTAATCATTAAAGAATAATACTAGTTTTAAAAACCATTTTTAAAAATAAAATGTTTTTTTTTTTCAGGATGTATTTACAATATTGGGCATGATTTTTTTGCACATAGACATGGTAGTAGATTCTTTTTTTCTAATGTCTGGTTTCTTAACTGCCACTTACCTTGTACATGTGAAAAAAATACCTAATCTTTTTTTCTTCTTTGTGAAGAGATATGTCAGGTAAATGCATTGAATTAATAACTGCTAACATTTCGTACTAACATATCAAGTAATGTTTTTTTTTTCCATTTTGAATACAATTGCAAAAGTAATAGCAAGAAAATAATTGTAATATTATTTTAGAAACTTACGTTTGAGGCAGCTGCCAAATACATACATCCAATGAAAATTACTATAAATTACTTTTTACTATTTAAATATTTTCGGTACACATTTTAAACAATTTATTATCTTTTTACAGGCTAGTTGTAGCATACGCCGTAGTAATATTTTACATCTGCGCGATCTTCCCCTACACTGGATCTGGCCCGCTATGGCCCAGAGCCATAGCTGGCGACACGAAGCAGTGCAAGAAGAACTGGTGGCTCAACCTCCTCATGCTGAGTAACTATATTGATAGCGAGAATATAGTAAGTGGCTATAAAAACTTGTAATGTAATCGTAGATTCTATTTGTTAAAGCTAAATATGAAGAGTTTGTGGCTCTGTTTCTTGCTCAGCAGCTATATTAACAACAAGAATATATAGTATATATTAGTTTTGTGATGAATAGAAGCAGCAATGAACGCTGAATAGAAGCATTGGTTAATCTTCTTTTTGCGAACTTTCTATGGTTAAAATTATGAAGACTTTCTTTCACATTATATCAAGTAACCTTGCTTTATATACATTTTTCATCGTAGCTACTAAAATCAAAAAGTTTAATAGTATTCTTTTATGACTCTTATTACAATACAACTCAGAGAACTTTAATGAAATTCTGTGTATTTCTAACTTGAACTTCTTCTGTGAATTCTATTTATATGTTATTTGAATAAGTTGTTCTTTATTTACCAGTGTCTCGTCGTCAGCTGGTACATTCCTTGTGACTTCCACTTCTTCATAGTCACAGTGACCTTGTACTGGATCTATAAAAAATGCCCTTCAGTCGGCAAAGTACTAGCAGTTGTGGTCACCATAGCTGCCGTAATCACTCCAGGGATCATTAACTACATATACAAACTGCCGGCGATACAGCTGTTTACCTATGAGTAAGTATGACTTGAATATGATAAATATTTCCTCTAATAAAATCAAAATCAAAATATGTTTAATCAAAATTAAATAAGACGTTCCCTTTTTGAATATTATGCAAATTATCTACAACGGTTTCGGGAAAGTTAAGTCTCAGACCTGAAAAAAAACCGCGAAAGGAACTTAGACGAACTTCTTCTTGTTGATATTTAATTAACATTGTCAAGATTGGTGACAAATTTTAAAATGTATTGAGTTATTCTGGAATCGATTACTTTCGAATAAATTCGTGTAATATTTAACACAATTATATGAAATTATGTACTCAAAAATACGAAAGATTCAACGTGGTTGTGATTTTATACGTGTAACAGTTTTTTGCCAGATTATTTTGTGAATAAATAATTATTTTTGGCTATGATACGAACTTATGCAATATTTATAACATTTTTTTGCTTTTTAAGAAATATAATGATTACGATTTTCAGTTTTTCAGCTAGGTAGGAAGTAGGTAGGTAACATACTAAGTTTTTTTTCGTAATTATTATTATTCTAGTTAAAAATAAGTAATTCAAATAGTAATTTTTAACACCTGTGATTAACAGATTAAAACTGTCTATTACTAATTAAAATAAGCTAGCTGAACTAGGTAGTTAGGTGTAGGTACCCCCGGCAGCTCACGTGCAAGATCACGCGGTATTGACCCACGACTATTGTATTAGTCTAATAAAAAAAACATAAATGCAACAATTATGCTTACTTTATATAGACGATAAAGTATACACATAAATATTTAGAAATATTTTCATCTGACGTAAATTGCATTAACTACTAACTGTCCCTTGTGTATGACAAGCATTAAATTCTGGTGCGGGATTAGATTGTTTAAGTCTAATTTGCGTTACGAAATTGGTTTCATGAGGTTAATTTTATAAATAATTGCACATTTTTTTACAAAACAAATTAATTTCATGTCAATTTCATTGTAGAACTTGATTTTGAAAAATATGATTGTTAGACGCAAAATAGGCGACAGAGATTGGCGTTTTCAAACAAATAAATAAATTTTAGTTTTTGAAACTATTAAAGGATAGGAAAATTGTATTTATTATAATTTAAATCAATTTCAAATTGCTTTTTTAATAGGCTCACCAACAATTGTTTACACTAACACAATGCGAAATAATTTTCTATTATCTAGAGTACAGTGTATCAAGTACTTAAAGGTAAACTCCGCATGGATGAAAATTATAGTCAATGTTTACACAAAAACAATAGAAAACAATATTTTTATGCTACAACAAAAAATACAAAATAAATTGTTTAATAATAATTAATAGGAACAACGATAATCACAATAAAATAATTTTATTTTGACAATTAATAACATACGATTCATTCATTTACTTTTTCATATATCATATTTCATATATAAAATTAAAAATTTTAAGAAATTCTCAAAATTGTTCGCGTTAATAAGATGCTTCTGCTGTAAGTTCTTGAGCAGTTATGTATCTTGTTGATTCTGGATGATGCTGCAGTATCAGGTCCAGGTTAGGCAACTATGTTATTTTGATATCATTCACTGTATAGTCAATTTCGAGTCTTTTACACCACAAGAAGTTGCCTAGAACCTTTCAAAGACTAAAAAAAACTAACAACCTTGAAAAGTTTAAACAGAACTTCATAGATTATAGCTATATATATATACCATTTCGATTACATCAGCTTTCAAACAAAAAAGCACCATATCAAAATCTGTCCATTCCTTAGGTAGCTACGATGCCACAGACAGATGCACAAATATACACGCAGGCCCGCGCTAAGCCTAATCGGCGCCGTCGTGCAACTGTCTTATATGCGCCTTTTTTGTAGTAGCGATATTAGTAAAAATGGTTTAGTCCAATCGACGAGTCTTTTCCGCAAAGTTTTTAATACGTAATCAAATGTAAATATTAACATTTTTGAAAATTTTAAGTATAGGCCCGGCGCCTTTTTGTCTCGACGCCTTCGTGCGTCGCACGACGTTGCACGTATGGACGGCGCGGGCCTGTATACACGTCAAACATACAACCCCGCATTTTGGGTCGCGAATTAAATGTTGTAATTTATATTTTACTACTAGCTGTGCCCGCGACTTCGTTCGCGTGGATAACAGAATGCTTGGCATGTCTCCTGCAAAGCCAAGTTATAATAGCCTGCGGTCAAGAAAAGAGCCTTTTACTTTGGATTTGGAAACATTCTGGTTGTATTTATAAGCAGACACTAACTTAGATACGGTATTCCTCCACGGTGTTCACAATAAATGTTAAAGAAAAGTGTTTTGTGCTAGTCTTTTTAAAATTTCGATTGTAAAACAGTATGTTCCCGCCGAGGTTCTCCTTACATTATATATCGGGTGAATTTTTAACTGAGCTTGATAGGCCAAATCCGGAACTATAAGTAATCGCGAAAAATACTTAAAGGAGTCTCGTGTCCGATTTTGAGAAATTTACAACTGCATCATAAGTTTTTTGATTTCATAATTTTCTTGGTCAGGAATAGAACCCACTAATTTTGAAAAAAAGAAAACATTATTGCACCACCTAATAGTGTCATCTGTAAGAATCAACTTTAGGAAAGTAATAGTAAGCGAAAAATAAAAGGAAAAGATTTATTTTTATACAAAATAACATTAAATCTATACATGAATTAGAAGTTAAGTAATCGATTCTACACAGACATAATCAAATATGTGGGTTAAGTCTCATGACTTAACCCACATATAAGTAAGTAAAGCCCCGGTAAGTTTAGAAAATAAGTAAGCATTACTTCGAACGATTTGTTTATAGGTTGCATCAAAATGCTAGTCACCTACTAAAGTACGAAAGGAGAGTGTGACAATCGAAAATATATAAAATGAATAACTCACAGTAACTTCTTTTATGTTGTCTATTTATTCTATGTGAGCTATACAAAGTTGATAGAATGTTTGTTTTGGTCCCGGTCACCTAGGTAGGTTTAGATAATTCTTAAAAAGGTTAATCAATTTCTTGAAAATCTACATTCTACTTCACTCGGCTATTGTACTCACCCACTATTGGCGTAACAACATCCCGATATATTTTAAAATTTAACTTTTGGGTATGATCGTTTTTTTTTTTTTGAAGAATTACTAAAGATTTAATTAATGTATGAATTTGATAGAATTTTATAAAAAAATTGCCCTTTCTTTTTGTTGCAGTTAACTATATAGTAATACCTCTCTGAAGTTGATTCTTATAATATGTGACAGTATCAGATGATGCAATCATACAGAATGTTAATTTTTTTCAAAATCAACGTGCTCGTTTCTGGCTAGGAGAACTTATTTTTCAAAAAACTAATGATATAGTTTTAGTTCTTTTCGCCTTTAATTATTTTTCGCTATTGCTTATAGTTTCGGATTTGGTCTATCATATCCAGTAAAAAAATTACCCAGTAAATATATTATATTTTTAAATTATTATATTTATATATAATATATATGTATCTTCCCTATTTGAATCAGATGGTGTTCACTACTTCATTGGTTTCAATTTTGTTCCTTATTACATTGGCTTTCTGCTAGTGAAAGTTTCGTCAAAATCGGTCCAGCTGTTTCAAATATTAGCCGAAACAAACTGAGTGACAAATAGACAGACAACAATTTTAAAATTGGTAATTTTGTTGTTAGTATACTTTCAGTATAATATACTTTCACGTGCATTAATTTTCTTAAATTTCAAAAAAAAAATTTAAATCGGAAATTGTTCGATATTTTATTGGTTTCTACAATATTTTGTTATCGCGTAATTCTCTGTTTTACTTATTCATTAAAATAAATACATATTTTTTAATAAAAGTAGCCTAAGTTAACCTTTATAATATTAGCTGTCCATTAAGTACGTAATGTTTTAAAGAACTTTTTAGACTTTGTGATATTTCATGATTTTTTTCTTCCATCTCCTCTTCCTCCTTTGGGCCTCATTAACATGGGTTTAAAATATGGGATTAATGGACATCCCCTAACTGCGAGTGAAAGTCCCATCAAATTTGATTCAGCTGTTTCAGAGATTAGTCGTAAGAAGCAGACTGATAGACAAAAATTTTAAAAATGGATTTTTTTATGTAAGTACTGTATATACTTTCATGCATTTCGTGAAAAGTCCAAAATAACGTTCGAGGTGAACCCTTAAATTGACAACTTTTTTATTTATGAACCGATTTAAATGAAACAAACACTAAATGTTAAGTGAAGCTTACTGCATTATATTAATGACCATACATCTAAATCCGATAAGCCGTTTTTGAGATAATGCACAGATAAACAAACTGACAAAAATTCTAACAATTATTGTTTTGGGTTCTATTGCGTAGGTAAAAGGCGCCCAATATTTTTTTTCATATATCTTCTATTTACAGACAGCGACCCGTTAGAATTTTTTTATATGTATAGATTAAAAATATCTTAAGTAAAAGTAAGCCTAAGTCACTCCTTATAACATGTGCTAAGTGCAAGTAAAAGTACCATCAAAATCGGTTCAGCCGTTTTAGAGATTAGTCGGAACAAACAGATAGACAGACAGACTGACAGACAAAAAATTAAAAAATGTATTTTTGACGTATATACTTTCATGCATTTAGTGATAAGCACAAAAAAATGTTCCACGGGATTCCTTAAATTGACATAACTTTTTTATTTATGGACCGATTGACATGAATTAAAGCCTAAATGTTAAGTGAAGCTTACTACAATATATTAGTGAAAACCGCATCTAAATCGGATAAGCCGTTTCTGAGATTAGCGTGCACAAACGCACAGATAAACAGACAAACAGACAAACAGACAAACAGACAAACAGATAGGAATTCTAAAAATCATTGTTTTGGGTTCTACTGCGTTGATAAAGGCCCCCTATAATATTTTTTTTCATATATCTTCCATGTACAGACAGCGACCCGCTAGAATTTTATTATTAGTATAGATATCGGCATATATACTATAATTTGAATAAAACATTGTAACTTAAAAATTACTATTAGTAAATAAGAAAAAAATTAAAACTTGCGACATTTTTTGCCGCGTACTATACGTAAATGTTACATTACATAAACATAGCGTGCGACTGACACTTTTTTTATTTTATTGCAATAATGGAAAAATCTAAACACCTTAGCGCATTGTTTACGCTTGAATCAATCTAATTAATGTACTACGCCACTATTACGCATCTGTTCGCTGCTACACGATAGCTACAATTTATTATTGATAAATCTGTTAATAAAAATTCCACGGTAAAAGGGCTAAGGTTATGGTAATTATTAATCATGCTATTTTGCATGATTATCGTTAGTTTGCTTTAATAACTTATTGTACAATGGAAATAATAGCTCATTACTAACACGATTACTGTACAATTATGATATCAAAATGAACTATTTTTTTTTTCTAGCAGGATTTATTTTTATTGAGTAAATGTTTAATTTTATATGTAATTAAATGGTATTTGTCTGTTGATTAATGTCTTGAAAGAAAGATGTGCATACAAAATATTATCTCCAACAATATGTAATATCGTAATCTTTTACAGATTAAATTAAAATGTAATTTTAACAAAAAATACAATTACATACACAATTAACATCATAACTATATCAATATTATAAGTATCATTTTAACACGTAAAACTCCCTTGTCCCTCACAAGACAGAAATAAGACAATTTTTCTTTTTAAGGATGTCCAACAAAATATAATAAAGTTAAAATATGCACTAAACTAAGACGCAACTTTAAAAAAAAAAACATTTACATATTAAATTTAAATTTTTAATTACAGTAATAAAATTTTTCATATTCTTCAGTTTTATCACCAACCCTCGAAAGCCGGAGCAGTTTCACATGACCTACATCAAGAGCCACACTCGATACGCCGCGTACCTCGTTGGCTTTTTCAGCGGTAACTTGTACGTCTACTGCGCCGCTTCTAATAAGCTCAACAAGATACCTAAAGTAAGTTAAATAAAATTTAATTTAATTTTAATAGTGATTTAGCTGCTATAAAATTTCTGAAGTTACCAATTATTAGTTAATGTAAAGCGGGAATTACATTTGTAAGTTTTACTTTCGCAACTGATATACAATTCTATAACCCGGTAAGGTTATATATATTTCGGAAGCAAAACTTTCCAATGTAAATGCAATTACGAAAGTTTTACTCACAATATTTTCATAAGATTATTAAAAAATTGTTTATCATTCGTTATACACCTAAAAAAATTTGTCTGTCAGTGCCTTATTTTTGATACTCACACCTTTCGTAAACTTACTTAGGTAACTGTTGCCAGGTTACAGAGTTTTTTTTATGTCAATCACGAGAGTAAAACTTACAACTGTATTTCTCGCCTTATGCACAAACTTAGCCTTTGTTTTTTCATGGGTACTGGCAAGATTATTTTCAGGGTGTGTATGATCTGTATATATGTTTTTCTGTATATGCTAGAGAGGTATAAGTTCACCTCCTCGCACCTTCATCCTGGGATCTTTACTTATAATATGTACTTTAGTTAAATAATGACTCATGACTCTTACTTAAAACACACTTGACTTCGTCTATTTGGTCACCCGTACTCAATTTAATCGAAATAGTAAACACATTTTATTAGTATCTTACAAATTAATAATATTATCTGATAATGGAACGCTACACAGAGATTTAAGTTTGCACATCATATTATGAACTGGTCATCCAGACTGAACAACGGACATCATTTTTATATCTAATCTAATAAATTTAAAAAATACCTACATATAGTAAACTTTTACTGTTGTTTAATTTTCAGAAATGGTCAATTTTGGGAGTATGTCTCAGTATGGTGATCATGGGTGGTGTGATGCTCACTGGGCCCACGTTCCTGTGGCGCGGGTATGACTTGCTGGAGAGTGCCATATACGCGGCCCTCAACCGACCAGTATGGGCCAGCAGTCTCGCGCTGCTTATAATGTGTTTGTCACTTGGACATGTTCGTGAGTATTTACTATATTATATAGAATTTAAGTTTCATTTTAATTATACCAAAATTATTAACGTTGTTTTGTGCATCAAAAATTTTTTTTTTACTATTACTAACTAGCTGTCCATTGCGGTTTTGATCGCGCTTATGGTTATTGCTTCACTCCTATGAGTCGCAGCGTGATGTGACATAGCCTATAGCCTTCCTCCATAAATAATAAATATAATAAAATAATTTTTCAATTTCAACCGGTAGGTCCTGAAATTAGCGCGTTCAAACAAACCACAATCAAACTTTTCACCTTAGTATAGATATTGTCATGGAGTTATTTATGTAAAAAACACTTCTATAGTATTCGTATGTGTTGTTGTAACGAAATAATAAATTTTTGCTTCATCAGTCTTAAAATTTAGTTTACATTTAAAATAGAGTTAAAAGTAAAACTTTATTTCGCAGCCCTCATCAAAGGCTTCCTGAGCTGGTATCCGTGGGTGCCTCTGAGCCGCCTCTCCTACGGGCTCTACCTCATTCACACGGTGTTCATAGCACGCAATGTTTACGTCACCCGTAATCCCCAACATCATGACTATGTCAACATTGTAAGTACGATTTTTAATACCCGAACCAAAAAAAAGAGAGTTAAAAGTTTGACATATGTATCTGTGTCTCCATTTGTATCATCGTAACGATGCAACTTTGATACGGTTTTTATATAATTATGAAGCTATAGTTTATGAAGATCTGTTCAAATGTTTCTTGTTGTTAGATCTGAGCTACTTCTAATCTAATCGCCTTTAAATTTACTATACTATAAATTATATCAAAATAACATAATTTCGTAACCTTGATCTGATGCTGCAGAATCATTTGGAATCAGCGGAATACACAACTTCACCAACTTTCACGACAAATTTATATTGTTTATGGTATAAGCTACTCTTTTATAGAAGTGGTGAAAAAATACAGGACCAATTTTATACTTGCCAGCAAAGTAATTATAGAGAATTCATATAAAGACAATATTCAAGAGGGTAGTAATACTGTGCAAGGGATTAATTCACCTTAAAAAGGATCTTATTAATGTTATGTTAATCGTACTTGTTAATTTAAATTTATATAAATGGTCATAAAATATTCGGCTATGTTAGAAGATATATATAGGACTTGTTTCGTAGCCGACAATTTAGATGGATTTAAATATGGTAGTTCAGTTTACAATTTCACTTAAAAAAAAACATACAATTTACTTTAATTGTATTACTGCATATAGTCTCAATCAAGGCGATTTATGGGAGGACCCTGTTATGTCTGTAAAATTTAATTTATAGAGAATTGTAACAACTAAATTTGTAAAAACTTTAGTTGGTAAAATTGGAGCCTACAAGATCTAATCGAGCGCATGACGCATTTTTATCACTTAATAAATTTAGTATGTACTGTCCTCGTTCAATATTTTTTGCTTAAATAATTCTTCGACGAGAATACTTGTAAGTATTCTCGTCGAAGAATTATTTACAGATATTCATAAAATTTACGTCTAAATTTACATCATCTGAAATAATTTAATGTCGGTGCCTTATTTTTCACACTCAGATTTCGTAAGGTTACCTAGGTAATTGTTATCAGATTACAAAGTTGTAAGTTACTTTTATCAATTAATAGAGTAATAGTCAAACGTATAATTTTTACCTTCTATTAACCCCTTGCAAAACGTACATTTTAGAAGCAAAAATATATATACCCATAAAATTAATGTTTCAGAAGACGCAGTGCGTCGGTATCATTTGTGAAGGCTGTCTGGCAGCTCTACTGATCTGGCTTGTTATTGAAGCTCCTCTTAATAATCTTTTAAACGTTATTTTCAAATTCAGGTAAGAACAACAAATATTATTGACAGTTATTTCTTGTAAAATGCTATACATCATTTTTCTGGAAAAAAATCTTATTCTTCGAAAATATTTTGATTTAGCTGAGCAAAGAATAACTTGCTAATATACCGAAATAAAACAAAATTTTCTTTCCTACTAATTTTTCGATGAAAGTAGTTATATAATAAAAAAACATAAACAAAATAGTTATGTAATAAATTGAACTAGAAAAAAATTCTGTAATTTATATTAAAACCATTTTTTGTCAAAATGAATAGTTTTAGCATACGAACGTTGCAAAGTCAATTCAACACGCGTTTATTAAAAAAGTTTTTTTCCACATCAATGTAGTATTACAATAAGTTGTTAAATTAATTACTTCTTATTTGAAACCTCGTGGATTTCGAAATATTTTTTTTTTTTTGGGATTATTAAAAAAATTCTAGATTTTCCAGTTCAAAAGACTTTAACTTCCTGAAAACTCTAATTTATCTTATTTTGACTGTACAATATGAATAATCCAAAACCAGTAAAATATGACACTGAAATTGAGCAAAAACTAAATTATGAGCTTATCAAGTTACAAAATGATTGTAACTAAATTTACAGCTTATTTTTGCAGATCATTTAAAATTACGTGTAACTTTAACTTAACTTATGAAAGCGGATATCACACGTAATGAGTTAATCATAAAACTATTTTTGCAATTTTTTTTTTCAGTGTGAATAGAAAAGAAGAAAAGAATTCAGAAGGCCACACATCTACAAATGACGGAAACGATAAGCTTTCCAGTAGTCAATTACAAGATAATTTGCCCACGACTGTCCAAGTCATATCTTCAAAGATATAGAAATATGTTACATATTTTTCTTTGTTTCTAAGAATACAGATTTAAGAAATATATGTTATAACAGAGAATGTAGTGTTTCAGTATTAATTATATACTTTAATAATGTTGAAAATGTTGTTAAAATCTTTAGAATGAAGTATCATACGGAAATGAAAATATACCAAATGTGCATACGCTTACAAATACGTACAAGTAACTAGGTATATATATATATATATATATAAATATATATAAAGTATACAATAAATTACTTTTTCTGTTTTTTGATATCAAAGTTTAAAAAAATTTAAATATAAAAATCAATCAAATAAATTAATCATACATTCATTTATTTTAACATTGATGTATAGGTACAGTAAGCCAAATAGAATATCTGTTAAAAACAATATAAATACCAAAAACAATCCTAGATCGTATAAAATATTATCAATTTATTAAATAGGTACCTATTTATAAAATATTTCTAAGGTATTTTTTAATGTTTTGTATTTATTTTCTTATATAAAAATACTGCATCAGCGCCATCTACCTTCGAGGAGTAATACTACGAGGCTCGAGTGTTTTAAAAGTTAAACTTTATTGAAATGTCTCTCTACTAGTCCACTTCGTTTACACAGATGGCGCCAACAGTTACTTATTTAATAATAATTGGGTAATTAAGTTAGTATTATTTTATGGTTTATTTTAGATTAAGATAATAATATAAAGTACTGCAATAGATTGTTTTGTTGCAATAACATGATATGATATAAGCAAGCAATCTTTAAATGTAACTATCGAACAGCGAACTAGATATTTCTTGCTTGTAATATTACATGACCCGAACGAATTATAGTTACACGTAAGTAAATGAGTTTGCAAATTAATTTACCTACGTGCATCTTGCAGGTAAATCAACAAGCATTACGTCACTTAAACGAGCCGCGTGATGTTAGCATTATTATTAGAATTCATTAGGTTATAGAATAGAACATTCATTACATTCTTATCTATGTTAAATATATATCATACCCTACAGATACAGAAATTTTATTTTCCTAACATTTATATAAAAAAATCATTTGAAATCAATAGTTTTAAATTATGGTGTTATTTTATCCGTCTAATATTTGCTTAATTATTTTACAAAAATGTTCCTAAACTCTGTTTCTAATTATCTTAATTGGAAAGGGTAAATTTCATTGTTTGGGTTTGATCTTTTATAATTAAACATTTTAACTCACAACATTGACTTTTAAATTAATTATTTACACGAATATAAATTCCTAAAATAGATACTCTATTGCAATTCTACGTCAACTATTGATGAGATCCATTCATTGATTAGTATTGGAAATCTTAATAAGTAAACATATTCTTCAAAGTTTTTCAAAATATCTGAAATTTAATAATAATAAGACAAGTGAGTGCATTCGGAAAAACTAGAAGGATAGCGACTCAAAATATAAATAGATCTAATAAGCGCTTTTTAACCGACTTCATTTGACATCGCTGTTTTGTTGCTACAGAACGGCATATATGGCATATATTAAAGGTATCTAGAATTATAACCGATTAGAGAAATTAGCCAATAATTATAAGTTTGGGACCCTATACTTTTACCTTAGAAGTTATACCTACCTGTGTACGAAGTAGGGTATAGATAGAAGCTAGCAATGTTAAATATGAAACATGCTAGGAATCTGTATCCAGCGTCCAGCGGAGCGCGACTCTGTTTGGCAACATAACAGCAGCAAACATAATGACATAATTGCCGGAGGAGCGACGGGGGGCGACGCGGGGCGCATGCGCCGGTTTGACGGCCAAGGTCGAGGCCGCGCGATTCTGCCGCGCGCCGCCGCGTCGGCAAGTCTCTTGCGTGCCCTCTTTCTCGAAACTATTTCTATAAGGGGTAATGCGCATATACGCCGCGAGTGCACCCTCAACGCCACCCTGCCACCGCTACGAAGGTAACTTTATCCCTAAACTAGATCCCTTCCACCGCAAAAGTCTAAACTTCATAACGCAACACCGACATCGATTGGATAATGTTTGTAATCACGATGTATTATTCATAGCGAGGTAGGTACGGACGAAACTGCCTTTGCGGCTTAATTATTGATGGATTCTGTTATGTGATTGCGGATATAAATAAAGATGTTCTAGATCAAAAGGTTCTGTAATTATGAGGTTTCAAAATTAAGACAAATGCAGATATCTTAATATTAAATTTAGTCACATCGCCTAGCATAGCTCTTACGTGCCTCACGTCATCGCGGTGAACGCTAATCGCCTAAATAAACAGTATGTTTTTCGGAACATTGTTAGTGCCGCATCTAACGAGGCCTAAGGCTCTAAAAACAAAGGTGGGCTGTTACGTAATTTATTATAAATCGACCCTGACGAACAGCTGCGCATTATTTCGTAGGTAGTTGCTTTAGGTATTTTTCTAGTAATGGCAACTGATAATATAGTAAAGACTTATAGAACTCTACAAAATTACAACCCGAGTAAAACGTTCTCAATGATCGAAGTTGAAACGTGTCTAATAAACTAAAGAAAATAAATTATTCATGCGAACAGTTGTACGGCAATTAAATTGTGTAGATAATCTGTTTAAGATGATCCTTGAATTATGTTAAGCCTTTTTTGACATGAGGTATATGTATAGATAAAGAAACTTATTGATTTTTTAATTATATTGCGTTGCCGCCTATAAAATATAAATAGACTTATATATAATACTTGGTCTAATATATATTTCATTTTTTATATAAACGATGGAAGGGAAACCTTTATTAGAGACCAGGCTATAATTAAACCCCTATTGTGACGTCAGCAAACGAGACGCTTATTTCGACATGTATGACTTGAAATCGATTACAAATTGTCAAAATAAGTACCAATTGCATGTCAAATTGGTCTATTTCTCTTATTCTAATCTACAAAGATAACCTTAATGTAAACGCCTAAAAAGTTCATCTTTTCTTGATTGATTGAATTGTAATTATTTTGAATTAATGGACGTATTGTCTTTTGGAGGCCAATCAAAATATTTGTAACATTTTTTTCGTTTTCGTTAAAATAATATTCACGAAGCTATTATTATGATTGTAGTAACAAACCTGTGACTCCTATGACCATGATTTGTATGTCGTGAAAACAGACAAATGTCTTCACATAATTAAATTATATTGTTATATTTAACGTCTGTCGTTAAGTGCTAAAACAGTAAATGTTTAACAAACAGTAATGTATTTTGTTATGTTTTAACAATAGTAATGTATTTTTATCGATTACTCGGAAACAGCCTGACCGATTTATTTAATTTTATTTGTTTTGAAAGGGTATACTATCTCACGGTTCCCATAATTTTTTTATCAAAATCGGTTCATTACTTTAATTGTATAAATAAAATAACTGGAAAAAGCAGGCCCGCGCCAAGCCTAATCGGCGCCGTCGTGCAACTGTCTTATGTGCGCCTTTTTTATGGTTCAGTCCATACTACAAGTTACAGGTCAGTTACAAGTCTTTTCCGCAAAGTTTTTAATACGGAATCCAATGTAAATATTTAAAATATGAAAATTTTAAGTATAAGCCCGGCGCCTTTTGGACTCGGCGCAGTCGTGCGTCACACGACTTTCCACGTATGGACGACGCGGGCCTGGGAATAAGTATATCATTAAAGTAAACGAAATGAAAGTCTTTTGGATATTACTCATATATTTGACTTGTAACAACATTTTAAAAACTATCGATACTTCTTTACGAGCGTGCGGGTTTCCATTTGTTAAGTGATTTTCGCCCATGAAAATTTTCAATACGAAAGAATCAGCAAAATACGTTGCCCGCTTCAAAAGGAAGAAACGTAGCTGGTCTCGCTATATAATACCGATTTTTTGTGGGATACGGATACGGACAATTAATTGAGGTATATTAGGTGATGACCTTTAAGTTGTAAATTAAATACTTTCTATTTACTGTACTTCAGTGACTTTTTTAAATATACATAATTATAATTTTGCTGAAGGTTTCAAAAGAAGCACCTGCTCTTTAAGTAGCCCATAAATAATTAATTAGATAAATAAATTTAATGTAGAGTATACTTGTGATGCACTCGCTCGTGGAAACGGCGTGGCGCCTTATTGTTCCAATAGTGCCCTAGACGAATTATCTATATTTAGAAAATTCAAATAACAAAAAACATAACTTATATTAGTTCAGTATTAGACGAGCCGTCCATGCATAAAAAGCTAATCGTAATTTTATTTGTACGGTCAGCCTTCAAAATGATGTAAACAAACAACATATATTGTCTGTAGCGTCTATAACTTTGTATATTCCTAACAAGCATATTAAAATAGTAAATGTACATACACCATATATAATTGCTTGTCCTGACTGACTAATTTATCAAAACTGAGCCGCTAAAGGTGCGCTTATACGGGCAACTTTCAGAGCATTAATAGCCCGGAAACACGAATGAATCAATAATTGGAGCGATATGCACCAATTTAAAAAATGTTTCGGCGATATTGCATCTAATTGTTCCATATATTCTATACTGCTCAATGTTGTCTATACGAATTGCCGAATATCCAATGGGTATAGAAATATAAGTCAATTTATTCTCTATCTCTAGCTAGGAATCGAAGGGTAAGGCAAGTTTTGTTGATACAAGAATTGGTTCTCTCATATTGGTTGTCTGGTTCGTAATTAATGGGCTAAATTTAATCAAAAGAAATTCAAAACCAATTCGGGACATTCTAGTAGTTATACTGTACAAATATTTAGTTATATTGCAAGTATCCACTAAGAAAGGATTTTCGAAAACTTCACCCTTAAGAGTAAAATGAGGTACGAACCATTGTATGAAGATCTGTAATTTTCAAAGTAAAAAACACGAAATTTTATATAACTATTTATTATTATATACTATATATTTCTTTTGACCAGAAATTTGTTAGAAATAAATGCACATATAAGAAGTATTGATTGTAAATATATATGTGATCCAGGCGAATCCGGCACGGATTCCTAGTTTCTTATAAATCTGGTAATCATGTACATTTTTTATACTTGATTGTACGAAATTGATGCGAGTAAATATGTACAAAAATATAGAATAAATACATAATAGATGCGATTTAAATATTTTATTAAAAAAAGAAAAAAGTATTTGAATATATCACAGATTTATTAAGTAAATTAATATCATCCGCATAAGGCACAAATGGCACAAAATAATATTTTAGGGCACCAAGATGCTTGGACCAGTAATTATAAACTAAGTTAAAAACACAATCAAATCAAACGCATTTTGATATAAATTTCTCTGAAAATTTGGCAACAACACCAAACGAACGAATTAATGTAATTTACGGAGTAATTATTGACGAAATTCACGCATAACGAGTAATTACCGTGTTAGTGGGTGTCTCGTACGCGGACCGGTTCGCCTACTTAAACGATTACGCGGGGCTTCTGCAAATTGTCGCAAATCTTATGGGACACATTATTATATATTCAAGGATCAATACAATGTGCTATTCAATTTTTTTTAATCGCGCTACCTATATGCATTGTAATAATAAGTTGATAGATGCATTTGTGATTATGATGCAGTATTAATTTTAATTTTTTTTTTTTTGAAATTTCGGTCTTTTAGGTTAACGTTTTAAAAGTCTACAATACAAATATCGATATAAGTAATTTTGTTTGTAAAATGTATCGTCATTATACTTTTCTTTAAATTATACATGTTACATATTAACTTAAAATATGTCTATGCTTTATTTACTATTTCAAACATTAACCAGATGAAAAATAGGATGTTTATAAGCAATAATGTGTCAACCCCCAAACGTCTAATTCGGAGATAGTAATATATTCTGATAATGAGCGACGTATTTAACATTAAAAAAAATATTTCAGGCAGTTAACTAAACTTAATTACTACGAAAAAATGTATCTTAATTAAATTTTTCGAATACACTTTGTATTTCATATTTCGCTATATTCAATAATCTCATATCTACATATATCAAATATTAGTAGATAAAACTTTTGTTTACATGAATCTGCTTTAAAATCGACTTCCAAATAAGAAGGAGGTTCTAAATTTGTTGAGGATTCCTTTTTATGGATGTTCACCGATTACTCCTAAAGTTGTGAACGGATTTTGAATTTTGTTTTTATTTGAAAGGATTCTTCGAAGTTGATCCCATTGTCATCAGGTCAGGATCTGATGCTGTTATAGGCACATCTAAACTAATTTAGATAGTTTTGATAGAAACTCGTGAATTTGAATTCGAAAAACCACATTGTGTGAAGTTGAACTGATAAAGATCACAGATGGTCACCGGAATCTCTATAACAAATTGAAAAAAATGAAATATCTTTTATGAATATTTTTTATTAAATTACAAAAGCTTACAAAAGCTTGATGGAAACAAAACTTTAGTATCCACTGACGTTCGTTGCGGATTTAATGACGCAAGTTAGATTGTTTTCATATTTTAAAAGTAGAACAATACTACAATACCTTATTATATATTTCAAAATAATATTTTACTCAATAATACATACATTACATAACTATATTACATAACTTATAGATTCATAGATTTTGACAACCTAAAGGCTGACCACTTTGGACGACGACGTTGCTTGACGGAGCTTGTCAAAGTTGGAATTGAGTACAAATTTTTAACGTCAAACAATATGAACGTAACACGACTCTAGATATAAAATATCGTTTTATTGTAATTAAATAAATGTTTAATTGTTATTGGAATAAAATTGAATTTATTTCTGTCACATAAAAAAAAAAACTACGCGAGATTTAATGGCCGTGTTTGGCGTAGACTTAAGCTTTCTGACAATCAAAATCCCATTAATATCTGCTTAGTAGATTTTATATCTAATGTCAGATTCGTATTACTGAATAATATTATGAAAAAAATAATTACAATCTATTCTAATGTATCAAAGATTGACAATTTAAATTATATGAAAATACTAGCTCGTCATGATTGTGTTCACACAGACGTGAAATTATTTATCTCTAGCGTTACATTAATATGTATCCTGGGGCAGATTTTCAATTAACTTCAATTCGCTTTCATAAATATATTCGAATTTGTAACCATAAGCTAATTGAAGAGCTAATAGATAAGCAAAAAAAAATATTTTTATACAGAATACTTTTGTTAGCCAAAATTAAAATTTAAAATTCGGTACGAAAAGGCAATTTAAAACATACTCTGAACAATGATATTATATAACTATAGATATATTATAGGCTCATGGATTTTAGCACCCAGTCCATTATGGACGGCATTGCCTAGCAACCAACTAGCGACTGAGTATGACCGGCGAGATTATCTTTGGACCAACAATACAACTTCTCCATCGTGTTTTCTCTACTCTGCGAGACATTGGCGTAATAATAAACGCATCACATAAACGCATCACACTCAACGGCCCCCATTACGATCGCGTGACCTTGTGTCGGGGGTCCGGAAACACTCACAACACTAACACAAACACCCAGACCACGACAAACATCTATATGGCCAATACAGACGTTTGCCGTGAGCGGGGCTCGAACCCGCGACCGTTAGCGCTTGAGTCAGTTGCAGTGACCACTGCACCAACGTGTCTGTCAATAATATGTGCATAATTGGCACAACTAAAAGCCATAAATCAAAGAATTGAATTGAACAATACAATTGACGTTGAAGAAAATGGGTACAGATTTTTAACATGCAGAAAAGCATGAAATAATGTACTTTTTGGTTATCCAATAAATAAACAAGTAGATCTGAAATATATAAAACCTTATTGAAAATTATTTAAGTATTTTTAAACTGATAATATTTTATAACCTGTAAGTTGCAGCAGATAATAACATCTGATATCCGGAAGCGGTTACAGGTACGAGATGAAGGTCGTAATATAATATCGGTAAAGGCATCGCTAAAGATTCTATTTCAAGGTCAGTTCGCTCCATACTGAAACTAGGTGATGAGGTTAACAGGATTAGCTTAAAATTATAAAATCTATTTTTGTCCATTTCCTATTTAGTCCTAGACGCTTATAACCTATCAAAAACGTGTAATTTGAAAATTTATTCTTTATTTATTTGTTACTTAATTAATAAAAAAGATTTATGTATATTTCTTTGAATCCTATTTTGAACAGCACAGTTCTACTTAGTAAAGGATGTTTGAGATCCCTAAATAGAAATAAGCATAATTGATAAGTTGTCAATATTTATGGTTTTTCTTATTTACCTATTTAAGACCCAATAGATTTCTTTGTAATGTTCATAGTCATATTGATTAAATATGTTTATATAAATAGCTCTAAATACTGCGGATAAAATTAGGATAGGAAAAAGGTAGCTCATATCTATACATTTTAAGATATAACTAAAAAATTGTAAGATAATAATGTTTTGCTGTTATAAGTTAAGCACTTGTATCTATGTGTGTGTCTTTGGGTACGCACAAACAAATGAATTGATTTTGATTATATGTTTTACTCAGTGGAAAGCTGATAGGATTGTTTCTTGGCTATAATTTCTAATTGGGCTTTTACAAGTCATCAGCTCCTTTTAGTTGTCCGATCTTAGCAACTTCTACTGGTCTTATAGATTCGAAATTTACTATTCTTTTAAATTAATGATATTAAAATAATATAGCTGCGTATCCTTGACCTGATGCTGCAGCAGGATACCCAACCTTTCACCAATTTGCGTCAAAAGTATTGTGTTAGAGCTCGAATAAAAACAAATTAAATCCATACATTAATTAAAAGTTAAGTAATCGATTCTACAGAGACATAATCAACATTCAAAAGTGAAAAATTGAAATTAGAATATGGTCTAGCCGTAAATGGGTGCTGATAAGCAATAATGTGTTCTATCGAACAGAAAAATATTTTCAAGTCTTGTAAACTAAATAATATATATGATCTGCTTTGATTTAATTAAACCTTATATCAAAATAGAACAGGAAAGATGGTTATATACTTCTTAAAAAAATATATTAGAAAAGATTTGCCATTTTATACGCCATTTTCTCAAAATAATGTCCGTGTGGCTTGACGTAATATTGCTTATCAGCGTTCAAAAGGTAGGTAGACGAAGTTAGGGTACAATCACCGGGTCCCGTTATTTCTTGAAAATATCTAAATTACTTTGAACAATTTGTTTATAGGCTGCATCAAAATGCTAGTCACCTCCTAAAGTAACGAAGGGCGATGTGGTACAATACAATCGGAAGTCTATAAAACGAATAACTTAAAGTTACTTCTTTTATGTTTATCAATTTCACGTCACCTTCGTTACCTATAGTAGATAGGTTTAGACAATTGAATTGAAAATCTACATTTTTTTAAAGATTTGGTCTCTGTGATTGTACCCGCTATTAGCGTTATAATATCACGTCTGAAAGGATGGCTGAAAAATACTATTTAAACAATCTTAGTATTTCATTATTTATAAGTATAACATATTCTTAATGCTTTCTTATAATATTGAATGCCCGCTCTACGAATTGTCAACTATTTTCGCGCGTTAAAGTTACAGCCAATACTCGTTTACTAATCGTGCCTCCTTACGCGTCTTAACTTCAACATTTGACTTTTGCGGTTTGATCGTTTCTTCGAATAATTACTGAATTATTTTTCAGAAAACTATTGATGCAGTTGTAGTTTTTATCAAAATCGGCCCCCAGACTCCTTTAAGTATTTTCCGCTACTCCTAATAGTTTCGAATTCGGCCTGTCTTCTTCTTGAGTCATCTTGAGTTAAAATTTCACCCTGAATATAATATTATTTTTATAATTATTATGTTTTTATGATATATACGTTCCCCATTGAAATAGGATTTTGTTCACTGTTTCATTGGTTTTAATTTTGTTTTGGCGTAACGCTTTCTTTATTCATTAATTTAAAAAAAAAAACTTAAATAGAAGTAAGCCTAAGTTAATTCTTATAACATTAGCTAACTTTAAGTGAAAGTACCATCAAAATCGGTTCAGCCATTTAAGAGATTAGTCGGAATAGACAGACAGACAGACTGACTGACAGACAACAAATTAAAGAATGTTTTTAAGTACTGTATATACAGTATATACGGTAATGCATTTAGTAAAAAGCACAAAAAATATTCGACGTGATTCCTTAAATTGACATAACTTTTTTATTTATGAAGCGATTCACATATAACAAACACTAAACGTTAAATGAAGCTTACTACAATATATTAGTGACAAATGCATCTTAATCGGATCAGCCTTTTTTGAGATTAACCTGCACAAACGCACAGATAAACAGACAAAATCATTGTTTTGGGTTCTATTGCGTAAAAGCCCCCAATAATATTTTTTTGCATATATCTTCCATGTACAGACACCGACCCGCTAGAATTTTATTATTAGTATAGATTTCCCTTTTTAAGGTATTAAAGAATTAATTTATTTAATAGAATAGGAATTTAAACTCTTTCATAACCAATAACAAACATAGCAAAAAACATATATTCTTACTACTTACTACTAATCATATGTTCTTACTAGACCTAAATTTAGTAGTAAAATCAAACTTAAATAAAATCTTTGTCGCCGTAATCGATAACATCATAATATTTTTATCTTTTCTGAAAAAAATTATAGAAGATTAGTCTAATTACAAGAATATGAACCAATAAATATAACTTCTTATTCTCGTACGTCTTTCGTTATTTTACATTTTAAAGGTTATTTAGGCCTAACTCATCCCCAGTCCTTCCCGTACTTATCCCCCCCCCCGCATTCTTTCTTTTTTCTTAAATTGATTACGCATTGTATCTCCTCTGGCTCTAAAAAGTCCACAGGCATCGGTAATCACTTACATCAAGTGGTCCGCATACTCGTTTGCCCGCTATTTTTATAAAAAAATATAAATTATTATTATTAAGAGGTAAGCTAGAAAGAGCGGAGGTCAAGGACAATATTTCACGCTATGATACAATTCGTTGAGAAAATCACATGATGCTCTAGGATGGGAAGTACAAAGTAACAATTATGGAGTTAATGTGACGATAAAGGCGAATAGACACTTGGATAGAAAAGACAATAGATCACTTGTCCTTATATGACTTAATCAAAAAGGTGGTGTCAATTGTAACAGAAGTTATTTTATATGGATGATAAATAAATACGGAAAAAGTTTGTTTATAATATTGTTTCCAATTTCATGGGCGTTCCATATTTTGCAATTCTCTTCTTCTTCTAGAACTTGTCGTTTCTGAGATTGAAGTGAGTGACCTTTCGCTTTTATATATGTAGATGAATTACTATTTGATTAAATTTATTAAACCAAAATAATTAGTATAGTCAAATAACAGACACGATGGCGCAGTGGTGCAACTGCATGCACTGCAACTGACTCAACCGCTAACCCCCGGTTCGATCCCCTGGGTCCCCTGGTCTGGGTGTTTTTGTTTTGAGTATTTCCGGACCCCCGACACAAGGTCACGAGATCTTAATAGGGCCGTTGTGTGTGATGCGTTTATTTATTTATTAAATAAAAAAAGTGACAAAACTAAATAACGTGCAAATCAACATTTCATATTCACATTCTGTTCTCGATTAGTTTATCTTGTCACACAACTACTCCCTGATAACATATGTACCTCCAGCGCTCACGGATTAACCTCTAACCCGAGTTATAACTCATCGTTTGTTTCATAATCTGCACTTCTCTGTGTGCGTAATACGCGTGCGTACTCCCATCCCTATGTAGGTCAGGGGAAGCTGGGTAAAGGAGGTGAGGGGTGCAAGGGAGCGTGTGGGGTGGCGTGGGCGGTCGTCGCCTATATCGACCGTCCCCGACATCCCCAAACCCGCCCACAGATAAAAAATTGTTTATTGACGCTTCACGCTAAATGCGAATTGAAAATGTATACGGGTGGACGAGCAGCCATCTTGTTTTAGTGATGACAGTTATGTACAGGTAGCCAATATAATGATATTTTTTTCATAATTAATTTAAAATTAAAAATTCATTAACTTATTTTTTTATTTAACAATTTTTATGTTTAGTTATTTATTATTAACGTGTATTGTTTGATAACATATATGATACATATAATACTTATAAGTTTTTTTTTCTGAACACGGTAATATAATTTTAAAATTAAATAAATCGTTAAAATAATTTCTTTTGTACAAGAGAAAAAATTAAAAAAAAACTCGTTGCAATTAAAATGGTTTACTTCGGAAATTTATTGAACAAAAACGGTTTTAAAGAAACAATTCGATATTAACTGCAATACCACCTTGTTAATATACCTTACAGTAAAAAGTAGGATAGTTTTTAACCGACTTCGAAAAGCAGGAAGTTTTCAATACGTAGTTTGTTCTTTTAATGTCCCTTACATCAGATCTCCGACATTTCTTAACCGATTTTCTAAATGTAGTTAAAAAGGTATACTTTCAGATTGGTCCCATAGAAATTTTAATAAAATTGGCTTAGTAGTTTGGTATTAAAATTGAATTAACTGGTATAAGTGTAAAAAACTGCGTATTTTGTTTTTAAAGTTGGTTGCTTTTTTAAAGTAATTATTCACAAAAGTTACGTTACTTTACGCTGCCTTGTCCAATTCGTCGTGGTTGCACCATGTGAGTGTGTAGCAGTAGTTGAAAGTTTATTAATTTTTACTATAAATCATTAATAAAAGAATTGAATTTAGTTTGACTGTGGATTTGTAGTAGTTTTCAACTATTTCATTGCTGGCACTTGTTGGTGCCCTGGGCGAATTATTAAATAAAACATAATGAAAGTTTAAAAAAATATAAAACTAAAATTTCATATTCCATAATATTTGTATAATGTCAAAATTACCACGATGCTGCTTCCTAATTCCAACTGTCCCAGGCATTCAGTGTTTGTAACTACATATTTATAATCCAAATTTATTTTTTGAATTTTTTCTTGATATTAATACTTTATTTTACAGGTCATTATAGTTTTATCATAATGGTTCATATATAGCATCGTTACAGTTTTATTATAATTATGTATAGTTTTATCGATTAATCGATTAAGTATCGACACAGTAAATCTTCGGCCATTGCTCGATAAATTTGAAGAGAAATTAATATTTTGGTAATTAAAGACCGTGCTATGAAATCGAAAACTATGTTAATTTTTAATAGCGCGTGATGGAAGTTTTTGTTAATTGATTACTGCTATTAGAAACAATTAAATATTTTATGTAGGTCTTCAAGAATAACGGATTACGAGTTGTGTAAAAAGTTGATGAGTGTTTAAAATGCTTTGTGAATAAATCTTTTATAGAGCAAAACGTAAACGTTAATAATTAGAATTAGTCACCTTTTTTAGTATTCATTACCTAATCATGTGTATATTTTACTCAAGTGTCCAAGAAAAGAACATTATGTGGTTATATTGTCAGCATTTATGTATGTATATGTAGAAAAATTTCTTCACTGTGCCATAAACTCATTAACAAATTCCTCGACCGATTTATGTTGGCAAAATCCTTACATTCTGGATGGCATCGGTTAAACAAAATGTAAAGATTTATGAATGTGTAGAAAAAATTGTATAACTATGATAGGTACATGATTTAAAACCTTAGTTTAGTCCGGCTGTCTTGTCTTTATTTGTTTGAAAAACTAATGGAATAAAAGAAAAGATGATTTACTTTGAGACTTTATCTCTAATAAGAACTTAAACATTATTTAACATCTATTTAATAAACTTACAATATATATATAATACAACATAAACATTATACAATTTACATAAATTAAGATATAAACAACAGATATGGAGACTTGGTTTTTAACATGTCAACAAGTAGCGCAAAATAAAGTTATAGACAATAAGAATATGAATAATAATTAAGTCCAATAATTTTATTTTCCAAATTCAATAAAAACATGTGGTATTTAATTTTTAGATCGTGTAATTTCGCTTAAGTTGACTGTCACTTGAAACAGTCCGCATAACAACCAGCATTGATTCATTGTACAAATAACTCAGTGTCCTCCAAATTCTGAATTCATGCTTTGTCCGCATGTGTTCGTTTTTTTGCTATTCTCGTTACCGACTAGAAGATCGAGGTTTTACGCTAAGAACAGAGATTGGTTTGGAATAGCCACACGTCATTTAATGCCTAAGTAATCAATTTATATCCTAACCTAACCCAATAATTCAAGAAATCTATATAAACATAAATGAGTTGTCCAAATATTTGCAGCGCTTCTCTTCAGAACGGCTGCTCCTATTTGGCTAATTCTTGTTTGATGAAAAACATGATTTGAAAATTTTTAGAAAAAAGTACATAAGTCCTAATTGACATACGCACACGGAGTCAGGCCACTAATTAAAATTATATATTAAATTGGGCGCTATTTTTTAAATAACTAACTTGGCAATACCTTTTCAAAATTAAATTAAAAGTCAAACAAAGTCAAAGTAAGTATCGAAAGGACACTGTCTACTTAGGGTGTTTGGGCTTAACTTGAATAAACTCCATAACAATGTACTTATTAGAAATTTGATATTCTTCGATATGAGAATTTGTACCACCATAATATGTAATTAAAAAAACACATCACATTTAAAAAGAGATAACTATTATTAAACACTAAAGTGAGTTAAGGCTTCTACTATCCATCTCCAGAATGCATCATCAGTACCTCGTCACCAACTACAATGTATTACTAGAAGCAAAAACCATAGTAACCATAATATTAAAATAATTTTAAAAACTAATAAAATTAATGTCAGCATACATAGGATCAACAATAAAAAACCGATAAACAGATTTTAATGCCTATTTACTGACAATAGCTGTCAAAAAATATTTTTTTATATTATACTCCAATATGTGTATTCCAATATGTGCATTTCCACGCCACTCTCTATTCTAAGGTATTACATATGTAGTAAGAGGAACCGATGTTACGTAAGGAGCAACTATTATACACTTGCTTTGCTCGTTGTCTATAATCTTATAAACAACATCACATAGAAGAGATTTAAAATGTAATACGTAGCTTAATAAAATTGTATTTATATACAACAGAATAGACTATGAGATGAAAAAATAAGTTTAAGATGTTCGAAATAACTTATTTGATAAATGTTACAATTTACATTACGTATTTATAATGTCCATCATAAAATCATAATTTTATGATGAATATTATAAATACGGTACTAATAGAAACGAAATAAGTTTAATACATACAAATTTAAAATATTTCCATTAAATAACTCTTTCTTTAAAATATTATGATGCTTAAGTCTCGTATTAACCCTGAGGCCGTAAAACAAACACAACACGCATCGAACTTTACATAACAGAACACATAGATCTTTGTTTGGAACCATTACATGGGTTTTTCTATGCTACTTCCCCGCTCAATGTTCATGACTTAGCAGACTGACGTCACGTTGAGGTAATGTAAACCTGTTTGAAAATTATAATATCAATGATCAGAATAACATTTTAATGTTTATTTTAAACTAACAATTTTTTTCTGTATTATAGTTTATTACATTTTATTAAATGTTTTAATATATATTGAATGTAGATCTCTGATGTAGTATTTAGTTCGTTAAACCGTAGTAATATATATACGCAATCAGATAATTTAAGTATTTTGAACATAGAATACATAATTTGAACGCTGATAAGCAATACTGTGTCAAGCCACACGGAATCCATTTTGAGAAAATGGCGTTTAAACATGTCATAGTTATTCTTAATAAATATGTTTGAAGAAGTATATATCCACCTTTTCTTTTATTTTTTGAAAAAAGGAGCAATTAATTTAATTCAGATTGTATTTAATACTATCTATATATCTAAGAATAAGTTATTTTAATATTTAAAATTATTGTAGAAATAGCAAAATATGGAACGCACTTGAAATTTGAAAGAAATAATTAAGAAACTTTTTTTCGTACTAAAATAGTTTATATGACTTCAAATTAATTTGAACAATGTTAAGTAGATGATGCAGTATCAAAATACATCAATATCCCCGAATTTGACCTTCTGTGGGTTGACACGTTATTGCTTATCGGCATCCATTTGCGCTGCTGATTTTGCTGATAGGAAAGCGCATAAAAACAATAGAAGGTATAATTTTCATAATACAAAATGTTCTATTAAATTTATCTCTTAAGATAAACTATGATTTTCAACCTACTTTAAAAAAGGAGGAGGTTATCAATTCGTAGCGTATTATCTTTCTTAATAGTTGTTACTTCATAACTCCGTCATTTATCAACCCATTTTACAATTTTTTTATTGTTTGAAAGGGTATGTTTCCCGATTGGTTCGATAGCAATTTTATCGAAATCGGTTCAGTAATTTAGTTTTTAAATCGGAAAACCTAGTAAAAGTGTATTGTCTGAGTAAACGAAATTGCGTAATTTGCTTTTGAAATCAATTCTTTTTTTAGTCTTAGTTATTTAAATTAGAAACTAAGAATGCATATATTTATATCTGATCCGCTATTATAAATATATTAGAATACTAAAATATACCACTATTTTCGCTGATGTCTGATCATATATTTTTAAATAGTTTCAAATAAATTCATTTTAGTTACGAATAAGTTACGTTTAGAGTGTAAGTTATTCGTATTAATTTTTAAAACGATTTAAGTGTTTCAAATGAATTTTGCTGGAAAGTAATGTATAATTTTAATATTTCTGTCCTCTATAGATACTTATATACAAAATAACGCGCCTAAAAAACTTGATTCTGAATATAGGCACATCGAAAAACAAGCAAAAAATTTTTTTTTGCTTCTGTCCGCCACTCGTGATTGAAATATTTTAATTATTGTTTCTCTATAGCTTGTTTTGTTTTATCCGAGTAAGCTTAAAAAGACGTTGCGTCATTAAATATTTAATTTATAGTGCACACATAAAGCGCATTGTCTATAATATGTTGAGGTAGTGATAATCGAGTGTGCTGATCAAATTTGCATTAGTTTGCAAATAAAATAATCAGGGTCAGCTCGACCTGAATGAATGTCATATCGTAAATTCGTGACGAGAGAATGAACGCGGTACTCTTTAAAAGTGGGCTGATGGAATGCGTTCTTTTTATAGATTTCGACATTATCTTCTCATAGACGAAATATTCTTAATGCACGTATAACATAACCTAGTCATCGGTTTATTTACGTCTCACTGCAATGGAAGCCTGCTCTAATAAATTGATAGGATGCAGATATGCCGGCATTATGCTTCAATGCGGTGGTGTAGGAAATTACCCACAATCTAGTTAAGTAGGTAATAATCTTATTTAGAAGAACATTTTTATTTGGATCCAGCGATTTAATTTATAGACCGAGGCTCATTAATCTTTGTCGCAATATAGTTCTTTTATTTTGATTAATAAAGATAAAACTAATTTTTTTTTTTCAAATTATTGACTGAAACGATTTAGTTGATATTTATTGATGAATTTGACTACAAATATAACTATTATATTATGTAGATATTTTATACATTTTTATATGAAAAAGCTCGACACGGTTAGACTTTAATCCAAACAGACCTTTTACAACACTTGCAATTTAGTTAACTATTCATGTATCCGCAATGCTAAAATTCTTGATAATATCTTGCTAGGCGCTTTTAAGTTATCCGATGTCATTTCTTCAATCGACTTCAAAAACGAATGCAATGTAATATAGATACAAGTAAACTAAAAACCGAAAAAAAATTAAACAACATTTTGATGTCGGTTTATTTTTTTTTTTAACTTTTAAATAACGAATAGTGTCGTGTAGGGTAGTATAGTATAGTAATAAGGGACATTTTGTGATTTTCCTAATTCACAATAGCCTAGTGTAAACTGCTCATCAACATTTATAAAACATCGCTTTTCCTGATACAGAGCTGTTAATTATTGAGGAGTATTGGTGGATCATCAGCTCTTTACCCATATGCATTGTGATGAAAATAAATTGTTTTGTAGTCATATTGAAAAAATCGAATCGCAACCCGTGAAACACTTATTATTGAGTAGTTCCGGTAGTCGTCTGTGGTCATTAGTTCCACTTCACTAAATGTTGCTCTTTGGGAGTAATTGCACGAGTTACTATATAACATGCCTTAATCAGTATAGGTGTGCCTATAATATTTGATGAGTTCCTTCGATTTCTCTAGGATTCCAGCATCAGATCGTGACCTGATGACAATGGGACCAACTTGAAAGTATGCCCTTTCAATGAAAAAAAAAAACAAAATAGGTCGTCAATCGACGGAGTAATCGGTGAACATACGAAAAAGGTCACCGATGAATTTAGATTCACTTCCTTTTTTTGGAAGTCGGGTTTAAATACGAAATTTCGTCTACTCGAATGACGTACCTACTTATTTCAGTAATTTTAAAAACCAAACTACTAAATCGATTACGATGAAAATTCTATGAGACCAATGGAACCTTTCAAACAAATGAACATACATAAAAAAATCCCGACCGAATTGAGAACCTCCTCCTTTTGATAAGTCGGTTAAAAGGGGATAATTTAATATTAATATTGATTAATTAATACATAGGCACCCACAGACTAAATTATATAAACATACAACGTTTTAATTTTCTTTCTTCAATCGAATTATGTAACACGTTATTTATAACCTAAAACGTAATATAAGTCTGTCATAAACTTTACCCAAAATAGATATTACCATAATAAATGTTCAAAGTGCAAAGTTCACGACAAAACCTATTGGACTTTTCTCGTTCGAGTAACAATTTAAATATACAACATTATAAATAGGGGTGTGTTTAGCGAAACGACTATTACGATAATAGATTCTACTACAATAACATAAGTGATATAATTAAATGCAAGTTTTGTGGTTGAAATGTATGGCAGGGCTCAGCTGTCTGTAGGGCGCGCGCCTATCGATTCTACAAGGACAAGGCCACCCACACGCCTGCAAAATTCTGACACACATTGAACACGGATTTTTGGCTTTACGTTCAACTTACGAGGGTAGGAAACTGCTGCGTCACTCTTCTTTTAGAAAAAGGATGAAAGAGAATTATTTTTAACTCCAATCTCTATAACAATTTTCATGTAATATTTATATTAACAATTATAACGCCGAAGTTTCGACTCCGCAAAATCAATGTTATCTTCTTGGGGCAAGGTTTCGTTTTTATAATAAAATTCCGCAGAAAGTGTTACAGTTTTCAAATAAGAAATTTAAAATACATATTAAAAAATCCTTAGTAGCTAAAGCAAAATATACTGTTCAAGATTATATAGATGATAAAGATGCTTCGATTTAGTATAAGCTGGATTCACACAGGGTATTTAATATATTTGTAACTCATAAATGTCTGTACCCATCGTAAAACTTTTTAAAAGAGTAACTATCAAGTTTCTTGCCGGTTCTTTTCGGTAGAATCTACATTCCGAACCGGTGATAAATTAATTAATTAATTAGTTCTTTGTTTCTGTATTGACGATTCAAAAGTGCTTGTAAAAGATTGATTTGATATATTATTTTAAGCATCTTTTCTTAGTGCTCATCTTCGTTGGGAAAGGAACTCATGTACAAAATTTATTGTTTCTAGACCAAATTGTTGAGGCTTTGCTACTAACGTCAGTCAGTGTTGAAGTATTTTAAGTAAAATCAATATGAGAGAATGTATATTTCGGAATTTTAAATTAAAAAAAAAATGTTATTTTTAGGGAAATTAGAGTTTTTTTTTATTAAGTCTAGCTTCGCTAGCGTAATTTGTTTTAAAAATGGCATTGCATGTTCATGTAACAATAGTAAAAACGATTTTTACCATGTTCTTTAAATAATAATAACATTAAATATAATTCAGTTTGTATATTTCAATTAAACTTGTGTAGAATAACAAAAGAAATATAACCAATACCGGATTTCAATATTAATAGGTACCTATTATAACCAACGGGTACCGAAATTAATAAAATGATCAAAAATTACTCTATATATATATATATATATATATATATATATATATATATAATTCGGAATCAGATGTCAGTCACGTCCGTTTAATTTTTCAAAGAAAAAACAAACATTTAAGTTTAGTTTTTAAGATTATCCTATGTTTTTTTTTGTATTTTAGATTATATATAACGAAATAAGCTCAGCAGCTTGCCGTAAAATCCCTGTCTATTTTGGGAACACATTTACTTTTAGCAGACAGCCTAATTTCATCACTTTACCCCTGCAAAGCTGAACCTTTAGCTTTTTTGGGTAATGACGCACACAGATCCAAATTTAGTAATTTGTATTAGCATGTATATGTTCCTTAAGGTACACTTAAAAGTGCCGAGATGGTCTAGTGGCGTAAATGCTTTGAACCCATAAGAAAAAACAAAATCTTCTGTAGAAAAAAAATTGTGAGGAAATCTGCGTACGTCGGGAGAAAGTCTGACACATGTACATATATCCGCCAATTCGCAGAGAGTACTGGGCGGATTCAGTTCCAAACCTTTTAATTAAAAGAAATGGAGAGTTTTGGCCAACAATGGGAATTTAAAGGTTTTAAATTTATAATATGTATATTATACAGCCTGTACTGTAAAAGAGAACTAAACTTTAAAAGCAAAATAAAATACGTGATTTTGTTGACATATTTACTTCAGTTTGGTATTTTGATTTGAAACAAAACTGAATCGATTTTGATGACAACATTTTATGGGAACAATAGGAGAGTGTACTCTTTCAAACAAAAAAATAACTAAACATATCACACCGTTTTCGAGGGATAGGTAAACATACATAAAAAAGTCCCCGACGAATTGAGAACTTACTCCTTCGTTGGAAGTCGGTTAATAAAGCACATTATAACATGTTCTTACTTGCAAACTTGTAATTGATAATAATCGATTATATTTTATCTAATAGATAACGTTATTGATTCATATAGTGTGCTGGGAGGAGACCGTAATTGGTCCTTCGGTATATTCATCCTGTATTTACCTGACCACTTATAAACCTATATGGCCTTTACTGATGGTATTTAAAAATGATAAATATTTTAAAGTATAGTAATTTAAATTAAATCTTGGTCTTCTTATCTCTTCTTACCTCCCTTTTGTGCTACTACTTATTAATACGAAAATATTAAGTATCTTTTTATTAGTACCTACCTACTTCTTTAGTATACTTTTGCAGGTAATAACTGTACAACCAATTATTTTCTTAATTATATTATTAAATATTGACTGTATCGACATATCAGCACTAAAGTAAACATAAAATTATCCGTACTTGGTAATGAAAAGGAGCACTAACGGTGTAGCGATGAGGTTGTCACGGGCTCGATAGTGCCCGAGCCCAGGAAGGCTGTAGCGTTCGCGCATGCGCGTTCCGCATCGATCTCTCATATACCCGCCTCCACCCGCCGTGTAGCAAGACGCCATCGCCATCAGGCATCACCCGAGTAACTCATTTTGTAACTCAATGGAGATATCCGATGTTATATGAGGATCCGCTTAGAAATATCTTACCTATTCTTGTACGAGATCCTTTGATATACTTTTTTACCATCTTGTATGATTGATGATATGACTTTTGAATATAATGTTATCCCAATAACAATAGTTGTATACAGAATTGGTTGTATTTTTTTTATCTACATGAATGGAAATATTATGTTCTTTACTTCTTTGGGAGTGTTACTAAAAATTTTAAATACTTCAAACAATCTTGTATAATAATAATTTATTCATGATATTTTTTACAACATATTGACAATGCGGGTATGCGACTTAGAACTTATATAAAACATGCCAACAATATAATATTTATTTATAATAATATTATCTTAAAAATCGCTGAATTATGTTTCTATGATATAGGTTTGTAAGATCTATTTTATTACGAATTGACTTCATAACGAATTCTTTTATCGTTTATGTTCAACAAAAGACTCCTTAATTAAATCTTCACCTATGTATGGTTAGTTTTCATTAATAATTCCGAAGCAGGCTCGAACCGTAGCACTAAATTTAAAATGGGAGAAGGGTTGGTCGAGGTGATCTCGGCAAGGCGGAAGGATGGCGGCGGGAGGGGCGGTGCAGCTGCCGGTGCATCACCAGCCCGCGGGCGGGGCCCCGCGCCCACGCGCCCCTCGGCCCGCGCCGGCACATTGCCAAGTTCAATGCCAAGGTCATGCGCGAGCGAGTGCGACTGCGCGCCGCAATGCAGGAGCGGCCGGCGACGCGGCCGGCCCGCCGTCAGTACCTCGACGACGACGCTGCACATCGCATCGCGAAACCCCTTACGATATCCGACTATTAACCGCCAAATTAATACAATCATCCGAAATATTAAGGCTCTCAAACGCCCTCTGGTCCTTCCAGGTGACGTGAAACGGCAGTGTGCAAAGTTGCGATCGTAACGCGACGTGTCGGAATTCTGCCGGTGAACACCATGTGCATTTCTCTGGCGCGCGAGACCCGTCACCCGGTTCCAGTTATGCAATAGCTGACATGAAAATTACTGGTAAGCTGTAAGCTATGTATTCGTACTTATATTTCGAGCTTATTTCGTTCGGAATCCACGCGTTTTGTTACTTTTTTGTCCGTAAAATGTGGGTAAGAAGAAAATAACATGTCCTTCGAATGATTTCTTAAATATCGGTATTTGAATAAGAATTTCCAGTCTATAAGTTCCAAAAACCAGAAGTATTATATAAAAAATCATGTAGTAATTGCAGTTTTACAGTAAAGCGTCATAAGGCGTCATGTTACCCGTAATAGTGGCCATATTTGTTTTAGACACTAGACATACCTAGTCTTAAATAGTCAACAGTTTGCATTCGTGGCGGTCAGTTCATGAATTACTTCGAACGTCTTCTTTATCTACTTCGCATTGTTTTCCAAATAGACGAGATATGTAAGTACATAAATGAGTGTAATATTATTGTCACGTTTTGAAAACACCGGTCTAGTGGATTACATGTTTATATTCATATACTAAAGATAATTTTATCACAGAGCTTAGTAACAAAAAAGTACGCTTGTTTCCTTATTAAATACCTATAAGGAAATTCTCTAAAACAAAGAACGGTAGGAAAATAAAAAAAACAGGAATCTCGAGAAAACTATTTCAAGTTTCGCTTTCAAAATGGCTGCCAGAAATTTCTAAGGCCCATCAAGGGCATCAAGAATAAGGGCCAAGAGACTGATACACCGCGTCGTATCCTGTTGTGGAGTTGGCAAAAAATGTCGAACACACAAGTTCAAGGCAATCGGGTGATCCCAGCCGACGCTAGCTTTGGCCGACTGCTTTATTTGAACACTACTTATGTTCGACCACAATAATTCATTATGTTGTGGTAATTTCGGCTGTCAGACACAAATTAAATTACGTATTTTAGCTTTCAATAGTGTCGAGTGTCGTTTAAATCGTAGGCTTTTTAAACTCTTTTAGGTATAATTTTGGGTTTTGTTGAAAAGCTTCTTATGACGCAATGGTGTAACAATAGCGTAGTCGACATTGACTAATGAATGCTGCCTTACGTTACAGTTTCATAACGTTTGATGTAGAAAATATTAAGGCAAAAATTATTATCCGGTTTTTATTTATTGTTTTAATTCTGCTACATAACAGTTGAAAATTACTCTTTGAATAATCTCTAAACATGTTATAACGCCGTGATTTAGAATGATTATATAAATGTAAAGAAATCAATACATATTTATTTTTACTGTAATGAATATCCAATAAGACAGAAATAATAAGAAAAACATTATTTTGTAATCATTTCTTTAAAATATAAAAAATAAAACTTAAAAAAATGTTTATGTGTATAATTAAGAAACAATGTATGTTACGTTCAAAAACCATTTATCGGATTCTGATGAAATTTTCGCATCGCAATGCATGCCGGGTGCAGCTTTTTACTATATTTTGTTTTGAAATCGAGTTATTTCAATTTAATATTTTTTTCCATTGAATTTCTAATTCGGCTCAAATGGATGCCTTTATTAGATATGGATCGTCTATATCATATAACCTAGATAAAACAATTGTCTATTTAACAAACGCTAAAACCAAAAGTATAATGTTTTAGCCTGTCTTGATTTTTGTAATAATTTAAATAAACGTATTGAGGTACAATATGTAAGTAATGTATTATAAGTTTTGGCCGAGGGCCTCCCACGTCTGTATTACCTTGAACCCATACCCGCGAAGCCTGAATATCAATCACCTAACTAATAATTATAATCTACATTATACTTCATTTCAATCTGTACTCCATCGCTTATTCTAAGTTATAATTTTTATTTTAAAGGATACGTTCTATTAAACACTTTAGCGAACAGTAGCAATGAAAGCAAATGACTAATCAAGTTTTGCGGTAAATATTCAAGAATTCGCTCACATCTGAGCATGCAATTCAATAACAAAACTGTGTATGAAACCATTGTTCATTATTCGATCTAAAACCGGATCAAACGTATGTAAATTGGAACAGTTATTGGCTCTCGTTCACGTGGTATTTTGGTTCGACATACGTTTATACTTATCATATAAAACCTTCGCGGAAAATATTAAAACAAGTTTACATGAGCGTGGCTGTATGAGCTTGTGCAGTAACGCTATCAACAATATCAGCTGACGGTCACGTCACATTGATGTATCGTCACCAACATGGCGGACAAAATGGCTGAACGTTTATGTTTATTTACAAGCATTAGTCACAACTCAAGAGTCATAAGTTATTACTTGCGAGCCGTCGTATTATAAAACCTTTATTTATTTATAATATACTTTTTGATTTGAATTGTCAACGATTGTTTAGCGAATTACGATTTATAGTTTGCACTGTGACGTCTCAGCACGTGGAATTAGAGACATGATCAGTGATGACTCGTCCTATCATGATTTGACATCGTGATATAATTAAATTTCAATAAGTAGACTGCGCCATTGATTATCTTTTAGGCCGTATTTCATATTATGTCATTATAGTTTTATATCTTGACCTAATCTGCGCTCAACATTGTTAGAATGTTATTTAATTTCTAAATTGAACGATTTTAATAATAATGACAATATCTTTATTATTGTTGTAGTATTCATATAAAAAAGTAAAATGGAATATTTTAATAATCTCTATAGTAGTCTATGCGCGTTAGTACATGACATAATTTGATAGCTACTATTACTTCAACCCCACATATCTCCCTACTGGGTGTTAACAAGGGTAGAAAAAAGAGGGTAGATTTGTAAATAAGTAAGTGGGTGAGTAGGTAAACGCGAGCCGGTAAACAAGGTCGATTCGATTGCGCTTGACATTTCAAAGGTTACTTTCTTCACCCTGGGGGTGTGTTAGGTTCTGTTAATGCAATATATAACAATGTCAAAGTCAAATACTTTTAGTTGACTTTTTTTTTGTCAAATAATAGACTAAATATTTAATCTTATTAACATACGTAGTTAATCTTCTTTTATTTTGAAGCTGAATTTAAAGTTATTTGATAATTAATTACAAAAATAAAACACACGCTTGATATCTATATAATAAACTAAAAATACATCAACTGCACTAATATTTTATTGAGTCGGAAAAGGTGTTAATTTAGTGATTTAAAGAATTTGTTTTATTTATTTTGGAAAATACGTCTACTAGCGTTTCGGTCAGAACTTGGTAGTGGAATATCAATTAAACGAAAAACAAATTGTTAGGTATTTAAAATTTTAAATTCGCTTTTCGATACTAATATTATAAATGTGGATATAATTCCTTCTATAACGTAACGTTTTCACGCCTAAACAGATTAACCCATATTGATGAATAGATTAAAGTAAAACTCGCAAGAATATAGGCTACATTTGGTCACGAAAATAAAAATATTTTTGGTATGAAGCAATAATTAACAACTTATGTAAATCTTTATAAAAGTCTGAGAGCAAAACTTATAATTCTCTAAAACTTATAATTCTAATATACGTATAATTCTCGCCTACATATGGACGCTGATAATCAATACTGTGTCAAACCACACGGACTTGGTTTTGAGAAAATGACGTCTAAAGATGTCAAAGCTTTATTTTGATAAAAGGTATAATGAATTAAAAGCAGATTTATATATTGAATGTGTTGTATAATGTATAATAATAGTTTTCAAATATTTGAGATTATTGTATAATTAGCAAAATATTGAACGCACTTAAATTTCGATACATTAAATTAAGAAACTTTTTTCCTTACTTATATAATTTAGATTACTTGATTTTTTTTTAATAATGTCAAATAGGCGATGCTGTATCAATATCTCCTTGAATTTGACTTTTTGTGGGTTGACACATTATTGCTTATCAGCATCCATATATGTATGTAGTTTGTTTTGATTGCTTACAATGTTGTTACAATACGACAGTCTACGATCACTTTAACTACAGGTTTTTATAAATAAAAACCACAACTGGGTTGACTTTTTTCTTGTTCTGGAGACTATAATTAGCTTCCTTAGTAATGTCATCAAGTCATACTAGATATGGTTCAATAAATACTGACCTACTGTTACTAAAATAGACCTCACACTAAACCATACTGTCGCTTCTAGATACCTAGTAGATTGTAAATTTAAATTTATTTCAACATTTTCTTGAATTCCATATCCATCGCATCACATTGATTTGCTTAAATGAATTTATATCGAATATTTCGCGGGTCATTGTGATAAGAGAATCGACTTATGTAAATTTTACACGTGTCGAAAAAGTTATAAATTTTTTTAAACATCTAAATCCTGATTTAACTGACACTTTATTTTTTCTATTATTTATGATTAGAGGAATAAATGAAGTTATATATAATTTCGTTAACTGAACTATTTCTGTCTATTAAGGAGACAGTATTCCCTATTTTGTTTATGATTTAAGAAAATTTATGACGTATAGGCTTGAATTATACCTGTAAGTTTTGCTCATAGGCTTTCATAAACTGTTAATCATTAGTTTTACTCCTGACAGTCAGTGACTTATTTTTAATATTCTCAATTTACGTATGGTTAAGTATGTAACAGTTACAATGTTACAGAGTTGTTTATATCAGTTACGAAAGTAAAACTACAAGTGTTATTCTCATCTAAGAAATATTTTCTGCATCCGCATGCAACTTGGAAACTGCAAAAGACGCTGACCGGTACATAGTCGAACCTGTTGTAGAACGCAGGTGGAATTATGACGTGTTTATTTCTGTGCGACAATGTCGAAAAATATTAAATGTTTATTTAAGTTTTTCTGGTTTTTTTTTTGGAATATATTATAACATATGAATTTATAATTGCATATTTACGAGTATGTGAATCTGGCTAAATCGTATGTATTATTGTTTAGTCATCGTAATAATACATTTTTTACTCAAAATAATAGTTTTTTGTATTCAATAGTTTCGATGTGAAGTCTTTAATTACGTACACATATGAATACGTATGTACATATTTAATTTTTAATATTACCTTCTATGTATATTTTATATATAAAATCAAAATCACTAGAATTAGTTTGTCGTTCAAGTAAACGAAATTACTTATTTAAGTAAGAGGATAATGTGATTATCTGTCTGTATATATGTACGTGGGCTTATAGTTTTGGGACACTATTTTGAACTAAACGCATGGGCCGATTATGATAAATGATTTCGTCACGTCGTTTGTTATGTCATGACGGCGCTTATGTCATAGAAAGCATTAAAATTTTAAAAAATCAATATGGCTAATTTTAAACGTCATATTGTGAAAAAAAAATTCAAATCGACGAATTATGTCAATTGAATATCGTTGAATAGTTATTTTGGTATTAAAATTTATGTTATTAAAAAGTCTGGTTCGTACTACATAGCACTTCTTACATCCATGTACTTGCTATCTGATTAACCCATTAACCGCTAAACACTAGCAGCATTTTAAACCAAATCCTTTATTTTTTTAATTATTAGTGAGATATTAAAATACAAAAGTAATAAGAAATGTTTTCCTATTATGGATAATTTTAGAAGGGTGTACTCAGACGAGTACAGCTGTCACAAACTTATTGAATCGTCCATATGTAAAAGTTAACTTACAAAAACTAACTGTACTCAAACGAGTACGACGGCGCTAAATGGGTTAAGAGAAGATAATATAAATATCCAACTTTGGTTAGGTGTAAAGAGGTTGTACTCCAAAACTTCTGCTAAGTCATTGATTAAGTGAAGTAGTGTAAGTATTATTAAAGTGCGTGTAATATAAATAAATTTTATACTAATAATATTAGTAATTATACCGGCATCGCCCGGGGTTAACATATATATTTACAACCCTTAATTCATCTTCATAAAAGTAAAATTTTGAAAAACTCTTATATGTTATTTCTAACAAAAAGTATTAAACTTCGTCCTTTATTTTACAAATTTCCAAAAAATTTTACTTCATAAATGCTTTATACATAAAACTGCCAAATTTTCAAGTTTGTAGCCGCAGCGGTATAGGAGGTGATTAAATGAATCAGTCAGTCAATCGAATCGGGATTTTTTCTGTCTTATTTTGAGGAACTGCAAGTACGATTAAAAAAATCGTTACTCGATGATCGATAGCTCGTTGATCGATAAACGTTATAAGCCATACATAGATTATTTTCTAATTATATACTATAACTATAGATATGTTATAAGCTCATAGATTTTGGCACCCGACCACTTTAAAGGAAGCCGTCTTGCTATCAGCTAACGACTGAGTTAAGACTGATAATATCTTTGACCTAACAAGTCAATTGTAGAGCTTGTCAAAATTAGAAATGTTTACAGATTTTGAGCGTCACATAATAAGAACGTAACATATCTATAGATATAAAATGTCATTGATGTCTTCATCCAGCATAAGGCGAGAATTACACTTATAAGATTTGTTCTCAGACTTTCATAAAGATTTACATAAGTTCTTTGCCATTATTTTAATTTGAAAGAATTTACTGACACTGCGTTATTTTTAACAGACTCGCAGCTATCGTGGGACCACATATGTAGGTAACTTACCAGGTAACAGAGGTCTTATATCGAACGAGAGTAATTCTCGCCCGGTTAGCGCTTACGACATCTCGTATCGCTACAAAGAAGTTGACATCTGGTAAATTATAGCTAAAAAACTTACAACTGTAATTTGCGCCCGGTAAGCGGTAATTACATCTCGAATCACTACGAATAAGTTGAAATCTGGTAAAGTATACCTACAAAAATTAACTGCCTTACTAGAAAAGATTTAAACAGACGTTGAACGCGTGTTTATAAAAATCCGAACTACAAATCCGCGTCTAAGCAGTTTTGAGTTAAACATGTTTTAGATATAGATTAATATACGTTTATGTGAGTTTAATAGATGTTTAAAACCTATTTTAGCTGTCAAATGTAACGTATAACATTATATCAATAAGTTTTTTTATGGGTTTATTCGCTGTTAAGCAATTTAGATGATATTTTAAGCAATGTTTAATTTTTTAAAACACTGTTTAGCTAGACACGTGTTCAACATGGTTTTAATGCGTCTTTTGTAGTATGACAGTAAGACTTTAATTCTTGCCCGGTTGTCGCCAATGACATCTCGAATCGTTACGAATAAGTTGACATCGGGTAAACTATAGCCAATAGCCGTTTAAAGTAAGTAAAACGGAGCGAAAAAAAAATAGTCTATAATATAATAACAACTTATTGTCCTTTAAATAAAATAATCAAAAAAAATAAATTGGTAAACTAACATTTTGTCAAAAGTAATATAAGCAAGACTAATTTGTACCTATTATATTTGCCGTTTCATATATTATGCATCATTAGAAGTAAAATTAATTGTTATATAACTTAGCCATTGTTGAACTTGAAAAGCACTAAAACAGGTTGTACGTTGTGCACGAAATAAAAGCGAAGCTTGAGTACCGAGGGTTCCGAGTTATATAATTTCAACCTGTACACTTTATTTATTTGCGCATTTTCGGTTACAACTTTACGATAAAAACGGTAAAAAATTTTAGAAACATTAATAAAATTGATTTTAAACGTTTCGGAAATACTACAAGCGATTAAGAGAATATTTTTTTAAAACAATCCGAATTAGCAGATAAATAAAGTATTTGCACATTTAACTATGTAAAAAATTTAATTAAAAAAATAAATAAATGTTAAGTTACAATTATTTTAGTTGTGTGATAGATTGATGATTATTTAGAGACGTGTTTAATGAAAATAATGTTCTAAGTTTTATGGAATTACGAAACACTTAAGTGGAGAATACAGCTTATAAAATTAATTGATTATTTTTGGGTTTAATTAGGATTCTTATATTTATCTTAAATTTCACTCATATATATTATTTTATATAATTCATGTTTACATTTTGCTTTCGGCATATTTACCACTCTTTGCCAAATCGTAATATTTTGTGTTATTGTGTACGTGTGACAACTAAGACAAAAACAAAGCAATTAGGTTAGCAACATTAGAAATATGGCTAAAAGCCTTCGCAGACGATGACTAGTCTCGGGATACCTTCTGGCGGAAGATCGTTTAGAACTAAATCGCATAACGCCCAAAGGACTTAAAGTACCGTATATAAAAGTTTCATAAATACACATTCATATATCTCTCAAGATAGTCATTTTCTTCGGGACAGAAGTCCCTCATATAAGCAACTCATAATAAGTATTCCTTACGATATCTACTTCTAGTGGAGATTTCGACTGTAGGATTCTTTAATGTAAACCGACGTGAAATGTCTTAAGTATCGCTACAAAACCTGTTTACATTTAATATTATTATTTTATAATTTTATTTAAACAGTAACACGAGTACCTACTTAATAATATTAAGCAAACTTATCTTTGTCGTTTAGTCACATTGAAATCATGTTTGTCATAGAAACACAATCTATTACTGTCGCGGTAACAGTATGAAAATTTTAGTGCAATTCCGTACAAAACCGAGAATATCTCGAGTTATTAATCAGCTATCGCGGAGCACACAAACGCGAACCCTTTAAGTTTGCACGTGTTCATATTATTTCATTACGTAGGTTGTGTGTAGCACGAGAGCTGGCAACGTTTCGACGATACAATGTTATAATTATGTTATCATGTGTTTTTTATTATTGACACCTATAGTAGAGGAACATTTAGTAATAAATTAATATTTTAATGACAAAATACACGTGTGAATCTAAAAGTATTTACAACGATCAGTGTTTACAAAAAGCGTGGATTATTTACAATTTTAAAATTTTGATAACCATAGTATAAGTTTGTCTTTAAAAAAATAGTAATTAATAAATACTTCGATGTACATCGTGCTAATTTTAGCGCCCAAAAACGAAATCTCGAACCTGTGCGATACCTGTTCCTCTGTAATCAGATAGATATACGATCTTGCGCGAGCGTTTCCACAGTTAGCTCCCGAGCTATGCTGTATACGTGTGCAAGTTTCCGTGTGTGCGTCTGGCGAGTGCAGCTTGCACATGCGCGTGATGGGAGGGGCAGGAGACCTTGAACGCGCCTAGCAACAGCGCTGCCAACGCTTGCTTATTTATTTCTGTTTTACTCGTCTGCACGTTTGCTGGCAATTTTTAAACAGAACGTTTTATGGAGTCGTAATGACAGGCGGGAATTTGACCTTTTGTGTGCATTTGTCAGATGCCCGTCCCTTTGTTGGGACGGATCGCGAGTCGCTGGTTCATTATAACTAAATGTCGCTTCGAGATTGCGTTTATTGTTTTATAAATTAGCAACGTCTAAGATTTCGGGTATTCGCGACATAGATATTTTTGTTAAAGTTACGGTGATCGGCTGTATTTATTTTATTGTGATGTATGTTAAAATTATTTTTTCAAATTTTATGTTTGACTATTTTTTTAATATAACATTTCATACAGTTCTGGTGAATTTTTAACGAAATGTATTCACTAAAGATGTTGTATAACAAGAATTTAGGTAATACAGATGGTAATTCATTTATCTAAATATGTCGTATATATAATATATAGGCTTACTTATGAACCTCCGTCTATAAGCATATAGTCTAACACGAACAAAATTTTCTTATTGGACTGTAGCCCCTGATTAATTCAATCATACAAACAAACCACTGTTTCAGCTTTACTCAAATTTTCAAATTCAAAATATACGTTCTATCTTCAAGCTATAGGTCAATTAGCTTTAGACTTTTCTTTTGGTTCCCTTAATATTAAAATAAATTACTTTACTGTAACAGCCTATAAATATCCTAGTGATAGGCAAAGGCTTCCTCTTCTATTAAGGAGAAGGTTAAGAACTGAATCCACCAAGCTACTCTATTGTGGATTGACGGATGTACTGGATTTTTGTTCGATACACGCAATTTTCCTCACTATGCTTTCCCTTACTGCTGAGCATGAAATGACCTTGAACACGAATTTAGCGCTTGAAACTGGTATCGGTCGGATTTTGAACTTTAGATTACTAAAATTATAAAAAAAAATATTATAAGGGCATACAAACTTACATACATACGAGTTGAATACAATTTTTTTTGTAAAAAACCTTACCACTGAGTCACACCGAGTTAATCCTTTAACAATGAGTAGATTTTAATATGAACGTGTTACTTTTATAACAATAAAGTCACAATGGTAAGGACGTTGTTATGTTACTACCACAAAAGATTAAAGGCTATTTCAAATACAATTATGTAAACGTCACTGTGCTGTGTACAATTACCATAAATCAAAATTCTCAGTAAGTTACTCAGCTGACTAATACATTTTAATATGTAAAACTGTTTGTCTGTCGTTACGTTTTCATACCAATTTTGATGAACTTTGGTATGGATACAGACTGTATATTGGACTTTGGAGAAGAATATAGGTATTACGCCAAGAAATACATGAGATGAAATAGATATATTAATAATAATTATTCTTAACAGACAGAAATTGCAAGGACCAAAGTACATAGACAATAGTATGAATAAACAAAATATTTAAAACAAGTTTCTTTAAAGAAAATATAAACAACTACTCCCAATGCTGATAATATCAAAGACTGTTTTCATTCATGTACTCGCATATAAGCAAAAGTTTACTCTTTATTCACTCTAACAAAACACAAATATACCTGAAAAGACCTATACAAATCACATATTATCTTAACAGAATACAGTATACTAAAATATATGGCCTCTTAAAATCAAATTTAGTGGATAGTTCATAGGTTGAGAACGGTGTTGGAAATTTCTTAAGGGTTAAAATAGAGTGTTAAACATTTGTATAGAGAAATAAAACGTGGCAAGCGAACTCTGTAGCTTGTTCGCTATATTCACAGGTATATTTCTCATATAACACATTTAAATAGTTTAAGGCGTTTGGTAGTTATATTGAAACAAAGAAACTTACCTACAACCGTGTAACAGTCTAAATTAAGTGCTTAATGTATCTTCCGGTTCGTATCGATTCCCAAGATTACAATGTTCGAATTGCGAGTAGGTAAATCAATTTAGCTCGCCATCTATGCCTAGGATTCAGCTCGTCCGGGTCTGCCCTTTGACATTATGTAGGCGTAAGGAAGCGCATGCGCTCACATCCTGCCTCCCCTCCAACCCTCCACACCCCTAGCGTGGGTAAATGACGCAAGAGCCCTAGAATTCTATTTTTAGAATTTCCTTAAAGCCAAAACAAAACTGGTGTGATATGTAATTTTTCAGACGTTAATTAAAACTTTTTGTCACTTGTGAGATTAACAGTTCGTTTTAAACTAAGTATTTGTTTAATCGAGTTTTTGATTACGATTTTTTGATATAAACGTGTGAATAAGTTTAAGTAACACTAGAATATTTATTTATGTTTTTACCAACGTTGATTGTTTAATATTACATAGGGCTTAGAATACAGAACCTCCTTTTTTGACGTCGGTAAAAAAAGATAACAAATTGTAATTCTTCCTTTCCTTATCATCTGCAATATTGAGCAAATTAATATTATACATTAATAAAACTATCTTTAAAAATAACCTACCTTGTTTTATTCATGCTTTTCGTGTTAAAACAGCGTATGTTCGAGCATGTTATATTGCATTGTACATTCGTAGGGAATGGAGATTCACTAGGGACGTAAAAACGTTTTCATGCTATAACATTAGCGACGTACCAATATACGAACATCAATTCATTTGCTTTTTGAGTTATTTTGTAAGGTTCAAAAATTGTTAAAACTCAAATAGGAATTTATATATCTGCACATATATTGTCCTGGCTGACTGACTGACTGATTCAAGAAAATCAATAAAGATATTGGCTATCATGGTTTTTTTTTATGAAATTATTACTATTACTCTGTAATTTCGCGTAGGTTTAAATAATGAGTATTATTGATTTTTATGCAAGATATTTTAGTTTCATTTTAATTCATATAACGTAACTAGCTATCGCTTGCGGTTTCACTCGCCTTTATGGTTACTGTGTCGCTCCTATGAGTCGTAGCGTGATGTATTATAGCCTTTAGCCTTCCCCAATAAATAAACTATCTAACACAAAAAGATTTTTTTCAATTCCACCCATTAGTTCCTGAGATTAGTGTTTTCAAACAAATAAACAAACTCTTTACCTTTATAATATTAGTACAGATGAGTATAATGAAAGAACAACGTTTAAGAACGAGATAACTTTATAATAACTTATTTTCGTAAATATACAACTCAAAATGTCTTGTAAAAAATTACTTGAATAAAGTAGATGTATTTTTAATTTGTAATTATTTATAAAAGCAAAATATTGCTTGTAAAAGTTATATTTTGATTTTAAACTAAAATGATTGATGGACTTCTAGAATAGTACCGTACTGATGTCCTTGTCTCGTACTTGGTGGACATGACCTGCAATGTGACATCATGTCTATTATCAAGTAGATGCAGTCGCTGTATACTGATGTATGCATATAACATTATCTTATGACTAAAATGTGTAACATTTTGTTAATCTAAGAGAAATTCTTTGTACCAAGGTCATTAGGAGTTTCTAGAATGCTTGGCTTTTCAAACTCTTCCTTCAAGTGACAGTAAATAACACGAAAAAGGTTTTACTTGGCGCTGACGTCAAATGTTTTACCTGGCAATGACTTAAAATGTGTTAGAAAATTTAATTTTTTTACATTTTAGTTTACTTGTTTCGGTGTCAAAGTCGGTTTGTTTTTTCAAAAAGTATTTATTGTAATTGTTAAAAGTCTGAGCAAATTCTACCGGTCTAATCGTTTCGAAATTGACTATACTGCAAATGATATTTGACCTGATGTTGCAGCATCACCCGGAATCAGCCTGATACACACCTCCTCGCCAATTTACGGCAAACGTATCGTGGTCTGAATTAATAAATTGACAAGGGTTTTTTTTTTAATGGAGATGTTAATAAGATATTTTATAAAATGCATTTTCCTATGTAATTATTCTTATACTTTTGCAAATAATTAATATGACTATCATTAAATACATAAATTAACTATTAACAATACACATATATACGTCATTCGACTCGTGAGTCATGGATGAATGCTGAGGACTTCATTCAAAGTAAAGATTTAATAATTAGCTAAAATAATATGCGCTTATTTCATAACATGACTATTTTTAACCCCAGACCCAAAAACGGGGTTGTTGTAAGTTTGACGTGTGTCGGGTTTATGTGTGTGTGTGTGATGCAACTTCTACTGGTCTAATCAACTCGAAATTTAATATACTATGAATAATATTATAATAACTTTGTTGCGTAACTTTGACCTGATACTGCACCATCATCTGAAATCAGCAGGATACACAGTTTATCAACCATTTACAGCAGATGCCAGTGGATTCTCCGTATATTTTTTTATTTTCGATTTTACCTTATGTTAAACAGATTTAAGATTTATCTTCACACACACAAAAAAAAACAAACATTTATTTCACATGCTTATTCTTTGTGATTAAAATCACTAAATTATTTCATACAGAATAATTCTTAGTTAATTACAAAATAAACGTTTATATGGTATGTAATGCTCTGGGGTCCTAGTCACTAGTTTACTTGTAATTATGAATATATTTGTGAGAGTGAAGACGAGCGATCCTAGAGGGAGGGTGCGTACTGCCGATACATAATAAGAACTTATCAACGAGCTACCATAGACAAAATACAGTATTATTAACTTTAATGGTATATTCTTAATATGGTATTTTTACGTTTTAATGATATTACTGCTATACAACAGTGCTTCGTATTACACTTATATAAATAATAACTACGCCAGAGCTACAACTCTTGGTAACAGTCCATGGTTCATTTAAAATATTAAATTTATGTATGTTTGATTTGGTCCAATCATTACAAGTATAATGTAGTTTGTTTTAAAAAATGCGACATTTGCGATATAATAGTGAAAAATTTATTATTATACAGATTATTAATTTTATGTTACTTTGTAACTGTTGAACATAAATAGATACACAATCTATAGCTACATATTATTACTCAAATAAAAAAAAATCTCGGTTTTAATATAATATTTCCCTTAACGCTGTATAAAAATTCGACATTTCATAGGTACGCTACCAACCACCTATGAATAATGATACCTATATTTATCTTAAAGACGTTTATATTTCAGTATATTATATCTCCCTTATACTGCATCAAAATAAATGTTTTATGCGCCACTTTGAAGACAATTCTTTGCTGTAATGATGAAAATTAATTAATTACATCAATTTATGTATTCATTAACAAATAATATATATATTCAACATATGACTGAGCTACAGCAAAGCATAGTCGAGTCGGTTAATTTTACTTTTAATACCTATAATAAATCTCTTCTGAAACAAAACATCATACAATATAGATAAAAGGGCTCAGCATGTGAATGTGAAAAGAAATAATTATAGAAGACTATCATTCAATCTTGTCTCATAAATATTTTAAAGTACTGTACCATTTAAAATAAACTTCCACGAGATGCACAGATATGAACATCTTTATGTAGCCAGTGAATGTTGGAATGCATTTAAAACGCTGCAAAACGAGATTCGTACAATCTGTTTATGTGGAATAATTGGCATATTTAGCAGGGAATTATACTAATTTGTATTTTTTATGGATTTCGTGAAGGTTGACGAGCAGATTGGCCTGATGGCGAGTCGTTATTTTGTTCCTAGGCAATGTTATTTTTAATAGCTACGATTGAATAGTTAAATAGTAATAAATGAACACGTCGCAATTCAGGTCCATCATGTTTGGGTTAAATCCTGCGTCAGAATTCGAAATACAGACACAATTTAAATATCCAGATGGCCTTTAAAATACTATAATAATATGAATCTAAATTAATCCCCGACTATTAGCACTGCGTCCCGTTGAATTTACCATTACGTCGGCAAATAGTGAATAAGTATTGTTAGCAGAAATTAAGACTCTATTTATGTTCTGTACAAGTACGAGTCGTTTAAGTTATTACTTTATTCTTATTACTGAAAATATTTAATCTGTGCTCGTCTTTGATGTTTAAAATATTAATTTTCATACATTTTTTTTATTTTACAGGAACTGCTGAAGAAAAACAATCAAGTAAGTTTAATTTTCGACGTTACAACTTAACGGATTCGTTTACCAAAATACTTTATTTTACTTAAAACAAGAGAACTATTACATTATGCGAAAAGTCAACCAACTTCAATACACAAGTTATAATAAGAAAGAATTATGCACTCCAAGCTTAGAAAGAAAAGGCGAGGGTCATTCCATTAAGCACGGGATGTCATTAAGTCTCATTAGTTCGTAAATAGCACAGTCATCCTATTATATTGTGCTATTGTATGATTCTTAAGGCCATTTTGTTATTTTACCGGATAAAACCAGTTTTAACTGATTTCGAGACCTTTGACCCGATCGAGGACAAGAAATCTTAAAGATAATGTAACTTACTAGATGAAGTCTTTCAAAACTGATTTTAATAATTCTTACTAGAAAAATAAATTCACAATATTCAGCCTCAAGTCAGAAAACTTTTCAAGTTTTCTTTGGCAGTTGGCAATTTGTAACTTAGTTTCCTTAAAGGCACTGAGAAGATCATTCAAATTTAGCAATCTGCCTTATGTAATTATTCTAACTTTTTGCGTACGTTAATATTAAAATAGAAATTATTCTCAAACATCTACTCGAAGTTTAGGTGGAAATTAATTTTATGTAGGTTATGTTATCATTTACCTACATAAATAATGATCCCAGCATTTACATATTGAACTTAAATTTTAATTATTTATTACATAGTTATTAATCAAATTAATTGTCTAAGTACTGCATCAAAATTAATGTTTGATACGCTACTCTGAAGATAATTTTTCAGTCCAACGATGAAATTAATTTATTATATCAAAATTAATTATTTCCATTAAAAAATTAAAAATATATCGTCACTAATTACAAATGGCGCGAAATCTTTGCACTTACTTAGTCAATAAATATTCCTTAAAATGATTGATTCATTCATTCACGAATAAATGACAGGATGAATGAATGCTTAATATTTCATATACTAATAATGATTACGCGTGTGCAGTAGACTCGCCGCTGACGCGCGTAAATAATGCAATTTATTAATGATAATATTATTATTTCGATACATCCGCACCATTGACTATATAAATCAGCAGTCAATAGAACGCTATCATATTTCAAAGATAACATGCTGATAAATACATACATTAGGTACTAAACTCACGCGTAATGATAATAATTAAAGTGTACATTAATAGCTCGTTCACGCGACTTCGTCTGGGTGAAAACTTTCATGGCCAAGGGGTCACGGTTTAATTTAGCGACACAAAGCAGCCTATGTCTTTCTATTTAGTCTAATCAATCTCAATACCAAAATTTGTTCAAATAAGTACGCCTATACAGGCGTGAAAATGTCATAAACGAAAACAGCCAGACAGATCGACATATGTACATTAGTATTTAAAATATAAGAATAAATAGAACGAGTAGGTGGGTTACCTGATTTTAAGTTATCTGTGCTCTCCAGGACATTTTAGCACCAAAGAAGCCACACATGCGCTGTCAGCTAAAAAAGAATGAAGATGATGATGAAAGGAAATAGGAAGTAGAGAAAGGGACTAGGCTTCCGACTCTCGAACTCATCGTACGAAATGCTTCATGCAGATTTTCTGTGAGAGTGTTGTACTGCATCGGTTGAGCAGTCTGCGTACGAACTGTAGTCAGTATAGTATAAAAGGTTACTAATAAAAGTACCTACATTCTAATTTTAGAGAAATCGAAAACTTTAGTAGAAAGAACAAGTAATTATTTATACAAAAAATTCTTTGCATTATACATATGTCCATAGAATTCAAATTTACTGATTTAACTTTAAAAACATTTACAATCAAACGGTCGCAACGGCAGGCAAACAGTAGTTCTTAAAAAGTTAAAAACAAACAAAGATATGTCAAGTTATGACGAGACGCAAAGATAACACGATTAAACCCTGCATCATAAATTAAGCCGAGACTGCACGTAGCGACGAACGCACACAGACACCCGTCAAGGCCAAGGCCCAAGGCCCGCACGTGGCGACAACCCTCCCCCGCACCCTCCCAAATCTTACCACCTCGTCGCTTGTGTAGGGTTACCAACAATCGATTATAAAATATAATACATTTTTTAAATATTAGAAAGTAATTTATTAATTATTAATATAATTGTGGAAAATATATATTTTTTAAATTAATTCAAACATTTAATACGATTTTTCAACTGTGTCAGCTGTTTTTTATCAATGGTTATTATATCATGTAGTAAAATTTGAACGATAAGATTTTTTGGTGTAGTGATTAAAATAATCTATTAGGTTTTTTTAATTATGTATATAATTTTATACGTATATTATGTATTTTTTTTTTGTTAAATTAAATTATGTATGTTTGTTCTTTCTACCACGCCGTAACGTCTCAATATTGTTGGAATCGGGTTTTTCGCGTTGTCATCATAAGTTTACCAAATTTAAATTTATATTTTCAATTTTTCAAAAATAATACAATAATAAATGATACGTTAAATTGTAAACAATGTACAAAGATCGTTGATCACTTTTTAATTGTAATATAAAGCATAAAGTCATATTATAAAATAGGTCAATAATATTCTGTTTGTAATGAAAACCAATAATCCAAAGATAAGCATAGAAATTCCCGTTGTGTTGTTTTTCATTAGTCATACAAATATATTTTGTACGAAATAAAAAAATGTAGTGTATAATAACATTACATGTGCCATCTATTGATTATTTCTGAAAACTCGTAGGCCGTTGTAATTAAATGTAGTGTAAGTATAATGAGACAGGTGGCTCTTAACACAGAGTTACGGATGCTCACGTAGTTATTCTTATCGCCGATAGATGACGTTGATTATATGTATCTTTAAATTAAAAGTAAAACCACTTTTCATAATAAATCGAACACAATTAATTTTTAACAGTGATGTACAATGGTTGTTAGAAAAAAATATAAAAAAATTTGGAACAAAAAAATTAATTAAAAATATTAGTATCTTAAATATATCTGTTAATTTAACGTTCTTATGTTCAGTAGTTAGAATTATATGTAAGGTTGAAAAGACATCAAGCCCCGAAGACTGTATAATCATCGAAAACCAGATTTTAACAGCAGAGATACGGACTTATTTGAAAAAGTTGAAGATCATGGGCTATCGAACGACCGGGTGCCACGCTGTGCTCTCTCGGGGTTTCTGGTGAGTGAACACAGCTGGTGGTATCTCAGTTGTTCCCTAGTTCTCCCACTTGAAGAGTGAAAGAGGAAGAAATAAAAAAGAAAGTGAAGAAAATACGTCTATTTTTTGTACTGTCCAGAAAATAATTGTTATTTACATTATTTTATATTGTAACTACGTATCTGAAAGTTTCTAAGTCAATAATTATGATTTTGTAAGTTTTGTTTATTTAAATTTTTTTATTAGCATTTTGTAATTGTAACTGGTGCATACAAGTTACACACAGTACATCCCTTGATTTCAGCATACAATAATTGTTTTGATTTTTTTCTCTCGTAATTGATATAAACGATTCTGCAACGTGGTAACAATTAACCTAAGCAACCATACGAAAGCTAAGTGACGAAAATAAGGCACTGCCTCTAAATTCTTTCAGATGTAAAAGTAACGATAAAGAATATATACAAATCTTTTTAAAATCTCTGAGCAAAACTCACAAGTGTAATTCTCGCATTCCAACGATTTGTTTTCCGATATTTTATTTGTTTGTGTTGCCAGTGTATGCTTACTTTTTTATGTATATCTACATTATTCGCTATACGTATGGACATGTCAGTATTTCTTGTATTTTAACCGAGAGAAAGTCTTGATAACTGTTCTCTGATGCTTCTGCCGTATGAACGTTAATGTTGATTAAATCAGGTTTTATATAAAACCTTAGTATAAAATTTTTATGAAAGAAAAATTGTATGAATGTTTATTTTTATACGTGTTTAATTCGTTATAATGATTATTAATGTGATATTAAATATATTATCTTCTTTTAAAAGAGAGTCTTATTGCCATAATGTGCGTTTCATTCTTTGTACTTGTGATGTTTTAATTTTAATTTAATTAAGTTTTGTATTTTGGCTACCATTGGAGAAAGTAACTCTTGAACTATTAAATTAATTTTTATCTGTTCTCAAACTAATAAGTTAAAAAAAAATATTTCTATATTTATTACACCATTTTTTACTTTACGCTAAGGGCCTAACTACATTCATCAACGATTCGCATTTTATACATAGAAAATAGCTTTTTGGTTTTTAGACGTGTATGCATCTTAAATCAGAACAAAAATAACATAGAAAACAGCTATTTTCGATGCTAAAAATACGAATCGATGCCGATAAATGTGGTTAAGCAAGCAAACGAACACACAGGCCACATCACAATAGCACGCACTCTTATACAAAATTAAGTTCCGTTTTTAATCTACGATTGATGTAAATTTTGATACCGATTAACGAATCACTGCCACTAATAAAAAATGGCTCGTGTCTAAGGTTCATTTCTACAAGATGTTATCAACCGCATTTGCATCAAATCTGGATAAATACGTGCGCTCTGTCAGTGCTGTTACGTGATATCCGAATGGCAACTTTCTCTCATACGAACTATTACACTTGGACGCAGAAACGTTTTTACAATTATAAATTGGTTAAATAGTAAATTTTATTTGTAATTTATTTATTATACAAAAAGCCAATAAATCTTTGAATTATTAAATTTAAAAATGTTATTATACAAGATATATAGTTACAAAGTACTTTACAATTATAGGCTAACTCAGCGTACATTTAAAAATGTAAAAAAAATTGCTCATTTTCAGCTTATAAATTATTTTTTTAATCTATACTAATATTAACTGAAGAGTTTATTTGTTTGTTTGAACGCGCTAATCTCAGAAAATACTGGTTCTAATTGAAAAAAAAATTGTGTTAGATAGTTTATTTATTGAGGAAGGCTTAGGCTATATTACATCACGCTACGACTCTCTGAAGCGGAGTAGTTACCATTAACGCGAGTGTCAGCTAGTCCAAAATAATAATAATAAAGTTTATAATACTAAAAGCTATTGGTAGTGTAAGTATAGCATCTTAATGTAATAGAGCACGAAGTAGTCGGTAGTGGAAAATATTACGATGTTACACGCTGGGTACTTTACATCGTAAAGGTAATTTATATTTTGCTTTTAGACAGTTCGCATACATTATTTTGTATAAAAAATCGAGTGAGAGTCTGAAGTGATACGTATAACATAATTAACACTGAGTTGCGAAATTACTTTTGTAAGCCGTAATATAGCCTTTGAGTAGTTATTTACCCGACTTTATAAAGAATTTTATCACATATAAAAAGTTTAGTAAATTTTACTTATTTAGTATCACTAGACGTTATTAAGAGAGTACAAAATCTTTAAATAACTAAAATAATGTTATGAATGCTAAAAGGATAAAACAATTTAATAGGAACTTGTTAAGAAAATTTAAATCAAGTGGTTTTAGAACGAAATAATTATATTACTATAGGGATATAATTTAGAATACATATATATGGGAACAATATATATGGGTGTATTGTAAATTACATTTTACATCAAATAAATCAATCATTTATGTTTTTTTTTTTCTCGATCAAAGCGATCGCGCGAGCGAAGCCGCGGAAAGAAATAAGTTACCCCAACATATATATTCGTGTTGAGCCTATTACTTAAAAAAGAAAACAAACGTTAACACTATTATTTTCTACTCCAATGCTCGTTAAGAATTTACTGTTACGTTCCGATATACATAGGCCTCGCTGTAATGAATGTGTCGGTAAATGAGACAAAATAGCTATGTACATGCAACACTGTGTTCACCTGCTTGAAATTAGTCATAAATCAAAAATTATAATAATATTCATTTATGTAGGTTATTACAAAAACTTTTGAATTGTTAAAATGCTGAATTTGAATTAATCTAAGGTACATTGCGGCTAAAGATTTGCCATAAACTAAGGTTACCTACCTATGTTAAATAATATACTTGTACGCAAATTACTAAATTCATAATAACTGTTTTTTTTTTATTAAGTAAAGTATGTAACACCTAAAAAGATTTATATTGTATAAATCGATTCTTAATATTAATCTAGTCTAGCCGTGCTTATTAGAATTACCGGAACACACGCGTAACACTTAGGTAGGTAGTAGATAATGTTAGATTTAAATAAATTTTATTATAAATATTTATTATATTTTTATATCATTATTATTATTTACATATTTTTATAACATTTCGATAGTTCTATGTTTTGAATAGTTATAAAGTAATACATTTTAAAAATTATATTAACGAATGTGCGTACAAATTGATTGATTAATCTGTTCGAGTGTTTTTCGAGCTGACACATTTCAGATCTAATAAGCAGCAGCAGGTTTAAAAAAATCTATGTAGATTTTGACAAAATAGTTTATTAACAAACGAGCTGCCTCTCGCGTTCATATTTCTGCTTAGCTATTATGAGTCGTAGCGTGTAATAATATAACTTATCTCAATAATCTGCCTGTTTAACGCAAAAATATTTTTTCAAACCGGATCAGTAGTTGCAGAGATAACTCCCTATTTCACACAAACTTACAAACAAAATTAAACTTCTTTATAATATTAGTACAGAGAAAAACTAAGTGACTCAGACGAATATTTCGCGCTGTTAGTAATTAGTAATTTTAAAGTGCAATCATTTAATGAAAACATTAATTTTAATATATTCACTTTCGTCATTGAGAGAAAAATGATCTTCAAAATGGCTTATCAAACATTTAACATTAATGCAGTGTTAAAGAAAATAATTCATGCAAGAAGGACTTTGATATATAATATATGTATGTATATAGAGATATATGATTGTCTTAAGATATATGTATAAGTAGTGCTTTAGTAATTAGTAGTGCTTAAGTAATTAGTAGTTTACCTATGTAATTTATGTTATAAGTTAACGAATTTGTTTCTCACTACTTAAATGATTAAGATGTCAGATAGTGTAGTGAAAAGTGTAAAAGAAAGTTTAACGTAAAAATAGTAAATATTATGCAAAATATTATAATTTTGTTATTTTTTAAATTATCATGCACAATTCCTTTACACACAAATTTTCATTTGTTATGAAATGTTACGTTTGTTATAAAATGTTACGGAATATATTTTTTATTAACACAAGTAGACGTAAAATTGGTAACACATATAATTTCAATTTCCTGACCATTGAAATTTGGAGAATTTTCCATCTAGTATCTAAATCACTTTACCTGGATTTCTGTTCAAGAAAATAAACCCTTGACATTTTTTACTAAAAACGAATTATCTGCTGTATACAGTCTAAAGATGACTTTATAGAAAAATATACAGTCTGTGGTGCAAATACATCTTGTTTGTAGAAACCACATAATCGTTTAACTAACACCATAAAACTAAACATTCTTGATTTGTAAAATGATTGAAAAGTCGAAAATCGCATTTAATTCCTGCGTTCTGTACAACCTGTGCTGCTTACTACCTGTTAAATCTATATCTCTTCATAGGTTAAAGCTATAGTCTATGGATTCACCTGTTTCGAGGTAATTCCACGTTCCGCTTTCTTATAAAGGTACTCTCGATTATTTCAATATCAACACTTTCATCTATCGAGATAAAAATAAGCTAAATAGTGCCCATTAGGAGAGCAAGATAAAATATTATAGAAATTATAATCTTAAAAATAAAGACGAAATGAATAGCTCTTTTTATTAAATACGATGTAAAGAAGGGTTAGACTTAACAATATATTTAATTGTATAGTAAGTAGTTTTTCGAAACCGACTTTGACAAATTTCAATTTGAGAATAACAATAATATTGACACTGACTATCCTGAGCGATCGTCTCTAAAGATATTGTGCTGTGCCCTCTCGGCAGTTACTTAAGACGATGGCGACTCGACGACGTGAAAGTTAGTGTGCCTGTAGACGTGACCATTTACAAAGATTGAATGTCAAATCAATGAAAATCTCTGTAAATAAGTCGCGTCCACACAGTCTTTGACGCCGCCAACACGTCGCCATCGACTGAAGTCAACGTTGTGACGAGCCACCAATAGTAAAATACGAAGTAATAATGTACTCATATATAATATATGAGTAATATAACGTACAATAATCATTAGACGAGAATTACAATTATTGTAAAATCTACTAAAATTTTTGATATAATTTATAAATATTAAATTGACATAAAATAACTCTGTAACTTGGTAACAGTTGCCTTACATAAGTAAACGTTACCTGATTACAGAACTTAGTAGCAGATTCGTCGTAAATAGTTACGAAAGCTGCGAGAGTCAAAAATAAGGCACTGACAGTAAATTCTTTCAAGATCAAAAGAAGAAGAAATAATAATGAAGAATATATGTAAATCTTAATAAAACCCTGTGAGCAAAATTAACAAGTGTAATTCTTGCCTTATAATTGCAATATCTGACTGGCGTTTCTGAGACTTTTTCATTATTTTTTTCATTATTTTCTTGGTAATTAAGAATGAGATAATAATGTGTGTTTACGTAAACTTAAGCTTTTAACATGTGTGGTTGAGTTTCCTATTTCCTACTTAGGACGAGCACGTTAGCTTTGGTATGCAGCCGGACATAGGATACCTTTCATTGCAATCCATTGATCTATTAGGAACTGAATCATTATGCAGTTCCTACTAGGAGATTAGTTCCACGTAGAGTATATTGTTGCTAACATCGATCATTAGTTATACTAGTTGAAAACAACCTTGTAGGTACAATTTGTACATATCATGTCATTGCTTTATTTAAAGTCGTAAATCGTTAAACAATATACGAAGTTAATAAATGTCTTTATATATTTTATACCTACACTTGTATAGTTAAAAATATTTCTTCCAAAAAATGAGTTTTATACTAGGTAGCCTGTGTAAATAATTCCAAACGTACTGATTAGCTACGTAATAAAATATAAGAATTATTTAACGAGATATCCACTGTGGTGTTATGACAAAAATGTCATTAATAATTTTCCAAATTTCGTATCCAACATTAATTTTGATGGAATATTAATGGAGATATTTGATACTGACAAAAAAAATCTAAAACTTGGACCCCTTTTATGATTATTGCGCAGGCAGAGGAATACGAAAGTATAGTTTATATAGAGAAGGAGAAAGAAAGGCTTATATATTAAATCAATAATAATAAAAAAAACATTACACACACTACCATATATTTCACACACGTATATATACTTTTTTTGTTTATTGTTAAGTCTGTAGTTAAATTGAGAATAGGTTATCTGTGGTCAATCTTGAAATCGGTTGAAAATTTAATGAACTACTGCCGAATTCCGCCCGCTAAGCGGCCACTAGTAGGAATACGTACATAGATGAATAAGGGAAAATGTTTTTGAACTGTCTATTCTTAATAATTATCTATATAGATCAAAATTAGTACAAAACTATAGATATATTATGTGTCACTGCATTTGTCAGACAAGTGCATGCATCGCTACGAGATGCTTCATCGTCCTTGCAATTAATTTCCATAGCTATGCGGCCATATTAATGACGTTATGCTCATACATCGTTATTATATCTATTGTTGGTTTTGTGCCTCGTAATAAAACTCGATAAATGACTGGTTTTACGATCAGGTTATACAGCTCAATCTAAATTTATGTTTTGTTTAATATCCATTTATATCGTTATAGATGTGGAAAAACTACAAAAGTATCCTTAAAACGGTTGCTCAGCGTATATTGTGTGTATTAAGTTTATTAGCTGTATTAAAGTCCATATAATAAAAATAGACTATGTGTTAATAGTGGATATAATCTCCATTTAACTAAACTGTTTTTTTCACTTTGAAATATCTTCCATACTTTTGACGATCATTTTTCGCTCTAATGACGAAAATTTACGATACATTTCAAAATTAATGCTTCCATTAAAAATGCAGTTTAAAATAATATACCTAAAATAAATATTTAAAATAAATTGCATATATATTGCATATAATTGTATATAACCTAGTAATACTAATTTGTTTACCAATGAGATATATCATACGTTAAATTTTCTACAGAAACTCTTATTTCGCAGTCTTACATTTTGTTGGTGTGTTGAATTAATGCATTGAAGTCCAGGGCTGACGGCATACGAAGGTCATATTAATTGGTTTTAATAGCACTTGTTTAGTTAATCCTATCCCAATCTCCTTTTGTTTATATTACATCATTTCATGTGAAATGTTGGAAAATATGTACGAGTAGATATAATGAATCAATCTAATTAGGGGCTTAATTAAAAAGCTTCTTATATAAGTATTTTTTTTTAATTATTAAAATTAGAATAAGTAATGAAACTTATAATGTTAAAGAATAACGTAAATAGTCCTCTAAATAACGTTTTTACTAGACAAATCGACGACTTACGTTGCGCGTTGCAAAAATCATTTCCTAGAGAAGGTTTTAGACACCGTACAGGCAAATGTTTGTTACGTCTCAAGCATCTCCATTACCATTAAATAAGCTTGGCAAACTTCATGGATAAACAGGTCTTAAAATTTTCTGCCGACGCACATACTTTTCTTACAATATTTTCCTTTACCAGCGAACAAGAGTTGAATCTTAAAAACAAAATCACTTACTAGCACTAAAAACTCCGCTTTAGTTATATTATTTGTTTATGAGTCTTCTTTAATTATAAAAATATTGAATAAAAAATAATTTACGTAAATGAATAATGGATATTATTGTTCAAGCGTTTTTTGTGATCAACATCATCAAAATTTATGTTTAATACGCCATTTTGAGGATAATTTATCGTTCTAACGATAAAAAGAAGAAAAATTCTCAAAATTAATCTTTTTATTATAACAAGTAATTACGAATGATGCTAAAGTGTGGTGCGAAATTCTTACGTATCATCTACTAGTATATTATATTGACAAATGTATACTTTGTTTCAAATTAAATTTTCATAAAATGCTGTTGTCTTTCGCATCTAATATTGTATACAACCTTTATGAAATCTTTCTTAAGCTCTATAGGACAAATTGATGTCTGTTTTGAAAGACTTTTTTATATAACACTCAACCTGGGATTTACGCATGAGTGTAGGTTTACTGACAGAGAGTCTACTACGAATTTGCACACTGTATACTGTACCAAACACAGCGTCATATATCGCGAAACTGTCTGATATTCATAAATAAACGAAAACGAAACTAAATATTAAAACGAAAACGATACAGTATAGGTTGCAAGCTCACACCAGATTCAGTTTAACATAAGCGTTTTTTTTGTATGAGCTCCTGAAATTCACTTCAACTTCACCTAGCAGAAAGTCAAGAAAATAAATTTAACATACCCATATTATTTTCTTCGTTCTTGACATTTGATTTAAGTTTATACTACTACGGCTCGTAGAATTTTAAACAATACTACTATACCGTAAATTGTGACTAATATTATAATACTAGGCATAATATGTTGAAATAATTAAGTTACTGGACATAATTATAACATCTAACCATGCATTATAATCGATTAAAACATATTAATTGCATGCAGCATACATATGAACCCATACCATAGTTCGTGTTAGTTAACATTCGTCTGACGCGTCAAGCAATTACCGACAGTTCTGTCGTAATATTAATGTGACAAGGTTTTAAAGTGTATATTATTAATATCGTCTGTGTGTATGTAGCTCTTGTGAGCTCCGTTTCCGCCAACATCATACACATCCGCACCGCTTTAAGCTTATTTGACAAGAATTACTCAATCATGAGTTTAAATGATAAAGATAATATAATATTGCTTTTTAATGATTTATGAAAATGTAGAGATTTAGGATTAGGCAAAAGCTGTCTTCTGGTAACATAATTATTGCTGAAAAACTAAACGTTTAATTTTTTTTGCATTCAAAAAGGAGGTGTAGTTATAACTGTTTAAAAACCAAATGCTTAAAAATGAATGTAGAGTAAATAAGTGACCGCCACAAGTGGCCAGTATCACAGGAGACACGAAAAGGTCTAACATAAATTTGGTACATCTGTACAATACATCGATACCTCCCACGTAAGTTATTGTAAGCCACAAAATTGCCGTTATCGTTTTTACTGAATACTACACGACATTGCATTGCTTAATGCATTCAAAGTGGAAAAATACCAAAAATCTTTTTTTTTTTTTCAAGGAAAGTTACAACAAAATACGCCTGAAAATAGGCGTATTTTGTTGTAACTTTCAAACTAAAACGGATTAAAAGTGCTCTACTGTAAAATTGTAATTTTGGGGTTACAACAACTTACGTGGGAGGTATCGACATGAAATCGTCACGTTCAATCAGGGATGGAAAGTATATATTGACTATATTACTTTATGTGTATACATAAAATAAATATTTTACACGATTCTATCTTACTTTTGTAGAACTCTCATGTGAAATTTAAAGTATCAAAAATAATATAATCAAGTTTGAAAAGACACGGTTTTGGCGCCTTAGAGTCTAAATAACTTTGGCCGGGGGCTCGCAGAAGCATAGCCAAGACTTATCTGCCAACTGTCTCTGGCACATCCCTTGTCGCAATCAACAGATATATAATCTACAAGGGCAGCCCGATAATTAGAAATAGTGCATATAATCTATCTATTAAGAAAAAAAGAATTTTGTTGGTGCTGTATTTTTTCCTTTATTGAATCATATTGCTTAAACGAATTATTTTGTATTTAACCCATACAGTAAGCACAAAGTTAACTCTTTCTATTAAACTAGTTGCCCTCACGGTTTCACTCGCGTTTATGGTTACTGCTTTGCTCCTGTACGTCATAAATCTATCTTACGAAAAAGAAGTTTTCAAATGAGATCAGTAGTTTCTGAGATTACACCCTACATACAAACAGACAAACAAATTTTACCTCTTTATAATATTAGTATAGATACCGCGTTAATTGTAGATGTTTGTTTATGTCTAAAATCTATTTCCTGGATAAGGGTTGATAAATGATATTATAAAAATCTATTGCTGAGCTAAAACAATCAGTAATATAAAAATATAGTATGCAATCTCTCAACAATGCTAAAGAAAATTAACTGAAATATGGCACATGTTGGTTTTAATTTTTATAAATATTATAATTTTTTTAGCATATCAAGTCTTAATTTATTCAACGGACCTAATTTTAATGTAATTAAACGTTGTGAGTGAAAGTTTAGTATGAAATAATTCATAACATTTCTACCTATTACTTAGTATAAATAACCCCAATTCGTGTGTAATAATTTTTAGGTACTATAATAATGAGCAAATAATGATCTCGGAACTTAATTCGCAAACATGCTAGAAAGCTATAGTAAATTTTGTTTTTTTTTTTGCGTGTACCGTTTTCTTTTAAATGCAATAGCAAGTTTTGTGTTATAAAAATCGACACTATTGATCACCTAAAGGTGACAGGAGATAACAGACTAAAATTATACCATAAATTATTTTTGTTAGCGTAATGAAACGACTGCGTGCAACTTCAATTCCCGCTGTGTCTCAATTTTTGATGTTATGTTGCACGCCGCTACTCAGGAGCATACAAGGAGTACAAATATCAGAAAATCTGATCTTAAAACTGTAGTTAAGCGCCAAAATACAGGAAAAACGATTAAATCTTTTTTGTGATTTTTATAATTAATTCTAGGTGTTTAGGTGACCTTTGCGAATACTCCGCACCGAATTACTAAAATTAGTAATAATTTATAGTAATTACTAATTAATTCTAAACTATGTTTTTAATGAAAACATTATTTTGAGATATTAACTTAATTTACATTTTTAAAAGCGATATTCAAAATGGCGTATCAACAATAAATAAAGCATGCCGACCAGAAACGCTTCTAAAAAATTGAATACATAAATTGATTTAACAAAACCAATCGCTGGGGGACTTTCTGTTTTGATATTGGTATAAAATAAAACTAACTTCATTTAAACCGTCTAGTCGGTCCCGGTTTAAAGGGTACTTTTTGCTGGAACTGCGACTAGCGAGCGATTTCCTGTCATCCAACAGAGTTCCGATCTGGCTCGGATGGTTTCCATCGCATCATAATCAAATTTTCCTTTCTCGATAACCTTTCGAATATCCTACTAATCTTATAATTCCGAAAGTTAGCGAGAATGGAAAAATTTGTCCATTTTTCACGTTTAATCTAAAGATTTTGATGAAACTTTACAATAATATAATTTACTAGCTGTCCCTTGCTTTTTCGCTCGCGTTTATAGTTACTGCTTCGTTCTTATGAGTTGTCGCGTTGATGTAGTATAGTCTGTAGCCTTCCTCAATAAATAAACTATCTAGCACCAAAAGAATTTTTCAATTCAAACCAGTAGTTCCTAAGATTAGTGCGTTCAAACAAACGAACATACTCTTCATCTTTATAATATTAGTATAGATACATGAGAATAACTACTTTTTATCAATATGCACAGAGGAAGCCGCGAGTAAGATCTACTATTGAAATAAAAAAATATCTGTAATAAAAAACCAGTCCGTTTTTGAAGTAGGTTAAAAGAATTATATTTCAGTGAGACGTTTTCGATCCTTGTAAGTTAATCGACGATTAAAATTCCTTTGTTAGTGAAAATGTACATTTAACTGAAAAATGATTAATATGTGCATCCAAGTGGAAATCCGTATTTTTTATTGTTACACACAAAACGTATGTTTTAAATAGGATAATTACATTAGCATAATCCAATTTGGATTTTTAAGATTTATTCTATGTATAAACATATTGCTAAATTGCTATTTTTATTATAATTTGGTTCTTATAGGATTTTTCTCCCGTTAACGGCTTTATTATAATTTAACTCGTTTATTTCATTTATTTTTTTCTAATTCGATATATTGATCAATCAGAAAAATGAGTTGGCTTTATTTATGTACTTCTTTGTTTATTTATTAAAAATCGATCGAATATTAAACACTTAAAAGTAAATGAATAAAACTATTATTAAAACTAAAACACAAAGAATTTTTAGTCCAATTGATTTCTTTCTTTATTTGGAAATCAATGATATTTAAACGAACATATTTTTTTATAACAATAATAATTATATTCTATAAGAAAACGTAATTATAACGGTTTTTGTCGTTTAATTATGTGAAACTTAGTAACGTGCAACAAAAAATTATATATAAAAGTGAAGGGTCGAATAAATGTCGGAAGCTCGCATCCGAAAGGTCTGAAGTTCAAGGACAACCGGGACCTCGGAGCAACAGCTGGATCGATAGAGGCTCAATTCCATCGCCATGACGACCTGCAGCCGTGACCTGGAGGGAGGAGGGGGGAGGGGTGTTGCATCGAGCGGCCGGGCTGCAATGAGCAGTTATTTCGGTGCAGCTCACAGTCGCCCGCCGCGCCTCCGATAGTGCGCGCGTTTTACGCCGTGCAATGCAACGTTAACGCCCCCGTGCACTCTGTCTTTACTTATTACACCGTTTTTGAACGTGCTTCCATTTTTAATTGTTACATTTTTTTTAAATTAAATACAAACAAGCAGTGCTCTACGTATCGGCGCGATCGCACCTGTTGCGCGATGTGAAACCGTGTGGAAAACTCTTTTTCTCAGTAGCGGACGAGGCTACTTTCACCGTTCGCATTCCTCGGTTACGGTGCTGTTGCATTAAACCAGTCGTAATATATGTTACCCATGGGTACCGGAGCGTTTTTACGTCTCGACTAGAATCTAAAATCAGTGACGTAGTTTACATCCCTTGACTCGTTGCGTGCGAAGGTATGTGGGTTCGTGTAGGGAAAATCCGGAGAATCAGTTTCCTTAACGACAATGGAAGGGCGGAGATCTAGATCTGTATCTGCGGTAAACAGCAGCCTCGGCCCGCCCCGCCCCGCTCCACCCGACCCCTTTGATAACAACCTTTCAAAATTATCTGATTAGTTTTAATAGCTCTACAGTATTTTATAGAGTACCAAGCAGTTGGGATTTCCTTCATAGTTTCGAAAGTAAATTTTTATTGTTCGTAATTATGTAATATTATGTTACACGGCTCACTCGAATACTTCAAAGTGAGTGCAATAGTTTGTTGGTATAATTTAAGATGTTATGAAATGTATAAAGAGGTATGCTGCATTTGGCGTTTGGCCAGGGATGCAACTCCGAAGGTCGTCGGAGGGAGTGAGTGGGGGGTGAGAGTGGCGCGGGCGGGCTCGGGGTGTGGGACGCGGGGTAAGGGGGTGAGGTAATAATTTACAAGCGGATCGCGCAGGTGCACCCGGACCTGCAGGTCCCGGGCTTGTTGCATATCGGCCCACACGAGTCATTTCTACGCCCACCCCCGGCCGACTATCGATTAGTACTCCGGTTAAATAATTTTCAAATGGTTGTTCGTCGTACTGATTGACATGTAACACATTGCCCGTCGCGTGTTTCCGATAAATCTGATCTTTTTGTATATCTAATTGTCTATATAGTATTATTTTATCGCAAAATAGCTTGATTAGGTAAGTCTATGTACGCTCATAAATCAAACGTAGTGTGTGTAGTGTAATATGTAGATGGATGTTGTCATGAACATTTGTAATTGAGCATAGAAATATGAATGTCATTTATCAATTCCTTATGATATTCTTTTTCTTTTATACTCATGCGAAATACTCGATTTCTAAGCATACATTTCTACGTCAACGTTTCCAAATTTCCATTGCAAAGGTCACGATACCCCGAGTGGTAATCGTTATCACTTTCATCTCACTCGAAACTCGCATGAACGTGCATCTTATTGCGAAATGCGGCACGCATATAAAGCGAGCCACACACCGTAAGAAACTTTCGCTGGCGAGACCATTGACCGTGGCTCGACTTTCTAAATCATTTCGTAACGTCGGTGATCGCCCTGGCCATTGTAATTCACGATACGCCTCGACGAGACACGCGATGTCATTACCTGTTTTTTGTAACATTTTCGCAAATCCGTAGAAAGTCCGATTGCAACGTTGCAACGTTAAATAATTAAAATTGCACATTGCAATACAATTTTACTGTGAACGATGTCGTAAGATGTCTAACATCTTTGCCAACCAACCTGTGGAATGTAATGAATGGCCTCCGCTTCGAGTACCCCTGCTCGGCAATCGGGCTAGCCCGGTCTCAGCGTTCCTTTCTTTGTTGAGCGTTAAAATCAAACAATGTTATCTATAAAACTCAGAACTATTATCTGTGAAATGTAAACATTAAATTTCCATTATTAAAAACGTGAAATAGGTTTATGAATATATTAAAAACAGTAACTAAGTACGTAATGTCCTTGACCGCGTGTCCTAGGTCGCCTAGACGCGTCCTTGGGCGCTGTGCCAGCTGCCCCTCCGCCGCGCGCCCCGCAGGCCGGGATGCAGGAAGCTAGCGATATTGCCAATAGAGTGCATCAATAGACATTCAATAATCGAGTAGCGTCCCACTTAATGCCAACTCTCCGGCTATTTGAGCTCGGGTTTAATTTTTTTATTACGATGTATGCCGAACGACTTTCGACTTTAGAAAATAAATTATTCCCTATTATTCTACTGAGTAATTTATTTCATGGAAAATACCTCACTACACATACATAAAAAGATAAGATAAAAATATCATTTCATTAAACATTAAATAATAGATATAGGTCATATTATCTAGTTACCGGGTTTTAAATAATCATAAACTTTTTACTATAAATAAATATATAAAATGGATAGCACAAAAGTAAATGTGATAATTTCTTGCAATAATACTTAATTTTAAAATTATGTTAAGTATTTGGTAGAGATTTAAATAAAACATATGTACATGTTTACAAAAAGTACGTTTTCGTAAAACTTTTATTGATTCTTATAAATAATAAAACAAAAAAACATTTACAAATTGAATTATTTTGTAAACAATGAATAACCGAAACTAAAATAAACAAGTACTAGTAAATAATCCCATTAGTATTCTTAAATTGAACGATTAAATGTTACGAATAAGCATCCCAGGAGTCCTACAATACAATTTAGCTCGTCCTCTGCTGGTACAGAAGAAACTTTAAAGCGCAAAAAAAAGAAATAAGTACATATTAAATTATGACTAATTCAGATATTTTCAAGTGACTTCAAAATTGACGCTACTCTCAAGTTTTATTTATTTTTTTAATATTTGTCCGCCATTTATGAAGCGAATTAGAGAACGCTTTTTTACTTAAAAAATATATTTCCATATTGGCGTCATCGAATTTTTATCTAAATTGTTTTAATAGTTTGGTTTAAAATCAAAATAACTGTAATCAGTATGTCCATCCAAGTAAACGAAATTTTTTGAAGTCGGTGGTTTTTTTTAAGTTTTAATTTTTAAATATCTTGTATAAGTAATTTTAGCTTTTATTTTGATTACTCTTAAAAATAATATTGATTTTTTTTAAATGTTGATAGATATTAATGATATTCGGTATTCTTAAATGTGAAGTTGAAATAAACATTTTCTGTTTTAACTTTTACACAGTAGGTGCCTTTATAATAAAAATATTTTCGTTACCATGGAGTCTTATATAGATAAGATTCAGGTAATTTTACAGAGAAGTGATTGTTTTCAATTTTTTAGTATTTATTTTTTTATTGGGCCTTAGGAAGTAGGTATTTCCGTTTTACTTAGTTTTTTTTTTACTGCAAATAAATAAGATTTTAGTTTAATTGGCGATCTTTTTTCATTGGTGATGTATTATTAAAAATAATAAGTATAAAGACAATATTATAAATTTAAATAATATATTAATAAATAAATCAAGGATAATTTTTACCTTTTTTGAGCATATTTCTAAAATTTCTATTTATCCTAAAATTATTTACATTCAAAAATCGTTTATAATGTACCGTTGTTACATGGTCAATTGCTAGTAAGTTTTTTGTAGTTATTAAACGATATGAGATATTAGGTTTATTATTATCAAAATATACGAGTCTGGTATTTAATCTACTGAGCGGGAAGCTAATTGTGTAAAACTATCACTATCAAAATATGCTACATTCTAACAGTTCATTACTGACTTTTGTACTAAAACGCCTCTTTTAAGAGTTAACATGTGGCATATGTTTAGTGATAGTATTATATAATAACTCCCAGTTGATAATGAAACTGCAGATTGGAGCTGATATTCAATTTAACTGACAAATACGACAGGATTTAATTACATTTTAACCGAAATGTGAAAAACCGTAGGGTTTCCTAGTGTATATTTTTTTGATTTCGTTAATTATTGTAATCAAACGCCGTTTTTATTAAATGATTCGATTATCTCAATAAAAATCCTTACTAGAAAGCTGGTTCTGGATTTTACTTTATACGTAAAAAAATTGACAAGCTGTGCCCCGCGGTTTTACAATTTGAGGTAAAATTATATTTATATAATGTTTATCTTCCGTACTTGAATCGGATATTGTTTAGTATTCATTAGTATAAATTGTGTTTTCGCGTCAATTTTTTATTTATTAATTAAAACAAATCAAAATTTTAAAATAAAAGTAACCCAAGTTACTACTCATAACATTAGTTATTTGAACGTGAAAGTTCCGTCAAAATCGGTCCAGCCATTTCAGAGTCCGAACAAACAGACCGACAGACAAAAAATGTTAAAATTGCGTTATTGATGTAAGTATCGTGTACACTTTCATATGCATTTAGTTAAAAGCTGTTAATTTGAAATTACAAACAGACACTTTAATAATATTTATTTGTATAGATATAACATCACATTATGACCAATGGGAGCGGAGCAGGGAGGATAAACAGGGGTAAAATCGCGAGGGACAGCTAGTCAGACGTATAAAATGCAGTTTGCGGTGTGCACATGCGTGCAGCATGATCTATGATTCGCGGCGCGGGCGCGGGAGAGACGCGTGAGTCAGGCGGCCTTGACGCATAGTACAGCGCACACCCGCCAGCCAACCACTAAAATATTGTTTTATCGGTTCAGCCAACGAGCGCACCAGTGACAGCGCGAGGTCACTTTACTCTCATGAGAACGATATTAGGGTTACGTGTGACACAAACCTTCTAAACTCATCATCGCTAACAGAAATAGACGCGTTGCCTAATAACCACAGCGCTGGTCTCGTCCATTCGTAATACATTGATCAAATCGATCGAAATTGAAAACGCTTTATCTCTGAATTGGTTTGCTTCGAATAGATCTAAACGTCTGTTTCTCGAATTCAAAATAATAACTTGTTTACTGCGTGAAAATAGTAAGCCATTTCGTCCTAAATATAAAATAGAAATGTTTCTGCAATGTTTTCGCTTATCGCGGTGGGTTGGACGTCGAAATGGAGCATCTATTTGTGGCGCTCGAGGCCCGCGGCGACATTATTGTAACCGAGAACATTGAGCTTAATGCACGGTTAACGAGTACGGCCTATCATTCTTATTTTATTACCTATTTAAACATAATGCAAGTAAACATCTAGTAGCACGTAACCCGTTGTAATTTAATTTTCTGTAGTCGTACGGACGGACAGGCAGAGTGTACGGTGACCTAGTTAAGGATGCATCTGGTAAGGCGCGCGCTTATCTTTCACCCGCGTGGCCCGCGGTACTACGAAATACGTGGTCTGTGCAAATACACCTACAACGCTCTCGACACAAATTCACATGGCATGGATGTGTTAAGGATGAAAGCGAGCTCGCACGCAGGCGAAAGTGATATGCGTGAAATCAGACGAAGAAATGGTGGGGTGACCGCAACAGGTGGGCCACGAGGCGTGGACGGCGCGGCGGGCACGGCGCGCGGCGACGGGCGTCGGTGACGGTGGCTGGCGGGCGGCGGTCTCGTCGCGAGCCCGAGTCGGCCGGCGGTCGGCGGCGAAGCGGCGCGGCGTATTTCAAGCCGGGCCGCTCGCTGCACCGACCGCTTTGCGAAACCGGCGGTTATGCAAGGCGTGCCGCTGCCAACTCGCGACCGCTCGCACGCCGCAGCGCGCCGGAAGGAAAAGTGGAACGCGTCGCAGTGGTACGGCCGCGCGCGCCGCCTCTGCACGCTCCGTGGACTCCAGTGAAGTGCCCCCTAGTGTCGTGTCAGTGTCGCTTCTAGAACGTTGGAATTGAGTGTTGCGCAAGTCTCCGCCTACAGCGGGATTATTTTAAACTAGATAATTAGACGACCTCGTCGCGAGACCGACTCGCGACTGCAACCCCTACCTGTATATAGGTACTCACAATTAGATGAGCACGTGCAATGCTGCATATGATCGTCACGTGTTCCATTTGATTCATATTATCATTTCGAGCTTCATGCATGCTAACTGTATCGATAAAATTTCATTGTGTGTTCTTCTAGAGAGGCTTCGCTTGGCTTTGGTATTTGCATAAAATATGATAAAGTGTAGGTCGCACTCGGAATGCAAACTGTACTGACACTGTGACATTTAACAAGTACTTGTCATGATAATATAACGCGCCCATTGCGCTTACATTAGCCGCGTCTGTCTCAAGACTGTAATCCGCTTAATTTATTTAGCCAAAGTTCAAGACATTAACTATTTAAAAAATTTTTGCTCGGCTGTAGATTTCCTCCCGTACATTAACGTTACCGTTTCAAATACTAACCTTGGTTCTAACACATAACACGCACAAAAAACTTTCCGACACACAGGAAATATTACAAACAGTGCGACAAATCTTAAAATGCATGTCGAAACATGGGGATGTGACGTTGAGAGGGAAAGTGGTCTGACGAACGCTGGGGCTTACCGCTCGCTACCAGTCCGCAATCGACCAGTAAAAGTAACATCGCTTTGTAATTCATAACCGCTAACTATGACATTCTAACCGGTAACCGTTCATTTTAATGCGGCCCATGTATTCAAGGACGTTTTAATAGTGTAGAACGGCAATCAAGCAGACTGGCAATTTATTATGTACGAGTCCCATACTCGATTGCACAATGCAAGTTATCTAGCTCACGGGAGCCAATTATTTGTCCTACTTTCTTGATGTTTAATACGATTACGCTGCACTTTCGAAGTATCGTACGATCGTGACGTAACATCTACTGTTTAATGGACGGGGAAAATTTTTGAAAGTACATTAACTTTAAAAAATGTTTAATGAAACTAACAAAACATTATTCAAATACAAATTCTATTAAAATTACAGTATTTGTGATTTTTACATATCGTTTCGTGTTATGTAAATTACTTTCCAGAGATATAATTATTTATGAACACTCAATTTAAATAGATATAAAAACCTTTTTCGTACATATTTTATTTCGTCTATTCATGTATGACGATAGTGCGGTAGTTAGTGTGGCTAATGTGCAAACCTATGTATGCATGTTACGTCAGAATGCACCGAGAGCTACGCGTGGGCGGTCGGCATTTCAGCAAACCTAAGATCAGACCACGCTACATTTACTGCAGCTAATAAATCCATTTAAAACTAGCTGTCCCTCACGGTTTCACTCGCGTTATTGCTTCGCTCCAGAGATTCGTAGCGTGATGTAATATTGCCTATAACCTTTATGAACGGGCTGTCCAACACAAAAAAAATTCGATTTAGATTAGTAGTTTCGGAGATTACTCTATACATACAAACTTACCTCTTTGTAATATTAGTATAGATAAATTGTACACATAACACATTAATAAACATTTTGTAACAAAAATAGTAGTAAAATAAAGTAATTTTATATTGGCCAATAGGAACAAACTGTTCATGACTCAAGATCCGAATAAACTGCATCTCGGGAAATTACCAAGATGATGTCATACCACATAATACACGTGCATTTAAAATTACTTAGAATTTTATATAATACTATAGTGGTTATTAAGTATTTCCCATACTTTTAAATGACATTTTAATTTCATTCATAATTTCGTAAATGTTTATACTCTTTAATACTATAGAGCTTAAATTTGTAATGTTATGTAGAAAATTTTACAAAAAATTTCCTATTCCTATTCAAATAATATTCAATAATTTATAATCTAAATATTAAGTAACATAATTTATTATTGAAGGAAATATCCACTTTATTATTAAATAACAAATTCAGATATATCAAAAATGTTATAGTAGACGATTTCAATTTATCCCATTGCCTAACTCAGCGGATGGAGGGCTATGTCAGTCTGAGGCAAGGCCGGCCTGGCCTACTTGCGCCTGCGCTCACCTTTGTCTCAACTTGCCAGGCCAACTTCGCCTCTAGCGACGTGCAATAATTACAAACAATTGACTTTAATGTTCCATAGTTGTCTACACAATGCCGTCGCTTTTTCACACGATCAAGGGACATTCATTCACTTCGTACGAAAGAAAACTGAAGTAAATATACTAATATTAATTACATTTTGTTTATCTATAGTGTAAAATAAATAAATACGTAACTCCGTCATATCTCGCTATCCTCAGCTAATGTAAAAGATATATTCTACACGTGTCAAGTGATAATGTTTGTTTCCTTTGTTATAAAACGACACGACACCGTGACGTGTGATACACATGAGTCATTACACGATTAAAAATATTCACGTAGTAAATAATAGTGTCGTTTTAAATTATCACGATTAAAAAATAAACGAAGATTTTAATTTAATCATTTGTTTAAAGTAAAACAAACTAAGCATATTTCTTTAAAAATTTTTAAGTTATTGAGTCATTATATTTAATATTTGTTAATGAATGTTTAATATTAATAAATAAATTTTTGTTTTAAAAATAAATACCAATTGCCATGGAAACGTATAACTATTTTCTATTGACTAGGTACCTTGATCTATGCCGAGTGTCTACATCTAATAACCAATGACCAAAGAACCTAATACATACACAATAATAAACACGTTTTCTTCATTGTATTACACGTTCACACGGATAATTAAACATATGAGTAACTATGGATGAAAAAGTCGCGTCCTTCACATATGGCCAATCTCCGCATACATTGTAATATATTAACCATTATTACATTTCACTCGCAACACGATGTAATAAAAATCAAATGTTCCCATAAAAGTATCGATGATATTTTTTTTTTATTTAAATACGTCATGGTATTCAACTTTAATACTTTCCCTCGCTTTCCATTTTGATTTTTATAACACGGTTATCGAAAGCGACGGACGATGACTCAATGTATCTTAATCCATATACAAATAACAAAGCTATCGTTGTATTTCTTACTTATACATTTGACACGTTACTATCCATACTTAATCGTAATGTCACGCTACGAATACTAAACGAACGGTGTCAATCAGTTAATGTGACAGTCATTGCGCCTATGAAATATTAATTAGTTTACACGCTTAGAAATCCAATCGAATACAAATGGTAACGGTTACGTGATACTTGTTCTTAAATAACATTCTCTGTAATACTAACTTTTTAAATCATCCACTAACCTTCGCTTTTAAAACATATTCCAACGCTATTAACATGAAAGTGAATATAAGGGACATTAGTGATGCAAAGACGTTGTGCATTGACGATTTAGTGACGTACGATTCACGCGTGAACAATCGATATCGAAGTTTTGAGTACGTCTCGGGGTTCGTGCCAGGAGTGCGTTTGCAAAGCACGCGACGATTTGCGTTATGGCAAAGTTGACACTGTAAATGCACTATCTGGTACGACACCCCGGGATGTGTTGCGACGCATCTGACCTGCCACTCGGAATACGAGCATCCTCCAGTTCTATGAACTGTTACAAACTGAAAAGTGCTTTTTATACAGTTTATATTTTGAACTTTCTATAATTTACTTAGTGTTTTATTTTTTTTTCTATTTTTTTATTTAGTTGTATATGTTACGCTTAATATGAGATAACGTTTATGTTCTTTGTAATTATGAACTTCTTGTTGACGTCTTTTCTAATAATTGAGTTGTTTTATACCAAGTTTCTCATATTTAGCTTTATTTTAATTTAGTAATTATTTATGCACTTTAATTATTTTAATTATATTTTATTGTATCTTATTAAGCATTTATTTGTATTATTTTAAAGAATTAAAATAATCTGTTTTGTTTTTATTATTATAATTGTCTTCTAGATTTTCTGTTTGTTGTATACATACATATGTATCATAGTTTTCTTCGTAGATTTCATTATTTTATTGCGTATCTAATTATTTTTTATTTGCCTCGAAATAAGTGGCAGGAATTATAAGAAATAAACGATATTTGCTTTTACACGTTTGCGATTAGTTTTATGGTTTGTATGTTTTAAGAAATGATGACAAGTAGATGAAAATGTTAACAGCAACCGATGAATAGAAATATTACATTTTTAACATTTCATTATTATTTGATTAAAAAAATAGAATTAAATAGAAAATAGCAACCGGTCTTGCTTTATGAAAACGACTAGTTTCACAGCTGACAAACGTTACATTGTAAGATAGCAAAATATTGGTTGCGTTATAATTAGCGGTTCGTTATAAAAGCAATAAACATCGTTGCTCCCTCCTATTCACACATCTGTACTATTCTTGTGAGACCTTGAAAATCTTACCAAGTTACGCGTTCGAGTCACCGAGGTTTCTAGGAAAGGATGCCATAATTAGGTCTATAGTCTATTTAACAACTACGTAATATTAGAATTTGTTCGTCCGTCACATGACGTTGGAGGGAACAACAGCGACACAAAACATGTGTCATTTAAAACGTTGCAAGGCATATCGATAATACTGACACAATCCAATGTACCAACCCTATTCCCTTTAAATATTGTCTGCCAATAGAAATCATTGGAAAAGTTTAATAATATGAAACGTATATGAATTGAATTTAATGTTTCCCACAAATCAATTAACTTTCAATTAATAATTCAGCGATTCGTATCGTGGGAAACCCTGCTGCGCTTGGTTCATATCACGATTATAGTAATCCATGACTCCGTTTGATATTTTTAAATTTGGATCGATTTACTAAAATGAATAGCTCGAAATTTGAGATAGAATAAAATGGAAATAATACCTTAATCTTATTGTAACACGTACGTTCGGTCTATTGTATGTATACAATGGTCTGTGTAGCAATGATCACAATCGCTGCATCTACTTAACAATGAGAAGCGCAACTGCACAAAAGGTGGAGTGCATAAATATGCTCAAAGATAGGCGTAATAATGCTTTATACATGACTACTATTACATTTTCATTTAAGCTAATATAAACGGTTAAAGAATTGTCACTGGAACTTAATAGAATAAGTAAGTAGCTCACTATTAGGTCAAGTATAGTTAGGTCCACAAGTGCGGGGGAAGCCTTATGCGGCCTTGCATTGTAATCTCATTTTGTAGTACGTGTACTATTAGAAATATTGAACAAGAATTTAGCGTAACTAGGCAAGCATTTTATTATATATTATGGTGGAATTAAAATTTTATTGATACATATCGTGAGAAATTTGAACATAGATATTTAAATTAAATTATGATTTTTTTTGTCTTCACCTTTTCAATGATTGGGTAAAATCATAAAACTTTCGGGGATATATTTTTAATGTGTTTTTTTTAATATTGTAGTATTTAATTAATTTTTTAATTATTTAAATCGAGATTAAACGTTCTGTTTGTTTAGGGTATTGTAAATTATACAGATTACAGGAATTCTAAGATATATATGATTTTTGTTATTTTTGTATAATTATTTGTTTTTTTTTTTTGTTATATTGTTTGTTTTTTTATGTTTGTTTCATTGTTTTTATGCGCTTCAATAAATATTTTTATTTCTGGTTTCATGTTTCATTTATCTCCTAGATTATTTATGAATTGAAATTATGTTTAGACGTAGGCTTTTATGACTGATTTTATTTATTTCTCGAAGCAGATATTATTTAAATTTAATATATGATGTTACGCCATGATGAATTTGTCATAAATACATAGAACCCTTGAATTTAAAAAGATTTTTGAACAAAAAACAATATTTAACAGTTCATATTAATTAATATTATAATTGTTTCTATTACTTTTTCTATTTGTAGAAGAAATTAAATAAATACACGACAAAACGTAAAGAATATGAACGATTGATGAACACATACTAATACCTTATTTAACAGATTTGTAGAATTATTTTCTAAATTGTTATTTTTTTTGTTTCAATTACATTATTATTTGTATTATGAAGAAGTTATATCCCATGCTTTTGCCGCATTATAAGTTTATTCAGTACTTTTTTCAACCTCCATTAAATCTATAGCATAAATTGGATGTATTACCCTATATTTTAAAAAGAGGATTTTATCAACATTACTTTCCTTATTAATCTAAAAATGATTTTATAGAAGCTTTAGATTTTCGTTAACACGAAAGGAAATGTAATTTCAAATTAAGTACCAATTCAAATATAACAAATCGTAAAGGATATTATGGCAACGTTATTTTAATTACACGAATTTATTGTTTCCGAAATTTCATTACCTTCCCGTCGAAAAACTACATTAAATTTAAATAAAATTGATATAAAATTCTGTTGAATTGTATTATTTTGAAATATAAATATTGCTAATACTAAAGAAAGATTAAGAGAATTATAACGACGAATGGTCAAAGACTATCGTTTTAGCACTCCAAATTGTTTACAATTTTAATGTAAGAAGTTTGTATGTATGTGAATTTTTTTATGTAAATTTAATTAGTTTAAAAGTAATATATAAGATTGAAACTATTAAATTCTTTTGTTATTAGTTCACAATAAAATTATTAAACTTTCATTAACTAAACGCAGTATCAGTTGTAGTTTATATTATCTATACCTAACCTCGAGTGGAGGTGAAGAACTAGAAATAGATAAAGCAATTGATTTGACATATCGTCTGAAACCTATAATTCTTGACACTATTAATAATACACTAGCTGCTCGCCCCAGCATCGCACGGGTATACTACTTAAGAAAATGAGACCAAATGTTTCCTATTTTTAAAGATCTCTCTACTGTCTTGTGTCTCACTCACTCATTTCTTATTAAATGGATATTCACTTAAATCCGTTGTGTCATTACAACGTGAAGAACTTATTCATTGAACATTCATATTCACTCACAGGCTTTCGCAGTTATATTATTAGTTTTATATACGTCAAAATAATTAAAACTAGAGATAAATACCTATACTATAATTCAAATTAAATTTACATATTTAATAAATTAGAATGGAGAACGTGGATTTTTGAATAGTCGGTTAAGAACGTCGATTTTACCACAAACAAACAGCAAAAAATTAAAAAAGTTAAGAAAGTAATTTAAGATTTAATAAAAAAAAAAATAAATATAGACTATAAATTACAGCAATAGATTCTGTATGTAGTAAAAATGTTGCAAGATACTGTATAATATGGTATAGAAAAGACGATGATTATACTCATGTCAATATATTATGTATTTACATAGATTTTCACGATACGACCGTGCGCGAAGTCGTATAGTTCTACGGCTTCACGCGTCGTTATGTGCCACGATCTGACGTCGCAAAGTGTGTATAGTATTCACGTAAGTGTAATGGTCTAAATTATCCGTATGACACTGCGTGAAACTCAAAATTAGGTATTAGGACAGTCGTTCAGATATTTCTTTAATTTAATTATTGAATATTTTTATTGTTAAACGAACATATCATACAACGTCTAAAAATATTCAATATTTATAATCATGTATAAATATTTATGTCTTTATTGATATAAAAAAGAAATAATATGGAAAAATATGTAAATGAATAATCATGGAAAAAGCAAGATTAAGTATTAAACATATCTAAGTTAACGTACAAAGTACGTCAAGTTTAAAATCTAATGAGATGTTTATTGTATTTCAATATATTTTACTTTTAAAACAATAAATTATAAAAGATAGCTTTTACTTAACTTGTTAATTCGATCAGTACCATGCGCCAGTACAGACTCGCCTCATATTCAGACATTTAGACTTACGTGAATCAACTATAGGTATATGTGCTTAGGTCGTTAGACGATAACCTAACGTCATAGAATATAGATTCTATCGATCTACCCAATTTTAAATTGAGGTTATTAGTAAACTATTATCCTAGTCTGACGTCGCCACAACTGTAATTATTATCTAATTATGTAGCGGCCCACACCAGTTTCGCCGTAGTTATATATAGATTCACAAACCCTTATTAACGGGCTTAGGTGTAAAATTAGAAAAAAACGCTGATTTAAATGTACATTTATCTGTAACCGTATGAAACCATATTAAATATCGTGTTTCTCACCTTTATACAATCGTTCATCCCTTATTTTACCCCTTTTTGCCGAAAATCCTTTCTTAGTGGATACTTACAATATAAAAAATATCAACTGTTAAATTTGTAGCCTCAAAAGTTTAGACTCAGCGTTGATGAATTGATAAATCTGCCAGGATAAGTAATTATATACGTAGAGATGAAATTTTGCATAATTAGATTTTTTTATAACTCTGCACAAATAATAATTATTGATACAACATTCTTAAAATCAATGAAGATAAGAACGAAACTTAAATAACAAAATAGTTTCATGTTTTAACATTGGGTGTTTCTCAACTAAAAATTCGAAAGAACCAAACATTTTTAAGATTAACTTTGATTATAATCATTAAAAAACTTTTATGATCCACATCTGAAATAACTGAACATTATATTATTTTTATTCAACGGTAATTAGATAAATAACTTTCTGAACAATAATTATTCTACGTTTTATTTAAATATTTATTATAATTATATAAGTGATATAAACAGTAAGATTTTAAAATATAATTTAAGTTAGTGTTGTTCATCAGGAAGGCTCTTGAAGAAATTAATTAACCCAGAAGATAAAATAAATGGCAAGCATTTTACACTTTGCTTTTTTTTGGTGCACTGTAAAACAGACAACGATAATCCATAAAAAAATCATTTGTGTATCGACTACTCACTACTAAAAGCGTGGTTCAAAACCCAAAAAAAATCTAGATGCGAAATCTCGTCGTGATATTTTGCGATTCACGATATAGGTTTTTGAAGAGGAATATCGTAATATTTCACGATGTCATATCATGTCACGGCAAGACGTCGCATCTTGGTCATTTGTTGTGGTCATAAATGCCCCGATCAATAATAAATATATAAAAAATTTAGGATAAACAGTCATTATTGCAATAAATATAAAATAAAGTTATTAACGATGCTAAAGATGTCTTATTTATTTATTTATGTAGAAATACTTTTATAACGACATGTTGATTTCAATTTTATTAATAGTCCAACGGTTTTGCCTAGCGATCGAGTATCACAGTTGCTACTTACTAGACTGCATTGACATTAGATAAGACATTGTCCTACATCGCATTCGATATTAAAATAATACACGTCTTGCTTCGAGCTCGTGGCTTCATTCCACAATGTCATATTATTAACAAAGGAAATATTATGATTGAAATTAAGACATTTTTTAAAAAGGAACAGATTTCAAAAACAAAATAATAATACAACGATGATACTTCTTCTGTAAGTTGGTAAGGAGTTGTGTGTGCTGATCTCAGGTGATGCTGTAGCATATAGCAATTAAGGTTACAAAACTTTGTTGTTTTAAAATTATTCACAGTATAGTAAATTGCTAGTCGATTGTTGCTCGGATCTATTCAACAATTAGAAAAGATCCGATAACCCTTAAAGAATCATTCCGATTACATCACCCTTCAAACAAACAGAAACCCCATCAAAACTGATCCATTCATTAGGGAGCTACAATGCCATAGACAGATACGCGTCAAAGTTATAACATCCTTCTTTTTTATTGACGCTTAAAAATACAGTAGCCAGGAACAACCATACAAAATTATAAAATCTAGGGAAATGATTAATTTTTTTTATTGTTTACACATAAAGGTACATTTTATGTTTTATTACTATTTTTGATACAATACATCTATGAGGTACTAAACTTTTTGTTATTGCACCATATGGCCTATATGGCTCTTCCCAGAGTAGATGCATTAAATTGTTTTCCTCTTCAAGTATCCATAGTTCTGGAAAACCAACAATTGGTAGACGTTAATGAAAATGGGCTTAAACTTAGATTTAAGTAGTAACATTTATAATATACGCGTAAAATACGCTATAAGCATTTTTATATGCTTAACTCTATATATATATATATATATATATATATATATATATATATATATATATATATATATATATATATATCATACAGTAAATATTATAAGCGCAGAGAAATAGACTGATTTTTTCACATTAAATAAAGCACTTTCTAAAAAAACAATAAATTGTAACCGTTAAACACACTGCGAAGTCCCGTCTTGACACTTCACGACGTCATGAAATATCACATGCCGCCTAAAGAATCACTACACGACTTCGCGTCGTCGTTCGTGATATTTTTATGCACGTCGTAGATTTTCACGATGCGACATCACAACGTTACCCACGTACGTGAACTGTATGTGTTTTGGCCACAAGACAAAGCTAACGAATTCGCATGAATACGAGTAGGAATGTTGAAGTACAATTTTTATTTTCTGTAATAGCTATTATATTTTATTCTTTGATACCTCGACAATAATATATTTAGGAAAAAATAATCTTAACCTAATATATAGAATTAATTAAAAAAACTTTTTTAAGTTCAAAACGATTTATATGAAAATAGTTAACTAATATGAAGAATCTTAACATAGCAAGTTATATTATCCGGATTGTCAAGTAAAAGTATGTGAGAGAAAATAGTTATACTGGTTAGATCTACACATAGTATGCAATGAAACAGAAGGGATCAAGAAAGCTATGAAAAATAACATTAAATTGATTTTGATGGACTTTTATTATTAGATAATATTATATGGATGAGATATGTGTTCTGATATTAATCATCTAAATTATAACAAAATGTAGTCCTAGGTTTTAAAGTATTCCATATAAGTATTAGACCAAGAATCATTGAAATATAAAAGTATACACGATATTATAAAAATTAAGAGTAAAAGACTACTTTCGTGTATCCATATTAATATTATAAATGCGAAAGTAACTCCGTCTGTCTCTTGGTTCCATTGTCACGCCTGAATTTAATGGACGATTTTTTGTTTAGATATAAATTAGAAAAGGATATAACTACTTTTTGTAACGAAAGTAAAAAAGGCGTACATCAGGGGATAAAAGATAATTAGCAGAAAAAGTCACTGGGCCAACTACTTAAAATATAAAATACTACATGTAAAAAATACAAATTTTTAAAAGTGAAAGACTACTTTCATATAAAAATTTCGCTAACCACTTTCATATTAAAACGTCGCCAGTAGAAAGGTAAGAGGACGTTTACTAGACTGCAAAGAATTATGTTGAAGATGAAAAATTTAATATTTTACGCCTTTTAGTTTTACTTAAAAATAATATCATTTCAGCTAATCATATATCATTTCAAGCTCTCTCTGCTGCCTTAATTTAATAATTTATTACGCCACTACTTGCATATGAAATAAGTTTAATTTTTTTTTATATAAACACAGCGGGCAAACGACCAGATGTCATCTGATGTTACGTGATCACCACCGCCCAAGAACATTTGCAGCTCCAAGGGAGCTACGAATGCGTTGCTTGGAGTTAGCTTCCGGATCTACTCACCATATGCAGCTATTTTCATGCCACACCACTTCACGCCGATCTTCTGAGATAGTGTTGTACTGCCTCCGTCGCAGCCAGTAGGTATTCAAGCTATAGGGTACAGCTAGGCTCTATCATAGTATAAACCCTCTCTTGGATTATAATACTTACTTAACCAGAATGTACCTCTTAATTTATATTCCGAATTCATAATCTGGATTTAAGAGACATTCATGTTATGTGAGGCCAGTCTATTGCTTTTATAGGATCTTAGAACGTTACCTGCCATTTAGCGGCCGTTTTATGTCTTCACGTGACATCAAAAGCAAAATACGCAATTTTGTTTACGTGGACGACATACCTATACTAGTTATTATGATTTTAAAACCAAACTACTGAATTTGACTAAAATTGTGTGTAATCAATCTGAAAATATCCTTTTTTAAAATAAAAAAATATAAAATTTTCAAAAATTCGTTATGAAATGATGTAGTTCTGAGGTAACAAACATTAACACACTAAAACATACATACGAATTGGGAATCTTCTTCTTTTTACGTCAGTTAATAAAAATCGTACAGAACTGTTTCACTAGAAAGCATCAAAATACTGACGCAGTAAAGTTAAAGAGTTTTGTAGACGCCCATAATATTGCGTCCATAATTTAGCGGACCGCAATCCCAGGAAACAAAAACAAGTAAAAATAAAACATCGTTAAAATCGACTACTAATTTCTATTACATTATCGATAATGAATATAAATATCAAACGTATTGGATAATAATTCATTCTAATTTCCTCACCGTTTTTATTCGATTTGAATAAATTAAAATCGACTTGCCTCGATTAGTATTAAATGGTGGTAATTTTAATTATGCGACCTTAATTATTATGGCGCAACTTCAGTACATACGCGTCTATCCGTCACTAGATACTGCTACGCAACGTAATGTTGCTTCTGTGGGTATCCGCACGCTTGCTATGTGTGATGCAATCGCTTTATACAGAAGGATGCAATAATCAGGGCCGTCTTTTACCTATTGGAGGCCCTTGGCATATAAATAATGGGCCCTCATGATATAATAATAGGGTCCTTTTGGCAGAGGTATTTTTTGTCAAAATAGGTTAAAAAAATATGTTATTATCTTTCAGAAAAGTAACATTTAGCTGTCACAGAAAATTATATTGATTGAAAAGGTACCCTTCTTATTTTAGGAGACAAAATCAACAATCACTTCTCAATAATCCGGCTGGAGCTATGGGGCCCCCATCGATCGCGGGGCCCGGGGCACTTGCCGAGAGTGCCCAGTGGAAACGAGGGGCCTGGCAATAATAATCAATTTATAGTTCAACAATTCATGTAATATATACATCTGTTATTGTATATGCACGCTATACACAGACAATCGCAACAATCGCGGGTTATCTCTCGTTAGCAATTGAAGAGTTCCTTTGTTATTCAACGGATTCTATAGTCTATTTTTATTTACTTGTCTCACTTAGCAGATAAATGTCGCTTTTCTAACCACACATAAGAGTTAGAGTTGAGAAATTATCGTTAAATTTTCGTTTTGATTTTCGTTCCCGATAATGTTACCAAAGAAGACAAGTAAACAAAAATAGACTATATTATATGATGTACTTATACTTTTCTTGATTATGCATTTAAAGCCGAAAACGGCTATAAATAAATAAATAAATCGATACCTCCCACGTAAGTTGTTGTAACCCCAAAATTACAATATTACAGTAGAACACTTTTAATCCGTTTTAGTTTGAAAGTTACAACAAAATACGCCTTTTTTCAGGCGTAGTTTGTTGTAACGTTCCTTGAAAAAAAAAAGAGTTTTGGTATTTTTTCACTTTGAATGCATTAAGCAATGCAAATTCGTGTAGTATTCAGTAAAAACGCTAACGGCAATTTTGTGGCTTACAATAACTTACGTGGGAGGTATCGAAATAAATAACGCATCACACTCAACGGCCCCCATTAAGATCTCATGACCTTGTGTCGGGGGTCCGGAAACACTCACAACACTAACACAAACACCCAGACCAGGACAAACATCTGTATGACCAATACACACGTTTGCCGTGAGCGGGGATCGAACCCGCGACCGTCAGTGCTTTAGTCAGTTGCAGTGACCATTGCGCCAACGCGTCTGTCTGCTATAGAAACATACATACAAAAATACTTAAAACTTTAAAGGCAAAATATGCAATTTCGTTTACTTGGATGATATAATTAATCGATGCAGTTGTTTTGATGGTAAAACAAAACTAGTAAACATATTTTGATAAAAATTATTTGGAATATGATATGTCTCTTAGGCGGGACTTACATAAGTGCAAGTCCCGCTATAAGTTTTGCTCTCAGATTTTCATAAATGTTTGTCATTGCTTTACACCTGAAAGAATTGACTTTTAGTGTCTTATATTTGCAGCTACAGCAAGGTTTCGTAAGGTTATCTACGTAACTGTTACTAGGTTACAGAGTTGTTTTATAACAATTACGAAAGTAAAACTTACAAATATAATTCTCGTCTTGATTTTTTCCGTACGTACTACATTAATTCATACTTTCCATACATAAATGTGAAAGTAACTCTGTCTGTTTTTTGTTAAGTTTCAGAAAAGAAATAGACTTTTAAAGTAATAAAATTATTCTACGCAAACGAAGTCGCGGGCTCCAATCCAGTTACTTATAAAATTCTTTGATAAGTGATATCGTAATATAACTTCCGAGATTTAAGTAAAGTTTAAATTCAAAGCAATCGAGGAAATAACATGTTTAACTTAACACATTTTAACTCAAACATAAATTATAATAAATAAGTAAAAACTGTGTACCTTATTATAAAAATAGCCCGTACAATGTGCGTCATATATACCTTTATATTTTAGGTACATAATTAAACGGGCAAAAATTTATGATCGATATGACGAATCCTTCCTTCCTTCCTTCTTTAAATTTTGCAATAAGAAGTAAAAAAATAAGAAATAAGTACATAGATATTTATTTCAATTACCATGTTCGATTTCCGACTCTTGAAGTTTTTCTGTAAATCTCGTTATGCAATTTTTAGTTTACATTAAAATCGGTGACATGGTCTTTTCAACAAACTCTAGCTTTCATAGTTTCAGAAATCTCCCTACTGATCTATCTTCATGAATCAGTTTACATAATCCGTAATGAAAAATATTTTTGTAAAGACAGAATTTACACCTCAACAAAATTGTGCAAATATATCATAATTTTAAATTCAAATTTGGTCTTCTTTTAGAATACCTTTTTAGCGTAAATGACAATAATCAACGAAGACCATTACTGAGCAAATTCCTTCTCTCCTATTTATCTATTGGCAGACCATTTAGACGTTATCCTGCCTAACAGTAAAGCTACCTACCGTCAACCTACGGTCAAATTGTGATTTTAACTATTTAGGATCCACACAAAAAATGTCACACTTTATAAAGTGGAAGAGTGTGTTTTTATTAGCACATCCAATGTGTATAAATATTATTATTATTATTAAAACTATCGCAGGCGCAACTGCAACACTTAAATAGAATTGTAGAATTAAATGTCAATTGTATATCAAGGAAACAGATAGTCATAAACATCGCAACATGCGTGACTGCAATGGAAAATGCTGGTTTACCAGCAGAAGGTATTTTAATAAAGCGTGAAGTTTATTGCAAGCATGATGCAGAAGGAAGCGATTTCATCGTAACGCAGTAATCAGAAACACTTTCAAATGCCTCCGTGAATTATTAAGTGTATTAGGCACTGGCAGCGTTTTAAGCAAATGTGTAGACGGTTTTAATGAATAAACACAGTGGATGACTTTCTCTTCGCATAATTTAGAAGCGTATTAAACATTTTGTAATTCTGAATAAACTACTTGTTATGAGTGAGCGAGTTGTACGAATCTTTATTTCATAAAAATAATAAAGGGTCGTTCTGGTGTTGTGGTAACGAATGTGCCTTTAGCGTTTATACATATATTAAATGTACCCTTTAAATTGTACCATAAAGTTGAATTTTTCCGTAGTATTACATATACCGTACGTACATGTACAAAATTCATTCTTTTATATTACAAACTTATAAGAGACTTATAGGACTAGTATTTGCCCACGTGATATGTCGATAAAAGGTAGTCTACGTAATATGCTGATATAGACTGTATTACTATAAAGTTTCATTAATAATATTTTAAGCATTTATTGCGTGAAAGAGCAGCTAGCATTTATCCATTCTTACAGGCATTCGCTTTTTTCATAGTAAGTAGGTTATTTAGCATTTCTCTCAACATTTTTTCTAAATCAAGGTTCTATATCTTGGAAAACAGAAACTATCGGTACATGTTATTACTACAAACAAATGAAGATGAAATTGCTCTAATGTAAAGGGTTACTAGCTTGTCCTAAATGGTTATGAAGGGCAGTTGCTAATAATATTTATAATCAATCTGTGTAAAAATGTCTGAATTAAAAAAAATCAGTAACCACTTAAACCAGATTAAATAACGTTAAATATTATAAAAGTTATAAATTTATCAATTATTCTTGAGTAAATAACGGAAAACAGACAGGCTCCTAAAAACTTTGTAATTAGGAAATATACCCTTGTAAAATCTTACATCACACATTTACATAAACATACTTTAATTTTCTATAACAAAAAGTAATGGCATTTCTTAATTTCGCCCCAGGAGTAAATACAGAAATATTTATACTAGGAGTTATTCACCATAAAAATTCATCTTGGTTGCATAAAAAAATATTAACCTGCTGGCTGGGTATAATTTTGTTACAATTAGTTCATTTAAAAAATATTTACATTGTTTCTTTTACTCGATACTAAGACAATAAAACAAATAAAAAATGTTAATTACCATTATAGTCATTACGTATAAAATGATTAATCAAAATAATTACTTAAATTTTCACTCAGTAAATGAATAGTGAAACAAACACGCAATGTTTAATTAATATCGTTTTCTTTTTCAGGTTGGACAAGAAAATGGAGGTATCGAAGAATCGAAGACAAATTATAATTGCGACAGAAAAATACATTGAATGTGTATATTTTTATTTATAAAAATGTCTGAAAAAAGTTACTACTTAATTGGGCGGCTAGGCTATTCATTCAGGAGACCTAGCTCATCGTTCTATGGATTTAAAATATTTTGAAGATAACGCCTAAATAAAAGTTTTACAAATTCAAATTGAAAAAGCCCAGGTGATTTAAATTTTATATAGGTTTTTTTGTCAATTAACTCGCGTAGCGTCTGCTAACCTAAAAAAATCTTAGTAAATAATTCATATCTAAATACTTTGTATATTTATAAAGCTGACATTCAAATTTATAGGGATTCTTAAAAATTCCAAATTGTATAAAAATATAATTGAAACAATCTTCAAGTCCCAGTCAAAACTTATTGTGAAAACAAAACCTCTGTCTTGTCGGTTATAAAGTGCAATCAAAAACTCTAGTTTTGAATATATTGAAGCGCCAAGTTACTTATATCATTCAATGTTTCACAAAATTAGGCATAATATTATTTATTGTTTTTTTTCGTAGTCAATGTTTTCAGAAACGGACAAAATGCCAAGCAAAAGGGAGCCTAACTCGAGAGTGACAGACCGATTGTTATACCACATTGAGGGTCATTTAGTCTTGAGTATAGGCTTCCCGGACTTAGCTCGTCGGATCCAGAAGAAAGAAACAAAAATGGCCACAAAATGTTAATCATAATTTTATGAATAACTGAATTTTTCATATTAATTATTATTACATGCTTCAAAGTAATTTCCCCATAAATTATTAGTAATATTTTCTGTTATATATATTTAGTTCTTAAATAATTCGAACGGAAAATTTTGTCACTGACTAATAATAATGAGACAAAAGTAGATGATGAATTGAACTTCCGTGCTCTTACGTCTAAATAATTTATAATTTTAATAAGACATTCGTTAAAATAATTCCATTCAACCATTGGACATTCAAATTGATTAACATTTTTGGCCATTTTTATCAAAAAGAAGATTGAAACGAAGGATAGAAGAATTATTGAGAGGCCGCATTGGCAGTGTGGTTAGCTGGTTGTTTAGTCTATATCAACAGCCAGTAACGCCACTGCCTCTGCGTTCTTCTCTGAACCATCTGCAACTGAAGAAATCGAAGACTTAATATATAAGCTAGCCTTTATGAATCAGAATTGGATGCTGATAAGCAATAATGTGTCAACCCACAAAAAGGCTAATTTGGAGATATTATGTATTTTGATACCTATTAAACATATTTTTTTTTAAATTTCAAGTCATCTAAACTAAATAAGTATGGAAAAAAGTATCTTAACTCAATGTTTCGAATTTCAGGTGCGTTCTATATTTAGCAATTTATAAAAAATAAAAATATAATATCTCAAATATTTAAAAACTTATAATTAGATAACATATTAAACAAACCTATCTGTTTTTGATTCAATATACATTTAATCAAAATAGAAAAGAAAAGATGAATATATACATAGGTCTTCAAACAAATTTATTAAGAATAGGTTTGACATGTTTAGACGCCATTTTCTCAAAACGAAGTCCGTGTGGCTTAACACAGTATTGCTTATAAGCGTCCAATAAAGAATCGATATTCAATTGATTCTGCGTAAATTTACGTTTGTCTATATCTGGAATAATTTAGAACTATTTAGTAAAGAAATTTCGCATGTATTGAAGAATGTTGCAAGACTGGAATATAAAATACGATTTTAGAAATCTAATTAGCTGGCAAAAAATTGTCAACAAATGAAAGAACACCTCAATTGTCTGAATGTTTCGTATTTTGATAGCAACTATGCTCAATAATTAACTAGTATGAAACTGTCCAAGTGTGGCCAACTATAAAATAAAGATTTCTCTTTTATTATTTTCAATTATTTTATTTAAAATTTTATGACAATTTTATACAAGAATGAAATATAATATTAACACAATTCAAACGTTTTATATTAGAAAGTTGGATCTATGATTTTAATATATTAGAATTTTATACATAAATATGACTTGCTTTTTAAGTACGAATCATCACGTTATATATTTAATAACGTCCAATTGTGAAATACTTTCAAATTTTACTATAAATATTTTTATAGTAAAAGTAACATTTCTACATAGGCGTCGTCACAGAAATCGTCTTCAAAATTCCAGTTCGTCCAAAATTGTCGGTTGCTATCACTAATTGTCACTTGGTAGTCTCATTCTGTTATTTTCAAACTAAACGATTATAATTATCTCAATGTTACATATTACTGCTGTAAGAAACGATATGACCTACAAATAGAAAGTCATAAATAGCATCATATTCGCACGTAACTCGTGTCACCGATGCACTGAAATAAATGCAGTCGCCTTCAGGTGCATTTATGGGACGGACGCCAAAGCGTGTCGGGACACACGTGGACGGACATATTAATTATACACATCCTTATTTGTGCCGCATATCTTGAACTGAAAGTACATTGTATTATGTAAAGGCTGATTGTTGACATTTTTCTTGATTGACCTATTTTACTTTGTTGCTTTTTTGTTTAATTGAAATAACCTTTATTGTAATAGAAGCAATTAGGCTTTAGTTGTTTTGTTTGCTTAGCATACAATGTTATATCGTTAAGATTTTAAGGTGTTTCTTGTTTGAGGCGTTCTTTGTATTGATTATATTTGGGAAATGCTTTTTGTTACTTTTTCATTTTTTTTTATAATTGTGTTATTTCGAAATTGTTAAAATAAAAAAATAAACGATTATACAGTAAAATGTTTATTTATTCCACTACACATAAATTACAAGTTAAGAAAATGATATCCCATATTCAAATTACATATTGTACAAGAGTTACAACTAAAAATGCGATTTAATTATTATTAAAAAATAGGCGATCTAACTTACATCAAGATACCAAACGCTTACAATACGGAAGTTGAGTTATCCAGAGACAAATATTTAATTGAAAAACAAAACAATAATTTTTCTAATTGTCAAACTTCAGTTTTGGATCTAACGTTATAGGTTACAATGAATTTATACTTAATGATATATAATGAGAAAAATATCTAAAAATAAATTTAGTCAGGTTAAGTTAAAGTATATAACATCTGTCAATTAATAAAATAATGTTGCCATACATCCTACACTCTTGATTGTGGATCGACTTATTTAATTATTATGAAAACCTGTGCAATATTTATCAAAATCCCACAAATGTAATAAATGTCTTTTAATTAAAAATGTGTTTTATTTTCCTCTGCATTATAAACAATAATTTAAATCTGCTCTAACGCTATTTCTTATTGCCCCTTTCTCAAATATATCTTCTTAGCATGGTGTTATAAAATATTGATATAATGAAGGTTATTCGTCTAGCAGAAAACAACAATATAATACGTAAATTATTGAAGAGTTTACGACCAAGCTATAGATGCAATAATGTCTATTAAATGAAAATAATGATTAGTCCGTCCTCGGGTGAGACACTGTCGGCGTACTTTTAATTCTTCAAAATGTACTGCTCATAACGGCTTTGCATAACACATTCGCAATGGGCAGTGCCTTATATTCGCATTTCATACTAATATTACTATAATGTTAAGGATCAAAGACAAGAATCAGCGGAAATCACTAAAATTTTTAGACAGTTTTCCTTTGACTATTTCATGGCAAATTAATTTTAAAGTGAACGTATATAGGCACGCTATTGCAGTACTATTATATTACATGAAATATAGATAAAATAATACCCGAATGTTAAGTTTATTGTTATAAATTGAAAATGTTGAAATAATATTCTTGAATTCAAAAGAAAAACTTGTAAACTTTATACATCCACGGGTTTTCGATAAGAATATTTATTGTTGTGGAAGGTTAATAAATTTCGTGAAACCGTACTGTAATTACAGAATGTATGTATGCTAGACTGGATTAATTTATTTAATAGCTTGAAAAAACTAAATACCAGATAGTGCACTAAAATGTGCTATAAAATTATTTTATTTTCCCTTATCATATATATTAATTTTTTAATTTTGAATATTATCATGCCAAACATCCCATAAAATCCAAACGTTTTTTAGAGAAATAAAAAAATAAATTAGGAAGATAGATAATGAAATGTAAATGAACGATTGTTTCAAAATTAAGAAAAAAAATCAACACACTAAAAAAATAGGGTTACGACTGACACAATAAAATGGAAATAGGGTAATATGAATCTTATTTTATGTTTATTTAAAATTTTAACAGCACGTTACACGCATCAGACATCAGACCGTCAACAAATATCAGGCATTTAAAGAGGTAGCAGTTTCTTATTATATCCACATATCATTATTGCAAAACCGAACATACGGTTACTCTTCAATATTTATCATGTAAATACCAAAACTATTTAAAAATAGTACATCACATTTTATACACATATCAATAAACTACAATAGTATTTCCTTTTGTATATAGGCGAGGCTATGTATCCCATAGTTTACAGGACAAATATTGAAATGCACAATCCGTCTGTTCAAACATCTAGTATAATACACACATTTCTAATACACCGACACTACACCAACCTCAACTCTACAACCGAAACCGTAGCAATGATGTTTGGTAGGGGAAGCCAGATTACTAACCAGACCTAACAATTTCTGAAATTACAAAGACAAGTTTTTACTAGCCTTTAGATTAAGATAAAACGACTTATTTTATTATTACATTGTTTCGTTCCCAGTTCGACGTTTAAGTTCACTCGCTCTGTTAAAGTTATTGGAACAGTCATAATTATATCCAGACAAAATACACGCGTAAAAGAGACAGATATCTGCTAACTGTATTAAAGCAGGCTAAACAGCCTAGAGAATTGTCAATTGCAAATACATTGTTTAGGTTTTAACAAGTCTAGTTGAATTATTTCTTGAGTAAATCAGTTTTTCAACAGACCCATCTAACTCCCCCTCCGCTACGCTTGTCTACAACATTACAATATTCATCGATATGACGGAAACAATATTATAAATGGATGGACAACGATTATCTATGGGACCGTATTGTCACCTACGCAATTAAGATCATTGCATCTCGTTCTAACGCCAACTTTAATATTATTCATCTTCATCAACATCTCTTTCGCACATTTTCTACGAAATAATACGGGGATAGAGAAGACATTATGAGCAAAAATGTACGTGGATAATTTTATGACATAATATAATAGTTTTATTGACGTCATGCTTGCTGTCATCGTGGAGGAAGAAAACTTAGTAACACAATGTAAGATATGATGATTTTAGATAATGATCTACTACGCGCAAGCATTACTTTTAAATTTCAATCGTTGCATCATATCAGGTAATTCCAAATGCATTTTCATTATCCTAACCAATTTATATATGAGATATCATATCATAAGTTAATGAGGTTAAACATTTTATTATTTAACATTTTTAGACATTAGTTATTGCTTTCGTGATTTAATTTGAAAACTTTATCATTTATCGAAACACAAAACAATGTTAAAAATAAGAAGATACAAAAAAAAAGTAATCGAGAATTTAAAACTCGATTACGTGGTACAATCTGACTTTTAATAACCTGACCAATTCCTACGTAACCTTAAACTAAAGGTGCAAAATGTTCACTTAAACTATATTTAACGTTAATCTCCCTAAACGCAGTCAGTTCGAATTGATCTAAAGTAGTACGAACGAATAAATTAACTAGTAAGTAAAAATACATACTTACATACGAACGTCTAATATCTATTATTTACTTGTATATTGTTACAAAACGAATACAGGTACTGCTACGGAGATTTAAGCGTATCCGATATAAGACTACACAATGAGTACCGAGGCGGATGGGGTGGTCGTGCGTCATTCGAATAGCTCAGATTGCAATACAAATTACACTTTGAATTATTATTTGATATATTTGTGACCTTTGTACGTTTATTTTTTGCCTTACAACAAAAAAAAAATAAAAAGTAAACATTACTTTATAATCTTGTCTAAGTTATCATCTAGCTTCTTTAAACGGAAGACATGGCTTTATGCCTTACAATTTAATTGAATATGAATAAAAATTACAAAAGCCTTGGCTGTACGGTGTAATACCTTTGTCTTTACCCTCTAAGGAAAGAAAAAGCGACGAAAAAAACTTGTCTAAATTACTTTATCTATAATAATGTCACATGTTACAATGGACAGCTTAAATAGGTTAAACTATACATAGTTAGACTTTGTCTAAAGCATGTTTAACTCAAAACTGTCCTTAGACGAGGGTTTGTAGTACGAAATGTTATACAAGCGCGTTTAAGGTATGTTTATTTTTTTTTTTGTAGTAAGGCTTGTGTGTTTACATTTTACTAATATTTATTTTTGCTTTCCTTCTCTCTCCTTGATCGTGGACTCTGATGATATCGGCAGTGGAACATAAACTTGCTGTAACTGTATTTGAGTGTAGTTTTAGAAGCAACTTTTAAATATTATATAAATCAAGAAACCTTTGAATAAGGCTATATTATCAGGTTTCAAGAGTTCTTTCTTTTTGACGTATATCAAACATAAATAGAATAGGTAGGACGAAAAATATTGTCTATGATTATTTTTTTATAATTATTTTAGAAGTTATTAAGACTAAGAGAGTAATAAACCTATTACTGGAAGATTATGATTAAACCTTTCTTTAAATTATTTTCATAAAAAGATACATGTAAAACTGAGAATTATCAATCATATATGATTTACTACGAATTCAAATAAATAAATATAAATAAACGTATAAAAATTTCAAAGTGTAATTGTATTGTCTTCTGCACAATAAATGTAATACTTAAAGCTACAATTTATTGACGTCACAATGTTGAAACTTTAGACTTGAACATACTAATAAATTAGAAAAAAAAAAGACTAATGTCTTATTGTGTTGCCAGATTAATATTTTTAACATATTTAGTAAAATATGTCTTCAGAGAAAATTACACTTGTACACTTTTGTAAGATTAACATAAATTGTTTTTGTTTTTAAATCTGAAAGAGTTAATTGTCACTGGCATAAATATATGTCACACGCGGCTTGGTTATGGTTACCTAGGTAAATGTTACCAGGTTACAGAGTTGTTCTAAACTTACAAGTGTAATTCCCGCCTGTAATATATATTTTTAGTAATCATCCTGTATATTTTGTATATAATTCTGGCGCTTAAACCATTCCGTCTCATTAGTGTGTGAATGAAAACGCAACTTCATATGAAATCATACCGGGTCGTGATAAAACTACAATGAAAGTGTTCCAATATGTACTACGCTTATAAAAAAATTATAAAATACCAATTAAATTTTTAATACTACCAAAACTTAGCGGACTCGCTTCGGTCGCGACGAATCACAAGAATTATCATATTATAGGAACATAAACATTTTTACAAAAATATGTTTTTTTTTTCTTCATTTGGTTCTGTTTAAATTCTATTTCTATTTATAGTATTTGCATTATTGTTAGTCTACGAAGTATCATACATTATGAAAGAATGGTGTTCATAAATAAAAATGGATTTAACTAATTTGAGATTATCATAAAATATAAATCTCGTACTTAATGTTTTGCCACAGCCTTAAATTTTCTTAAAATTAGACAAAAACAAACATTCAAAAAGTATTATTTACTTTACCAATCTAAAAGGATTCCAAATTATTTAAATATCCAGATAAATTATTATTATCTAAACCTCCGACTAACGTTTTCAAGAATGTATATTATAAAATTATTTTAAAACACCAACATTTTATTGCATTCTAAACGTAAATGTAATGCAATTTATAAAATAAATCAGAATGCAAACTGATGAAAAGTATCGCTGTCTGTTCTGGTAGCAATAGCGGTTGACATTTTTTGTATTTTTATACTTCGATATTTTCCATAAGTTCATTTTGACCTCTTACCATTAACACTTCAAGACAATCTTATCAAATCAAATGATTACCTCAATTTTTCAAGGCTGTGGCAAATTACCACATACTGTATTAAGACATTCGCTCTATAATCTCACATAATATCGCATTCTCTCTAATATAAATGAAATTACAAAAATATAAATAATATTTGACAGCATAAATGTTATGGGACGCATCTATATCTAGTTATTTCTTTGATACCTGGAATAAACAATGCCATACTCTGGATTCCATTTAAACTATAGAACCTTACAAAGCAGAACTCCTTTTACTGTCCAATATATACCGATCACAGAAAAACGATACCAAAACACGTGACCAATCGCCGCTTATAAGATATCGTTCTATCTCGCTTTCACCGGAAGAATTAGAAAGAGACAGAACGAAGAACGGTTTATCCTATCTCCGATAGTCCAATATGTGATTGAACCTATTCCCTATTTTTTTATAAACTACCCACAATAAGTGAGGACCGACAAATATAACTAACGAATAAATTCAAAATTTTCTTTTTGATGTTATTTTTACTAATAATTTAAAATCATCCGATTAGCAATTTTTAGTTTTCAAATATATTTAAAATAATCCGTTTAGCTTTTAATAGCGTAATAAATATCATTAAGTACAATACAACTCGATTTCTACACTAACTAATGTATTCATAAAATTTAAAATATTAATACTGATAAATTCACCCTAATTAGGTTAATTTACTTAAATGCCAATTCGTAAAATTTGTGATTAAAAACGACCACTACTAATAGTTAAACGAAAAGCCAATTATTATTTTTTTTTAATTGCTATAAGATTTATCGGAACTCCCTTATCGTAACAATCGTTTTTCCGACTTTTCAATACCTACGACACTTCACTAGACGCGCACACGAACTTAAAGCATGAAGAAAACTTCTTGAGACTACAGATAACGAATTTGTTCCTAAATATATAGTACATAAGACTATCATTTTATCTTAGCACAATACGTGTATAGTATGTTATGAAGGCGCATTCGACGACATCTCCATGCTGACTGCTGTCGGTACCTGCATCTGTAATACAAGGTTGAGATTAAGGACATTCGCTGATTTCAAAATATTGAGCATAAAATAAATATTTGTTTAAAATATAGAGCCGCAACCTTACGGAACCTCTGATACAACAACAACTGAACAATAGCAAACCGACTCGTATGCGAGCTAGCTCGACGGAGGCAGTACCTCACTATCACACAATATCGGCGTAAATTATCTAATATAGCTAAGTTCAGTATGGTAAGTGTTCGAGCCGGAAGCCTGACCTCTGCCCCCACTACTTTCATACTTCCTTTTTAAGCTGGCAACATATTTATAGTTCTTCTGTTGATACAAATGTCCATGGACATGTCCATCACTGCTGGGTCACTTAACATCAGGTTTCTTGAATGCTCATTTGCCAACGATTTTTATTAAAAAACATTTTTAACCCCTAAACCAGGTGTAAACTCTAGCAATGGCCGTCCTTCGGGGAAATTATACAATCGCTTGCAGAGTTCATTTCAGTTTGTAGGAATCAAATAAATTATTCAGCAGCCCCCTCTTTCTCTTGCAATCTTCATAGTTACGTGTACATACTGAAAGCCATTCCTGCCTACTTCCACTGGACTATATTAAAGGGGACTCTCGTATAGCGTATTTTTGGCGGCTGTAATGGACCCCTGAGTCACGCACCTACGTCACGCAATATTCGTGTATTCGTATAATTCCTATCGCTTCACGTCAAGATCAACGAAGAAAAAGCATTCGTTAGAAACTACGACGAAATTTATAGCCGTCGAAAAAAAGTCAGATAAATTGGCGGAACCAGGATTTCGGTTGGGGGTTTGATTCTGATCTAAAATGATATCATGTTTACTATGAGTCAGGGATAAAATCTAAATAATTAATGAGGGCTTGGGCCCCGTTAGCCCCCTAACCTTCCCACCGCTAAATTTGCTACTACTTAGGTATACAGGATGATTCATTTTAACATTTCTTCCTCATAATCGACTTTATTTAATTTTGCAACAATAAGTAACCAATTAAGATTTATTTTAAGTATCAGTTTCGACTTCCGGTCCTTTTAAAAATTGTCTAGCTTTCACAGTTCCAGAACTCTCTACCGAGCCATACAATACTGGTTTCTGGTTGGACCGCGGCCGTTAGAGATCCATGTCCATGACGACCACAAGCTATGGATGAAGGCAATGAAGGAATCACCCCGTATATCGCAGCTGGCCACAATTCGCCGTGCAGTACCTTGCTCCGCGGCTCGCTCGCGAACACGTCGGCCATGTCGAGCGCGCGCTCGTCCAGCACCGCCTCCAGCGCCGCCGCCAGCTCGCAGCTCTCGCCGAACGGCGCGCCGCTCTCCGCTGAACACAAATACACACGCTGATAAGCTATACTATGTCAAGCTACACGGACTTCCTTTTAAGATGGCGTCTATAGATGCTTAATCTAAGGTACATATAATAAATTGGACGCTGATAAGCAATATTATGTCACGCCTCCAGGACTTCGTTTTGAGAAAATGGCGTCTAAAGATGTCTCACCGATTCTTATATTAAATATAATAAATTGGACGACGATAAGCAAAAAAATGCAAGCCGCAAGAACTTCGTTTTGAGAAAATGGCGTCTAAAGATGTCAATGTGAATCTTAATATAAGATATAATTAATTTGATGCTGATAAATAATACTATATCATACCACATGGACTTCGTTTTAAGAAAATGGCGTCTAAAAATGTCAAACCAATTCTTACTATAAGGTACAATGAGTTGAACGCTGATAAGCAATACGACATCAAGCCACACGGACTTCATTTTGAAAAAACGACTTCTAAAGATGACAAACCGATTTTTAATTTTTTTTTTTTTTGTTTTTTGAAGAAAAATTTAAAGAATGGAGGAGGACAATTAATTAAAAGCAGATTTTTCAAATATATCAGATTATTGCACATACAAAACAGAACTTGTTTCTTTTTACAATCAATATCTCTTTTGTGGGTTGACATATTATTGTTAATACCACGAGATACTACTACTACTACTACGGGTTATAAAAAAAATCTTTCACAATTTTAAAACTCTAAGGGTCCAGTTATGAGATGTGATAGCGAATTTTATCAGAATTTTTATTAGTTCTTAAGTCAAAAAAGGCCAAATTTCAATCAATGAAGCCTGACAGCTTGAATGCTTAAATTTATTTTATGTTCTAAGCTTTAAACAAAGAGCCCCAAATTCATTATTTACTACGGGCACCGTGCAGATTCACGAATTTAAAACTGTTCACAGTCAAAATAAAATTTAATACAAAATAGCATCGTACAAATTCACATAACACTCGATAATTCTCAATTAAAAGTATGCATTTATACATTCATTATGATTTTTTTATGTTAGGTGCCGAAATTTTCTATCTACAATCATATAATTTTAAAACACTTTATTACAAACCTTGATTAAAAAACTCCGTAAATGCTTCATCAGGAATCTGGCTGAGTACCGATGGATCCAGTATGTCGTCCGGTGGTACATGTCCCACTTCTGTACAACATAAACAAGTAGAAAGTTTAAAAAGCCATACACCGACCACGTTAAAAAAATATTCGAATGACTATGAATTAAATCATTATGAATCTATAAACACGTCAATCATTAAAATCAGTTGCGAGGTTCAGGGGCTACAGTGGAACATATGTATAAACGTACATACATACTTAGACTGCCAAAATCATTACCCTTACTTATGGCTTCGCCGTAGTTGAGTAAAATGAACTTAAATCGAAACTGACAGAACAAGAGAAAAAAATCAAAGATGTGATTATAATTTCAGTGATAAAAGACATTCCTAATTCATAAACACACATTATTCGCACAGAATTATTTTAAGCAAAGTATACATATAAGTATATATATAAGTGTAAAGTAAGTAATACCAATTGACGAAAATATAATCTTAGTAAATGTCACAAGACAGTTGCAAACCAAATCCTTTACCAACATAGCTTTAACGTAATTATAGACAGAAAGATTATAATAATGGTGTAAATATCCTTTGATGGGAATGAAAATTTACTAATTAGCTTCGCCTCGCATTTATACTGTCGTTTATGGTTACTGCTTCGCTCCTGTAAGTCGTAGTGATCGTACAAACATGCTATCTAACAAAAAAAAATATTTTTCATCAAAAAAATTTCAATCAGATTAGTAGTTTTCGTGATTACATCTATATAAATAAACTTATCATACCCAGATCATGAGAGTTACTCGCAGTCATGTATTCGTTCTCACTTAAACCTCCAATGGCTGTGTCCTCTGAACTATCGTAGGCGGAAGAATTAGAACATACGTTGATTTCTGTAAGCAATATATCAAATACATTTATTCTCTACTTAAAGTCTTGTTCTAGACTATGGAAACTCTACCACTATATTTGACCTTGTATGAAAAGTATCTGAAACAACGAAAACTAGAGAAATTTGTGAAAAGGAACCATATTGCTAATTTTAAAATCGGTTTATTCAAAGTATTATAGAAAAACTCTACCATGACTTAATCTGGCATTTAAATGAAAAAAAAATTCTTTCAAATTTCTCTGGCTGTCATATTTATCTCATATTTCAGATATATATTACTGACCTATCTTCTTGTATCATCTGTATTATGAAGTTCAGAAACAATGTAGTTTGATTCACCTTCATCTAAATGTCCGAATATGAAGCGAGTCCGGACTCGTGAATGGTACAGTTAAATAAAAAAAATGTAAAATGTTTCATGTAAATGACACTTATCTTTTGTAATTTCTAATTTTAAAAGCAAAATTTATTAATATGTAATTAATCTCCTCAAAATTATTACCTTTATTTTAATAATTAAAAGACAAGGATATTATAAATAATAGTCCATAAACCTTGTCTTTTATGTATTAATTCAATATGAAATAATACAAAATAATGAAATGTCCAAACAAGTGACCTTATACCTAATGTAGTATTCTGGCCAGCGTAAAGCGCATAGTCACGACTCATGAGTTAGTTCCAACCTGACAAGGAGTGCGACTGCGTCGGCCTCTTGGGCACGAGCCGGCGGCGCCGCTTGGGGCGGCGCGGGGGGCGCGGCGCGCGCGGCGGGCGCGGGGAGCGCGGCGGCGCCCAGGGCCGCTTGCGCACCGCCTTCGCCGGCTTGCTCTCGCGGCTCAGCAGCTCGTAGTTATCCTGAAATACGTTATATTATTACTTTACTCCATGTCGATATGTTAATATACATGTGACAACAGGGGGTTCATATGCTCTACATATGGATGCTGATATACAATAATGTGTCAACCCACAAAAAGTAAAATTCGGAGATATTAGTGTATTTTGATACGGCATCGCCTATTTAACATTATTCAATAAAAAATAAAGTCATATAAACTAAATAAGTACGGAAAAAGTTTTTTAATTGTTTCGAAATTCCAGGTCGTCCCTTATTTTATAATTTATACAATAATCTTATATTTTTAAAAACTTTTTATGAGATAATATATTAAATATATCAACGTCCTTTTAATTGATTGCAGCTTTAATCGAAAAAGAAAAGTAAATATGGATAAATACTTATTCAAACAAACTTATTAAGAATAGGTTTGACATCTTTAGACGCCATTTTCTCGAAATGAAGTTCGTGGCTTGACACAGTATTGCTTATCAGCGTCCATATATACATCTCTTGTAGATGTCATGCGTTTGACATTTTACCAGCGTTACCAGAATCAATATTTAAAAGTAAAAATAGGAATTAATTTTTTTTAAAATTATTTTTTATAAATAAGATATCCAATGTTTCAATTTAAATATTGATTCTACTAACGCAGGTGAAATGTCAAAATTTTGTATAGAAGAACTCATTATAATTGAACTCAACATTTATCGATCGTAATTCGTTACAAGTTTACTGGGTCAACTAGTTAATTATATTCACCAAACAGGACTTACCCGTTTCCACGCATGCTCTGTACAAAGTGGAGTCTGCTCCTGCAATGGAAGAAGTGGCTGTTTGCAGCGTTCTCCCCCAGCAAAAACAGCAGCACACGCTGCATACAGTCGTTGTTCAGGTGCTAGAGTCACATGTGACAAGCAGTATCGCCCACAAGGGAGAGGGGAGTTCGTACATTTCTCATCTGAACATATGCTTGCCTCTGATCTGCAACTCTCGCCGCCAGACCAGCCACTTTCCCTGAAATAGATACAGAAATTATAATAAATTTATTTATCATAAAATATTCTCATTAACTTAACTACTTGGTATCTTTAATCATGAGACCTAACAGTTCATAATATCGACGCCAAATATCTCATACTCACACAAAAAAATACTCATTAACGCATTTTTTTGTTCTTTTGATTTCCTTGTTAATTGTTACTTAACCATAAACTTACTCTTACAGTACTCATTCAACTTAACTGTCAAAGGTCCTCCTGGACATTTGAATACTATGTTAATAACTTAGTTTACAACTATTTTTACCTGAGTCGCCGTCGATCTTGTAACGTCAAAACGGACGTCATGCCTCGCATCGCTAGCAAGTGATTAACAGTTTGTGGTGGAAGACGACATGACGAATTTTTTCCACTTATTTGTTTCTAGAAAACATAAAAATAATACAACATCAATTACAACAATGAACCAATCAATTAATTACAGCTTAGATACATACATACATAGTAAGTTAAAAAAATACTGTTACAAAGTCCAATATTTTTACAACTTCAGTAATATTACGATTGCGAAAAGGTTAAAACAATATTAGACATACCTTAATAAGTGAAGCCAAAGCCTTATGTTCCTTGTGGCCCTTGTTCAGTTGCAGAGTAGTGGCAGCTCTAGCCACGTGTCTTCTCATTGCCGCTCGACGCAACGCCAATCGAGCCCCGCGTGTCTCTGCCGCACTTTCTTCAACACATACAGGCCCAGACCCTGACTCTGAAATTAATAATATGCACATATATTAATTTTAAATAAAGAGTTATTTATTAATATTGAGTATATTTTTATACATTTTGAAATATCGCATTTTTAGTAGTGTAATTTAAACAATTAAAAAATTTTAGCACAAATTTTATCCCATAAACATAACATGGATATGACATTTTTAAATTATTTGTTCAATTAATAGTATATATTTGTAATTGTATTTTATGAGTCAGTCACCCTGATAATAAAATATTTATTTATTTTATTTCCTTACCTCATTAAAATATAAAACTACTGTCAAAAATTGTAAATCCTTTATTTACCAAATTCTGGCATGTTATCGTCATCGCTACTGCTACTCTCGAGTTGTCTGAAAGCATTCGGTCTTTTGTCATCAAGAGGGCCACACTGAAACATCTCTTCTCCGGGAGCATGCCATGACGAATTCGGAAGAGCCAGGACCCGACGCTGTTGAGGTATCCGTTGTAAAGCTTCATGAACCGTTGGCCCTCGCCCTTTCCGAGGTTTTGTTTGAGAAGATTTAGCTACAATAATAATATTTATAATTAAAACAAGAACAAGGAGGAAAATAAATTAATTACTTTGTTTTGCTATGAAATTTTAGCACATGCAGTTCATTTTATTAGAAAATAAATTGAGAATAGAAATAAATTGAAATCTCCCATTACTAATGTAAAGTAAGATTTAAGTTGTGAAATATAATATGAAACGAACAGGTCATTGAGAACCTGTTTTGTTAAGTAATATTATATGTCAGCTAAACCACAATTACCTGTGGGAGGTTTTTTAGATGTTGGTGTAGGAGTTTTGATAGGTGTAACCGTTGGCTCGGTTTTAATAGCAGCAGCTGAATTTTCTGTAACTCCTTGTTCTCTTTTAAAAACATCCAAAAATGTTTCAACATTGGATTTTACTGCTGATGATGATTTTTCATTGTTGATGATCGTATTAGCACTCGATTTTTGACAAGTGGGTGATGAAACTGGATTGCTTTGAGTTTTAGGGCTAGGAATGCTTGGACGCCTAATCTCCGCTACCTTCGGCAGAGCATTAACTTGAGTCTTTGCTTTTTGAACTTTGGCATGTATAACTTTATTATAGTCTGTATGATTTATAGAAGCATTGCTTGGAACTGGTGAGTAATGACCATTAGTAATTACACTACTTTTTTCTGTTTTTACTTCACCGTTAGTTATTGAAGCTAATACATCTATTTCCTTATTTGAATACTCAGAAATCTTGGTTTTAATTTCAGCACTGTCAGGAAATATCAAATTGTCATCAGTATGGCTAACTGTAATTTCTCCGGCAATAACATCAGAGTCATGAAATGTGTATAAATCATTAGGATCTATTTTGAATTTGGTATGAAAATAGCTTTCACTTAGGTGCGGTATATACTGTTCATCTCCTGAACTGTCATGAATAAACATGTTTACTTCACTACTGCAGCCCCCTGACACACTCTCAACTGCCATTTTATACTGTGTAGCACAACTCGCATCAGATATATTTTGGGCAATACCACTGAAACTAACAAAAACAGTTACAAATGTTAACAAATGTACAAGTATGATAATTTATAAGTGACTGTGTTTATAAGACTTACCCCACATTTTCTGAAGCACTCAAATAAGACATAATGTGTTCATTTTACCACTTAATGATACAAATAAATTACACTGGGAAATACAATACTGTTCGATTGGTCCCTCTGCTTCATACTGAAATGTATAATTTGTTGAAATACTTTTTATCGCTTTACATGTTATTATACAATACAAAATACGTATTATTTTGCTTTTCAAGATAAGACTACCAAGCAATGACAATCACAATGACATCTGTCATTAGTAAAATTATTATTCATTAATTTCTTCGTAAAACGGTTTTAGTCATAACAAAAAACTTAATTAACCTTAAAAGTGTATTATTCAGTTATTTGACAACTATTTTGATATGAGTAAACACTGACAAACACGAAAAAGTTATCTTTTTAAGAACATTAAGAATAACTCTCACATGAATATCAAGAGGAATAACAGTTCATTTCATATTTCTTACTTTTAATAAAAGCCCGAAAACATTTTAAATCATAATAAAATAAACTAATTTATTAAAATTTGTTCAAAAATGAGACCTTCGTAACTCAAACTTTTATTCAATAACATCAAAAGATTGACAGATTAAGGCAAATGGTAGCCAAAATGTCGCGTTCAGTCATAAGAAAATTATGAGATTTTTAATACACGACTTCACTTAATAATACAACACGATATTATCATTTAATTAGTATAATATATTAAAACCATAAAATTATTATGTTTAAGATAAGTGATATCTATTACATGTAGTTCATAGAGGCTTGTGTAAAGTGTATTGTAACGGTTAGGAACTTGTAGAAGAATAAAAAATGTAACAGGTTGGAACCACTCTAATCGACCAGGGGAGAAAATATTATTGTTCTATTTTTTTTATTAACCTATCCTTATATAATTATAATTTTTGTCTGTAAAAAAAAAACAATGAAATCTATTATAAAAGAATTTATTATTTAATTGATTTATTATTAATGGCTAAAGTTGACAAAATTTAATTTTTATGAATAAAGAGAAGTTAATTTAGATAGTGTATACTACAAATATCATAAATCGCTCACTCTTGAACAGTTTCATTATTAACGAGAAAGTGATTTTCAATTATAATTGTTTGAATTCGGCTATTTATTCTGTAATTATAAATAGTAAAACGAAAAATTTGATAACACTTATTCGCAGTCTCTGTCTTTTATAAAATTATATTATGTAACGGTTCAAAACTTTTGACAACCAGAATGTCGACCACTTTGGACGATGTTTATTTGCAACCAGCCGAGGACTAAGTATATTAGGTAAAAGTAACTTTCGGTCAACAAATCATTTGACGAGCTCGTCAAAGTTGGAAATGCGTACAAATTATTAATGTCTAATAGTTTGAACGTTATATATTATGTCTATAGTTTTGAAATATAATTTGAGAATTAATAGGATTTTAAATTAAAATTAAGTGCGGTTAAAGCTAGCGTAGACTACTGATTACATGCTCGTATATAGGTTCTCTCGACTAGAGCAGTAACTCACTCTCATAGAAGATCGGCGTATCCCACCGGTTCGTTTGACTGCTATAATATAAAAAAAAATAATCTGATAAAACATGAGTTAGACTCGTGCATTGAGGATTCCTTAATATGCTCTACGTTTGATTTTTATTGTTTACTGCTTAGTAATATATAATATTAGAGTTCAAACTATACTCAAACCACGCTTGTTTGTATGTATAACTATTTTTATTATAGAGCAAAAATAAGTATATACGTATGTGTAAAAACCGCGTTTCATATATTGAGACTCCATTTATTTTTTGACTTTTAGTAGCTAATATAATATATTCACTATTATAAGATATGTTATGTAAAAGTTTCATCCCCTATACATATTGAGATAAAAAAATATAATATAGTCCTTTAACAGATGATGAATGGATGGATGGACAGACGGCAAAGCGTGCCGACCGGACCCGAGTGCTAACACTCGGGTCCGGTCGGTAACCAAGTAGAAAAGAAAATAGAGACTAAATTGAAAATTAAGATATCTCTAAACTTAAACTACCACTAACTAATTATATTGACTTTTGAAGTTATGTTTGTTCTTATTGCAGTAATATACGGTCATCTCGTTCGTCTTCAATCAGTGTTTAAATTAATTAATAGTTCATTTTTTGTAATATTTAATAAATATGATTTTCATTTTTCTTATTATTTCGTAATACTTTTTTAAAATAATCGCACCAAGAAAAACATTAAAGCATAATAGTTTAAGCGTTAGCAGTTTCATATTTTTCCTTTTGACTGTAAAACATATCTATAGTTATGTAATATCACTGATTAGGGATATAAAACATAGAACTAATATGTAGCATTAGCTTAAGGTCCGACTTTGTAAATAACACTTGTCTATTACTACCTTTATTTTTAATGAGGCTGTCAAGAACTTTTATGAATGAAAAATATGACCAAGTAGTAGTTTTATTATACAAACGTGAATAAAATACAAATATGTTGTTAATTTATGTAAACAACTTGGTCTTATTGTTTAGTAGTAAAAATTAAATATTATAAACATAAGAAGATTTATTTTGAATAAAATGTTCAATTATTTTTTAAATTCCCCGCCAATTCATTTTTGATTTGAGAACCCCTATATTCGAAGCGTTGTTGTGAATCCAATATGGCGTTATCTGATGTTTTAATATTTTGAAGGTACGTCAATTTGACGATTCTATAATGTGTAATCCGGTAAATATCTTGTTTTTAGAAAGTTTAATCCATGAGGACGTTAATTAAGTTTTATTTTTAATATTTAATTGAGTTTGTTAAGTGTAGTGAAAGGCTTACAGATTGTATTGTTTTGTTTGTGATTTCCGATAATTTAGCGATCCATTGTCATACAAAAAAATAATTTTTAATTATAAAATTTACTTCACGTCAATATTATAAGTGAATAAAATATTATTACGGTGTGTATTTATGCTACTTTCGAGCTTAACGAGGTACATCGACATTCAAGGATTGTAATTACAGTAATTATATAGCCTATAAAGATTATATTTGCTATTTATTATGAGTATTATTAATATCAAATAATATTTATATTGTTGCAGAAGTGCATAAGTTTTAATACAAATGGGAGTTAAATAAAGAAATTTACCGGTGCACAGGAATAGCGCCAGAATAATTGATTCGTTATTTGAGTATATAGTAATAGTTGCGTTGACTATCATGACAGACACTAGACGAAGAGTTAAGCTTTACGCTCTGAACGCTGACCGACAGTGGGACGACAGAGGAACGGGACATGTTTCATCATGTTATGTAGAAAGATTGAAAGGTACCTCATTATTGGTAAGGGCAGAGTCAGATGGAACACTTCTGCTAGAGAGCAAAATACAACCTGACACAGCCTATCAGAAACAGCAAGATACATTGATAGTATGGTCAGAAGGAGATAATTTTGATTTAGCATTAAGTTTTCAAGAAAAAGCTGGCTGCGATGAAATATGGGAGAAAATATGTCAGGTAAAAGTGCATGTATATTGTATTTGTATGTATGAATAACATAAAGAAAAGTGTAAAACAAATTCAAAATATTCTTGTTAGAAGTCTAGTACATTAATTTATAGTGTTCATGCTAATGGTATTGATTTATAATTTATTGTTATCATAACTTACACTTTCAATTTCAAAAAGAAGAAAATTATAAGTCTATTTGTAACTTTCACTTCAAATTTTTAGGTACAAGGTAAAGATCCCTCAGTTGAAATTACACAAGATATAGTGGAAGAATCAGAAGATGAACGCTTTGATGAAATGTCAGATAGTGTTCAACCAGTGGAACTGCCAGCGTGTGAAATGGGACGATTGGAGGATATAAGTGAATTAGTGAACAGTTGTCTAGTGTCGCCCGCTAGAAAGGATAAATTAGCCGCGGCCTTGGAAACACAACATTATATTAAGAAACTCCTAAATCTCTTCCACATGTGTGAAGATATTGAAAACATTGAGGGGTTGCATCATCTCTATGAGATATTCAAAAATATATTTCTCCTCAATAAAAACACACTCTTTGACACAATGTTTGCTGATGATACTATATTTGATGTAGTAGGCTGTTTAGAATATGATCCCAGTTTACCCCAACCCAAGAAACACAGGGAATACCTTAGAGAGCTAGCTAAATTCAGAGAGGCCATTCCTATTAAGAATAAGGATTTGTTGGCAAAAATACATCAAACTTACAGAGTACAGTATATTCAAGATATTGTTTTGCCAACACCAACAGTGTTTGAGGACAATCTGCTAAGCACATTGTCCAGTTTTATATTTTTTAATAAAGTAGAAATAGTGAAACTTATAGAAGAGGATGATAAATTTCTAACGGACTTATTTAAAATGCTTATGGACGATAAGACTCCCGATGTGAAAAGACGAGACTTAGTTCTATTTTTAAAAGAATTTTGTAATTTTTCACAAAATTTACAACCTCAAGATAAAGATGCTTTTTATAAGACGTTAGTTTCATTGGGTATCCTGCCAGCTCTAGAAATTACTCTAAGCATAGACGATCAGAAGACCAAGACTGCATCAATAGATATCTTAACTTATATTGTGGAGTTCTCACCCTCAGTTGTGAGAGATTATACATTACAGCAAGCTAATAATACTGAAGAGGTATGCCCATTTTATCAATCTATATTGAAAATTATAAGTAGATATACATTTTTAGCACGAAAAGGAAGGCAAAATTAATTATTTAAAATTATTTTATTTAAAGAATATAAGATGTCTATTTAATTTTTCACATTTTTTTAGGAACAAATGTTATTAAACATTGTGATAGAACAAATGCTCAGGGACCAAGACCCTGAGTTAGGTGGTGCAGTTCAGTTAATGGGAGTCTTACGTATCCTCCTTGACCCCGAGAGTATGCTGGCTTCCGTCAATAAGAGTGAAAAGGCAGATTTTCTAAATTTCTTTTATAAACATAGTATACAAACGTTAATAGGTATGTATTTATAACTTGTATGTTTTAATATAGTATAATATTTTTTATATATTTTTCATATTAATCGCTTCATATTATTTTATTTTTAGTATATTGTCAAAGATATATACATAGCTTTTCCCAAACGTTTTTGCATACTATGATAAATTGCAGACATAAAAGTTGTTGAAACTACTCATAAAATGAAAATAGTCTCATTTCTGTACAAATATAATAATTTCCTTATATAAAATTTTTATTTTACCATGTTTTATATTTAGTTTCATTTCAAGTCTATTATGAAATATTATATAATGTTATATAATCTCTCTTTCTTGTGTTTTACTATATGTTATGAATGTAAAGATGTGGGTTTTTATAACATATTAAATACTAGTTGGTGTCTGTGGTTTCCTCTATATAAAATTATTATTTTGAATAGTCTTCTTCTTTAAGAAATGATAAATTCTTTATACCTTTAAACCCCAATCATACTCAAAAAACAATCAAAATGTTTTTAGTTAAGTTTGGAGATTTCAAAAAAGGTAAACCTCACAAAGTTCACTCAAAAACACCTCCTTCAAGTTTAATTTTTGTGACAAAATGTAGTCTAAGTCATTCATCAAGACCCAATCTGTATCTATATCAAAATTAATTTGGACGAATATTTTTACATTTATAATATTAGTATAAAATAATTTAATATTTAGAAAGTATTTTTTATACTGAAAGATGTGTGTTAATGGTTTATCGATTTCAGCCCCTTTACTTGAAAACACAACTGGAGAAAAGCCATTGAAGGAAGACTATCACACAGTGCAGCTACTGGGCTTGGTACTCGAACTACTGTCATTCTGTGTTGAACATCACACATACCATATCAAAACTTGCATATTAAATAAGGTAAGCTATTGTTTATTTTTACATCAGTCATATAACAATAGTATAATAAAAATTTTGTTTATTTTTTCATATAGAAAGAGTTATAAGTATGATTATTTCATATACCAATCAATATGTTATATTTTATGATTTTATATTATATATGCTGCCCGGTGTGGTTTCACTTATGTTTATGGTTATTGCTTATTTACTGTTAATCATAGTGTGATTTAATATAACATAACCTTCCTTAATAAAAAAGCTATCTAATGCAACAATATTTTTCAAATCGAACCAGTTATTTCACAGATTATCACTACATAAAAACCTACAAAATTACTAAATTCTTTATAATATTAGTATAGACAGGTATTAATTTTACTAAATTCCTCAAACTTGTAGTCTCATTATTGCTCTATTTAATTTTTAACTCTTTTAATAGTAAATTTTTTTAATTTCAGTACAGATAAATGAAAATAAACTTTATTACTCGTATTTAGTTTACATATTTGTAAATGAAATAAATTATTTGTATATGTAAATGTTCTATATGTTTGACAAGGTCACTATAGACAGGAATTTTAATACAAGCAATGCAAATGTATTTTATTGATGAAATGTTTAAATTAAAAATTATGAATCAGGTCAAGTAAAACTAGTGACATTCTTTCTGCATTTTAACTGTTTTAATTTTATTTTTGATCAATGAAAATTTTTTTTCAGGACCTCCTCCGTCGTATACTGGTGCTCATGAGATCCACACACACATTCTTAGTTCTCGGCGCCTTAAGGTTTATGAGAAAAATAATCGCTCTCAAAGACGAATATTATAATCGATACATTATCAAAGGGAATCTCTTTGCACCAGTTATAGATGCTTTCCTTAGGAATAATGGCAGGTCAGAGAGTCAGCTTTTTTAAATTACATTTTAAAATTATAAATGACATTGATAAAACATTGCCCTCATATTCTTATTTTCTTATGCGCAAATGTACATATAAAGCCTAATTTACATTACGAAATTAGTGATATGCACTTTCTTTCATAATATTAATTTTACATATAAACATCAAGTTTTAAAATGTATGAAATGTGAAATTAATGATAATTGATTATAAAACTTAATGTTTGCACATTAAAATTATTGGTAACATATAAAATTATTTTTTGAATATAAATAAGGTTTTACTCGCAGTAGTAACTTCAAATTATGAGCTACTGAAAATGTATAAATGCACTTGGCACTTATTGAATTAAAATATGCTTAAAAACAAAGAAATAATTACATACAGATATATGGTTGTGTAATCAATAAATTACCTAAAATAATAATCCAGGTTTTAGCATGATACATTTTTATAATTTTTGAAAAAAAAAAAAACTAGGTTTTTTTTAATTGTGAGAGTAGAAATTGAGAACTACTTAAAGGTCTTTATTTATATCGGAAGTAAAAATAAACAAGTACAGTTATTAACAAGTTGAATGTAATTAAATTTTTAATTTTTCAGGTATAATTTATTAGATTCTGCTATATTAGAGTTATTTGAGTTCATCAAGTTGGAAGATATAAAATCACTTTGTTCGCATGTAGTTGAAAACTACGGAAAGATCTTAGAGGATGTTGAATATGTACAAACATTTAAGGCTTTAAAAACACGGTATGATCAACACCAGGATAAATTAAAGGAAAGGGATCGAGGTAAGTGTGATATAATATAAAACTAGTGTTATTATATGAAACAAATCTAAACACGATATTTTCATAGATTTAATTATTTTCTAACTTCTTAGGAACATAGAGTTTGTTTATTTGAATGATCTAAATTCTTAACTACTAGATTAAGTATTTGCAATATTTTATTTAATGGGGAAGGTTTTACAAAATGTAACATGTTATTAAATGAAACTCAGTCGAATAGTTGTTGTGCATCACAATGATGCAGGATAACCGTCATGATTCAAAACATAAACATCCATATTAATAGAAAGGCCCGCCTTTTTCTCACGTAGTATCGTATACTCTATTCCAGTGAGCGGCAGCGTGGCGGTGGCGGAGGCGGTGGTGCCGTCGCTGCTGCGCTCGCGGTACCGGCGCGAGGCGCGCCAGCCGGACGACGAGGAGGAGATGTGGTTCAACGACGACGACGAGCTCGAGGACGAAGCGCCGCTCGACGCCGCGCAGCCGCACCACGCGCTCGACGCGATCGGTTAGACCACTTGGATTTATATAATATACTAAATGTGCCCCGTGGTTTCGCCTGTCAATTTTCGTTTACCGTTTCCGTCAAATATACCTTTCCTACTTGAATTAGATATTGTTCACATCTTCATTGGTTTCAATTTTTTTTCGCGTAACCCTTTTTTATTAATTAAAATAAATAATTTTCTTTATATAAAAGAGTGCCTAACTTATATCTCATAACATTAGCTATCTGTGAGTGAACGTCCCGTCAAAATTGGTCCAGCCGTCTCAGAGATTAGCCAAAACAAACAGACTGACAGACAGACAGTTAAATTTTTTTAAAATTAATATTTAATGTAAATATCGTATATACTTTCATAAGCATTAAGTGAAAAGCTGCCAATTTTAAATTACAAACAGACACATCAATTTTATTTATTATAATGCATTGTATTTTATTTATATTATTATATTGTATCGATAACACTTAAGATGCTTTTCCTTCAGAGTGAAGTTGTTTGTCCAATCCTAGTGTGTCCCTAGTAGGATAACTTGATTTTTATAGCTAAGATTAGTGTTGTGATACAAAGGGGTTCAATAAAACTCAGTTATTCACATATTAAATTATTATTATATGATTATATCACATAAAATTGCGATTTGTTTTTATTTTTTTAACTTAAGTTATGTTTAATTGGAAAAAGTAATAAATAAAAAAAAATGTTAATTGATTTCTTTTTTTATACCATAACATTGTTTAGAAATTTTATATTATCGTTGTCTTAGATTTTCGCGATTATTATTCATTGAAATGAAACTATTTTAAACGGATTTAAATCGCGTATATTAACTATTTTTATCATCCCGACGTTTCGAGCACTTTGCAGCGTTCGTGGTCACGGGTAGACTGACCTACCACCGGGTTTACCACGGGTCTACCCGAAATAATGAATATACGCGATTTAAATCCGTTTAAAATAGTTTCATTTCAATTTTATATTATACATGTTTGCCATGTTAATGTTTCCAATTTAGGCTCACAACAACATTTATATCTATATAGTTAGTTATTCAAAATTTACTATCGTTTCCAGGTAAAATAGTCGAAAAGAAGGTATGTTCGAGTACGGAAACAGTGAATGGTCCCAGCAGGGTGTTGCTGAGCACGACGACCGCCAGTAAGCCGGCTCACACCGACGTTCAGGTATCCACGACCAGATTACTCAATAAGGTAACTTTTGGTTCACTCACACCTCTTGCTTCACTGGGATAGAGGGTTATGTTTAGTACGCTAAATATAATTAATTTTTAACATGTGATGATGGTTGGGTTATTATTCAATTAGTATTCATTTTCGTTATTTTTCATTTTTATATGCATAGCAATTATTTCGATTTAAGATATATGTATATGGGTATAATTAATGGTCGTAGTGGTGCTCACCTAATACAGAAAGTAAATTTGATAGTCTAATTCTTATTACTATCACCACAGATTGAGAAATTTGCTTATAATAAATATCTAAACCTGTATGAGAATACTCTCTACACATCTCAAATAAATGCAAAACATTTTAGTGGTAGAATATTGAAGACTATATGTATCTAAACCTATGGATCAAATGTTTCTACTATATTAATACTATTTTTATAGTCTTTATTATAAGTTTCTTAATATAAACTACCAAAGTTATACTTAGAAAGTAAATTATTATTTACGTTCACACGACGCTCTTTATTTTTTTTATTATACAAAATTCACACGTGTCAGCATACGCTTATATGTTGGTTTTCTAGAATTGCGGTCCCTAAAATTATGGGCCTCTAGAAAACTCTTCGATTTGAGTGATGTCATCGGGAGATGTTAAATGAAATGAAAGAGAGTAAAGGTAGGGCAAGACCTAACCTACCTACCTTGCCTTCTGAGACGAATTCCGTTAGATACGAGCGGAGCGATGCACAGGAGAGGCAGCGGATCCGCTGCGATCCCGCGGCCTCTCCATATCCGTGCTAAGTAAAGCCATTGGATGGGTTTTAGTGGGTATAAATGTCCAGATAACCCGATCTCCCCCCAGGATTCGGGTATCTTTTCGAAGATATCCCTTCCTTAAACAAAAAAAGGAGAGCAAAGATTTAGACACACCTTGTCAATACAGGGTCTGGTGGACTACGACGGCGACTCGGACGAGGAGGAGGAGGGCGGCGGCAGCAGCGCGGCGGCGGACGAGCGCGACGCGAAGCGGCCGCGGCTGGCGTAGTGCCCGCCCCGCCTCGCCCCCTTTCAAGGAATATAACCCGTCTCGCAGCTGTGCAACGCCGTACTCGACCCGTCTAGGAGCAGATACCGCTGGAGATGTGGTACCGCTATAGCGTGTGGAGGTAACGAGGACCGACTCTATGGAATGAAGGTGCCATTGAAAATGTGTCCATGATGCCGCTATTAGTTAGATTTGATGGTTTTTACCGCGTGTTCACATCGCATTCTTACAGGGACCGCCCTATGTCATTTCAAATGATGTAAAGTATCCCTGTCAAATTTTATAGCAATCGGTTCACTAGTTCTCGAGTATATTAATTACAAACATACATGCAAAGATACAAATCTTTCCTTCTATTAAATTAATATCATTTCAGATTTACACAAAATTGTCGAAATCAATTTTTGAATAGTTAAAAAAAAATTATTTATGTCATCGGTTCATAAAAGTCACTGAAATTATTCCTTCTTTCCCGTACTTCATAATATCGATGACTACTAATTTCAGACTGCCCTCTAGCTACACTGGCGCCGCCTATTTGATGCATTTCGGTGGATACTTTCGGCGTAGAACCCATATAAAATAGTCCTCTTTATCTCTACACTCCACAGGTCCGCCTTTATGTCACCTCGCTTCGAGTGAATACGAGCGACCCTTGAGTATCACCTCACTAGTTAGAGTATGAAGTATTTCGTACGACGTAGTGTAATCGTAATTTCTTCGGACGGTTATGAAGATTTAGAACAAATATCGGTTATAAATTGTATGATGTGGAATAATTTTAACGGTTAGGTTACGTTTCCGATGGATTGTTGATTAACATAAAGTACAAACGATATATGAGTGGGAATAAATTTTTTTATAATAAAAGTAGCGAGTCGATCACCGAAATTCGTATGTGTATATTATGTATTTTGTAGAGAGACCTACTTAGTTCGTCATGATGACCACGAGACCAATGTTTTTAAGGAGTCTGTAATGATAAATGTGGAATTGCTACACAGTAGTGGTTTCTGTAATTAATATTATTTATCTATCAAACGATCTATAGTTGTCGAGCCATTGTTAATTTTGCACAATAATTTAATTGCATTCCTTTGTCTTTTGTTGAGTTTCCCAGAGATTTATATTTCACTTGGCATTGAGATGTGAATCATTTTTTTATCAAAATTAAAATATCGTTATAGCCTTGTGCACGGAATGTATTGATTTCTTTTTATTCATACATGAAGTTAAAAAGGACATAAAGAATCATCATATTTTTCTATTAATTAAGCATTATTTATAACGAAATAAACAACCCTTACATTACTAAAACTTTCTTGATTTACTTTTTATTACTATTCATTTTAAATGTTTTCACAAAATAATCATACAAAAATGATTTTCATTTCTGATGTCAATAATTTATTATGTTGTGTACATGTGGTGTGTACTTATTTAATTTTATTTCATAATATTTTATCTCTTCGAAACTCGACTGTTTTGCTTTTTTTGTATCACTATTAAAATGCATGGTTATTTGGATCTCTAGAATAGATAAATTAAACAAATAAAATAATTTTCAAAACAAGAACGAATTCAAAAGAAATTATATACAAAAATAAATAATATCACAAATAAAAGTATAACAAATAAAAGTATAAGAGAGTTAAACTTGCTCTATTTGTTTATTTTATATTTGTAAATTATTTTGGTTAGTAAATAATAATATTTATTTTAAATATAGATATTTTCTGCAAACAAGACATATGAAAAACAAATTTAACTATTTTAATCTAAAGTGAAAGCAGAATTAATGCAACTTGAATCAGAATGCTATTTGTTTTTATATTCCATTATAAAATGTTTTCTCATGTTTTGAATAGTCGTTAACCTTATACACAGTACTGCTTTGCAGTGAGTTTCAGGCCAGGCCAATATTTCGTATAAAATTAACTCGAATATTAAAAAAATAAAAAAAATATCATTATTAAAATAAGTAGGTATGTGGCTCGTAATATTTTGTTAACGAAATGTAAAATCGCATCTATGTAAATTAAATTCAACGTTTTCTCTTGATTTTTTAACGAAGTATCTCGCGATCCAAATAGTCATGCTGTATCATAAGATACATTGAAAAATATGTTCAAACATGTATACTTTTTCGAATCGTAAAGTACATTTCAATTCAGTTGATACAAACGTAAAAAAATTAACTAAAATATAAAAGTGCACAACATTTTAAATATAATAATCTATTATTCTTATGTATAAATTATTTATTTTTCCAAAAAAGAATATAGTCAATTTGTGATTTCTTACTTTACATTTTGTCTTAATTGATCTGAAATGGGATATTTCGATTGAGAATATGCGATATGTTTTTTTATATATATCTTGTATTTGAGCGTAATTAAATTAATACTGTTGACTTGCAAAAACAAGAAAAAAATCTTAGGTAAATGCTATTCTGTTCACGTTTAAAATGTTGCTTTAAAAATAAAATTATCTGTCATACTACAAATGATGCAATATAACCACGTTCGACACGGGTCAGCTAAACAGTGTTTAAAAATTAAACATCGATTAAAATCTTGTCTACATTCCGTAACAGCGAGTAAAATCATGAAAAACTTATTAATAATATGTCTTATGTTACATTTGTCAGCTAAAATAGCTCATTTCAGCATTTTTACATACAGATTTATAATACGGATTTTTATAAACACATGTTTAACGTATGTTTAAATCTTTTGTAGTAAGGCAGTCAATGTTTTATGATGTCGATAACACATATTTAATAATATAGTTCTCCCAGTACTATCAGTAAAAGTTCTCCGTCATTCTTTTAAACGATTCTATGCGTTTTTTTTATATACTTCTAAATAATTTGTATGTGATAAAAGATATCTGATTAAGAACAGTTTTATTTTATTACAATTAAAAATATAGTTTAATCATTACTATGTAAATAACACTAGATTTTATATAGTATTCGTAACGGCGATCGTTTACATCGTTTTGCTATTGTGTTAGGTGTGGTTTTAATAAATTCAATGTATTAATGTAATATTGATATGGAGATAGTATCAAAAGATAAATATTTATGTCCGATTAATTATTGTATTTAAAAAGGGTTTTTTTCTTACCTTTGGTAAAATTATTTACCAACTGTTACGTTATTTCACTTAAAATGATAAACCTTTGATGGGTGGACATTGTACGAAAAGTGTGAAAATGTAGCTTATATAGTTAATTTCAATAGAATTTGTACAAAATATCAACAACGAAGTGTAAAAACAGCCTCAACTTTCAAGCTAAAGATTTAAATGAAATTGAAATATTCAAATGTATGGATTTTAAATTAATTATACTAATACATTAACAATTATAATAGCATCGAGCGTGACAGTATATGTTTCTGGCGTTATGACATACAAGATATTTTCTTCTACATATTCTATTGTAACATATAGTTGATTAAAAATGGGAAACGACCGACGATTTAAAAATCTCCAGTATGTTAATATACGTTAATGAAAAAAATCGAAAATTTCGTCTGGCTTTTGTTTTTCAAACAAGTATTAGTAAGGGATCTAATAATTTTGCGTTCAATTATTAATATTTTCAATATAGCTTTTGAAGAAATGCTGAGAAAGTTAACATTTAGATAATATTTAATTCAATTCAATCATTCATTGAATACCCAATTTGTTAAATAAACCCCTTTTGTTTAAATCTGACATTATAGCAACACACGAATAATGAAGGTCGTCGCCTATATTAATCCGAACCTAAAATCAAATTTCGTCTTAAAGCATAATTGCACATGTGTTACTAAAAATATAATGTATGATAACTAAAATTAAAAATTAATAAAAAATGACGAGTTTTTACGCACTTTGTAATTGGTTGTGTATATAAAAATACGGATGGATTGGACAGTTTCTGCAAAATTGTTCAATTTATCTAATCTTTTATATATTATAAAGAACCTTTTACATTATTACAATATTTTTAAGCCGAAATTACATTAGGAAATTAATGGTATGAAATCAATTTGACGTGGAAACATCGATGCATGCATAAATTAAACTTGAATTGTTTCACTCCATGCGCAATATTTATTGCAACTAATCGACACCTGTCATGCAAATTTTTTTACAATGTTATCGCTACTAAATCTTGATGTTTACACGATAAATTATTCGCAAATTATCACCATGAAATTAATTTAATTTCATTAATTTTGTAATGTAAATTGAGGTTTTAGTTGATTTTCAGTGTCGACATGTTCAGAACGTTTGACTGTGTTTCTCTTATCTGGTGACTCGTTGAAATTGCGACACGGAGTCGCAGGGCACAATGTTATTTTATTAAATTTTCTCCTACATGTAAATGCATGATTGTAAAAATATATTGATTCAAAATAACGAATGCATGTTTAGAAATCATAATTTATTTGGTGTGTAATTTTTTTTGTATTATACGTGATATTTTTGTGTGATTATTTATCGGCTATTCTACGACAGATCTAACCAGTACGAACTGTAATATAATTTTCTTTAAGATGCATGTGTATCTGCCCTAGAAATACATATCAATTTTATATATTTGACGAAGTTATATTGATCTCTGTATTAATTAATAATCGTTTGATAACCAATCGATACCAGTTACTGGGATGATGGTCATACTTGATTTTTGAACGGGTATCATTGTTTTTTTTTTTCAAATTTTTATACAAAACAATTAAATAAGTTGCAGCGTTTTGTAATTTGAACTTTTTATATGAATATAAATAAGGTTGTTAATTGTTGCAATCGATAAATCGTAATAAACTGTTTATACGCGAACGAAAAGGATTGATACCCGTTCGAATATCAAAGTGGAAGTTTGTGTTTATTTAAAAGATTTTTTTTTAATTATTTTTATTTCAATATGTAAAGGCGTTCATGTTTTATGCACAGATATGCGAGACAAAAATTTTATTACATACGTGGAATGGGTGTGTCAGAGAAAAAAATTGTAAATAGATGTTTTATGTAATACTTTATTTTGAAAATCTGTCGAACATCCACGTGTCTAATAGCATCTAGCTGTCAATTAGATTTATACGATTCTTATATTCCTTGAAATAAACTTCCCGTGTAATGAGAAAAAAATAAGATTTCTAGATGAAAGTAGTCTGTAACAACTATTTTTTATCTGTCTAGGTGGATGACCATCATAAACTAATTTATACACAGAATAAAATTAAATAGATTTACCTATTGGCGAGTTGTGTAAAATAAATAAGCTTATTATAATGCTATTATTATGTCACTAGTTACGTAAGCAATATAAATATAAGGAAATACGATGCGATAAGTGTTCATTTTATTTAAAACGTCCAAAATTTATGACTATTAAGAATAGTATCAGAGAGCAAAATTTATATGTACTAAAAAATATTCAAAAGTTAATTTGAAAGACAAGTTTACGAATAAAAATTTGTTTTAAAAGATTTAAAAGATGTTTTCATGTCCGATTTGTTTGTGATTGTCATTTTATCTGTGAAATAAGAAGGTACAGTGAAGCTTTAAATATAATTAATATAAATCAATGTTTGTATATTTGTCCTTTATATTTAAAAACCATTGATCGGATTGTGATGAAACTTTAGTAGTGTGTTCTTGGAACGCCCACGAGGGTTTCCGAGCCAAAAAATGTATATATACTTTAAGTGGCTTTACCGGATGACGATTACAGCTATTTAAGGCAAATGTAATTCAATAGTAAAAAAATGCAATGGGTTTTATTTTATGAGTATTTACTATATTTATTTATAATTCAACTTATAAGGCGAAAAGTAAACAGACATGAAATAGATTAATCTAAGATAAAATATAATATGCAGACTTATAATATTAATGTTTAATATCGACGACTTCGTTTTTCAATTTCGATGCAAGTGCTCGTCTCAATTGCATAGCGTCGGGCGGCGGCGCAGGAGTGGAGCCTGCGAGAGCGGCTTGTGCTGCGCGAGCCGATCGTGGCCTTGAGATGTGTTTGGAACCTTCACCAACTGTACAGATTAAATATAACCGATATTTCCGTTTTGTATGCGATTTTATCGATACTTAACGCTGAAGAGTGGTTGAACACGCAAATATTAGAAGTTATCTGTCCGATTCGAGAAATTTTTATATCGAACAAATTTACTGCCATAGTGTGTTCAATATATTATAAACGGACCCACATGTGTCGGCGGCACTGAATGTGTTAAATGTTCAGTATCCCTCGTTAGACAATGTTAGTAGAAATCATCTAACGAAATTCTTGCTAGAGGCGCTGCCAGCCAATGTATGCAAAATTAAATAATAGCTATGGTAAATGATCGTAACTCGTAGGGTGGTTATGGTGTAAGGACTGACACATAAAATATATCCACCATCAGACAAGTAATGCAAAACGCAGGTGAAAATGCACACTTCGTAGGTATGGTATGGTAAAGAATGTCTGTTTAATTTTTATTTACAAATAAAATAATTGTACCTTCTGATTCTTTTTCATTTTTCACAACATCCAGTCGCTTTTCGCGCACTTGTTTTTTCAATGCCAAAAGTTTATCTCGTTGCTGTTTCAAATATTCTTGCCGCGCTCGAATCTCTTCTTCGCTCACCTGTTAATAGTCTAAACGTTAATAACATATAACAAAATTGCAGTGGATTATTATGGAAACAATTGTTAGTAATAATGTCTTTACTCCATTGCTAGTATTTGGTTATGAAGAAGGTACCTCTACTTTTTTCGGTATTATGGGTTCTTCTTTGAAGTGTACTTTCTCTTTCTTTTTCTCGACTATTTGTTCATTATTTTCAATATGATGTAATTTTGAGAGCAAGGTCTGTTTTTCTGCAACAACTTCTTCCGGAGGTACTGACACTATATCATTCTTTACTTCAATGTCTTCTAACTGTAATCTGGAAAAATGACATGTGAGGTTTTACTGTTATATGGGATGAAATTGTAAAATATATTAAAAAACTGACTTTTTTATTTCCGTCATGACGTCGTCATTGTCCGGCCAGTCAGGGCTTTCATCACTATGTGAAGATTCTTCAGGTTGCGTAGAGAACAAATTAGGGGTAGCTCCAAACCTTTTTTCTATTAGCTCTAAAGCCTGTTAATGAAAAAACTTTAAGTAATGTAGTTGTGTAATGTTTTTATTTACAAATACGTTTAATTTTGGTATAAACCTGCAACTGCAGTTCAACATTTTTGTGAGTCATCATTTTGACAAACATCTCGTAGTCGTTAGCTGCCCATATTTGCTCGAAGAGACGCTTGTGAAAGTAAGCAGGGAGTCCAGCAAGGTCGTGTGCTGATAGGCGGCAAGCGGCTTCGAACTGATCAGCTGATATGCCAATGTCATCCATGAAGGAACCCAACATAACATCCACCTATAATAAATTATATTTTCATTGTATATTCGTTTTATATTTTTGTACTGTACCTAAATATTAATTAATATTCTTAAATTTCTTTTATGAATCTTTAAAGACATAATGTAAGTAAGCTGTATAGCGCTATTTTAAATAGGATTTTTTTTTATCTTTTTAGAAAGTCGTTTAATGAATTATACTACTTTCAATCATCTTTAAATAGCATTAAACAAAAACTCTTCTCGCTGTTCGTATGCATAGTGCTTAGATAAACCACGCTTAAAACTGGGAGGTCAAACAGATGGCTTAGAAGACTTATAACAGCATGCGAATAGTTGTCTCAGTATAAGGATTATTTTTTTCCCGATTAAAAAAGGTAGTGGTTCTCAGTTCGTCGAAAGTTTTTTATATAATATGTTCGCTGACTACTCGAAAACGGCTTGACCGATTGGGTTAATCTTTTTGTTAGAGTGTATTTTCCCATTGATCCCATAAAATTTTCACCGAAATCGGTTCATTAGCTTGGTCTTAAAATCGAAATATATAATATACCGTTACGGTTATTTTTTTAATTTTGTTACATTAGCGAACTTAAAACGATTATCAAACTACGAAAGTGATTAGATGATTTTAATATATTTAGCAACGTTACAATTTACCAAATTACGATATTCATCGTGAATCTTTTTGTATTCCGGTCTCTCGAGTACCTCACCATCATCAGTGGGCTCAAATGCTGAAAAATAAATCAATTTGATGTTTTTAATATCTATTAGATAAATAATAGACCTCACTGCAGCATTTCGCATACTTTATTGTAAATCAATATTTAGACGCATTGTGTTGATTTTCTACATTTCAATTTATGTTAGTACTCACGTAGAGATTTTTCTTCTATAAATGTTTGTAAAGGTATGTTCCACACTGGGCCGTGTAAAAATCCTACTAAGGAATCAAAGACCCATGCATTGTTTTCGAGATTATCCATAGTGTATACTTTAAGTGGTATCTATTTATCCGTCCGAATAATACTGAGCCAACAGCTAACTTATACCAGACTATTAGCACAATTACCTTGACATTTAAATTTTATTTGTATTCGGGTTGTCATGGTTATTTTACTTTTTGTTTCATAGCAATTTTAGATTTTAGAAATATTTTAACCAAACGTGAATTTCAAATGTAGCGTGGTAACTGATATTTAAATTTAATGAATACGCTTCAAAAATTGGTCATTTACGTTTCTTGGTTTCCCTCTTCCCCATCCCCGTAAAAGTAATCCTAGCTACGCACATGCCCAGACAATTTATATTCATTTATATTATTACAGGCTGAGGCCGCGCCTGTGTGCACCATTATACATTCCTTTCTTTGCTTTCTATATATTGTTAAGTTCATAGTCAAATAAAAATGAGATGCAACCGAAATGGAAGTAGATTTCCTATGATTTACTTTTAAAAAAATATTAAAAATGTATTGGACATTTTTCACAATTTGATGAAAATTCTATTGGATCAATAGAAGAGTACTCTTTTAAACAAAAAAAGAAATAACCAAATCAGTATAGCCGTATTCGAGTAAACAACGAACGTATATAAAAAATATCCCATGAATTGAGAGCTTCATTCTTTTTGGAAGTAGTTTAAAAGGGTGCCGAAGGAATTATTCGCCCAGGGCGCTGAGATATTTAGGGCCAGCCCTGTGTTGGTGTTTACAACAAGTTCTTAGTTATGGTGTTATGATAATTTAATATGTCTTTTAATTGATTTCTGTTAAATAAATTATGACTGGTTGGGAGTGTGCCACGATAATTGAAAGTAGCGCTAACAGTTGCGGATTCGATCCCCACTCATCACAAAATATTACATTTTTGTAGGCTATACGATCACTTTTTAAAGTATTGTAAGTATTTGTGTTTGTGTGTTTCTGTATACCTGATACAGGATTTCATCTTATTTATTTTTGAGGATTTTTTTGTTGGTGTTCTTTTAAAGTTATGGAGACTTAGTACTCTTGTTAAATAACATAGAGTAAGTACATAATTACAATAATATGTTTTAAGTTTAGACCAATGATATTTTAGAACTATCGATATGTTAGGTTCAAGCTATTTGACGTTATATATTCAATTGAATTAAATTCTTTGGATAATGGCTTTTAGTTGAAGTTAAATATTTCTATCCAATTCCAACTTTCCATACTTTAGTCTGTAATACTAAGTTGCTAGCTTGTTATCAGATAATGGACACCCAGAATGCCGATTATGGACACAAAATGGGTATTCTGGGCGTACAAAGCCACGAACCCTTATATAATATAATTTTAATATAATATATAATATAATTTTATAAAAGATGAAGCCTACGAATAGGTGTATACTATTCTGTATTATAAACCAACTAACTCATGGAACTGAATTTCTCCTTAATTATAGATCTCGTATTTAAATCAATTTGTTTAAGACCCAAATTTCTACATTTATAACTAACAGTTACTAAATAAATTAAACAATAATATTTCTTTCGTGGTAAACTAGCTATTGTAATAATTCTAAGCTGTTACATTTTTAGTCTCCTATAATTTCACATCCGTTAGGGTACATTTTACGCGAGTTTCTATGAGAAGAAATATAGAATTGTAGACTGTAAATTATTTTGTCACTTGGCAGCCCCTTGCAAAACTTCAACGTCAACTATCAAAACCAAAACATGAAACAATTTTGGTGTAAAAAATAATAAAATGTTTTAAAACTTACAAGAAGTACAGCTAATTTAGATATCTAAAAATATGTCAAATAACGCTAGAATTATAAATCACGAGAATGTAAACGGTGTTAATTTATCATTAAAAGTTGAAAGTCGTTGTAAATCACCAAATTCGCAGAGATTTACGATATCATATAAAAATAAAGAAAAAAGGTCAAAATGGCCTTTAAAATCATTGTTTTTAGCCGTAATATTTAATGTATTAGCGTTGTTCTATGTGCGTATAAGTGTTCAAGCTATGTTAATTATAATAATTGTATTATCATTTTTAATTTTTTTCTGGATAACTCATAGTGTTCAGTCAGGTTTGTACATTATACATACGTTACTCATATACATAGGTATAAATCAGAAGAGAAACAGTGAAATAATAAAATATGACTCCTTTCTCCTTGAATCATGCATTACATATTTACAGAAGTTTAATAAAACTTGTTAAAAAGAAATTAGTACATTCATTGACTTTATTTGTTGATATAACCAAAATTGAATCACGTTTATACAGGCAGAATCAAAGAGAAATTGCCTTTAAGCTATATCAATTATAAATAAAATAATGAAGATGTAATTTTGTATAATTTCAGAAAGTGTTCTAGTCATTCCATCAGTGGGAGTTCAAAGTTCTGTGAAGTATGTTTTTGGTAGAGAGGATTATTTTGTGCCGTGGACTTGTATTGATGATGTCATTATTAATGAAGTAATAAAACTGGTAATTATATTAGTATAATACAATTTATTTATGCATGTTATTAAATTATACATGTATATTAATTTACTCCAAATTGTATAATTAAAAAATTAATAATAAAACATTTATTCACTAAATATTTTTTAATACAGTGTAATTTTTTCTTATAATATAACAATAAAACCATTAGAATATGTGTATTAATGTATTCATGTAATAAGTTAAAAAAAATTATGTTTGTACTCTCTTTTTTTCAGAATCGTGTTTTATATTTTCTTACACTCATAGTAAAAACTGGAAGTGCTACAGGACAAGATACTGAGTCGATAAAACTAATACCATTGTTTAAGGTAATTATGACTCCTTATTTTTATAAATTTTGTTTTAGTAAAGTTCTTTTTTTATGTGTTTTACATATAAATAAAATTTTTACTAAGGTAGAGCCTTTCTGTAGCCTACAATACTGACTATTGACTACAGCTAGTAAAGGGTTAGGTTTGACCGGGACAGTATCTTACTATTACAAAAGATAGATAATATAATTAAGTTTAAATTTTTCAATAATGGTGGTTGTAGTCCATCGGTGGTGATCACTTAACATTAGGTATCTTATAGATTTATAGAATATAGATTTTGTATTTTTGAATACAGAAAGAGCTTGTAAAGACCTATAAGAATAAAGTATATTTTGAGTTTGAGTTTGATTGACCATTCGGCATTGCCATGGTTTATTTTATATGCTTGATATTAATTATAATATGTTGATATGGTAATGTGTTAAATTAAGTTATAAGACCTGAATTACACTCTTAAGTTTTACTCTCGTAAAATAATTCTGTATGACATGTGTCTAGTGTGAAGTTTTTTAATAACTTGATTGCAGTAAAGTGAATCCATATTTGTATGGGATTGAATTAGCGTCATCTAGTGTTAACAAGGAGGAACAAAAGTATTTATTATATAGTGAGTGACTAGTGGATTAAAACGAAAGAGCGATTGATGAACTCTTTAAATTCTATAAGTGAGATAGACAATTTTGAGAGTTTCTACATACATTTTATGCAAAACTTCATCGAGTATTAATTGAAAAACTCGCACTAGGCACATAGGGTAATAGTAACCTTGGTAACCTTATGAAGGTAAATATCTATCCATTAATTGTAAAATAATGATAAATTAGTTGTGTAAATATGCAGGCAGGAGTTTCTTAACTGGGCGTGGTAGGCTAAATACGAAACTATAAGGAATAACAAAAATTACTTAAAGGAATCTCGGGGCCAATTTCGAAAAAAACTACAACTGTACCATAACTTTTTTGAAACATAAATTTTTCTAGCTAGGAATTGAACCTGCTGATTTTAGGAAAAAAAACACTCCCTATATTATTGGACCATATGATAGTGTTTCTTATAAGGAAAACAACTTCTGGGAAGTAATAATAATAAAAAGGCTATTTTTTGCAAAATGCTATTATTGAAAGTTGAGAGTAAAATTTATAAGTGAAATTCTTGCCTAATATTTAAGATTTCCATTGAAAGAATTAAATATTAATGTATTGAATAGAGAATAGAAGTAAATGTAAAAGTATACTTTTTAAATATAGTTAGGAAATATTTTTACTACACAATACATTGTTGATACATTTGTTGTAGTATACAAAGCCACGGCTTCTGATGCTGGAGACCATTTATACGGAGTTACAAGAATTATTGACAGCATCAACAAAGCAAGCAGATTAGCCGGTGTAATGTGAATTATTTGTGCAATACGCATGTTTGTGATTCTTTAAGTAAATAAATGATATTAGTATTCAATTGATTTATTTTTTTTATTCCTATTCTTTAAACCAGTTTATTTAAGATATATAATACCAATGTGACTCTAACAAAAATTAGCGGATGACTCCGTTTAGCCACCCCAGAGTATCCACCCTAAGGGGATAATTGGAATTGTGTGTCCGATTGGGAATTTCATTCTGAATGCTCTGCCGATTTTCCACCCTAGGGTACAATGCTTATAAATATATTTAATATATTTATAAGCATTTCGGTAAACATGTCCTTTTTTACATTGAATTAAACAAATTAATCGTGTTATTTCAACTCTTCTAGTAAGCATTTGTGATCATTTTCTAAATTTCTTTGATACAGTAGATGTGTTAGCGAAAAGTGTGGTTTTTTTTGTTTAAACAATAATAAACGCATCACACTCAACGGCCCCCATTAAGATCTCTTGTGTCGGGGGTCCGGAAACACTCACAACACTAACACAAACACCTAGACCACGACAAACATCTGTATGGCCAATACACACGTTTGCCGTGAGCGGGGATCGAACCCGCGACCGTTAGCGCTTCAGTCAGTTGCAGTGACCATTACGCCAACGTGTCTGTCAATAATAAAATTATTGATTAAGTAAGTACTTATTTCAGCTTTGATATATCAGCTACATTTGTGATAATGTATGTACATCTGTCTGTATTTAGTCAAGGGAGATAATTCCAAGAAAAATAATATACGAATTCCGTTTATCCTCCCCGGCCGGGGTGACCAAACGGACACGATTCCGATTATCCCTTTTAGGGTGGATACTGTGGTGAGGATAAACGGAAAGATCCAAAATAGCTTAATATTTCTTTAATAAATTGGAATAATGGTTCTTAAATACCAAGCAATATTTTTAAACGATCTATTCGACAACGCGCCACTCTATAGGATAGACTAGAAAAAAATTCGTCCCCACTACGTGCAGGCATCATCGCATCGTAAATATATTTTTTTCAAGATTAAATTTATCACATATCCAAGCTAAATTACAGCTATCTAGTACTAAGAATTTTTGAGTTAAATCGTGGACAGACAGACGCGGTTAAATTATATAATTGAGTACAGAAAAGGTTAATAGATGGAGTTTAAATTAAAGTATTCTGTTTCAACTATGAACGGATATGCACAGCGTTTCACGAAATAATGAAACGTCGATATGGCCAAGTCCAGAGTTTACATCTAGCAAATTGTCGTCGCTAGCAAAACAGACTGTATTTGGAGTACGTTTTCCAATTTGTTCTCCCCTTGTATCTCGATTCTGTACATTGCCAAAAACGGGAGTGACATGCTAAACCGCTCCATTGGTTTTCCGTAACAAGCGTTGCTTGTGCGTCGCAGAGCGCAAATTGATACACCGCTTGTTCACAACTGCCGTGTAATTACGCGATCCGATACCTTAATTAAAATGTCAAATTCGTACATTCATTAAAGGATAAGGATGCGTTTGGATTGAGAAATTCAAATTAATATTGCATATGAATTTCGGTGGAAGTTCAATTGTATCTGTAGAGGATAATAAAATAACGAGAAAGTGGCCACTTCGCTGTCAATTACCAATTAGTAATGCAAGAGGAGTGATGCATTATGTAATAAAGATATAGTATCTAGGTGTGGCAGGAGATAGTAGTAAAGTATGGACTTTTAAATACTAGTGAGGCGTTTGCTTAACATCCTAAAATTCAATATAAAATTGAGCTAGTTTAAAATTTAGATTTAGTCTCTTTGAAGTCGCCTTATTTATTTTTATTGAAACATTTTTTTTTATTTAACGTGGTTATAATACGCGTCATTGTGTTGTAAGACTGTTTCTTTCTAATTAGCAAATTAATGTTCCTAATAGTTAATTTTATTATTTTGTTTTGCGAAATACTTGGATTTAAAACTGCTTTTGGCTGTCACTTTCTATAGCACAATTTTATAAACCTACAGTTTTCTTTTTATACTCGTAAGAAATTCATTTCCATTCATAAATTTTACAGAGTGACTCGTGTACAAATGACTTTACTAGACACGTAACATCTATGATGTTAAACCACCGTCAATTATGTATTTTTGTGGCGCTCTTGAGTTATCATCATTCGTCATATTGTTTTCAATAATATTATTTTAGCTAGTTTGATTTAGATGCTGGTAGATATCAGAGGTTTGACACAATTTCATTTTAATCTAATCTCTACGAAGTGATGCAATTGTTTAAACTATATCATCCGCCGAATGACTTGTTCCTATATTTAGATTTATTTATTTACTCTATTGCACATCTATTAAAAATATATTGAGCAAAAGGCGAGCCTTAGGCTATATAGCCTTATCTCCCAGTCAACCTTAGGGCGTTATTTATCTCGATACAGAAAAATTATATAAATATGTATTTAAATCTTTGTATTTTTATTGTTAATATAAAACTGATGAGTTTATTTGTTTGAACGCACTAATCTCAGGATTCATCAGTTAGATTTGAAACTTTCTTTTACAATAGGTCTATCGCTAAAGATTAGTTTGAACATAATAATACGGGTCGATTTATAGCAATCGTGATACAGGCAGGTGAAATAGCAATGGACAGCAATGTTTTAAACCTTATAACCTATTAACTGAATTAATATACTTTGATAAAAATAAGCGCTTTAAACTCAACATTCCCCATTAAGATCACGTGATCCTGTGACGGGGATTTAGGTATCAAATACAAACGCACTCAGTCTACCATAAACATTCGTACGACCTATACATATGTCTATCATATGCGGAAATCGAAGCATTTCCACTGCACTAACCTGTCGTCAATCAGATAATTACATTAAAAGATAGCTAATCATATTATTATACTGAAAGAAAAATATTTTACTAGTACCAACCCTGTCAACGCTTAAATGACGCTTAGCAGTTAGCGCAAAATGGCGTCGCATATCCCAGCGAGCGAATGTGCACTAATTGACGACGTGACGCTTCCCGGAATACACCGTCGAATGATTTCAATTACCTAATTAGATTCGGGTGGGTCTGGCAGCAGGTAGCTGTAGGATCTTCACGGATGAATTGCACAAATCACTCTCATTTTCATTATTTAGGTTAATTTAACCGCTTGATACTGAGTCAAATAACTTGAGTATCAACTTAAAATATCATGGTTAGGTATAAAAGTGTTACGTTAGGTATGTGGTGGATATAAGGGAAAATTTTTGGTACTATTTATTACATTTTATGTAACTTTGTCATCAATATTAGATTATTATACATATAATTATTCTGAAACTTTCAACCAAAATAAAACAGGCATCTGAAATAATGTAAGCTTTTGTATAAAAATAAGTTGAAGTATTAATTAGATGTTTTCATAGAATTAAGAAAACAGATACATACCAGAAAACATTACTGGTATTTATTTAAAAGTATATGCTTATACCGAGAACTAGCAGTCTGATATGAACTATTATTTTGTGTTAGATACCCTGACCGAGAAAGGGTACATACTCGTACATGACAATTCATTTGGTTAGTATTAAAAACGTACTTCGGATATAAATAAGTTTATCCTAATGAAATCGGAGCGAGTAGAAAGATAAGATTATATTTTTTTCAGTTAATATCTACGTATCTCTTATACATAAATACATCATTAAAATATAAAAACCACACTTTAAAAGTACAATCTGTCTGGTACAATTGAAGAGTCTCACCTTGAAAACACTCCATGTTTTTTACATTATCATCAAAGAGCAGACAGAGTCGAGTCGATCTCTTGATATCTCTATTTAGGACAATTAAAATATGCTTACTAAATACGTACTTTTAATTTAAATATATATTTATTTTATATTGCTCATTAATTGACTGTTATAAGTCATTACTGTTTTTTTTATTGGAGTTTATATTGATTAACGTGAAATATTTCTTTTAAATAAACGTAACTACAAGTTTCTTTGGATTCCGTTAGTTTCCTTCATTTTCTTGAGTATCTCCTCATTTCGGAATTTATCCTACAGAAGGACTCCTAACATAGCCTCTATAGCTTGCTAAACCATTTTGAATTTTTGGATTCCTTGTCAGTGCCTATACTTCATCTCTCATTGTTGGTGAGAACGCCAAGGAAGGAAAAAGGGGTATAAATAACCGTAAAATACTTACTTCATTAAGTGTAAAATGTGATATGTTTCATCATTTTTATTGAAATTGATTGTTATTCTAAGAAGGGATTTTTATCGAATAATAATTAAGGATTTTAATAAAAAAAAGGAACCGTCTTTAAAAGAAAAATACGTAATTTCGTTGATGATATATCTCCTTATTCCAGTTACTTTGATTTTTAAGTTAAGCTACAAAGCCGATTTTAGTTTAAATAAAAATATTTTGATTTGTTTTTGATAATTTTTTTAAATCAGTTAAGAAGTGACAAAGTTTTGAGTTAATGAACGTAAAAAAATTACACTACGAATTGAAAACCTCCTCCTTTTTGAAGTCGAATAAAATGTTTTAATTGTTCTAAATCATTTTTATCTTTTAATTTAAGGATTAGGGCTAGTTTTGTTTCTTATTCTTATTTCAGTAAGTGGGTTATCTCTGGAGGACCGCGCTTAACAGCGGCGACGTTAATAATGGTAGTTGTTACGGTACGATATGTAAGATCTCTTTTGAATGTTATCTTATCTTGATATAAGAATATTTAAAGTTATTTAATTTGTTTTACTGTTATATTATAATATCCGTTATATATATTTATATATATCTAAACGATGACAAATGAGAATATTTAAGAGTTTTTTAGGGTTCCGTACCTTAAAAGGAAAAACGGAACCCTTATAGGATCACTTTGTTGTCCGTCTGTCTGTCTGTCTGTCTGTCTGTCTGTCTGTCTGTCTGTCTGTCTGTCTGTCTGTCTGTCTGTCTGTCGGGATGTCAACCCTTTTTTCTCAGAAATGCATAGACGTATCATGTTGAAATTAATATCATATACTCAAGTCTAAGATGACATGCGGCCGTGAAAATATTAAAGTTCTAAGTCAACGCAATCAAAAGATAATGGAAAATATGTCGTATATTTTGACCATTTTAGCGTTTTCGCAAGGAAATCAAAACCTATAGGGTACTTCCCATTGACCTAGCACGATGAACTTTGGCAAGAAGTAAGACCTTATGGTACAAATAAAGGAAAAAATCTGAAAACTGTAAATTTTTGTATGTATGTTTGTCTGTTTGTAAGTTTGTCTTTCAACCTTTTTCTCAGAAACGCGTGAAGGTAACAAATTTTTATCAACGTCAAGTACTCAAAGTTGTAATTACTAAGAGCTGTGAAAAAATCAAACTTCTAAGTTAACGCAATCAAAAGATACGGTCATTTATATCACATATTTTAAGTATGATAGCGTTTTTAACGTTTTCGCAAGGGAATCAAAACCTATAGGGTACTTCCCATTGACCAAGCATTATGAAATTTGGCCAGGAGCAAGGTCCTTTAGTATACATAAAGGAAAAAATCCGAAAACTGTAAATTTCTGTTCGTGTGTCTGTCAGTCCGTACGTCTGTCTTTCAACCTTTTTCTCAGGAACGCGTAAATGTATCAAGTTGTAAATTGATCAAGCGGAAAATATATTAATCTTAGAATTAAAATTATATGTACTTGTAACAAATTAACATAGAAGTTGACCATGGTCAAAAAAACAATTTTACAAACACTGAGAAGAAATTTGTATCAATACGAAAACATTAAAAAGCAGCAAACCTTTATAAACAATGCAATGCAATCTATATATCGCAGCTAACAAAATGATAGCGCGATGCAGCGTACAGCTAATGCCATCTATTACAACATTATGACATTAACTGTGATATAATTCTGCTCGATTAATAAAAATTTTTATTTTAATTATTATTTAAACGCGCTAATAATTATAAAATAACTTTCATTACGTAATTAACATTTAATATAAGAGCTTCACGCGATTTGATTTAAGTACTCGTATTGACTTAGTACGAAAATGTTAAAATTAAATTCAAACAGATCGAGTTATTTAATTTACTTATTTATTTACACATATAAGTCTTCTGGTTATTAGTAATATAATTAGTTATTTATAAATAAACAATTAGTTTTGTTCGAATTAAGGACTAATTATTTTCGTCTTGGCAACACTAATATATATTTCGATATTTTGATTGATAATGTAAATCTAAATATTTTACGAACGTAGTGCAGGGGTAGTGGAGTGTAGTAGAATATAAATAAAAATAAAACGAGAATAAAATACAATATAATTATGTTGTTAATGTCAAAGTCAACAAGTAATCAAAGTCAATAAGTATCCTGAATCGCGCTATAACTTTTTTTTTGAAAGTATAAGGTGTATTAGTACTTAAAATAAAATTTTGTGTTTCCATGGATTGCATCCATGATCGTGTTTTAAATTAAAGTGCTCCTAAGTAGTTTCAAAATAGTTTTTGGGACGTGATCCATATTTACATAATATTTGATTATATTTAAGCGACTTCTAAAAAGGAGTGTTTTCAATTCGACCTTGTATTTAATTTTTTTTTATGTTTGTTCGCCGATTACGCCGCCATTTGGGTACCGATTTTCAAATTTTTTTTTTGTTTGAAAAGGTATACTTCCAAGGTGGTCCCATTGTCTTCAGGTCAGGATCAGATGATGGCATCCTGGAAAAATTGAGGAAACTCTTCAAATATTATAGGCAAGCGTATACCGATTTAGGTATTTTTGATAGTAACTTATGTTGGAACTGATGATGAAGACCACAAATGGCGTAGATGGGTTAGTCTTATATAGATTTCTATAAGTTTGTACGGAACCCTCGGTGGGCGAGTCCTACTCGCACTTGACCAGTTATTTTAAATGAACTGACTTCAAAAGCAAAATGCGTAACTTCGTTTACTTCGATGACATTATATGATGACGATTTTAAAACAAAACTAAATTTATTTTAATAAAAAAATAGTTCAAAGCTAATCTAGAAGTAAAAAAAGAATATTCAAAATCGTTTAAAAATAACGGTCTTCTGAGGTAACAAACAAAAACTAAATATCAAACTCCGAATTGAGAACGTCCTCTTTTTTAACGCGGTTTAATGTGAGGATTTTTGTTTTTTTTTTTTGCCTATATTACCTATTTCCACACCAAATATAATTTTGTCAGTCAACTACAGGTACAACTACAGGTAAAAACTTTTCATGAGTCAATTAGGGAATCGGTGATATAAATAGTGATTTTCGGACATTCTTATCTCGTAAGCAGTTGGACATTTGTTAATTACACAGGAGTTCTACAAGGCATGCTATAATATTTTATTAAATAGCTTAATTAAATAAAGTTAAAAATTTTACTGTTTCGAAAATTATCCGTTCTTGCATTCTTTGAACTTGTCACATAAAAAAAACATTATCTGCAATAAATGTCAAAATGTTAAAATTGTAAGTTTGGTATTAACCTAAACCCTATCGAAATATCTAAAATAGCTTCCAATTTGAAATGCAACCGTCCAGAGATATACAATTTTCCAGCAAACCCACATTTGCAGATTAATTTGTTTACACAACAAAATTAGTTTCTGACCAAGATTATTGGGTTTCGTTGCATACGAGTAGCGTCCCGTGCTATATTAAATTTCAAGTGCGCTACGTCGGGGGCTATTACAGAAAATTTCGTATAACCTGCATCAGGTTAATATAGCTTGCTGAACTTCATATTGGTGTGGACTTTAGAATTTTAAATTATGTTTGAGTTTAACTTCCCCGGTCTTGCTTGTTAGATATGGGCAACTGGGCAGCCGGCTACTACTTTAAGAAGATTTTATATACAGGATACGATGAGATTTTTCGAGATTTTTTTTTTATAGTTAAGAATATTTCCTCGCGAATTTTATTTTATTTTATTAGTTTCACTCAAATCGTTTGAAACTTTGTTTAAATGATGTTTGTCTATTTAAATGCTCTTATTCGTTTATTGCTGGTGAGTAGTGTTAAAAATATGCTTTTCGGCTTAACTCGCGTTAATTTTAAGATTTCTTTACACAAACTTCGGACCTCCGTTTTATATCCTTATATAAAATTCACTCCGTAGGAAATGAATTTTAGAATCTTTCTTAGCAAATGCGTACGTCATATTTACTAGCTACTAGCTAAATTTAACATTGTCCAAAAAACGTACATACAGCCTTTTAGAACAAATTATTTTTTTTCATGATCATACTTTAGTTATTTTAATTATAATCACAATTTTAGTAGGATATTTAATATTTAACTTATTTTTTAACTCTTATATTAATCGTTTTTTATTAGAAGGTCAAATAATTGAATTAATTTGAACAATTCTACCAGCTATTACCTTAATTTTTATTGCACTACCATCTCTTCGATTATTATATTTATTAGATGAACTTAACAATCCATTAATTACACTAAAATCTATTGGTCATCAATGATATTGAAGTTATGAATACTCAGATTTTAATAACGTAGAATTTGATTCATATATCTCTTTTTAAAGTTAGTTAAAAATTCATCAAAATTTTCCAAACAAAAAAAATGTATGTTCCTTATGGACGACAAAACCCATATATAACTTATATAAACAAACATAACTAAATATTCATACGTACATATGTTGTATGTATGTATAATTGTATATGTTAATATCTATATATATAAAAAACGAAACTGACTAATTAACATATTCACTGACCTGATCGATCAACGCAGAGCTAAAACCGCTGGGTGTAGACCCATGTAATTTTGCACAAACATTCTTGAAATGTCGTAAGTGTACACTAAGTAAGGATTTTTGAAAATTCCCTAAGGCTTTAAAAAGAAGGTTGAATCAAATTCCTAAGAATACACGTGCTAGTAGAATTATAAAAGAAGTAAGTTATGTTTCGCAGAATTGTAATATAATTATTTTAATAAATGTTAAAAAAAATTCGTCGCCCTAGTTTTCGGTGCTTTATTATTAACGCTCTTTTTGTTTCGTTATTTTTGTCCACGTCTCCGCGGAGTATATTCTAAAATTTAAAGCAGCCTTTAGGGCTGCGCTGCTCAATATAAATGCTAATTAATCTGCATCGATATAGCGCTGCCTTTTAAGATTCACGGTGTAAATTTTTAAAAGAACACGTTCATGATAATGAAATATAACATGTTGAATAAAATAAATTGTAACTTTTGAAACAGTTACGATAAGCGTGTTTTATTTAGTATTGATAGTACGAAAGAATAAAAGTGACTTCAAAAGTAATAAAATACGTTATTTCGTTTGCACGGTTGACATAACCATTATTTTGATGTAAAAATCAAATTACTTCACCGACTTTAATGAAAATTCTATGGGGCCAAAGTGACAATAAAAAAAAAGAATTGTCAAAATAAGGTAAGCTAAGGTAACAAACATTTTAAAAATATATACACTACGAAACGAGAAGCTCCTCTTTTTTAAAGTGGGTTGAAAATAAAATGAAATCGAATTTGTTTATTTGGAAAAATAACAAATTGTACAATTTCTTCAACTGTGTTGCAGTTAGAACGTTCTCCACGTGGAAATTATAAATTATAGTGTTCTAATAACTAAAACTCTTTTTACAATTTTTAAAAATGGAATAGTGTCGAGCCCTGGTAGCGGTTATTGTAAAATTCAACAATTCTGGTTCGCTAAACCAATTTTGCTGAATTTTCATATAGACGTAGACTGGGCCTTGGAAAAGGACAAAGGCTGTTTGACGTGTAAGAAGAACAAAAAAGGGTTAAGATAGATGAAAGTTTATTTGAGGCATCCATCATTTCTGAAAGAAAGTTATTTAGAATTATTTCTCGCAGACGAAGTCGCGGGAACCAACAACTTAGCTATAAAGGTAGAATGTTAATGCGAACGCTTGATTGATTGCGTTGTCTTCACGCACACAATCTATATGCTAATAATACGGGGATCTTTTTTAAGGCCGCCTCCTTATTATGTAAAACAGGCGAGCCTAATCCCGATCGGACTTTCTCTAGTAGGATGTTATGTTAAGTAACGACATATAGGGTTTTTAATTGCTGTATCATTTAGTAGGAATATTTAAAGAAATATTAGGATCTATTTTTTTTCATTACATAATACTTAATTGAGAATTACTTATATGTAACGTTAAAAAGAAAAAGGGTTAAGAAACATTAAAAATGAAACGTGATTATTAAAATAACTTAAAATTCGTCATTTTTTTTGTGAATTTTCCGATGTTTTGACAGAGGTTATGCTTTGGGGCGGAGATAAATCCAATATATCATTATTTATTATCATTGGTAAAGCCGTTCTTAAGTTGTGAATGTTGTAACTAATATGACCTTATTGATGTATATTGTAAATTCTAAATTCAAAATTTTATTATTAAAACTAAATCACTATCTCCATCTGAAAAATCATTTTTAAATGTATTTATAACACTTCAATCAGAAAAATGAGGATTAATCATGATTCAAAATTGGTTTAGATTTAGTTCCCAATCAATATAAAATGAAAAATATAAATCCGGATTTCTTTGTATTTTATTTTTTAATATACTCGATGAAAAACTCGCTAAGCCGTCAATTGTTTTAAAAGTCTATTTCAACGGTAAAATTTATTTTTTAAATGCAAGGAAAAAATAATTGGACAAATGGTCTTATTACTTGACTGGTACCTGACGACTTTATCCCAGATTTTGTGCTCACCCATTCCGTTCGATTGCACATATAATAATTATTTTAATTAAAAATGAATAAACTGGAAAAAAGTTATTAATCATACGTCATTTCTATAAGTTAGAAATTTATTACACAATTAAATCAATACATTTTTCCGCGTTCTAAACTTGAATAAAAAAAAAAAACAAAATTACTGCCAGTTACATAAGTTTATACGTATAAATGAATTGCACATGATTTTCAATTATATTTAAATATATTTTAAATTGAAATTTATTTATTTCAAATTTACATTTATTTTAAAAGGATCCAATTGAATAGCAATCGAGTTTCTTGCTAGTTCTTCTTAGTAGAATCTACTTTCGGAACAGGTGGTAGCTTTATATTTAAAAGACTAATTTGTAACTTGACGACTTAAAAACGCTTTAAAAGCCTGTAGCAGCACTTCACTTGCCGCCAAATAAAACAACATATAGATGCCACATGCGTGACGTAATTATTTATTAACACAAATATGCGTTATGCAAGCGACGTCATTTGAAACATGATATGCATAACACAAGAGCAACGTCATCGTTCTTAGAAACAGGATTTGCATGCCGCAAGCGTGACGTCAGCATTTTGAAACATTGAAGTTCTGATAAGAACTATTTAAGACGCGTTTTTATTGAAACAGAAGCAGCATGCAAGATTGCCATCGCTCTGAAAAGTGCAACGACAAAGTAGTTCTGAAAAGAACTGTTTTGTTTTATAATCTTCAATCTTCGATCTTCATCGGGTGACGTCACACACACTACACAACTGTAACACTATATACGGCGAGTCGATACGGCGGTAATGCAGACGTCTTCACTTCACGCGGCGCTGGAACCAAATGGCCGGCGCGACGCGCGCGGGGCATCTTTATAGTTCAACGGCCGTAAACGATTTCGCGTAAACAAGATTTACGCGGCGAATTGTCTGCACCAATAAGAAAGCCCAGACTAAAAGTGGGACTTTCTATTGGAATTCATTTTTACTATTTTGTACATATTTTATTTGCTATTTTTTTATTGGTTGTTTACTTTTAGATTTTTTGTATATATACATGAACATTTTTAATAAATTATTCATTCCTTCGTCAACATCAAGAAGTCTTTTATTCAGCAGCCTCGACACGCTCGCCTCTAAAGTGGTGACCCCGAACAAGAACATCCTGAAGAAGAACATCTGGAAGAAAAGAATATAGCAAGCAAGAAAAATCTCTGCCCGGCTATATTCAGAAAATCTCTGCCGGTGAATCCCTGCTCGACGGATCCCTGCTCGACGGATCCCTGCTCGACGGATCCCTGCTCGACGGATCCCTGCTCGACGGATCCCTGCTCGACGGATCCCTGCTCGACGAATCTCTGCCCGAGGAACCCTTGCTCGACGAAGAAAAATGGAGGACCAGAGCCAAGCCCAGCCACAAGCCTTCGCAACCACACCAGAAGTAGCGAGCATCGCGCTGTCCATGCGCATCCCTGCTTTCTGGCGCGAAAACCCACGGCTATGGTTTATAAGCTTCGAGGCCGCGACCGAAGAACTGAAACGGAGTCAAGCTCAACTCACACAGATGGTACTCGTACAACTCGATAAACCGGATATCGAACAAATATCCGATATCCTGTTCAATGTACCGAAAGAACAACAGTACCAGGCTATCAAAGCACGACTCATATCCGTCTACGAGGAATCTGACAGTCGTCAATTTCAAAAGCTTCTTGCTGAGATGGAGCTAGGCGACCAGAAACCTACACAACTACTACGTCGCATGCGAAACCTCGCAAGAGACAAGGTTTCTGATACAACACTGCGTATGATGTGGACTAAACTACTACCAGCTCACGTTCGCTCAGTCCTGGCCGTCAGCGAAACCTTCAGCTCGAAGACCACACTTGAAGAACTGGCGCTGCTCGCTGACAAAATGCTTGAGCAAACCCAGGAGGTAGCAACCGTCTCAACACAACCACCTACAATACCAGCGACGACTACGAATCAATCCGAAACTCAATTCCTCATCAATGAAATAAGAAAATTATCACTCGAAATCGCCGAGTTAAAAGCAAGACCGCCACAACATTATCATCGTCAACGTTTCCGATCTCGTCATAGAAGTCCATCTCAACACCGATCCCGCACACGCAGCGACAATTCATCGTCACCTTACTGCTACTACCACCGTCGTTTCGGTAGTCAAGCGAGACGCTGTACAACACCCTGCAGCTACATAAATAAGACTTCGGAAAACTAGAGAGAACGTTGGCTGCGGCGGAATCCGGCGTTCCTCGTACATCATACCGCCTATTTGTAACAGACAAGAAAACAAGACTATCTTTCTTAGTAGATACCGGTGCAAACATATCCGTCCTACCTAGAAAGCAAGGCAAGACAACAACGCCGCTACCATTCAAATTATATGCAGCGAACAATACTACAATATCAACATATGGCGAAAAAACATTAGAACTCGATCTTAACCTACGACGACCGTACAAATGGAAGTTCATCGTTGCCGACGTGTCAAAACCTATACTAGGCGCCGATTTTTTAAATCACCATCAACTCATCGTAGATATGAAAAATCGAAGATTAATTGATGCAGTAACAAATTTAAAAATCAACGCTCCAGTGACATCCACAACTACGCCTACAGTACGCAGTATAGACATAAACAACTCGTACCACGAAATTCTATCCGAATTCCCCGGTACTACGAGACTAACAGCGATGCAACTCGAAGCAAAAATCAACGTCGAACATTATATTGAAACACAAGGCCCGCCTATTCATTGCCGTGCAAGACCTATACCGCCACATCGTTATGAAAAAGTCAAAAAAGAATTCGAAAATATGATTCAACAAGGACTCTGCAGACCCAGTAAAAGTCCATGGTCATCGCCACTACACATAGTACCGAAGAAAAACGGCGATATAAGAGTATGCGGCGATTATCGACGACTTAATTCAATAACAAAACCCGACCGCTACCCCGTCCCGCGCGTCAAGGATTTTACACACCACCTGAGCGGGAAAACAATTTTTTCTACGATCGACCTCAACCGAGCCTACCAACAACTAAGCGTTCGAGATGAAGACATTGAAAAAACCGCCATCATTACACCTATGGGTTTATTCGAATTTCCCCGTATGTGTCCCGGTTTAAAAAACGCGGGACAAACATTTCAACGCTTCATACATGAAGTACTCCGAGGATTAGACTACGTGTTTCCGTTCATCGACGATGTTCTTATTGCCTCATCAAACGAGACCGAACATCGTGAACACCTAAGAACCGTACTACGAAGACTAGAAGAAAATGGCATTACTATCAATCCCGCCAAATGCAACCTAGGCCAGTCACAAGTCAAATTCCTCGGATATATAGTTTCACAAGAAGGTATTAAACCGCCTGAAGAAAAAGTAAAAGCAATAATCGACTACTCAAAACCTAAAACCATTGAAGAATTACGAAGATTTCTCGGTATGTTAAACTTCTATCGCGATCACATACCGAACGCCGCAACAATACAAGCACCGTTAAATGCGTATTTACACAACGTAAAGAAGCGAGACAAAACATTAATTGAATGGAATGACGAAGCGACTCAAGCATTCGAGGCGTGTAAGAAAAGCATCACAGAAGCTACCTTACTCGCTCACCCATCACATCAAGCTACTCTCGCAATATTCTGTGACGCATCTGATAACTCAGCAGGAGCCGTACTACAACAATACATCAATAATCAATGGCAACCACTCGGCTACTTCTCGAAAAAATTCTCAGATGCACAAAAGAAATATTCAACATATGACCGTGAACTCCTAGCTATCTTCATGGCCGTGAAACATTTCCGCAAGACATTTGAAGGACGACAATTAATAATATTCACCGATCATAAACCGCTAACATTCGCTATGAATAAAACTCAAACATCGAGCGAAACGCCACGACGAACACGGCAGCTATTGTTTATAAGCGAATTTACTACCGACATACGTCACGTGAGTGGAAAAAACAACATCGTCGCCGACGCATTAAGCCGCATAGAAACAATAGCATGCCCGTCTACAATAAACTACAGCGAGATAGCTAACTCGCAAGAAAGAGATAGCAGCATACATCAATTACTGCAACAAAATAATTTATCATTCAAGAAAGTAAATATACCGAATACCGATACAGAAATATACTGCGAAACATCTACATCTCATATACGACCCTATATACCCGAAGAATATCGACGCGAAGTCTACAACAGCGTACATAATATAAGTCATCCCGGAACACGAACAACGCGCAAACTACTCACAAAAAAATTCTTTTGGCCTTCAATGAACTCCGACATCGCTAAATGGACAAAAAGTTGTATTAACTGCCAGAAAAGCAAAATACAACGGCATACATCAAGCGAACTACAATCATTCCCGCCAACCGACCGCTTTCAACACATACATATAGACATAGTCGGACCGCTGCCTACTACCGCACAAGGACATCGCTATCTACTTACAATGATAGATAGACATACTCGCTGGCCAGAGGCGATACCTATAGCCGACATATCAGCTGAGACAGTCGCACAAGTCATCTATACACATTGGATAACACGATTCGGATGTCCCGCCACACTAACAAGCGATCAAGGCCGACAGTTTGAAAGCAGTCTATTCAATAATTTAATGAAAATACTAGGAATAAACAAAATCCGTACTACGCCATACCACCCACAAAGCAACGGAATCGTTGAACGCTGGCATCGTTCATTGAAGACTGCACTGCGCGCGAAACTATCGAACACCTGTTCGTGGAGCAATGAACTCGCTACAGTATTATTAGGACTGAGAGCCGCACTACGCACCGACACCGGCGTAAGCGCAGCCGAATTAACCTACGGCTACAATCTACGACTGCCTGGCGATTTTTTTGACGCAAGCACATCCACGTCTACTATGGATTATACGTACGTCGAAAAACTACGCGCTAACATCGCAGAAAATAGACCTCAGCCCTATAATACACATCGAAATAATAAACACATCTTCGTGCATCAAGATCTACGCACATGCAGCCACGTGTTTATTAGAATCGACGCAGTTAGAACACCATTGCAAACACCATATGAAGGTCCATATCGAGTTGTAAAACGAACAGACAAAGTTTTTACAATTCAATTACCCGAACGTCAAACAAACATATCTATAGACCGATTAAAACCTGCATATGTGTTACAAGAAATAGAAAACCATACTCAACCTGTTACCAACCTTACCGTACCTTACCTCAAGAAAACCGTTACCGTTGAAGAAACCAAGTTACCTGAAACCACGAACAACTTGAAGTCACAGCCTGTTAACAACAAAACAACACGATTAGGCCGCAACATCAAGTTGCCGGTACGTTTCACTTGAGGGGGACTCCTGTAGCAGCACTTCACTTGCCGCCAAATAAAACAACATATAGATGCCACATGCGTGACGTAATTATTTATTAACACAAATATGCGTTATGCAAGCGACGTCATTTGAAACATGATATGCATAACACAAGAGCAACGTCATCGTTCTTAGAAACAGGATTTGCATGCCGCAAGCGTGACGTCAGCATTTTGAAACATTGAAGTTCTGATAAGAACTATTTAAGACGCGTTTTTATTGAAACAGAAGCAGCATGCAAGATTGCCATCGCTCTGAAAAGTGCAACGACAAAGTAGTTCTGAAAAGAACTGTTTTGTTTTATAATCTTCAATCTTCGATCTTCATCGGGTGACGTCACACACACTACACAACTGTAACACTATATACGGCGAGTCGATACGGCGGTAATGCAGACGTCTTCACTTCACGCGGCGCTGGAACCAAATGGCCGGCGCGACGCGCGCGGGGCATCTTTATAGTTCAACGGCCGTAAACGATTTCGCGTAAACAAGATTTACGCGGCGAATTGTCTGCACCAATAAGAAAGCCCAGACTAAAAGTGGGACTTTCTATTGGAATTCATTTTTACTATTTTGTACATATTTTATTTGCTATTTTTTTATTGGTTGTTTACTTTTAGATTTTTTGTATATATACATGAACATTTTTAATAAATTATTCATTCCTTCGTCAACATCAAGAAGTCTTTTATTCAGCAGCCTCGACACGCTCGCCTCTAAAAGCCTATTTGAAAAAAAAGTATATTATGAATTTGAATGTTTTGTATTTAAAATATATTAGATATGAAATTCCAAAAAATATATTTTACATAATTTAATCCGTATTTGTGGTGTGATGATCATGGTGGCTTAATATAATATTAACTATTTATAAAGCGAGATTAATATAATATTCTATAAGTTTTTCTTTCAGCCTTACACAAAAATTTGCATAAGTCGTTTCACATTTATTACATCTGAAGAATTAACTGTCAGTTCCTTAATTTTGATATTGACAACGTAACTACTTACTGGGTAACTGTTACTAGATTTCAGAGTTGTCTTATATTAAATACGAGAGTAAAACTCATAACTGTAATTCTCGCCTTAGGCGCTTAAGGCCAAAATTATTCTTGCTTTTATGATCATCATTTGATTTTTTTTTAAAGTCATACTATTTTTGGCCGTATAAATTGTTTCCTTTGTCACCATTAGAACAAAAGGTAATGGCGCCAAAACTAAAAGGGAAATGTCAATTTTGGTAAAAAGAGAAACAATTATCACACAACTAAAAGCCATCAAAACAAAAATTGAATTCAATTGAACAATTGTCACGGAGTTAACTAAAGCATATTATTTTAATAAATATCTTCATTACTATAGTTGCTTAAGCCTAGGTTTGTCTTTATCTTTATTTCTTTACTCAAAAATAATAAGGTATGGAGTAAATGTTTTATATTTTGTAAACTTGATTATAATCTTAGTCTTTAAGATATGACAACGTAAGGAATAATTATTGCATTGATTTTCAAAGAATATACTATCGAACTTCTTGCCGGTTCTCGTCCAAGACTATATTCCGAACGGGTGGTAGCTTCTTGTAAATATAAAATGTTGATTTCTAACTTGACAATTCCAAAGTGATTATTTAGTAACTAACTACCTTCTACAAAAGATTTAAACAGACGTTAAACGCGTGTTTAAAAAAATCCGTACTACAAATCCGCGTCTAAAGACAGTTTTGAGTTAAACATGCTTTAGATAGATTAACATACGTTTAAGTGAGTTTTATAGATGTCTAAAACCTATTTCAGCTGTCAAATGTAACGTTTAACATTTTATCAATAAGTTTTTTTATGAGTTTATTCGCTGTTAAGCAATTTAGATAATATTTTAAGCAATGTTTAATTTTTAAACACTGTTTAGATAGATACGTGTTGAACATGGTTTTAATGCTTCTTTTGTAGTATGACAGTAATTGTTTTATTCTTCTTCAGCTTAATGATATACTCAAAGAAGACTAAAGTTGTAAAAACAATTAATTTAAGTAAAGATAGTTTTGAGAAGGCATTACACAGAAAGTCCTTACAATCAGAAATAAAGACACGTTAAGGAACTTTGCCGCCATTCCGAACTTTTCTCCCCGAGGTTACTTGTTTGACAGTTCACTTTAACTTAGGACCTTATAAATAGTGTTCCCCACGGAAGAAATTTCAGAATTACTGAGCGTTTTTCATGATTGTTAAAAGTCCCAGAGGTAAGCGAAACAAGGAGAAAAGTTACTATAATATGTATTGCCATAACATTAAAGAACATGGGTTTCGTTGTTCGCAGTATCATTAAAGGTATGAGTATGTATTTGATATTGATTGATAATAAAAAAAGATGTAAGAAAAATGGTAGTTTAAATAATTTAATGATCCATGTAAATATAATATTAAAACATTTCATATAAATAAAATTTGTATATAGGTTTATGAATGAAAAAAAAATCTTTAAAATATTAAATATCATCCAACTTATATCTTCAAGAGCGTCGCTTTAAAGTACAAAACAAAGTAAGAGAATCTCCTCCATTTTGGTGTGCAGGCCATTTATATGGCTTAGCTAAAGCACAGAATATATTTTAGCTCGCGACTCGGTTTAGGTTCAGAAATTAATAATATTTTTTTTAAAGCAAGCAAGATAAGAGCAATGTTCCGCGCTGCAGTGCGGCGGACCCGGGGGAAATCACTAGCTACAGTAATTATACGTTTTGTCCCTCCGCCTCTTTTTCTGATGCGACGTGAAGATACACAATAAAATTTTATAGTTGTTGCTAAACATTTTCGCTTTGTTCATACTATTCGATATTTTTTTTTCTTTCACTGATTTCAATTTATTTTATAGTGATTGTTATAACTTTTTTTATACTATCTCAATATTCACCTGTCACTAGTACAATGAAATATTCCAGTTTAGTATCACAAGTATTTTATAATCTTTAGAGAACAAAAAATAAAAAAAAATGACAAAAGATAGTTAATTGTTTATTACATTAGATTAATAAATAAATTAGTCATTTATGTTAATACATTTCAAGAAATATCAACTGAATTACTATTGCATTTAATTATTAGTATTAGGTATTTCTTTTCATTATTATAAATATTTTAAGTTGAATAAACACAATTATACATAAACAATGCTAAAAAAATGTAAGATTTTAAATTAGGATGAAGATATTGTGTTAAAATTTGAGTTAGGTTTCAGTGTAGACCTGCGCTCCGGAGCAAAATTCACTATTCCTTCATCTTGTCGTTTCGTGCCTTGTTCAATTTTCTTCTCATATATAAAGTTACTGCTACCCGAGTTCATTCTTTGCGATGCGGACGCTATAATAGATGCCACGGTGTGTGATGGATGCGGTAAATCTGGCATTTGTGAGATGTAGTATTCACGCAGTCGACGTCTCTCTTCCTCATATTTCTCTTCTTTAGATTCGAAAAGGTCTCTGTTTAAATTTGAGTTGTTAATATGTGACACTTCTTCTCGATGCTGGTAGTATGATAATCTTAGATGAGAATAATCGTCGATAAAAAAATCATCGTCGTTCGTTTCTGATAACACGGTTGGATCATTGATGGTGTCAATATTTTTATCGCACATATTGTTGTGAATAAAGTTTGTAAAACATTAAAAATACTTATGATTAATCTCCATTCAATTCTTGTTTTGATGACTTTTAAGTGTTCCATATAAGCACAGATTATTTCGTCAATGTCACGTGGAATGGGGAAGACACAACGATTGTTCGATGACTAATCTCACGTATATTAAATAAGAATTGGTACAAATTTTTTAGACAGTGGGTAATTGAAAAATTTGACTTTCTAAATTTGTTGCCTGTATAAAATAAAAATTATATGTTAAAAGTAATCAAAACGAAAATTAAATTGAATTGAACAACTTTAATTTGATACATATTTGATAAAAATACTATAATGTAATTAGTACCTAAAACTTATTAAATTCACCAGAAATAGTAAAAAAAATCGGAAATATACAGGAGATTACTAGTTACGAATGTTCAACTGACAATTATACTTTTTTTTTTCAAATAAATTCATTCACTTAAGTTGCAAATATGTAAGCAATACTATCGTTGCAAAATTTTATAGTAAGGAAAGTTAAGATTTTTTTAGTGCTTATAATATGCAATATTATTAATTTAAAATAAATAATTATTCAAATTTATCTTACTAACTATACTTCAGAGTTTATTCCAGCTATTGAAGGTTATGTTTGAAAATTCTTAAGAACAATTTTTTTTCAAAGACCTTATAAGTTACAACCTATTACCATTCGTATAAATAATCCTAGATGAAAAATGTATTTTCAAACTACCTTCAATTGCAAAAATACTAATTTTACAAATTACGATAGTACTATGTTTCCAGTTACAAATTGTATCACGGATGTTAAAAATTGTTTCATTACAAATTCGCACTGTAATGCTCAGTTCTCACTTTATGGTATCATGATAAAATCTAAACTGTTACATTACAGACGAATACTCTCGGTGAGAGAGGTTGTACGGCCAGTAGATGTTCATTCATCAATAAGTATTAACGACTAGACGCAACGCGCGGTTTTACCCGCGTAAATTTGAGGAATAATTACTTTTATATAATGTATACCTTTCCTATTTGAATCGGATATTGTTCACTTTTTCATTGGTTCCAATTTTGGTTTCGCGTAATCCTGTTTTTATTTATTTATTAAAATTAATAAAATAATATAATAAAAGTAGCCTTTATAACATTAGCTATCTGTGAGTGAATGACCCGTCAAAATCGGTCCAGCCGTTCGTCAGAGATTAGCCGGAACAAACAGACAGAGATTTTTTTTTAAATAATAAGTTTTCAGTATAAGTACCGTATATACTTTCATATACATTTAGTTATACGATTTTGATTTTTTAGTATATGATTTCACTGACCGCTTGTCTATAATTTTAAATGAATTTGAATATTACCTAAATTTTAGTTAAATAAAAAAAATACTAAATTAAGGAGCTTTAGGAAGACTATGGATGTTTTGGATGCCGACAAAATTGTTTTTGAAACATTCTCAAAATGGAATCACCTCAGTCTGTCAGTCATACATATATATATTTTTTAATTCTATCATGTTATTTAAATCGAATTTTACATTTTGTGAATTGAATAATAAGAGAGAAAATATAAACAATTCATAGTATTATTTCTTCATCTTCATTTCTTTAACGACGGAGGACTTTTTAAAAGTTTTTCTTTCTATATTAAACAGTACTCTATTATAAATTGATTTATATGAATTGATATTACCTTATATGCTTTTTAACCGACTTCCGAAATAGCAGGAGGTTCTTAATTCGTCGGGGTCTTTTTTTGTACACCTGACAACGTGTACGCATAAAAAAACGCAGTTGCCTCCATGGACGCAATTTTTCAGGTTGACGCAAAGATATTTTATAAACCTTTATCCATTTTCATCTTTAACGATCTCGTAAATTGACTTGTTGGCCCAAAGATACTTGCGTATGTCAAACTCAGTTGCTGACTGCAAGGCAATGTTGTCCAAAGTGGCATTCTTGGTGCCAAAATTCATGAACTTACGACATATTTATAGTTATACGTATGCTGCGGGATGAGTAGGTGGAGGCTGGTTCCCCTCCGCGCCTTTGGAATTACAAAAAACATTCTAGGGATAGAACAGACCAGGACCAGGTGGAGTTAAGGCTAGCCGATTCGTTTTAATTGCCAAATAACAATGTGTTATATTTTCATATAATTCTATAAAAAATTTCTAAAGTCAGAAATTTCATCTTTTTTTTCTTTTTGGTCTTGGTCACCGTATTGTATGAATAACCTAAGCAGCACCAAGCCAGTCCCTACGTGTTGTAATAGACGTTATGGCTGTATATTATTCCGCTAATTGACCGGTCCCATAAAGTAACGAGGCTAGACTGTTAATTGAATGGCATATTAAGCTAGTTGGCTGCGACATTTGTATCAAAATACTATCGTATTAAACAATATCGTATTTGCTTTATAGCTTTAAAATTGGTTTCTTTTCTTAAAAAAACACTTGTACGTTAATTCTACTGTAATTTATGGTTTATATAACAACATTTTGTTGCACTTACTACACACATAGATACACATACAGCTACATATAATATAAATAATACTTATAATTTTAAAATGGATATTACAACAACAATATATTTCCCATGAAGTTGATCTAATCAAATTCGTTTGTATATTTATTTATTTTTACCTTGACTTTGACGTGAAGTTTTCCTTGGAAAAGCACTTGATGCTGGTCATATTGACAGAGATAGATACAAACATTAGGACAAAACTTGAATATATAAAATGATTTCTGAACACGATATGCTTGTGATTATGATTTTGATGATTCATAATAAAAAGTACCACCCCTGATATCGTATCTCCGGGTGATACGCCTCAAGTATATAAGATGTTTCTTGCCAACACATGGTACTATAGTGGAGCAAAACCATACAATGAAGGTAGCCATCACTTTACTTGCTTTGGTAGCTCTCAGCTACTCAACTCCTCAACCCAGAAAGCTGTTCCATGAACACTATGAAGATTTCGCTTATATTATCATAGAAGAAGTTGGGAGAGAAATTGCCGACCTTAACGAACAATATTATAATAACTTTCAAGAGTTCCGGGGCTCCATCGATTACCTCGTTACCCCCAACTTTAGGAATTTGGTCTATGAAATGGAAGACTTACCCGAATTTAAAGCTGTAAGTATTATAGTATTATTGTAAATAAATTTATTGTCATCGATTTTTACCGGTATGTTTAAATAAATTTTTCATATAGAACGCAATCCAGAACTCTGATTTCATAAATAATATAATGCAAATAATTATAACAGAGTTCTGAGGTAACAAACATTAAAAGCATATATTACGAAATGACAACCTCCACTTCTTTATAATTTTGAATTATTTGAATGAGTATACAAGATTGTTCCTATAAATTTTCATCAAAATTTGGTTCTGTAGTTTGGTTTTTAAATCAAAGTAACTGGAATCACTTCATATATCGTTCAAGTAAACGAAATTGCATACGAATATTTTGCTTTTGTAGTCGGTTTAACGTAAATTAAAAGATATAGATTAAATATTGTATCTATGAAAACAATATCATGTGGTTTCCTGGAGAGTGATGCAGTAATTGGGTCCGTTACGTGACTGCACAACTTTCTTATTCTTTGCTTTTCTAGGACTGTGGTCCGTCAAATTACGGGCTTAATATTATAGGCGACTAGAAAACTTTTTGATTTTAAGGCGTCAAAATAAGTTTTCAAATAAACTGTTCAATACTATATCTATAGTAAAAGTGATATCATATGCTTCTGAATGACAAGTACGTCATCATAGGAAACCAAATCTTCAAAAAACCGTACATTAATTTAAATGTTCACTGCCCTGTTATATTATGCTGTATTTTTTGATAAATGTAATGAAACATATAAAATAGCTATTAATGATTAAGCAATTAATTGCAGGTTGTAGACTTCTTGGAAGCTCACGACATTGATATAAAATTCTTCGTTAACGCTATTAACGATTTCGTTGGTGAGTATTAAATTCTGTACAGTATAAAGGTAACTTAAATTGTAAACATTTCAAAATAGCAAATACTTGAAACTATTCGTGTACAAAATCACGTGTACGTAAGCACATATAAATAATCATAGCATTAGAATTTTTAGGTTTGTTGCATAATTGCATAATTTCTGTCGTTTTTCGCACGATAATTTTCGATGTGTGATAATTTTTATTAGATTACCTTTAGGACTGCAATTCTGTTTTGGCTGTATAGTATCTTCAATCATCGTTTAAAAAACATTTTTTTATTTGTGTTTTGACATTTTAAAAAAATATTACTAAACATGAACGTTAATAAAACTCATCTGCGGCACTGAATACTTTATACATTTTAAAATGCAGAATTGCAACTCTAGCTACGAAAATTTTCTGTAGCACCTTAGGAGGGAACGAAGTAAACGTTAGAACTGTACAAAGATGATTTACAAATTTTTAATCTATTAATTTTAACCTTAATGATGAATCTCATACCGGCAGTAGAGGGTCTGCATTAACGATAATACTCTAATGACTATAATAACTGAAGACCCGTTTATAAACTGCAGAAATATAGAAGGAAGGATTGGCTATAATCCTACAGCAATACGTCGTCATATTAAGGAATTAGGCTATGTTGCAAAATTTGGACGTCGGGTGCCGCGCGAATTGAGCGAAAAGAACTTAGTAATCCTTATCTGCATTGCTTGCACGGAATAATTTTCAACCTTTTTTGCGCCGATTAGTTATTGGAGAGAAAAAGTGAATTATATATAATAACCCAGTTAGCAAAGTCTTCTAAGTCAGAAATCTCCAGCAGTTCCTAGGCCCAATTCAACTTTTTGTTTTAGTTTATAATGAACATGAAAAATAATGCTCTGTATCTGGTAGGACAGAAAAGGCCATATACATTACGAAAGTTGATGTTTATTGTGAAAAATTAAGAAATTATGACCAGAGTAGGCCAATTGAAAAGATATTGTGTTCCAATATGAGAAGACTTATTTTTGTCTCAATCTCAAATTTATAACGAACATGATATCAACAATGCATTGACTGAACGTTTTATAAAAAAAAAGAAAAGAAAATTGCGGCCGGGATTGATAAGTTGCCCATTAAACGGAGACATGTGATTAACAATAATGGGCAATATATTACAAATACATCAAATATATATTTTTTAAAGTTTAGATAGTTTAAAGTTCCTTCAAAAATACGACAGAAATTATGCAACGACCTTATAGTTTTACGAATACTTATCAAATTATCTGTGTCATCAAAGATTAAAAAAAAAATTGTTTTTAGATAACATACAAGCAAATTCAAAGTCCCGAAGTCTACGCCAGGCGCCCAGTGGTCGTGATATGTCTGCTTTTATTCAAGACTGTATCGCGTTATTCCCAAAAAATAAGCTGACTGCTCTATATGACCAGAAGGTGGCTGCAGATCAAGATTTTAAACGTGCCATGGAAAGCTTCTATACCGAGGAATGGGATGCGGTGTACAGCGCACTTTGGGAGAATGAGACTTTCTTAAAGGAAGTTGCTACCCTGAACGATAATGGAATTAATGTTGAAGATATTTTGCTTGAAGCTAAAGCTATCTTAGGACTAAATTAAATAAATTTACTATTCACTTATGACTTAATTTTTATTTCATTGTCAAGTCAACCCTAACTTATTATATTTATAAATGCGAATGTGAGTTTGTTTGTTACACTTTATCTGCAGTCAATTGTATCATTTAGAGAAGATCGGTGTGAAGTAACTAATATGCTACTATTAATTTAATTAAGTTATTAAAATTTTTCCACATATCTATATATATATATATTAAACAAATTCGTGTTATTTTAGTTACACCATTTATAACTTAAGAAAGGTTTCTCCTACTTTCAACCGACTTGTCTGGTGTACTTTCAAATTGGTCCGATGATGGAATTGTGGGTAAATCGAGGGAACTCTTAAAATATTATAGGTACATCTATACCGATTTGGAGATTTGAGATTGTAACTCGTGCCTTTGCTTTCGGAAAGCCATTTGTTGAAGTGGAACTGATGATAAAAATCACAGATGGCTACCCGAACTTCTCAATAACAAGTATTTTACGAGTTGCGATTCTATTATTTTAAAGTTCTTTAAAATATTAAAAAAAAGAAAATCTAAATCTTACGTCACACACGAGTCTGATAGCGTATCTCCGCGTGATGCTTATACTTTCGATATATAAGGTGGTTTTATCGATATATTGACATTGAAATAAATATCATTCAAGATGAAGCTCGCAATTTTATTTCTCGGTTTGGTAACTCTTAGCTATTCAGCACCTCAACCAAGGAAGTTGTTTCATGAACACTATGAAGACTTCGCGGTCCTCATCTTGGAGGAAGTTGGTGATGAAATAAATGCACTGCTCGAAGAATACTTGCAATACGAAGAGTTCTATGCTTCCATAAATTACATGGTTACAGCAGATTTTAGGAATTTGGTCTACGAAATGGAAGATATACCAGAATTCAAAGCAGTAAGTGATCGTTTGTATCTTACTGGGAATTGCTGACATATTTTGATTGTATTAATAGACCTAATACCTTATTAATTTTTTGGTAAATATTACCGAAAAATATAATATTTTATAGATTATTATAAAATTGATTTCAGGTTGTAGACTTTTTGGAAAATCATGGCATCGACATTCAATACTACATTGACGCTGTAAACGAATTCGTTGGTAAGTTCAGTATATAATAATCGATTGACTTACTTTGCAGACCTAATAAAACTATTAAATCAGGCTGATATAAATAGTAATAATTATCATATACATACGTTACATAATTGGTTCAACAACGCGGCGTAGGATTACTTGAAAGGGGTGCATATTTTCTTTACGTAACCTTTCCTAAAGTAATATTCTCCCGGATGTATGGCGCGCTTATCGGGCCCTGAAGTGTCTCGATAAGACGTCTATATGGGCGCAAGTGCTGACGGGCCACGGCGGTTTTGCCGCCTATCTCCACCGTTTTAAACTGAGAGATAGTGCAGGCTGCGTGTGCGACCCCGAGGTTGCGGAGACAATCAAACACCTGCTGTTCGATTGCCCGAGGCACGACCGAGACAGATACGACCTGGAACTAAGTACTGGTGTGAAACTGACAGAGGAGACGATAGCGGATTTAATATCCGACAAGCACTCCAGGCCGTATCTGGAGCGGTTCTGCCTCAAAACGGCCAAAATCGTTACAGAACGCAATAAAACGAGATGACATTATTTTATTATTAAACTTAATTTATTAATTTAAACTTTAATTTATTATTTTAAACTTTAATTTATTATTTAAACTTATATTTTACATTTAAATTAATTATTGAATAACTAATAATATTTTATCTAATTTATAATTTTAATTTTAATTTATTAACTTACAAGTTTAGTTGTATATTTTTTAACATTTTAATTAATTTATTAATTTTATTATTTTAACTGTATTTATATTTTAACCTAATTTTAATTGTAAATAATTTAAATGGTAATTTTAATAGCAATTGAATTCATTTTATTATTTTATTTTAATAACTGGAAAACTTTATTAGCATTAAGTCAATGTCTGCGTTCTGTAACCTCCGCAACCTCAAGCCGTCGGCAAGATTTTAAATGTACATAGTTAAGGTAGTTTTTAATAAATGTAAACAAATATGGATTAGCAACTAGAGTAAATAAATTGTAAATATAGATTAGAATAAAAAAATTGACAACAAAAAAAAGGCAATGAAAGAAAAGAATTGACAAGGGAAAAAAAAGAGACCCAAAAAAAAGAAAAGATAAAATGCCGCAAAAAATATGAATAGCGGTACAAAATGCACAAATAAATACAATTATGACTACCTTATTCAAATTCTTGCCACGCAAGAAAGACCTAGACAAAAAAAAAAAAAAAAAGTAATATTCTGGCTATGAAAAAGATTATAATATCTGCTAATTAGTTATAATTTCGTACAGCGCATTATTGTAGATAAAAAAGTAATAATAAATAAAATTGGGTCTCCTCATCTTCAATGTTCTATTTTTTTACCTTTCTATGCAATTAATAGATTTCTGAATTTATGTAAGAAGTACTCGTACGTATCAAATTACAATAATAAAACGAAGATAAAATATACGGTTTGTAACGTAACGAAAAACGCTTTCTTGCAGATAGTGTCCAAAGAAGTAATCTTCGAAACCAGGTTAGTGGGCGCGACGCGACTGCTTTTATCCAAGACCGAATGGCCATATTTCCTAAACAAAAATTAATTGCTATGTATGAAGAAAAAATGGCTGAAGACGAAGGATTTAGACGTGCTATGGAAAGCTTCGATACGAAGGAATGGAATGAATTGTACAGCGCCCTCTGGCAGAACGAGACATTCCTAAATGAAGTCGCAATATTGAAAGATAATGGACTGGATGTTAAGATTATGATAAATGAGTACAAAGCTATTTTAGGCAAGGATTAGACAATTAATAAAAATCTCTTTATCGGTGCCGTCATTAAGGCACTTCCTCACCAGGATTACAAGAATTTAATAATATTATGTAACATTTTAAGATTCCACTTTGAACATTACACTGCCTCACTGGCAGACTAGTATCCGCCTGTAATGTAACAATCCACATTCTACATAGAGCATGTTTCTGCATTTTTCAAGCGGAGTGGCCATACTTTGAAGTGCCTATTGAAATTACATATTATATCACGATTGTTATAAATTGTGTCATTACAATTTCGCACTGTAATGCTCAGCTATCATCACTTTCTAGTATAATGCTTGAATCTGAACTATCACATTACTTTCGGCGAGCGAGGGTCTTTTTAAGTAAATGAATGTTGAATTACATCCATAAATATTAACGGTATCACAGATGTCTAGACATATATTGATTCGTGTCTTAGAAATGTATATAATAGTCCAAAATATAATTTATTGACATTTATTTTTTTTTAGGTTTTTTTTTTATTTCATTTATTTTTTTATTTTATTAAATCATTTTACTGACAGCTTGTCTTTAATTTTAAATGAATTTTAATAGTGAGATTTTACTCTAATAAAGGAACTACCGTTTAAAGAAATTTTGCTAATTTTTAGGATTCCGTACCTTAAAAGGAAAAACGGAATCCTTATAAGATCACTTTGTCAAGACTTTTTTCTCAGAAATGCATGGACGTATTATGTTGAAATTAATATCATATACTCAAGTCTACAATGAATTGTAGCTGTGAATAAATTAAAGTTCTAAGTCAACCTAATCAAAAGATAATGGAAAATATGTCGCATATTTAGACCATTTTAGCGGTTTCGTAAGGGAATCAGAACCATCCCATTAACCTAGCACGATAAAATTTGGCAAGAAGTAAGATCTTATGGTACAAATAAAGGAAAAATCTGAAAACTGTAAATTTGTCTGTATGTAAGTTTGTCTTTCAACCTTTTTCTCAGAAACGCGTAAAGGTATCAAATTTTTATCAATGTCAAGTACTGAAAGCTGTATTTACTAAGAGCTGTGAAAATTTCAAACTTCTAAGTTAACACAATCAAAAGATACGGTCATTTTGTCACATATTTTAAGTATTTTAGCGTTTTTAACGTTTTCGCAAGGGAATCAAAACCTATATGGTACTTCCCATTGACCAAGCATCATGAAATTTGGCCAGGAGCAAGGTCCTTTAGTATAAATAAAGAAAAAAATCCGAAAACTGAAAATTTCTGTTCGTGTGTCTGTTAGTCTATACGTCTGTCTTTCAACCTTTTTCTAAGGAACGCGTAAATGTACCAAGTTGTAAATTGATCAAGCGGAAAATATATAAATCTTAGAATTAAAATTTTATGTACTTGCAACAAATTAACTGAGGAGAAATTTGTATCAAAACGAAAACATGCAGCCAACGCCATCTATTACAATATTATGATAAAATTCTGCTCGATTAATAAAATATTAAAATAATGTTACCAGGGGTAACACCTTTTTAAAATATTATTTAAACACGCTAAAAATAATAAAATAAACTTTTCCTCTAAAAGTTTTACCATCAATTTATAACGTCATTACATAATTAACATTTAATATAAGAGCTTCACGCGATTTGATTTAAATACTCGTATTAACTTAGTCCGAAAATTTTAAAATTAAATACAAACAGATCGAGTTATTTCATTTACTTCTTTATCTACACATATAAGTCTTCTAGCTATATAATGAGTTATCTATACTAATAATAAATCTGTAGAGAGGTCAATTGACATGAAATATATTTTCAAAATAGCTATCAGGGGGTGATTAGTGATCGATACTGATGCCAAAAATGCAATCAGTAAAATTTTTGTCTGTCTGTCTGTCTGTCTGTCTGTCTGTATGTATGTTCCTTATAGAAACAAAAACTACTCGACGGATTTTAACGAAACTTAGTACAATTATTCTTCATACGCCTGGGCAGGTTATAGTAGTTACAATCAATAGGAGCAGAGTTATAAAGGGAAATTTTGGGAAAACGGGAGACGTTACTCCAATTTTTAAGCTTCCGTCGCGTATGCAGCCTTAATGGTTAAAATTACATAGAAATCATTTATGACGGAAATATTATGCATAAAATTTCCTAAAAATATCCCGCAACAGCATATGTCTATCTTTTATGGTTGACTCACTATAACACGTGTAACTCCTGATAGGTTAGTAGTTCGAAGAATTCTGATTATATTTGTTTACTCTTACGTTTATAATACTCTCACCTCACCTATTGAATAAAAAAATCACAGAAATCAAGTATTATGGATTGACATATTATATTTCCCTATTAAATTACGATAGTTAATCTGTCTGTCACATCAAAACCACTGAACCCTGAGGATGGAAATACGCTACTTTTTTTCGAAAAACGATGAAAACGCGGACGAAGTCGCAGGCAAAAGCTAGTTCATAAATAAACAATTACTTTTGTTCGAATTAAGGACTACTTATTTTCGTCTTGGCATCTAATGTAAATCTTACCTTAAAAAAATAAAATGAAATTTTATTTACGTAGTGTAGTGGTAGTGGAGTGTAGTAGAATATAAATAAAAAAAGAGTAAAATACAATACAATTATGTATATAATAATTGATTATTTTTAAGAGACTTCAAGAAAAGGAGTGTTTCGACCGTATATTTATTTTATGTTTGTACGCCGATTACTCCGCCATTTGTGGATCGATTTTCAATTTTTTTTTGTTTAAAAGGGTAGATTTTTTTGTTTGAAAGGGTATATTTCCAAGGTGGTCCCATTGTCTTCTGGTCATGATCTGATGATAGGATCCTGGAGAAATTGAGGGAACTCCTCAAATATTATAGGCACACCTATACCGATTTAGGTATTTTTGATTGTAACTTATGTATTCACCTTCAGAAAATCACTTTTGGTGAAGTGGAATTGATGATGAAGACCACAGATTAACACTAAGAAGACACATGGCCACCAAAAGTACTCAATAACAAGTATTTCACGGCTTGTGATGCGATTATTTCGATAAAAATGCTAAACAATTTACGCTCGTCACAATGCATATGGTGAAGTGAAGCTGATGGTGCAACACTATATATATGATTGTTGACGGCGATGAACAGTTAGCATTAGGCTATTGTAACTTAGGTAAATCACTTAATCTTACAATATTCACTTCAAAATATATACTTGTTTCGGTATCAAGGTCGGTTTGTTTTTTTTCAAAAAGTTTTTATTTATATACCTATTATTTCTAGCCGACACGGCTAAAGCTGCTACAAATGGTATGATTTTATGGAGGGCTGAGACGTCGCATCCGTTGGTGTGCCCTTTTATAACTAATTTTTTTTCAAATTTCTCAAATGTGCACTTTGGCTATAAGTAAGAACATCATTATTTAGCTATATTTTCGAAGCGACCTAGGGTTGGTCTTACATATATTTCTACAAGTTTGTACGGAACCCTCGGTGCGCGAGTCCTACTCGGACTTGACCACTTATTTTTTATAGTAAAACATACTCAAAATGGAATCACTTCTGTCGGTCAGTCATATATGTTTTTCTCGGATCCTATTAATTTCATGCAATATGTTATTCAAACCGAAGTTTATACTTTGTAAATTCAACAATAAAGGATAAAAATTTATAATAAATAAAATAAAAGTAAAAATAACTGATGATATAACAACAAATTTGATCTTTATTCATAAAAGTTTTTTTCTTTCACTAGGAAACAATACTTTCTTCTGAATGCAATAACCTTTTATGCTTTCGTGTATTATCCTTGACAACGCGTATGCATTTGACGACGATTGATTGCATTAAAGAATAAAAATAAATAGCAGCAGCCGTTATGTTTGGAATAGTTTACAAGTAATCCCAAAAAACGCAATGTCCTCGTGATGTACGTAATGGACGTACATATTTAATCGAGTTGCAACTATAGATCTTACGTTTATACTATTTGACGTAAAAACTTGCACCCAATTCCAGCTTTGATAAGCATCAAATGACTTGCTGGCCTACTATAATTTTCAATTGATAGCGGGTTGTGTTCAAAGCGGTCTGCATTCTGGCTGCTAAAATTCATGAGCTAATAACATATCTATTGTTATTGAATATCACTGGCTTGATACTATCAAAGATTGCTTTGAGTAACTTTATAATTTTTGTCGATTTTGGAATGTATTACACATTTTGGCCTTCGTATAACTAACTTTTTTTATTTCACCTTTATTGTTAAAATAACGTACTTACTATGTTTTGGAAGTCACGTTTTATATTGCTGGTTATACTGGCACAGATAGACGCAAAGAATTAGAACAAAACTTTAAACTTCATTAAGGTCACTGGCGGATTAACCAGCTGGCTGAGTAGACAGGAGCCTAGGGCGTTCTCAGGGGCGGAGAATTCCGAGTCCTTTTTTATGTCTTGCAAAAATTCTGACTCTGACTGAATTCATACCACATACCATACCATACCATAGAACTATTCGCAATGAGGAAACAAGTTATTTTTATGATCATTTACATAATTGTGAACTAGGGTATCGAATTGTATGGGTCGATAGAGACGGCAAAATTTGAATAGCAAAGAATAGCCTACAGGAGACAAATGTAATCACTGATTAAGTTGGCAAAGATGGGCCTTGTAATACAGTTTATTTTTTCCACTTATCGTACGTATTTTGTTTTTATGTGAAAAAAATCCCCGTAGAAATTGCGCTAACGCTTATCGATGTGGCTGATTATGTAACTTATTTATTTTGACGTGTTGCTATGGAAACCTAAATATAATTAGATTTCTGAACACGATATGATTTTGCTTATGACTTTGATGATTCATGATTTAGATTAAGTCAAAACTTAATCTAATGTCACTTATACGGATGATATCGTATCTCCGGGTGATACGCCTCAAGTATATAAGATGTATCTTGCCAACACTTGTTACTACAGTGAAGCAAAACCATACAATGAAGGTTGCCGTTACGTTACTTGCTTTGGTAGCCCTCAGCTACTCAGCTCCTCAACCCAGGAAGCTGTTCCATGAACATTTTGAAGATTTCACTAGTGTTATCGTACAAGAAGTTGGACAAGAACTTGGCAATTTGCAAGAACAATATTCGGGTTTTCAAGAGTTCCAGGTCTCTATTGATTACCTCGTTACACCCAACTTCAGGAATTTGGTCTATGAAATGGAAGACTTACCCGAATTTAAAGCTGTAAGTAATATCTTGTAAATCTATTGATCATCACTGATGTTTACCGGCCTATTTAAATAAATTTTCGATATAGTGCAAACACAATCAAAATAATTCGTTTTACTGCTGACTTAAACAGAGGAAGTTCTGAACTGTAGTATATATTTTTTTTTTAATGTTTACCTTATTTACCTTAGAACTTTTTTATTTATTAACAGATTTTGATTTTTATTCATTTGAAAGGATATATTTTTAGATTCGTCCTGTGGAGTTTTCATTAAAATAGTTCAATAGTTTGTTATTGAAATTTAAGTACATTGATTTACGACAGATAGTTAGTGATGTTTTAAAATGTGTCATAATATCTTTATATTAAGAAAACTAGCATCTTGGGAGCGTGGTGTCGTTGTTTTACGGCCGCGTTAAAGTGTTAAAAACATCGATCAAATATTGTATCTCTTATAAAACCAAACCTTAAGTTAAATTTTAACTGCTCTAAAATAATATGCTAAATTTTTTGGTAAATATTAAAATTACATAAAATTCTTATTTCATTAATAAAAATCAATCAATTACATGAAAGCAATTAATTACAGGTTGTAGATTTCTTGGAGACCCATGACATTGATATTAACTACTTCGTTGACGCTATTAACAGTTTCGTTGGTGAGTATTAAACTCTTTAAAATAAAAAAATGCTTCCATTACATTATCAGAATTACAATTAAGGAATATGATGAATAGGAAAAACTGTAACAAAATTATGAGTACATAAGCAGATGAAATCCTCATCACATTAGAATCAGTTTTTGAATTTATCTTTCAAATATTTAATAAAACAACTAGGTCATGGATGATTAAAAATATGTTATTTTTAGATACTATCCAAGGTCGAAGTCTTCGCCAGGTGGCCAGTGGCCGTGATATGTCTGCCTTTATTCAAGACAGTGTCGCGTTATTCCCCAATGAGAAATTGACTGCTCTGTATGACCAGAAGGTGGCTGAAGATGCAGGTTTCAAACGTGCCATGGAAAGTTTCTATACCGAGGAATGGGATGCGGTGTACAGCGCACTTTGGGAGAATGAGACTTTCCTAAAGGAAGTTGCTATCCTGAACGAAAATGGAATCGATGTCGAAGTTCTCATTCTTGAAGCCAAAGCTATGTTAGGACTAGTTAAATAAATTCAAGGTGAAATTTCTCACATAATAAACTAATTTACTTATATCACTTAATTTTTATTTCACTGGCAACTAAACGCAACTTATGGTATTAAAATATATGCTAATATGAATTTGATACGTTGTAACGTCAAAAGTTTTACAATTTACAGAAGATCGGCGTGAATTCGTTTATATAGCATTGTTTGTATGGTGAGTAAGAGTGCCGGTACCAACCTAACCCTCTTCCCTATACCTTCTCTTACCGCCCTCCTTTTTAAACTAGCAACGCATTTCTGGCTCTTTAGTGCTGCAAAAGTCTATGGGCGGCGGTTATCATTTAACATGAGATGTCTCACGTGCTCATTTGCTAGCTATTAGTATAAAAAATATCGCGCCTCAATATTTTTGCAAAATTTGTAATTGTGTTTGCGTTTTACTCGTTATCAAGAGGTACTACAAAGGACACGGAACAACTTTCATCCAAAAAGAATACTATTCTCGAAGGTTAGAAAAAAAATTTTTGACGGTCACCAGACATAAAAAAGTCTACATTAACGCGAATAAAACCAAAATTAATAAGAAAAATTACGTGTAACGAATAAATAGTTTACGTAATATCATTTCCATCAACAAGATTTTTCAAGTTTAAGGAACATTAGGATTTGAAGAAGTTTGCCTTAGTCACAATTGAAATATTTATGAATGTATAAATCGTTTAGGTTTTCTAATATTTATTAACACGTTACTTGTTTTATTCAGTGCAATTGTTGTTGTGTAAAAAATATAGCAAAAGCCATTATGTTTTTCAATTGAAGATTCTGTAGAGTTTTGTTTATTTTATTGCAATAACAGTTTGTTTATTCTTACTATTGTGTATAACATAACAATGTGGCTACTGTTTGGTATCTGTGGTCATTAGCGAAAGATCGTTACCAAGAAATAAACTCTTAAAGCGATTTATATTGAAGCAACAGACATATTTCCAGTTTCTGTTCGTTTCGTAATACTGGAAAATGAGAAACGCTCTTGTTGTTTTAGTTCCTCTGTGTATTGGACTTACTTCCGGATTTATTGTTCCCTCTGGCAAACGAGAGGTGAGTATTTTCAACTGTGCAATATTCGGACTTCATAAATTATATACAAAGTGCTTTTAACTACAGGTATTGACTATCGTCTATTCTAATATGTTGTAGACAACAATAGCTTAGGGGGATATAACTTTCTACGTATTTCTCATTCTGCTTTCTAAGTTGCAAGGCTAACTTATATAAGATCTTGAAATATATTTTATAATTATTGCAATTGTTTTAAGTGACTTTAAATTATTATAAAATATTATTTTATTAAGCCACTTCTTACAGATTCCTATTGAAGACTCAGAAAATATAATTTTTGAAAAAATGGCAGAAAATAAACACCCAATTTTAAGTAATCGCACATTAGATACTGCTGCCAAATCTAGCACAAATAAAATTCTAAATATTGATCATAGTAAAATCAAAAAAATCGATAACGATCTATATATAGATATTAACGAGAGAAATGTTAAAGTAAATGAAAGGTCATTTATTTTTATTAAGCAGAGGACCAAAAAACCTTTACAGAATCGTATATTTTTAAACATAATACCAAAAGAACGTATTGATGATAACAACGCAGAAACGTCCTATTTGCTAAATAGAAATAATATTTTTGAAGAATTTCCTAGACGATTTTCAATTGGACATACACTCGTGGATAAAAATAGATTTGACAACAATCTAAGATTAGATAAGTCAGAAAATCAGTATAAATCTCAAGAGCAAAATGTTAACTGTAAGAAAATTATCGACAATACTTTTAAGCAGCAGGATGTTAATAGCATTTCTAAAGAACAAACGAAAAAAAAGTACATTCCTTATACTAATTCTTTTTTAAAATCTTTTGATATTACAAAGATGAAAATAGTAACGCTTAAACCTTATGTTCAATATTATCAAGATACGTTCGTCAAACAACGCAAACCATTAGACTTGTCTGATAAAGTAACTTATACGAGTATGTCCGGTTACCATGAACGAAATATGAATTCCACAATAAGCAATCATTTTGAGAAGATTAAATTTTTCGAGAATAGTAAGCAAAATAATGAAAAAACATTAGAAGCGCTAGTTACAGAAAGTGTAGATCCACTACATGAAGGGAAAAATAATACGCGATTTAGCTATGGTTATTACTATTGTCCCGACTGTGTAAATAAATTAAAGAAACAGAATTTTAAGAACCCTTTATTTATCAAAAAGATTTGTAAATGTCATGAGATGAGATATAAAAAGACATTAATATAAGTGGCAAAAGAAGTTATTACAATACATAATATGCGTTATTTTGAAATATTTGTAGGTAAATAACAATGTTCACTGTGGTCATCAAAAAGTATTACAGAATTTATATAGTTAGTGGCTATTTTTTTTTAATGTAGCCGTTGTAAAGAACGGTACAACGACTTTTCACTGCGAAGTGTGCTCGTTGATCTCGATTACGAGCTCAAAGCTATCAGAGTTGCGATCTCTGCGCGCGCATCCTTCTGACTACGCCGTTTGTTGCTCCGAGAAATGAAATGTAAACACTGCAGAATGCCAACAGATGTCCAGATAGCCAATAGAACCGACGGGGACATAGGAAAACAAGATGTGTCAAGGTACTTTGCATATTTCTACTATTTGGTATACGTTTCAGTGAGTTAGGAGAAAAGACAATGTACGAGTATCTATCAGCTTAATATCAACAAGGAAAATCGGAATTCTTATTGCTATTGTATTATTAATATTTATCTTTATTTACTTTATCACCGTTTTAACTATTCGATTGATTAATTTCTATAAACATAAATAATTAAAAAATATATAAATTCGTTCCTTCTTGTTTGTACTTGTATCCTTCTTGTTTATTCTTTGCAAGAAAAAAACATATGAGTTATTATTGTTTGAAATCTCATTTTCTAATTAAAAATACTGGTATAAGAATATTTTCTTAATGTTTCATCTAGTTTTGTATGTAGCTGGAGCATTTTTATCCCTATTTGTCGAAGAAGATGACTTCGCTCGGACAACTACAATGTGCGAAAATATTTGTGCATTCACAATAGAGACAATTTTCGGTGAACAATTTTATATTTATGAGATTGAGTAAATAATAAAATAAAACAAGGCAATTGTGACAGTATAAACAAAGTAAGATTATTACAGAAATCACATTGAAATAAAATAAAAAAAAAATATTACCCTAAGGCGAGAATTACATTTGTAAGTTTTACTTTTCCAATTAATATAAAATCAGTCAATCAATAAATATGTACTTTATTAAAGTAGGCTTTTAAAAACACTTTTTTTCATCAAAACAAACAAAAAATATTTAAATTAATGAAAAGCTATCACCGGTTAGGAATGTAGGTTCTACCGAGCAAAACCGGCAAGAAACTCGATAGTAACACTCAAACTTAGGTAGCCTTACGAAAGTTGCGAGTGTATCAAATATAGTTACCTACAGGTGTAAATGTCAAGCAAATTACGTAAATTTTCATGGAAGTCTGAGAGCAAAACTCGTAAGTGTAATTCTCGCATAAGATTTATTTAAGGAAACTTTAACACTGACTCAATGAGTGACAATCATAATTCACCCTCTTAAATCGATGGCTCAACCCACCCACCACCACTCCGTTTATGTGGGGGAGGTGAGGTTTAGATGGTTAAGACCATCGGTTACCGTGGGTCCAAATTTTAAAAGCATGAATTTGTCATAGGAGTTCCTTGTTCAAAGAAGTTAAGTTATTTTTAACTAATATATATTTATATACATACGAGCATAACATTAGTGAAAGTACTATAAAAGTCACTTAAAAATTAAAAACACTCAATTATTTATTTCAGTTAATAAAATTAAAAAGTAATCATTTCCATGTTTGACGTGTATAAGTTATTAATAGTTCCAAAGTGGCTGACAGTTTCCGCCCCGCTTCGCCTTTGAAATCGTTGCGGGACGTGCATATTTTATTTATCAGAGAATCCCGAAATATCGGCTTGTTTCAACGCGAACCTTATTTAATTATGCAGGTATTGATGATCTTTTTTTATGTTACGTGGGAGTAAACAAATCTCTTGGGAATGGGATTTTCCGAATAACATTTATTAAATTCATGGCCTTCAGTTGTATTTCTTGGTTAGATAATATTATTTGAATTGATTATTAGTTGATAAAGTTTATGTAGGAAAAATCACTCTCCTACATACTACCGGGTCAATATATTATTTATCGGTTAAGATCTGTCCTTTTATTAAGGACTTACTATGCTCGCACATGTGTACTAATTGAAGCTCACTCAATTTTTATTGCAGATTTTAATCCGAATACGATTTTTAAAATTTTTAATAAGATTTACCTTTCCGGATGACTTTAATAATGCTGCGACAACAGTTGGGTTATAAAGATAATAATATTATTCGGAATCTTTTATCAATGTAAATAATCTTTCAATTTAAGATTATACAAAATTGATCGATGTGCTTAAAAAACTCCATTGAAATAAGTCGATAAGATATTCAATATTAAGGGAAAAAGGACCAATATATCAAATTATTTAGTATATAATTTTGTATTCCATGACGCGATGACGATAAAGAATATATATTTTTTCGATGAATAATGGATTCATTAACAATCTAATAATCATAATAATTTCTTTGTCGAATTATGAAAAAAATAATAAAATACTAAGTAATATTATAAAAGTGTGAATTTATTTTTCTTTATATAATAAAAATATTTGGCAAACAACCAGACGGTACACCTTATGTTAATTGGTCTTAAATGACGAACAGCTTAACCGTCGAAAACGCAGTTATATACCTTAACTACTACACTCTGAATTTTCTGTGAGAGTGAGGTACTGCCTCGGTCGACCCAGCCTGTATATGAGCTATAGTCAGGGTAAAGCTAGGTTCTACCTATATGTTTTTATTTTTATGTATTTATTTGTTACAGTTACATGTATTAACTACTCAACAGATTATCATAAAATATTGCAAACACATCATAAGCGGTACAGAACAGGACATATCCTTTATCCAGGCAAAAGTACAGTTTCCAAAAGATCGAAAAGGTCTTTTTGTATATCAAAACCTTCTTTAACGCGGCAAAAGTTAATATTATAAGAAGGTTTTTGCTTGCGTTTTGTTAGAAATAAATATTCAGTGATATGATAAGCGTAAAGTTATTTTTTTGCGTACATTAATTGAACGTGAATTTCATTAAACATTATGTAGTTTGTAAGCATTCTGTATATGTATTACATATAATTCGTGGGAATAAAATACTGTTACTGATGTAACATAAAATAGTACAATAACATATGACTGTAGTAACCATTAATAACCAACTAACACTAACCCATCAATTCTATGCAGGTCACTATGAATCTTATTTTTATTTTAAAATGTTATATCATCGATCTTCACGCTTACTGTTATTATCTATTATTAGATTTTTCCGCGTTTTTTTGTTTAAAAATAATGTAACAAACAAACAAATATACAAACAAACTCTTCAGTTCATAAAAAATATAATTTTCATGACAAATCATCGAGGAACTTAGTTTCTTTTCCATCTAACAACATAACATATACGAGTATTAATTATTGGAACACCCCTGATGTTTTAATCGTTAATATTTTATTATTCGTACTAGTTCTTAGCTATGGGAAAAATAACAGTTACGTTTCGAGTGGGCTCGGGCCAGCTGCTTACATTAATAGGAATAAATATAATAATTCGCTAAGAACAGGAAAAAAATCCCACTCCATTATCTGAGTCACGTACGCTATACACACCAAACGTGACACCAGATACGTTTTCATGATATCTAATTATATAATAATACTAGCTGTTACTCGCGTCTCCGTACGTGCGAGGTCAACACCCCTTTCCACTTAAAATGTAAATTCCCAAAAGACCTTTTTATCGCACATTTACATTAAGACGCGTCTATACCAGCGCACGTGCACGAAGCGTGCAATTCACGTGCATGCTACGCGCCTTGAATAGCTTTGGACGCGTGATATTTGTTCTCTCATATTTATTGAACTACTGATATACTATTACTAACTACAATTTCTATATATATATATATATAACTACGCACATACGACGGAACCAAAATATGGCGTGCAATATGTATAAATATTCAAACTTCCAACACCTGTTTTGTCACCTTAGGGGTCTTTTTTTTGTTTTCGCAGGAGAAATCTTCGAAAAGATACCCGATTCCTGGGGGGGAGATCGGGTTATATCGGGAGATTTGTACCCAATAAAACTCCTGCGATGGTCTTCCTCAGCACGGAAATGGAGAGGCCTCGGGATCGCTTGCGCATGCGCTTCCGCTGCTTCTCCCATGCAAAGCTTCGCTCGTGGCTGGCGGAGCTCGTTGCAGGAGGGCAAAGTGTGGTTTAGCCCTCCCCGCATCCCTGTACTGTGCCGTGTACGGCAGTTCGAGGCCATCCCGGCTGCCGTCCTCCTCGGGGCCGTATGAAATCGTGGGAGCCCCATCTCACGCACCCACGGCCCGAGGGCGCGACCTATTTATTCTGCCCCGGGCGCTGGTGAGGCTAGGAGGCCGGAAGAAGTCTCGATCGTCCTGGTCGGGCGGGATCGGCCCTCTCCCGGGCCCGCCCTGCTATTTCCTTCTAGACCATAAGGGCTAACAGAAGAAGACTACGGCCTCCTACGCCACCTTAGGGGTCTAGTTTTTCAAAATCCCGTCTTAGTAAGCACCTATGTCCGATAAAGATTTCCCATGCAAAATTTTAAACTTCTAGCGCTTGTAGTTTCTAAGATTTCGTGATAAGTGAGTGAGTGGTCTTTTGCTAGTAAAGATATATTACTAAAGATATACGAAAACGTTGTTCTAGAGAAACTTCATAACATTAGCAATTGTTAACGAGGTTCAATGAATTCAGCGTAATAGTAATTCGAAACTCATGAAACATTTAACAAACTAGTTTGTTTAGCGAACTGCGGAGAGGTGGATAGGACGTGGTTATTATATATGATGCACAGATCCACGGATTGTATGGAAACACATGTAATTTTATTTGGTGTTAGCACGTTACGTTTTGTAGTTACATTTAAGTTGAGCGTTTTGCGGAGCAAGTTTAATTGGGATCCATATTTGCGCCAGTTACTTTAGTTTCAACGAACAAGTCTATGAAATGTGGTGGAACCTATCTGTAGACTTCAGCTCGTATCGTATAGGGTATCGTACTTTCCTACAGAAAATCGACGTTCCGTATAGTGACTTCTGTGTGTTCTGTCATTGTTCCAAACAAAGAAAAAAAGTAACAGGACTTCTAATAATATATTTTTTTAATAAACACTTAAGACATTGCACGGGCGCAATGTTAATTGACGACATCATATTATAATTTTTTAAAATTTGTGGCTTTTTTTACTATAATATTTATGTACTAAACATATAAACCTTTCTTTTGAATTACTCTGTCTATTGATTAAAATTGCATTATCATCCGCTGAGCAGTTTTATTTAACACTATGTAAAGATTATTTATCAATAAATAATCCGAGCGTATCCGACAAGAAGTATAATGCGTGTGGTATTCCGAGGGTCTGAGCCAACATTCAGCGAACTGAGCATTATATGTGAACAGACTAACACCGAGATAGCTAGTATGTGTATATATTGCTGTATATATCTATATGGGAGTTAAATTGGTAATGACATCTACAACGGTCGGTGATGTACATAAATCCCTTTGAAATGTTCCACGAGTCAGGGCTATTCGTTAATTATATCTGACAGGTAGACTGCCTTTAAATTCAACCTTTGCCTTTCAATCTAATTGTCCGAGTTATTTTTCATGTTTAAATGTTGTAATTTATCCTTTTTGTTTGGGCTTTGTGTAGGGGTTAAAATTTTCGTAATCTAATTTGTCTTGCTTCAAAAGTACCGCTGATAAAAAATTTATAAACATCCCAAAAAGTCACACTTAAGCTATTTAATACTATAAATGTAACGCTGTTTATTTATGTAACATTTTTTAAAAACTTTTGTTGAATAGTTTTAAATCAATTACCATGGCTTTTAAAGGTATATAGGTATTCCTACGTACTAGAATGTCAATATACTGGATTGCCAAAAATAAAACTGGATAAAAAAAAAATTCACTACTCGCTACCGGCGGATGTTCCACGCAGTAATGAAATATTTTATTGCGCGGCGTAACAAAGACTGCGTGGAATTCCAACTAAAACTTTACACAACTATGTACTCAGATTTTTAGTAATTTGAAATGCACAAAAGTTTTATGTTAAAAAACTTTCCGAGTACACGTGAAATGTGAATGTGAAATTATCTAGTTTCATTTTAATGACTTCGTTTTAGTTTTTAAGTTAACAGTTAGAGTGCTTTAGAACACGTTTTAATTGCAATTTGCCTATATAATAGGACATTAATAATAATTTAAACATTTAATTAGCATAAAAGTGAAGTACGCAATAACGTGTCAATTTTCAACTATTTGGCAAAGGCCAATTCTCTTCAAAGGTCTAATTGTGTAAATCTGTCTCTATAATGCATGCCATATTATGACAGTTGATTTCTCGGTTCCTTTAACTGTCAAAATATAGCATGTTTTAACAGTTCCCACAGTTTACACAATAAGCATTCTCCTGTTCAGAAGCAATATACCTATGCAGTTTAAATCTTGCATACTGTGCTATTCCAAATTATCGGATAAAAGTATTTCAGAATTTCTTCCGACACAAGTCCATCTCTGAAAATCCGTTGTTCTTTTTTATATTGTGCCATATCCGTAGAAAAAGACACGTTATATTTAAATTTTATAAGTAACGAATTTTTAAAGGAGGCATTTCCTTTTGGATAGTCGGGTGTGAGTAGTAACGGACAGACGAAAACAACGAATTCATAGACTGTTCAATGAGACGCTTTCGCAATCGAAATAGTCGTACACGATAATAGTCCGAGCGGCGGCTCATCCAAAATAAAAGAATTTAATGTGACTTACGTGAATAAACAATTACAACGAATGAGTATAAGAGTTGACATTAATTAAAAATGTCATGATATCTATGATATCAAGCAGCATTTGTATAAAAACGCACCAATTTATTGATAAAAAATTAGAATTTTGAGTTCCATCAAAACCAATCAATACTCAATGCGTTCTATCTAAGCGTTCACGAATGCGATATCGTCAGTAAGTGTCTATTTATTAAGGAGATGAATTATTGATCAATCCATAGACATTCAAAATGAAACCAATTTTTTACAGTCTTGCTCGTTAGTATATGTACATTTGTTTATGCCGGACGAATGGTTAAAGCTTATTTTTCGGACTGGCCTGTACGATACGCGCGTCACCTACTTCAAGCTAATTGTATTATGCGTACAATCTTCTCGCAAATGCAGATAATAAGTTGCCAAAGTTTAATCGTAATCGGATGAACTGTATGGCAGCGCATTAAAAAAAGAAATAAAACAAATATTGACTTTTCTAGCCTGTGGGGCTTAAAAAGTTCGACGTATGTACTTATGCTATCGTAGCTACCTAACGAATGGACCAGTTTTGATGCGGTTTTTTGTTTAATCACACTTAACGGATCACACTCAACGGTCCCCATTAAGATCTCGTGACCTTGTGTCGAGGGCCTGGAAAGACTCACAACACATACACAAACACCCAGTCCACGACAGACATCCGTATGGCCCATACAGACATTTGCCGTGAGCGGGGATCGAACCCGCGGCCGTTAGCGCTTGAGTCAGTTGGAGTGATCACTGCGTTAACGTGTCTGTCCGACTGTTTGAAAGCTGATGTATTCGAGATAAATCTTCATAAACAGATCTTACAAAATTTTACTGGTGTATTCGAATAGAAATTGACTGTACTATAAATTATATCAAAATAACATAGATGCGTAACCTTGATCTGATGTTGCAGTATCATCTACATCAGCATACAAACAACTTCTCACCAACCTGCAGCAGAAGTATTGTGATGGGGTTCGTTGAAATGGTCTCAATAAGTAAATTAACAGAGGTTTTTGAAAGTTTTCATTTTTATCATACATTACAGATATCCTATTCCATATTTATTGATAGTGTAAAAGACAATATATTGAAACAGGTAACACGCGGAATTCATTGATTCGTTTAATCCTTGCTTATTGCGGTTTGAGGATGACATCTAATCGTCTAACCTACAGTTTATATGACGACATTGTACATCATAAACACAACTTCAAGTGGTTGTGCCGGCTTGTTTAACCATACTAAACTTTCACAAAAAATCGGCGAAAAGTAGTTGGCATAGCTGGGTTTCGTACGGTGGGTGAGAGAGCCGCAAGCCTACATCCACTTATACCATTCATTACTTTTAATTGACCTTCATCCCTAATCCCTAATCTTTATGCCTAAGCCGACAACTTCTTTATAGTTGCTTCCTTATCAAATGTTCATATGCGTTGATAATCACATACCATCAGGTGACTCATATGTTCGTTTGTTAGCTATTATCATATCATTATCATAAAAGAGAAAAGAAAAAAGACAATAGCCAAAGAATATCTCGAACGGTTGTCCCAATAACATAGCCGCATATCGGGGCCAATTGTCTTAAAAATAGAAAAAATTATGTATAAATCAGTCTAGTCGTTAAAGAGGAAATAAGAATACATACACATACCGGAACAATGAATATATATTTAAGGAATACCATATTTAAGGAATAACTAAATTTAGGAATTTCGGATCGGAATTGTATAAAAAAAACGAAGTCTTTTAACTCCTTAGTATTTTTTCATTAAATTTTAGAATAATTAAGAATATGCATTTTTGTCTAAGAGAACAGGCGTGATCGTTGGTTAGGATTTTTTTAAAAGTTTTTAATGATGCAGCTTTAGTTTTCACTGTAATCGGACCCATGACTATTAAAAATTTTTCGCAATTCCTTATCGTTTCGGATTCGGTCATCTACGCTCACTTAGGAAATTCATATGTATAGGGCGTTCGACTTTTAATTAAGTTCCTACAAATGGGAGATTCTATAAGTCTAACACATAACATTTCGCAAAATAAATGAGATTTTTTTTTTTAATCCTGAATCGGCAAAACGGCGCAAATATTTGTTACTTGTTCCAAATTACATTTTTGTGCCGTTTGCAGTCGAAACACTTGGATCTAAGAGTAGTTGTGCAAAAGAAAGATTTCACTTCTCGTCTTATTGCCATCAGTATTAACACGAGGGCTGGCGCATTTTATGTCCAGACTCAAAGGGATTCAAAAGGGAAACGCTGCTAGCATTCTTCCCACCATTCGGTCCGGACATGATTTGTACAAAAATGGTAAGTTTTTCTTTTTGGTATATTATATTGTAATTTTATTTTAAACGCACGCATAATTATAAATTAGAAAAAAAAAACATAAATATTATCTCGTTTACTTACAAGGAATGAGTCCAATTGTACGCGAAAGATAAGCAAACAAAATTTATAAAAAAACGTATTTTTATGTGGAATATCATCATAATATTATTATATAGACTTATAGTCGTATATTACGTATTAGATTTACCCTATTTGAAGGACCTTAATTAATTTGAAAACCCTCTGATTGTAACGAAATGTCAACTATTTATAAATTAATATCTAACATTTATGACACAAATTATAAAGACTATAACATAGTCTAATTAAGAGCCAATATGGTCTAGTGGTTAGAACACTTCGATCTCAATCCATGATCACGGGTTACCTGTAAACCCTGGCTAGCACCGCTGATTTTTCTAAAGCTAAATTTGTTTTTAAATTCATCTCAAGTTCGGCGGTGAAGGAAAATATCGTGAGGAAACCTGCATCTTTCGGGAGAAATTCTGACACATGTTATCCGCCAATCCGTAGTGGAGCAGCGTGGTGGATTCAAAACCTTCTCCTTAATAGGAGAGAAGTCCTTTGCCCAGCCGTGGGACATTTACAGGCTGTTACTTTACTTTTTTTACTTTTATAGTCTAAATAAAGCTAAGTCCAACTGGTAAATATTTTTCTCGCATGAATAGCCAATTTAATTGTAGTTCCGAGGTAATTGAAAACAGGTTGCGGTCTGCGGCTGAAAGCTTTGTTTAATGCGGCAATACAATAATTGATATAAATATTACACAGCTTGTTAATAATTTATTAAATATATCAAGCGAAAATAATAAAATTATAACATCAATTAGATTAATCAGATTCGTTCATGAACGTTTTTATCATTGTTTATGTGATTATTTCGTATACATTTTTGGTTTTGTTAATTTTAAAATATACGTGTTATTTGGAAGTTACATATTAGTAATTTTCTGTTATATTTTATTTAAAATAAACAAATATTTATATAATAAATTTGAAATCACTTAAAATAGATAAACCGAAAGTATACTATCAGATGGGCATCATAATGTTTGCAGGTATAAGTTAGGATGTCTATTTATTTTTTTATTTATATTAGGGAAACATACATAATTTCATGTCGAGACCCGAGATGACTTAGTGTTTGGATCACGTCTGTGATTCAAAGCCCAGCTAGCACCGCTGATTATTTCAAGAGCTAAATGGATGCTGATAAGCAATAATGTGTCAACCCACAAAAAGTCAAATTCTGAGATATTGATGTATTTTGATACTGCATCACCTATTTAACATTATTTAAACAAATTTAAGGCCATATAAACTAAAAAAGTACGGAAAAAATTTCCTAATTAATTGTTTCGAAAATCGAGTGCGTTCCACATTTTCCAATTTATACAATAATCTCAAATATTTGAAAAACTTTTTATTAGATAATATATTAAATATATCAATCTTCTTTTATTTCCTTAATTCATTTATCAAAAATAATAGAAAAGATGCCTATATACTTCTTCAAACATATGTGTTAAGAATAGGTTTGACATCTTTAGACGCCATTTTCTCAAAATGACGTCCATGTGGCTTGACACAGTATTGCATATCAGCGTCCAAATATGTGTTTGAATTCATCTCGAGCTCGGCGGTGAAGGAAAACATCGTGAGGAAACTTGCTTGTGCCGGGAGAAATTCTGATACATGTTTATTCGCCAACCAGCAGTGGAGAAGCGTGGTGGATCAAACTCTAACCCTTCGCGTTTGCCCAGCTGTGGGATATTTACAGGCTGTTTACTTTACTTTACATCATTTCATATACAGTAGGAAAACAAACACAAAAATATAAAACATATGCCAATTAATTTTTCCACTTCTCCTTTAACAAGGAAGTGAACTAATAAAACTGTTAGTGTTATATAACAGAAATAATTTATGATTAAGTAAAATTTGACAAATATATCCTATTATATATTTGATTTTTTAACAAAAGAAGAATAATTATTGAAACTATTATGAAATAAACGTGGTTGTATTACTTATTATGATTGTTACACGATCTTACAATAAAACAGTTTTTAAAACAATTTGTTTTACAGAGAGGACGTTAAAACACTATGTTCGATTCTGTTTATTTATTTTGTTGACCTAACGATAAACGCACAGACAGTTCTGGTTTATGAATCAATATAAATGTTCGTCACGATTAATCTTTTCAAAACGTATTTCATAGGAACTGTGGAACAGAATCGCTCTATTTTATATGTATAGATAACAAACTACACGTTTCAATAAAAATTGGTTTCAGATAGGTCAGGTCTGTTAGGTTTTGCCGAGTTCGTGCTTCAAAAAATCGATTATAAACCTGAACGGCGTCGACTAGGGATGCGAAATTGAATATTTCATAGCGGGTTCGTTTACTCCCGGTCCGAGCAAACGAGATGAGCTCGCCTCATTGAGTCCGAAGACCCAATAACCGTCGACAATCGCCGAGACACTCCTGGGAACCGCTGGAGTTCGCTGAAAAGACTATCCAGGAAATTTTAAATCCCATTAACTAGCTTGGTGTTATTGAATAATTTAATAATGCTTAGCGTTTTGAATTAAGTTAGTATGATTAAATTATTCTCATCGTTGAGCTGAATTTATTAATGGATTATGAGAATAAGTTGATTAAGTATCTGGTATTATGATACAATTGTATCTTGTGATGTACATTAAAAATATTTTTCTGAAACTAATAGAGAGCAAAATAAAAACTTTTTGAAACAAAAAAACAAACTGACTTTGAAACTGAAACAAGTAAACGAAAAAGTAAAAAATAAATATTTTCTATTATATTTTGAAGTCGGTGCCAGGTAAAACATTCGAAGTCGGCGCCAAGTAAAACCTTTTACGTGTTATTTACTGGCACCGACTTTCGGTTTCAAAGTCTGTTTGTTTTATTCAAAAAGTTTTTATTTTACACTTATAAGTGATGAATATATGTAGTAAGGTGTAGTAATGGACCGTTTTTGATTTACTTAGTTTACAATAGCCTAATGTTAACTGCTTATCACTATTTACAAAGTGTTGCTTTTCCCGATGCAGAGCTGTTAAGCTCCTGGTATCGCATCATCAGCTCCACTTCACTGTATACATTGTGTCGAGCATTAATTGCAATAAGCATTCGAATCGCAATACGTAAAATACTCGTTATTGAGTGGTTCCGGTGTCATCATCGGTTCATCATCGGCTCCCCCTCATCAAATGTAGCTTTTCGTAAGCAAATGCATGAGTTACTATCCAAAATACCTAAATCGGTATGGGTGTGTAGATAATATTTGAAGAGTTACCTCGATTTCTCCAAGATCCCATCATCAGATCCTGATTTCATGACACTGGGACCAAATTGGAAGATACCCTTTAAACCAAAAAAAAATGGAAAATCACCACAAACGACGGAAAAATCGGTGAACAAACATAAAAAAAAATACATACAGCTGACCATAGAACCTCCTCCTTTTTCGAAGTCGGTTAAAAAATATAATAACTATCGAGAAAACGAACTGGCAATCAAAATTATTATTACAAATATATGTAAATGGCATCCCGCAACAAAGTCGCTGTCACTTTCTACTTGTTGCCACTTCAGTAACACGGTATTCCACGTGACATTGGCGAATTAACGTGTGTCTAATGGGCACAACTAAAAGCCATTAACCAAAGAATTGAATTGAATTCAGTAACACGGTACTATATTTATATTATATAATAGTTAAATATAGTTTGTCCTGTTTATAATAACTGACCGTCACAACATCAACCATTAAAAATACAAGAGGCATTTCTTAACTTCCTTATTTAAAAATTAAACGACAGAAGCAATTATAAAAATTAATTTCATTAAATATGTCGGTGAAACAAAATATAATGAGATCAAATTTCACAGGTATATCTGTATTCGTGTATGAAAAATGGCAGTCAAAACTACGTATAAATCACACAGTTTTAAATTAACAAACTACACCATCGCAAAATATCGTTCAACAACTTTTTGTGCACTGATTAATTGACTCATTCGGTATTAATTTGAAACGCGATACAATTTCTAGACGGCCTAGTGAGTTAACCACAATGATCAGCTAGTCGTTGATTCTCTGTTTAACGATGACAGCTCAATTGCTATCGATTGAAGAATGATGAGAGACTTTCTGTTTAATATTCCCACTCGCCACTAGGGTAGGGGAGTGGTTTCGGTGCCCGTGAGCACTCCTCTCCAGGTAAAGGAATTTCGCAGAAGCAGACCGACTGTCAGGGGGCCATGGTAGAATGCGTAAGCGATCCCGTGGCGTCCATCCAAGACGATGAGGGCATCGCTGGGTTTTAGTGGGTAGTCTGGTTCGTCTGTTAGTATCAGGAGTCCCACATACTCGCCTGAATTCCCGGGCGGGATGCATAAATGCATTTCCCAGTGTTAAAAAAAATACCTTTGTCTGTACGTCAGCAATCACTTAAACTGTATGAACATCTGTGCCTTTTAACTTTTATGCTTTAAATATGGTATTGACGTTGTAAAGACCGTCGATTAGTTATTGTATTCACATTTGACAGTTCTATGTAGTGGCGGATCAAAGGTTATGGTGTGGAGGAATTTGACTAGTTTGGATTAAGGATTTTGTCAAATCTTGGTTGAGGAGGCCTACCCTCCTTAGCCTTCCACTAACAACACTTAAATCCTGAAAATCACTCAATGTTTCTACATTCACTAAATTTTCTACAATAAGGTTTGGAGATCAGATGCATCTAGGGGGAGGGACGACTTAGCCCTCTGCTAGATCAGCTATTAGTTTCAGGCGAATATTGTAAAAGTTATATAGTGATATTGTTGGTATATTTTTAAGATACTCTGTTTTAAAAGGAAACCTTTTGTAACTTTGTTATAATCACATTTTTTTTTACATCGAGCGGAAAGGTCTTTTATAACTTTAATTAAGGTTTCTTTGACAAATTTTCATTTTAAGCTCTTTGGACATGGAATATAAGTCTTTAAAATTGCTTGCGATGTTCTATTTTTGCGTTTTTAATCTGTGTTTCTGAAGTAACAATTTTACTAAAATTCTAGTAGTCTAGTAGATTTTTAGTACTAGTCTAGTTTAAAAACGGAAAAAATGAAGTATTTATACTATTTAACTGCGTAAATAATTTAGTTGAATTAGAAAAGAAATCTTAAAACTATGAAATCCTAATATTGATGTATATGAAAGAGATATTTTCTGAATCATTTTATATTTAGCATTATACTGCTTGCTTATCGTCGAACACAATCACTATTACATATTTTGTTATTTTAGCGCAAAATAGTTAAACAATTTCACTGTAGTGTAAAAGCAATTTTTTCCATAGACAAATATTTCGTTGATTTTATATAAAACTAAATATATGTAATATATCTAACAATCCTAAGAAGACTGATTTATGATATTGTTAGATATAAAGGTAAAGTGGAGCGTAGCAGACATTTTCGGGCAGTTTCTTACCTTTGATATCAGTCAATTGAATTACTGCGGGCTCTCGGAGATACAGGGAAGAGGCGTAGCAAATTAGTGTTACAAGAAAATGTATCGTGTGTTGCCGCCGGAAAAACTAAATTTTATCATTTTTACCCGACTGCGTGACGAAAACGAGGGTAATGAGTTTTTCAAACTATGTATGTGGGTCTATTTAGACCAAACGCGTAAACCGATTTTAATAAATGACTAGTCCATTATCGCCATGACAGCGCGAATGTTATAGAAAGCAAATAATCGAAAAAATCAAAATGGCCGCTTCTGGATGCCATAATATGAAAAATAAGAAAATGGAAATCGATGAATTATGTCAAGTGGGGTAAAGTTATATACATATCGTTTTTCAAGCAGAATTATAGTTTAGGATATATATGACTATAACGATTTAAAGTTGGTTAGTAATGATCCTCACTTACAGGTTTTTGACAGAACTGATATTGATATGACTGACTGCAAATGATTCTGGTACGCGGTCGGTTTTTTTAATTAATTAAACTTGAATTAAATGAATTTTCGTAATTTGTCATTAATTGTAGCAATAATATTACCAGTATTTTAAGCAAGTAGCCTGTCGATGTCACACTTTCGCAAAAGATTATCCATTGATTTATAAAAAAACGAAAGAAGCGCATTCTATTACGTCACTTTGGTGCAATTACGGATATAATTATCGTAATTGAAAAATGAAAAAAAGAATCTCGGCAATGATACAGTAAAATTAATTATATAAAGAAGATCAATACAGAGTAAACTCTATCGATTCAAATAATTAGTTGAGGATGTTTTGCTCTAGAAACATTTATAAAACAACATAGCATGCGCAACGCTCTTTAACCGCACAGTTAAAGAAACGATTGAATAATTAAATCAAACGGAAACATAGCTTAAGCGAATGAACATTATTGAAAAATACGAGCTGTAATCTCTTCAGGTGCAGCGTTGCAGCCGGTTAAGAGAGCGGTAAGTAAATAGAGGCGGGCAATGAATCACCGTAACAGTTTTCCGATAAGGAGTGGGCTCTCAGCCGATACAGTGAGCCCTGTTTTATTGTGCCACTATTTTCACTCTATCGCCGGAGAACGCAGCGGCACGGAAACTCAGATAAAGTCGCGACCTCGTAATATACAACTGGTATAAAAGCATTTGGCTACAGAAGTCAGTAGCTCGAGTTGGTCAATTACGTTTAAAGTTCGCGTCACGTACCGTTTACAATGAGGGCACGTAATTGTTTCACCATTGTATGCATTCGGCATTTGTTTGATGCGAATATCGACGCAGTGTTGTGGCTTTTAAGATACATTGGTACGAACGAAGATATTATAAAACAAAGATTAACGTATTCGTTACATTTTTTTTAAACTCAAAATATTATTTTTTCAATGTATTTTGTTAACAATAAACTAAGGACATCTCGAGTAATTAAAACTGGCTCAAAATATGTTTTCTTTAAACGATAATAATGACACGCTTACTAAAAATAATAATACGATTAAATTTTTTTTTATGGTTTTTAAAGTCTCAGGTACGTTTGTCGATTGCAAAATAAAATGTTGTGGAATATTGTTCAAGATATATATTACACAACAAGAATGTGTACATGTGTCGCCGCTGAGAATAGCTGGATCAAGGTGATCTTATATATCGGCTCACTTACGAATCGTGACTACTAGCTTAATACCATCTTATCCGCATACCTGGGTCGAGATTACCATAAAAATCGCGAAGCATTGAGAATTTTATACGCTTTGTACCTATTACATGCGATTGTGAGATCTCTCCAGTTGAAAAGTGAAGAGGGTCTGTGATGTCAAAGAGCCTAACAAGGGTTAATGCACGAACATCTCCTTATTTCCAAGACACTGCCTGGATTATTATGAAACGTGACTTCAAAAGGCTTCAAATACGGTTCATGTATACCTTTTGATCTCATTACATTAATCTTTTTAGACATTGCCCGCTCTATCATCCAGATTTCTTGAGGTATTTTCCATCGATTTGTTTAGTGTTATTATTCAGATTATAGGGCTGCGCAGACGAGGAACAATTTTAGAGGTAATTTTGTTTGTTTTGTGCGTGGAAACAAAATTACATAATTTAAGTTTGGATTTATATTGCATAGCGTACAATATATAAAGAGTCTCTCTAATCATCCGCCTTCAAAATGGAGGAGGTTTTTAAGTCGTAGTGGATGTTTCTTTTATCCGACAGTATCACTTAAAAACACTGACATTAAAAGCAAAATACGCTATTACAGCAGTACCGTATGAATATCAGATCTGTTAAATAGCTTGTAAATGAGAATTATAGGTTCTAAACGGTAAATCTGTTCGAATAACGATATGAGATATATAAAAATCATTTTAAAATACCTGTTGATACCCTACATGACATAATTCGTTGATTTTCATTTTTTTTTTCACATAATGGCGTCCAAAAATACCCATTTTAATTTTTTTCGAATTTTTATGCTTTCTATGACACTAGCGCCATCTTGAAAAATCAAACGACGCATGATTAATCAAAATCGACCCACAATTCACAATTGGATGCTGATAAGCAATAATGTGTCAACCCACAAAAAGTCAAATTCGGAGATATTTATGTATTTTGATACTGCATCTATTTAACATTATTCAAAAAAATGTAGTCATATAAATTAAATAAGTAAGGAAAAAAGTTACTAAGTTCATTGCTTCGAATTTCAAGTGCGTTCCATTTTTTGCAATTTATACAATAATCTCAAATATTTAAATAACTTTTTATTAAATAATAGATTAAATATATCACTCTGATTTAAATTCATTATACATTTTATCAATAAAATAAAATAAAAGATGGATATATACTTCTTCAAACATATTTGTTAAGAATAGGTTTGACATGTTTAGACGCCATTTTCTCAAAATGAAGACCGTGTGGCTTAACACAGTATTGCTTATCAGCGTCCAATTACAGGTACAATTCTATATACACACGTACAAACATATCAACCTTCTTTGCGTAGCGCAGTCGGGTAATGAAAAGTAATTTCAGTAGAACAATATTTAAAGTACAAGTACCGTTAACAATAATAAATAGTTGAGTAATATAAATTGCTTTTTAAGGCGTTGAATTTGAATCTACTTATAAATTATTGCATGCTCTTACGAGAAACGATCTTTGCCAAAGTCTCAATAATACGAAACAATAATACCGCTTTTACTGCTAATGCACTTTGAACGAGAAATGTAACAGAATCCTAAGCTAATAAAAATACTATAGTACATAGTGCACAACAACCGTAAAACCCCCATTACAAACAAAATAGGGAATACACAGAAGTCTTAAGAGTGCAAACTTTTATTTCACGTTTCATTTTAGAGATCTACGTTTTATTCTTTCGCGTGAACAATAAAGCAACATCATTCTGCTTTGTGAGTGCAGTTTTAAAAATCCAAATAAAGTTTGCTAATAAAAGTGCTCATCAACTGAAATTGACTTCGTCGCGTAGCTTGACAGATTGTGTTAGGAACAGCTCGGAACGTGTCTCGAATTTAGACGCTAGAAGCTGTTTGAAGTTAAACACTGGCGGTTATTGGTATTTGACTTCAAACACTTTTATTTTCTATACAAAAGTTCATTTTTTGGTTACTTTTATCTTTGTATAATATGCCCTTTTTATAAACCAAAACATTTCAGATTTTTTTCAGTTGGCTGTAAGTAAAAAAGAAATGATACATAAAATGTATAATTTTGTGCGATTATGAGTGATGAAATAGAGAGTAGGTGAAAAGTTTTTTGAAGATTTAGAAATAATAATTTCATAAATATCGAAGTGCTTTTTCCAAATTTCTTCTTTACCACTTCTTGTCTTTGATGGTCGCGTCGCCATTTTGCAAAAAATGTTTGCTGAAAATAGTCTTTAAGCATATTATCTATATATATAAAATCACTTGGGGTGACTGATTCATCAACGCAGAGCCTAAACCGCTGTGGCCACGAACTCGAAATTTTGGCAATAGGTGGCTTTTAGGTTGCAGGCATCCACTAAGAAAGGGTTTTTTGATTATTCACCCCTAAGAGGGTGAAAAGGGGTAAAAACGTTTGTATGCAAAATCTTATTCCGTGGTTGTATTAACTTAAAACTTAATACACATACTTCTGGATGATAGTAATGAAATGTTTAATAGAAAACAGGGTACTATTATTCCACACTGGGGTGCAAGGGGGTTGTAAAGTTTGTATGGAGAAAATTTATTTTTTTGGCCGATTATCCTTAAATTCAGCATAAACATTACTTAGGGAGAATAACTAAATACATATATCCCAGAATTTCAATATCATCCCTTATAGTGACGCTAGGGGGTATTAAATCCTGGAACGGTAATAATTTCGCCGGTAGATTTATTTAGCTAAAACTTTTACAACGTATTTCTATCAAGACAAAGGGATGTATTAAAAAAGAGCTTTTCGATATTTCACCCCAAAACGGGTGCAATGGGGTAAAAACGTCTGTATGCAAAATGTTATCCTGTGGTCATATTTACTTAAAACTGAATACTCATTCTTCTGTATGCTAATAATGAAATATAAAATACAAAATCATCGTATCAATATCAACCCCAACCCACAGAGGTGCAATGGGATAGTTTAGTTTACATATTTGAAAAAAAAAATCTTTAAATGAAATATTTATTATATATACGCGTTTAGTAATTAAATCCCTTCAAGGATGGTGTTTTACCCGTTTTTTTAATTGCTTCTATCAAATTCCAAAATTCACGCGGGCGAAGCCGCGAGCAAATGCTAGTAGTCTATAAAATTGGTAACTATCAAAACTTCTGAAAAAACTTTCAGATAAAACTATTAAACTACTATAAATTGGCTTTAATGTATTATATGAAAATTTAATGTGATTAACCAATTTATGTAATAAATATTAACAACTCAGTTTCTTGTCAGTTTTCCGTAATCGTATCATAATACAAACTTAATTAATTTCGACGAAGATACGATACATCCTGACTTACAAGTTCGTGAACCATATCAAGCATTCAAAACAAATTTTGCTCAATAATGTTTATGCTACATTAATCTAAAACGTTATTTAACTTCGATATATCGGTTGAAACGATAACAGAACCTTATATGTTCATACATACTCCCCGAAGAGCCGTGAATCCAGGTCAATTGAGTTATAATGTGCAAATAAATATCAACATGTTATTTATATTTAGGTCGTTAATTATTCACAATCGGACTTGATGTATAAATATGAGGTTTTAGTGTGAGCCGAGATGATCTAGTGGTTAGAATATGCCGATCTCAACTGATAATCGCGAGTTCAAACCCCGGCTACCACTTAGTTTTCACGTACGAAATTAAGCGGCTGTTAAGGAAAACATTATGAGGAAACCTGCATGTGCCGGGAGAAGTTTTGACACATGAATCGCCAACCCGCAGTAGAGCAGCGTGGTGGATTAAGCTCTAATAGAATAATTCTCCTTAATAGAAGAGGCCTATGCCCACTAGTGCAACATTTAGAGGCTGTTACTTTACATTTTTTTACTTTCAAGTGGTTTTAACAATTTTCATTTTGTTTCTTGTCGATTGGAATATATATATGAAATGTGATGTTATTATCCTGTTTTACTGTAAGTTTATAATAACGGAGTGGCTTTGTGATTTTTACGATACACTTCGTATATTTTCACTGTAATATTTATAGCGTTGCACGTGAAAATCAGCACGGTATGACGTCGGAACCTGGCAATTTTAAACGAATTTCAAAAAAGGAGATTCTCTATTCGTTGGGGAATATTTTAATATACAAGTATGTTAACTTATTATTACTCGAAAACGACTGGACCGATTTGGTTTAAGTCTTTTTGTTGGAAAGGGTATACTCTCTCATTAATCCCATTGTATTTTTATCAAAATCGGTAAAGTACTTTTGTTTTACGTTTTTGAAGTCTGTTGTCGGCGATGTTTTGTTGACCTATGTGACTTTAAAAATATAATATGGCTAGCGAAAACAATATTATGAAAGTTTTTTCTAAGCGCCCATGAATTTCGTAATTATTTTATACTAGTAATTATTGTAAATTAATTTTGTAAGCTTTATCTAATTATGCTGTTTTTAATTTTTACCTTAGTCTTTTCAATTTCCGCAATGGAATGTTTTTTTTTAATTTTTATCCAGAAAGAGAATAATTACCGTAACGAGTTTTTAATCTACCCAGTGATTCCTAAGTGATTAAAATAGAAATGCAGATAGCAGACGAGGTGTTTGTTTATTAAAACAAAGTAATAATAAACTTATTTCATTCAATGTAAAACCTAGCCAATAATATTTAATTTTATAATATAACTATAAGGTATGTTATTTTTACAATATTTGACGTTAAAAATTTGTACTAATTTCTAGTTTTGACAATCTCGTTAGTTGATTTGTTGGCCCAAAGATACTCTCGCCTTCTGCGGGGTTTTGGTTCTGTGTATATTTTTTCTATTATTTTATATGGTTAGATTTTAAGTACCTTAACATATATAAACTATGTCATACCTATTAGCTTAATAGAAATGCCAAATAATAAATAAATTAAGAAATGCATGTAACGTGCGATACAAATCTATATATTGTCGTTAAAAAAAAAATCAATTTTTTTTCTTAAGATGCCGTGGGGAGTGTTATGTCTATGTGGATGCTGATAAGCAATAATGCGTCAACCCACAAAAAGTCAAATTCGGATATATTGATGTATTTTGATACTGCCTCACTTATTTAACATTATTAAAAAAAATTGAAGTCATATACCTAAACTAAATAAGCATGGAAAAATTTTTCTTAATTTATTAGTTCGAATTTCAAGTGCGTTCCATATTTTGCAATTTATACAATAACCTCAAATATTTGAAAAACTTTTTATTAGATGATATATTAAATATAGTAGTCTGAAATTAATTAATTATACCTTTTATCAAAAAATAAAAGAAAAGATGGATATATACTTCTTCAAACATATTTGTTAAGAATAGGTTTGACATCTTTAGACGTCATTTTATTAAAATGAAGTCAGTGTGGCTTGACACAGTATTGCTTATCAGCGTCAATGTAGCCTACGGCATTCAGCACTTGTTAGATAATATTAAACAGAACTTGGAACACAACAGTCGTTTCATTAGATCCTCAACCTCACACATCCATATTCAGTCACTAGGTAATTGCTAGGCAACGTCGTCCAAAGTGTTTGGCATTCTCAGTGAACGAATCGATGGGCTTATAACATATCTATTGTTGTATAATATCATTGAAACTAGTTTAGGAACATAATCTGAATGAAAAATGCTCAGTTAAATTATTTTCTACTAAACAAAATAATCGTCTATTTCATTTAAACCAATTTTATGATGACTCTTAATGGATTTAACATAATAACGAGGTGTTATATTTATTTGATTTCGATAAATGATATAGATTATAGTATTTATTAGGCGAGAATAACATTTGTGAGTTTTATTCTCGTAAGTTATATAAAACTCTGTATTTTAGAAACATATACGTCGTAAGTACTTACGAAAGTAATTTATATCAAAAATAAGGCACTGGCAGTAAGCAATTTACTTTATTTGATTGTCTGTCCGGTTATATTATGGTATTCTTGTTAACCGAACTAAACTTCTTATAAGTTTATAAATCAACTAGCTGCCCCTCGCGGTTTTTCACTTGCGTATACAGTTACTGCTTCGTTCCCTTGATTCGTAATGTGATATAATACAGCCTATAATCTTCCTCAATAACGGGCCGCCTAACGCAAAAGAATTTTTCAAATCGGATCAGTAGTTTCAGAGATTATTGATCTTTATAATATTAATATAGATAAAAGATTATGAAAATTCTAATTTTTTTAATAAGGCTTCATTAAAACTTTTTTTCATCTTATAATAATTTTAATACATTGTAGCTTCAAGTTTTAAATTAAATATTACTACGTGTATATTATTAAGTGTAATATCGTTGTTTGTTGGCAGATAACGGGCGGTAGTTACGACACTTTGCTTGTAATTAAATTGTTTCACTCTGCTTTTATGTTGGATATAACGAGCCAGACTTGCTTGCAACAGTGGGTTACTGATTTCAGTGAAGGCTAGGTATTTACAGCCTAGTCATGGACGTATATAAGGAGGGGGGGCGGTGTTACGCTGTCAAAACCCCCCTTAGAACACGACTTACTTATACTTTACTACTTAGTACATTGAACGAATGACAATAACAAAGGCTTATATAATTTAAAAATAAATGACTTCAGCAGTCAGAATCATACCATCTTACAGCGTAATGCCAGGGTAAAAATTACTTTTGTATAATGTATTTTTAAGACATTTGTGTACGTGTAACGGAACTCCGTACTTGCGTCCTTTCGTGTGTGCTTGCGTGTATGTCGGACGTCGTGTCTGTCGCGTTCGCCGAGTAATAAAATCTACTTGTATAAAGTACGTTCCTACACCTAATTCCCTTACCACCGATCCCTTGGTTCGTGAACTGGTGCTGAAGGCTGAAGGAGCTCTCCCATGAAGAGAAGAAGATGCTAAGAAGTATGAGCTGGAATGATGAAGATACTGTGCCATGATATCGCGGCTACACTTTGTAGTCCGCCCCCCCGTCCCCCTTTCCCACTTCGGACCCTTCTTTTGGACCTTTCAGCTACGTCCGTGAACCTAGCTGTACCCCGCTTATTAAAGTATATTAATTAACTAACTTTACTGGTGTAGTACCACACTCTTACAAAAGATTGGTGTGTGTAATATAGATGGTGCTGTAAATGGATGGCGGTGATGACTTATCATCAAGTTTCACACCTTTGCCGGCAACGCTTTATAAAATAAAATTGCATTTAAGATGAATCATTCATTATTACACTAACAATATCTAAACGCCACAGTGTTGAAAGTTTGTACTTTAATAGCGTGCGCACACGAGAGACTTTTATCCGCCAAAGACTTTTATTCTTAAAACCGTCTAAAACTATCTATATCTTCGGCTGTACGGAAGACCTTGTGTTCGTGGTACTTTTAATCCCCCATGATCGTAAAGATTTATCTCAACAAACAAAACAATACCTCGAGATCAAACTGTTGGTAGCTTTATAAAAAATCTAAAATTTTCAAAATCTATACTAATAACGTAAATTTTGATAATTGTTCTTCGTCTACGACGGCCTATGTATAGAAGGACATGGAATTTAATTGACAACACTGTTCCACTGACAGTTTCCTTATGGGAGTTTTCTCACGATGTTTTCCTTCACCGCCGAGCACGAGATGAATTTTAAATACTTAACACTTGTAATGTCAAGTTGCTATTTTGTATTCGAATCTACAATTTTAGGTTGAATTCGGTATATTTTTGATAATATTTATCACTTACTTTTTTAAATAATAATTATTATAAAATATACAAGGTATACTGGCTCTAGGATTTTCGACTATTGATTAAAACATATTATATAATTAGTGAAATAAAAAATATAAGTATAGATACATTTTTTCTATTTTTAATTTAAAAAGTTAAAATCAACATAATCAATTTCTATAGTTATCATTTTTTTAAATACGAAACGGAAAATTGATCACTCAAAATCAATTCCAACATACTTATGAGTTCTGTAGTATAAATTTAAACGTCAATTTATAAAACTCACTAACCATTAATGAACTTAAAACTACGTTACGTAAGTGAAGTCTTTGAGTATAACGTTTAATATATTTTCAAGTAAGTATATTAGGTACCGCATCATATTAAACATGAATAACGTATGCAGCACTTTATTTTACGGCAATTTATTTTACTCCTACGACCGAGGCTTACAAGATTGCATTAGTCAAATACGGCATCCTAATTCCCCACATCCTAAGATGTTTGGCTTTCGGATGTAAGTGCACTGTCTCAAAGACATCACTTGACATGGTTATCCGTTCTCCTCTATTGTTCTAGAATTTAAATTAAGCGTTCTTTGCCTAATCTATTTGTTTCGCTTTAAGTTTGTTTTCTTCTGAGTTTAATCCAGATTGTGTTGTTTACTACATATATTAGTCTATACTAATATTATGAAAGATCAAATTTGTTTACAAGTTTGTATAATATAGGGGGTAATTTCTAAAACTACTGATGCGATATGAAAATTTTTTTTTTGCGTTGGATCGCCTGAGGATTGAGGAAGGCTACAGGCTATTACATACGTTACGCTATGACTCATAGGAGTGAAGCTGTAGTCGTAAACGCGAGTGAAACCGGAAAGGGCAGCTAGTGTGTAATAATTTCTCTGTTACTTGATTATTATTTCACAAACATGAAAGATATTTTCTTTTCTAAAGATGAATAGTTATTTCGCTACTTTAATTAATTATGAATGGACAGATTACGTATTTAATGACTGTCAAATACATATTCATAAATATATATTATTTCTTAAGTTAATCATATATTCTATTATTTCTAATGAAAAAGACATGCATGAATAGAGTCGAATAGATTTTATTTATAAAGAGGATACTCTTTCTGTCTCTATGTCAATCATTTAAAGAATGAATAAACATAAGTCTTTTAAGAGCTTATGTCGTAAATTAGCAAACTAAATAACTTCTTACAACGATCTATGGACGCTGGTAAGCAATACTGTGTCAAAAATGTCAAAGAAAATGGCGTCAAAAATGTCAAACTGATTCTTAACAAGTTTATTTGAATATGTTAATATCCATCTTTTCTTTTCTATTTTAATAAAAGGTATAATGAATTTAAAACAGATTAATATATTTAATGTTCTAATAAAAACAAATTCAAATATTTGAGATTATTGTATAAATTGCAAAATATGGAACGCACTTGAAATTCGAAACATTAAATTAAGTAACTTTTTTCCGGACATATTTTGTTTACATGACTTGATATTTTTTGAATAATGTTAAACAGGTGACGCAGTATCATATTACATGAATATCTCCGAATTCGACTTTTTGTGGGTTGACACATTATTGCTTATCAGCATCCAATTATAAGACGGTTATTCAGCGTGGTCCATGTACAGCGGCTCATGTTCAATAATAACGATAATATCATTATCACGTTACACGTTACAAATTGTAGGCACATTTTCCTATCAATCAATTTATTCTGAAACTGAAATTGGAACGTTTTAAATCCAATATAGCCGTCGTATTCAAAGGAGATCCACCAAATGGATACACAAACACGTCGGCTTAAGGAGTTGTGTATTCTTTGGGAGATTTCTTGGTGCATTTTGTGGCGGCGCAACGGAACGCTTCTTAAGTGGCTCGCACCGAGTTCGGAGACGGCAAATCCTTCTTGTGTATCGCGGTGCTGCAGAAAACCGCCAAAGTTTAAAAGATTTACTCCTGTTATGTCGTACTGTTACGTAATTCAGGAAACACTATTTTAAACCTGAATGTATGTGATGAAATAATGTATATATATTTTATTTCCATTTCCATCTATGTACTACCCACGTCAGTAGATTAATTTATATTCAACTGAATGAAGAATTTTAGCTAAACATAAATGTTTGTGTTCTCATTTGGCAAGTACTAAAATTATACGCTCGCTGTGAAACCGCACATCCGACCAATGAATAAATAAAAATTTTGTTCGAATTCAAATTAATATTAACATAAAACATAACCTACATATATAGTTAATTATTTTTATTTAATTCTTTCATAAAAATAAAAATAATAATTTCAGGAAGTAATAGTAAAATTTCTCAAAAGTTAAATAATAAATTGAATATGTTTTAAAAATTATTACATTTTACTGTTTTATATATAATCGTACAAAACCATTTTAAGTTGATTACTGAAGGATATTATTTCCACTTTTCTAAATTGCGTCTATGAAATATCAAACTTTACGCGGGAGAGGCTGCGAGCAACTCTTATTAATGAATAATAATGATGGAAAATAAATATAAATTGTCGCCTAATTGGATCTTTATAATTAATAAACACAAAGCTTCGCTTTCTTTCTAATAATATGAAATATCGGGATATATTTAGTTCAGAATAAATATAAAATTAGAATCAATTTTTGTGAGGCTTACTAGCCCGGTCGAGTCAGTCCTTATACGAGCTCTAGTCAGTAGACTATAGTTAGGCTCTACCTCAATAAAAATAATAAATAAGGAAGTTAATAAAAGTCTATTAATGAAAATATTATTGTTATATTAAAATGTGGTGTGAAAGGAAAGAAAGAAATAATGATTTTCGGTAGTCATTGTCTCCGTCGAGCCTTTACAGCGTAAACAATAAATATATATATACCAACTCGATATCGTATTTGTAATATTAGTTTGATTCATAATTCCACTTTACTATTGACTTTGTATAAAGCGAGAGTGACATTTTTAATTTTACTTTCTTAATTAACATAAAACATCTCTGTAACTTGTAACACGTACCTAGATAAAATCAATAAAGCAGCGTATATGAATTAATAAGATCTTGACAGCGAAGTAGCCTTTAACTAAACAATCTATTTAAATATTATGAATATCTGCAAAACTTACAAGTGTCGTTCTTGCCTTATTTTCATTTCAAATCATATTAAAATGAACTAATTTAAAACAATTCGGATACGACTGACAGACGGTAAAATCATAAAAACAGCCCTCTTCGCTGACGATACCGCTATTTACACATCGTCAACCTCCGGGAAAATCATCTCAAAACGCCTTCAATCCGCAGCCGACGCACTAGGCGCCTGGTTTAGGAAATGGCGTATTGAAGTCAATCCCGAACAAAGTGCCGCAGTGCATTTTTGCCGCAGACCCAACAAACTCCGTTGCCGACAAGATAAACCCAGAGCCATCTCCCTGTTCGATAAGCCTATCCCGTGGCAAAAAGAGGTTAAATACCTCGGAGTCACACTCGACGAACGCCTCACGTTCAAGTCCCATATTGACAAAGCTCGCAATAGGGCAGCGTTCGTGCTGGGCAGACTATATGTGATGATATGTGGACGGAGTAAAATGTCGCTTAGAAATAAGACGACATTATACAAAACCTACATACGTCCCATTATGTCCTAAGCGAGTCCTATCTTCGCATATTGCAAACCTACCTATTTACAAAGGTTTCAGACTATTCAAAATAAATTCTTACGAACAGCCACGGCTTCACCGTGGTACGTTCGTAATATAGATTTACATAAGGACTTCAGACTCGAATCGATCGCCAAACACTTTAAAACGCTGTCCACTACCTTCTTCGAGACAGCTACCCGCCATCCGAACCCCCTCATCAAAGAGGCTTGTGATTATTCCGGTAGGAGAGGTAACCTACCGAAAAGACTAAGACGTCCCATGCACGTCTTAGCCGATCCCGAAGACCACATCACCCTGGCGAACGCGCCATTCCTAGGGACAAACACGAATACACACACACACACTGTCTCCGCCGGCGGAGACGAGGTCCCCGGTTTGCGACGGCTCGGGCGCGCTTAGGCGCGTCGTGAGACCGTCACCCTCGTCATCCGCGCTCCGCACAGCGCCATCCTCCACTCCGACGACGTTCTAAGCCGAGGTGCGATCTCACTAGGAGACACCCTTAGACACGGGCGTCCATTCTGAGCCCCAACGGGGGCTCCCAATTTCAAGGCTGAGTCTCAGTACTCGGCCCCCCCCCCCCCCGGTGACGCTGTCAAGGCCAGTAGGGCCAACAGCAATACACATTCAGAAAAAAAAAACAATTCGGAAGATCACGTATTTTTCTTAATTTGTACACATTTGGTTAACATGTTTTATGTCTGGACAGTATAGGTATGTTTTGGTCTGTTAAATTGTAAGAAAAAAAACTGTAAAAAAGTAAAAGGTCAGTTTCAAAGACGTTTTAACGTAAGGGCTCCTTAAAAGGGTTGAAACATAATGTCCAGGAAAGTATGGACAAAATATATGGCGACCGAACATGAATTGATTATCTCAAAAATGTACATATTTAAAGCACTTTTTTAATAAAATCAACTAAAAACTTTTTCAACGAGATTTTTTCACGCCAAAACAAACTATATTTGGACGCTTAAATGCAATACTGTGTCAAGTCACACGGACTCCATTTTGAGAAAATGGCATCTAAATTAACAAGCTTATTCTTAATAAATTTGCTTAAAGACGTATATACATTACATTACGGTACATTTAATTAATTGCAGAGTAGTATGATAAAAAGTTTTATCTACTAATAAGTTTTTCAGTTGTATGATATTCTTGAATGTTTCAATACATGTAACACACTTAAATAGTTTAATAATTAAATTAAGACACTTTTTTCTAAATAATGTTAAACATGTAACGAATTATTAGAATACATCGATATCTCTGAATTTGACTTTTATGGGTTGACACATTATTGCTTATCAGCATTCATTTAATTCAAATATTTACGAATAACAGTATTTGAGTAATACGCTTATGAGAGACAGACTGACGCTGAGGCGATTTTACGAGTGTTTCATTTTGCGAAGCACTAAACATAAAAAAAAGTTAAGTAACTACCGATTGAGAATGTAGAGTCTACAACACAGAACTGGCAAGATACGAGTATATATGAAAAATGTTATCATGACTATTTTTAAATTACAAAGTTCAATATACTGTAGGTCATTAATTTGCGTTAGCAGGGCCGGATGTAGAATTATTAGCCCCGAATTAATTTTCGAATGAAATGAACAGTATTTTTTATAGATGTAAATTGAAACTTCTAATCATACCTTTTTTATATATCGATATTTTACAGATTGAAGTGAACGAGTATAGTATTTCAAATATGTGATTTAATTATTATATCGAAATGAAAAATATTACTCAAATCCTTTCATCAATCGGTTCGATCCGATTGCTGTATCTCGGAAAAGGATCGCTTATATAACATTGAATTCGATTTAGGAGAATAAATTATTCCGGTCACTAATAACTTTAAAGCGGATACTCGGTCAAACGTTGGTTTAATATGGAGGGGGAGAAATGCGGCACTTTGCGGTTGCCTTTATCCAAGTTTGAGTGAGGGCGTTCTGTGCAAATTTGTACACTGATCCGCAGGAAGCTATTTTAAAAGGTTTACAGTGCATCGCTGTAGGTATTAGGTATAGGACAATTCTGTTTATTCCAGTTTACAAGGAATGTCATTAATTGAAACAACTTGATGGTAAACTAATATTAATTGAATAACTTGAAAAAACCGGATATTGAAAATTTCGAAAAGTGGAAAATATTTCATTATTGACCAAAGATCTTTTATTGAAAGAAAGATGCTCGGAGGTACTATACCTTTGTTTAAGGTACTTGAGATAAGTAAGATTACATAGAATTTTATTCATTAAATTCAAGTTATATTTTCTAAATATGCTTTAATTATTAATTAAGTTCGTCTTTATAAAGTCGTTAAAAATCAACGTGGTTTTATTAGGATTAACGAACAAAACATTAAGTCGTCGAATGAAAACCATACGGATTTATAATATAAGTTATAAAATGTTCCATTTTATTTGACTACGTAACTAGAGAAGCAGTTTATTCATGCTTCAAATCCTCTTAAATCCTATCTGTGTTCATTTCGCTACTTTACAAAGTACATTACTTTTAATACGCTAGTAAGAATGCCTCAAAACATGGCTTTAATCCTGCATTCACGTACCTTCAACGGCTTGCATCCTCTTTAATAAAACATTGTTTCCAATTACAATAGTATTAAAATACGTATGAGATTATAAACTGTTTTTAAAGAGTTTGGGAAATAGAAATAATCATATTAGGTGCGTTATAAATGCTAAAGTTTGTTGTTGGCGGTTTATTATTTTATTTAAATATAGCTCTCTTATTTTATCTTTATATACCTTGTATATCAGGATAACACACAACCTAGTTCTTATGAATATATGTACCACGCGGACGAAACTGGAAGCAAATGGTAGTCTACTTTAAAATGAAATTACAATTGGAGCTCTTTAGTTATGGCTATATCGTTTTAGTATTCTGACAGAAATGCTGGAATACAAATATATAGAACAGATCAATAAATGGGATGAATTTATATTATGCAATGTATCATATTACAATATTGTTTTTTTTTTTTTAATTTTCATTCAAGTAAATGTTATTTTTAAAGTTAATTCGGTGAACAAATTGAGTAATAACATTATTCAATTAATCTCGGTTAATTTTCTTTTACATACACCATAATTTGTACGTAATAGTTCTTATTTAAGGAAGTAAGATATAATAGACATATATTATTGTACATATATATACATAGTACACAATGATATCAAAAAATCATAATAAATGTTCAAGCAAAGTGACAGACAGGTTGGCATAGTGGTCCCTGCAACTGATTGAATCGCTAACACTTGTGGGTTCAATCCCCGCTCACGGCAAACGTCTGTTCTGGCCATATGAATATTTGTCGTGGTCTGGGTTAGTATTTGTGTTAAGTGTGTTTTCGGAT